>JARYGA010026437.1:0-600000 GCA_030545235.1 Helianthus tuberosus
GTTAAAATCGCTACTTTTCGAACCAAAAAAAAAAAAAAAAAAAAATTTTTATTTATTTATTTTTTTTTTTAAATTTTTTTTTTTTGGATTCGAAAAGTAGCGATTTTAACCTAAAAAATATTAAAAAAATCAAAAAAAAAATTTTGGATTTTTTTTTGATTTTTTTTAGATTTTTTTTAGATTTTTTTAGGTTTTTTGGGGGTTTAGTTTTTAGCATTTTAGCTTGGGGGGGGGGGTGGGGGGGGGGGTTAGGTTTTTGGGGGGTGGGGGAGGGGGGTTTAGGCTTTTTTTTTGGGGGGGGGGGGGGTGGGGTTAGGTTTTTTTTAGGTTTTTTTAGGTTTTTTTTAGCTTGGGGGGGGGGGGTTAGGTTTTTTTTTTGGGGGGGGGGGGGGGGTGGGGGGTTTAGGTTTTTGGGTGGGGGGGGGTGGGGGTTAGGTTTTTTTAGGGTTTTTTTTAGGTTTTTTAGCTATTTTAGGTTGTGTTCACATTGGTTCTCACAATAAGAGTGGTTCTCGCATGAGCCCCTCCCTATATATATATATATATATATATACATATATATATATATATATATATTTTAAATATATATATCGAAACCCAAACGGCTAGTAGTCTTGGCCAACGAGGTTCCGCTATGTCATGTTCGTAGCCCTGCCCCAACGCCAGGGCTGAAACCCCCGCCCAAGGGGTCACGCCGAAACCCAAGCCCACCCGGGGTGGTGACGTGGGCGTTTGTACCCAAACCACGCCCCATACCCCATAGTCTAAACTGATGGAGATTCTCTTAGGGTATAGGGTGTGGTCATGACCCTCATGGTCACCATGACCCTCACATCAGCGTTATATCACCGACTTTTAATCCATCATCCAAAACCACTACCCTAAGGGTGTGGTTATGACCCAAACCACTATTTTCTTATTTTAATTTATTTTTGTGAAAATGAAAAGAAAATATTAAAAAAATGAAAGGAGGCTCATGGTTGCCATGGTTTAATCCATGTCAACCATGGTGGATGATGCAAGGGGGTGGTGTAGCAATCCAATAATGGTCCTATGTGGCATTAATTTTCAACTCTTCACGAAAGGGTATAATTGAAGACGAATAGACGGCTGGTCGCCGAAAGCTCGACGGAGAACGGGTTTTGGGGTTAGTGCGAGGTCGCTCCGACATCTAGCTTGACCTCTCATTCTAACTTGATCTCTCGTTCTCCCATTCGCTTTCTGGGATTCAGCCATTAGGGAGAAAACATTCACCGGGAAACAAACCGCCGGAAGGCTTGATGAAGGGAAGGTTCCTGGAATAGCGTGCGAGGACTGCGTTTCGTTGTGACACACACCAACTGTGAAACAACCCTTTCCTTTCTCTCTATTTTGTGATTCCGACTCTTCCATTCACCGACCGGGTTCCGTTTCCTTTCGGATTCAATTACTTTGTGAATCCAGAAAAGATGATGACGAGGGAGAAAGAAGCTGAGGAGATAGAAGAGGGGGAGTTACATCCGGCGAAACAAAACCCCTAATACAGGTGGGAGAGCAGAGGGTAAACCCAGGAGAGAGGATGCCACTACATTTATGTCTCCAACATACCAACGTGGATGTCAGACGCGGACCTATGGACGGAGTGCAGGAACCTGGGATGGTTGGTGGATGCTTACATCGCAAAAAAAAGGATACGTTAGGAAGGAGATTTGGTTTTTTGAGGTATGCCTACGTCCAGGATGCTGACAAGATGGTGAAGGCGATAAACACGGTGGATATTAGCAACGGAAGACTAAAGGGAAACATAGCTAAATACAACAATGACAACAGGAAAGGAAAAACGGGCAAAAGTAAGACTTGGCAAAATAAAGGAAATGGAGTAATGGAGATAACCCTGGCCAAAACAATAGAAGACAACATAAGGAGACAAGACAGACTCAGGGTGTATCATGGTACGGGGGTGGACAAAGCCACTGGAGGGGTATTCTGATGGGTATTAAGAAAACCAACATGCCACCGGGAAATGAGATGAGTTTACATTTTAATTGTGATGCGGATACATGCAAACGAAGTGGATACGAAAATCTTTTGTGGGCAGGTTCAAAAAGTTTGAAGGATTAAAGAAAGCTCATACACAAAAGATGCATGTTAGGAATCAAGGCGGTTTTTTAAGATTCACAGGATGATTGAGTTTCATTGCAACGTTTGATGAGGAAAAGACTATGCTAGAATTCCTGGAAGGAGCGAGGAAAGTATGGGATAATGAACTGGAAAACTTGCAAGTATGGGATGGTCAAGCGGTACCATATCAAAGAATGGCGTGGTTGATAATCAAAGGTGTACCTATGCAATTATGGTGTAACGAAGTTATGAACGAGATAGCTGGGAAGTACGGGAGAGTGATAAGTGAATCCACAGCAGATGAATGGGATTTGAACCTATCAATGGACAATGTCGGTATCTTGGTTAATCATGGAAAAAAGTTAGAAGACAAAATTGCAATCACCTAGAAGGGAAGAAAATTCGATGTCTGGATATCAGAATTTGATGAAATATGGGCCCCAAATTTTATTACAAAACAAGTGTTAATCATATACCGGAATCATCGAAGAACCAAGCCCAAAAAAACCAGAAGAATAAAGTGTCCAAACAAAACAAGAACACCGGAAAATTTTCCGGCGGTGGGGGATCCAGCCCAAAAGGCGCAAGGGGAATTTGGAAAAAATGGCGGGAAGAAAGTCAGCCCAAGAGACTCATGGGGATGTGGAAAAATCATCAAAAAAGGGGACAGAAGAATTAGAAGACGAAGCTACAATTTTCAAGAACACACCGACCAAGATAATTAATAATGGTGGGGACCCACATAATAAATGTACAAATGCAGAAACAGAGGAGAGTATGCATGAGACGGAATCCAATAAACAATCAATTGAATTTTGTGGGCCGGCCCAGGATCTAAATGATGCATTAGAAGAAAAAGCCCGGAAAAAAGAAAAAGGAGCTTTAACGCTGAGGTAAGGAATAACGCACTTAAGCCCAACATAGTGGTTAGGAAACACAGAGGTATTGATCTAAATGTGGATCTATCGGACGAGTCGAGATTAAACCCTAGAAAAAAATCAACTAGAATGGAAATTTAAAATGAGGAAGAACAGGGGGAAGGGTAAGCAAATTCGAGAAGCGGGGGACGAATGGGACTACAGGGGCCACTCGTTGGAGGATGAGTATGAATCGGAATGGGCTGAGGATGTTGAGTCAGACTCGACGCTAGCACCAAACACAAATCCGGAAACAAAAGAAGCGACAGACACTGAAGATTCAACAGAAGAGGAGGTAAGGGGAATAGAAAAATGGGGGGCGGCACTTGGTATTAATTTGACAAGCAGAAAAGAACAAATCGAAAGGGTTATTTGCGAAGAACAGGTGGATGCTGAAGTCAAATGAATTGGGCATCGTTGAATGTTAAGGGAGCAAAAGGCCCAGGTAAGGCGTCTATGGTCAAGAGTATTATAAAGGAGAATAATGTGGGTTTTCTAGCATTACAAGAAACGCAGTTATGCAATATGTCGGAAGTAAGAATACATAAGTTTTGGAATGGAACGACTATGGAATTTCTCAAGGTTGATGCGGAAAGAAGATCGGGGGGGGGGGGGGATTTTATCAACCTGGAACCCAGGTTTGTTCAGAAAAAACTTGGAAGTGTTAGATCGAAATTTTATAATGGTGAAAGGGGAATTGGTCGGAGAAGGGGTAGAGTTAATTGTGGTGAATGTATACGCTCCAACCGTTGAACGGAAAGAAGACGGGTATGGGAGAAATTATTAAACATCAGAAATGCAATACAAGGGCTGTGGTTATTAATCGGTGATTTCAAAGAAGTTCGAGTTCCAGAAGACAGGTGGAATTCAAATTTTGACAGCAACAATGCATTGCACTTTAACAACTTCATTGGCTCAGCAGGGTCTAGTGAATATCCAATGGCGGGGAGGAGATTCACGTTTATGTCTGGTGATGGAAAAAAAACTAAACAAGATAGATAGAGCACTAGTGTGTAGTGAATTCACGACAAAATGGCCTTGATGTGGGGTAAAATACACATATTTGTCCCGTGTAAATTGTATAGTTTTAGTTTAGTTTTTAGTTATTCTTTTTAGTTTTTAGTATTATATTATATTATTTTGTGTTTTGGCAGGTCCTGGTGCAAATGGAGCGAAAAAGAGTAATAAATGAATAACCAGCCAGTTGAGTAGAGTAGACCGTCAGTGACCAAAGTAAAATTTCAGCTAGTTTCTGTGAGTGGGCTAAGCCCGCTATCTCTAATTCATTATTGGAGCCATATATAATACTAATATTATTATGGGCTTATATGTTATTAAAGAAACAAAATACAGCAAGTATAATTCTATTTGTGGGGAAACGAATTATGAGGAAAAGAAAATATAATATATAGAGCATATGAGACGAATTAAAGGGGGACGCAAGTCTTGGACTGCTGGACGCACGAAGATCAAACTTGGGGGCTGCCAATTTATTAAACATCATATATATTGGGCTTGGCAGAATTTTTGTGGGCTTGTGAATACTTTATTTATGAATATATAATAAAACACAATCAGCCATATCGAGGGCCCTAATTAATTTTAGTTGGAGGGGCATTTGAAGGGAAGCCATATCAGACGAAAAAAGAAGATCATAGGGCAAGAACGAACAGATAACATCAGCCGCCTAATTACGAATTTAGAGTTCTTTGGAGCAACTTTGGAGCATTCTTGGCAAGCAATTGGAGATTTGAAGGCATAGGAATCATTGGTACGAGTCGAGAGCGAAGAATCGAAGAATCTATCGGGTTTTCTAATCCCTTGTTTTGTCGATTACTTTCTTGGAACTTTGTTGCAATGAATTCTGTTCTAGACATCTTTGTTTTGTTTTCATTTACTGATATGCTTGGCTAATTTCATAAACCACCTAGACTTGATGAATGGATTAATATAAAGTTTTTACCGGTTTTGTTATTTGCATGATTGTTATGGGTGATTGTGTTTAGTAAGAGGTTTGATTTAATGATTTGATGTGTATGCATACTTTGAATTGGTTTATTGTTATTACTTGCTTCATATGATTCTTAGTGACGGTCTATATCACAACGTAGAGTCATATTAGGGTTTAGGGTTTAGGGTTTCGGTGAGTGTCTATATCACGTTAGAAAACCTGAACTCTTTAGGGAGAATTGGCCAATAACCCCTAGAAGTAATTGGTAATAATTTGCTAAGTCTTAGTGTTCTACTAGTCCTAATACCTGGAAAGTGAGGGGCTATTGGTAGGTCTTACCCGGCGAATTGCTTTAGATAGTCCTTGGAAAAGGTCATGTCTTGGTTTACCTATCGGTCTTATTAGTCTATCAAGTCAAATTAATTATTTCAAACTACCCTAGATCTAGGATTGGAAAAGAATAGGTCAACATTAGGGTACTTACACAATAATTAGACAACTGGAAATGCGTCTAATAACCGTTAGGATTAACGGCCTAGGTAGCTCCACAGGTTTCTCCTTGAGAAGGGTCGAGGGGCCTCGTTGGTTCTTAATAGGTTTAGTATTTTAAGATCCCGGTTCCATAACTCATGCACTTAACTTAATCGGTAATCTCTTAAAAACAATCCAGGATTCTTGTCTAGGTGGTCGTGTTCTCATATAAGAAAAGT
Source organism: Helianthus tuberosus (assembly GCA_030545235.1). Lineage (NCBI taxonomy): Eukaryota > Viridiplantae > Streptophyta > Magnoliopsida > Asterales > Asteraceae > Helianthus > Helianthus tuberosus. The sequence goes on from JARYGA010026437.1 coordinate 5,679, forward strand.
CCTCAGTCTTTATTCGTTTTTAGTCTAGCTTTAGTCTACTTAGTAGTTTAATATAGATTTCCTTAGTTTCCGTAACCCCCCCCCCCCAAACAAATAAACAGGTTTTAGTCGTGTCTGTCAGCGTCTGTCAGAGTCTAGTTTACGTGGTTCATAGAGTCTCGTGGTTCGATATCCGGACTTCCTAGGTTATACTACATTGATCGGTACACTTGCCGATTGTGTGGTTTTAAGTCGAGTCTAGAATTAAAGCTTTTTAGTGTCTAGCTTAGAGAGTCTACTTTAGTTAATTTTTATAGTCTGTTTAGCACACATAAGGCCTGATGCAACACTAAGAGCACTTGAAATAACAATTTCGGACCCTAGCCCACTGATACTAACGACTGGAAGAAGGGATTTCGGCCCATCCCCATTCAAATTCTTCAATAGTTGGCTGGATAATCCAGGTATAGTGGAGGTTGTTAAAAGAGGTTTGGACTGTCAAATTCACGAAAAATTTAAGGACTTGATACTGGGCTCTAAGTTAAAAAATGTCAAGGAAGAAATCAAAAGATGGAGAAGAGAGAATAGAGAGATTGAAGAGAAAGAGTTCACGGAAGCCACAGAGCGGCTAAAAAATTTAGACACTGACGCTGAAATAAGAGTCTTGGAGGAAAATGAAATTGAATCGTGGAGAGAATGCAAAAGAAAGATCAGAGATTGGTTTCGGAAAAAAGAAAAGGAATATAAACAAAAAGCTAGAGCAAAGTCGATAACGGAGGGTGATGAAAACTCCAGGTATTTTCATGCTGTAATAAATTGTAACATGATGAGGAACAAGATCAACAGTTTTTGGATTAATGGTTCATGGGTTGTGGACCCGTCAACCATATCAAAATACATCTAGGGTAGTATGATAAAGAAGTTCAAGGAGCCTGTGGAATCAAGACCCCGAATGCCGCCGGATGGATTCTCACAGATATCGGAGACAGAAGCAAACCCGTTAATTGAGAAGTTTACTTGGGAAGAAGTAAAAATAGCGGGTTGGGAGTGCGGCTCATATAAGGCGCCAGGTCCAGACGGGTTTACGTTTGCATTTGTCAAAAAATTCTGGAATGAACTTGAAGGGAACGTATTGGATATGATGGAGCAGTTTCACTTACACGGGTCTATTCAGAAGTCTTGCAGTGCCTCCTTCATCTCATTGATTCCAAAAGTAAGTGACCCAGTTACATTATCTGATTTTAGACCCATATCACTTATTGGCGTGATTAACAAAATTATATTAAAGGTATTGGCAAACCGGTTAAAAGGGATTCTTAATAGCATCATATCACATGAACAATCTGCCTTCGTTGCTAGTCGTAACATAGTGGACGGTCCTTTGATCTTGAATGAAGTAGTGTCATGGGCGAAAAAACAGAAAAAACAGATTTTTTTTGTTCAAAGCGGATATAGAAAAGGCTTATGATACACTAAGCTGGAAATTTTTAATATCAATATTTACACATATGGGCTTTCCCACACGATGGAAAACATGGATGATGGGGATTCTATTCTCGGGTAAGGCCTCGGTATTAGTCAATGGGTCTCCGACGGGGGAATTCCAATACAAGAGAGGTTTAAGACAAGGCGACCCGCTATCTCCTTTCTGATTCACGATCGCAATGTAAGCTTTACATGTTCTAATGGTTAACGCAATAAAGAAGGGGGTGTTCAAAGGATTAGAATTACCAAATAATGGGCCATGCTTATCACACTTATTCTTTGCAGATGACTCCATCTTTATGGGAGTGTGGGATAAAGAAAACTTGAGTTCAATGCGGAGAATACTGAGAATATTTTTCTTGATGTCAGGATTGAAGGTAAATGTCACGGCCCCCGACCCACCCTGGACGGAATCGGGAGTCGCGAACAGCCCAATGGTACCGGTGATTTAATTTGAAAAATATTACAGCGGAAATTTCATCAGGATCGTGAGTTAGGAAAAATATCAGAGTTTAAAAAACACCGGATTTTATTTAATAAATAGATTGGGATAAACCCATGTTTTACAATGGTAGCTTTAATAAAGATAAATTGGATTACATAAAACAATATTTCTTAATTTGATTTAATTAATAAAATAAGCCACTTCTTGATGCCTTTCAGTGTCGTATCCATCTCTTACTCCAATCTAGTGTTATTACCTGAAACACGTTTTTAAAAAGGTTTTGTCAGCGGGAAATACTGAGTGAATCATTCTATTTACTAAAATGATCTGTTTGTTATAATTTACAGTACTAAGGAAGATTACAATGTTTCTGATATCAAACCAAATACCCACAGTATTTTGTCACTCGACCCATTGGCCCATTCGTCCAATGGTGTCTGTGACTATGGTCATATCACCCCTTGGCTGCCCCAATGGTGAGGATTATCAAGTAATGTATACAAAACCCCACATACCGGTTGTAACTTGGTGATTACATAAACTTAATCCCTGTAATTATAACTTTGAAAATAAACATGCTTTTGAAAGTAATTTTGATAAAAAGAGAATGACTCACATTATAATCATGCAGATTCATACGGCCAAAGTTTAGTCTACAGATAATCCTTGATATATTGCAGATTTATACAGGCAGAGCTTAGCCTATTGATTAGTCTTGTAACCTAGTGCACACGAACTAGGTAGGTAACTTAATACAGCAATTACGATAACTCACGAGATTAAAACCGTCACAACGAATGACAAAGTGTAATCACTAAAACATCCATCGGAGTCAAAACGAATGACAGAGTATTCCCCGAGTTCGGGTGTACTCAAACATCCTGTCGGAATCACGACTAATGACAAAGGATAGCACTTAAACATCCATCGGATAGTTTAGATCGATCGGACATTGAATCGTAGCAGCGATCGAGTTAATACCCGGCATCGTAGCAGCACCCCGCTATACTAATTAGTGATTCGTGTGTGTTTTTAGAGTATTTGGACGATATCTCTGCGTACAATTTGAATTTGATCGTCGAACGAACGCCAGGAATCAAGTGCCAATGCCTGCTATTTATACATGAATTTGACATTGCTTACGGACCGTAAGCATAATCCCTTACGGTTCGTAAGGGACACATTTTCACTATAGTCTTGCCACGTGTGTGTGTAGGCCTGCTGAGTCGACGAAACGTTTAAATTCAATTTAGACAGCAATTTGTGAGGATAATGGTCGAGTAGGGAATACCCCCCTGAGTTTTAGGGGCCCTGATCCTGATTCTGATGGTTCTGAAATTTGTAGGGTTTATGCAGGATCACTTAGGGGTCTTAACTAAGGTTTCTCAATGAATAAAATATAATAATAAATAATAGTTTTGGTGAGAGTTGTTATGGTTTGGGACAAAAAGGAATAAAACGGTGAGAAAAGAAAATGGATCCACTTTGTAACTTTAGGGTTCAACTAGAAAGTCTCCGGGTAGAATATTGGGTATAACTTCTGAGCTATTTTGAAAATATATAAAGTACTCGTGTTAAGTATAATACCTCTAATTTCAACCTTGTCCCTATGTCACGAGACAGAACCCCAATAACTTAGTCGGGCAGAGCCCTGACATATGTTATGAGGCTCAGATCAATCGGAAAGGGTAGCGGTGATCGGGAGTTACAATACTTAAAACAGAACAGGGCTTTATTATTATTATGGGATGAAACTAAAAATAACTGAAACTTTAGAGAGAGAGAGGGTTCGAGAGAAATGGGAAATGGGCGATGAAAAATACCGAACCAACAAAATGTTATCTCCTATTTATATGAGATTCCAAGCAATTTGGAATGTACATAGAATGGACACGTCCATGCCACTCGTCCTACAATCAAATTTTGTAGAATTAAAAATTATTATTTTTCTTTATTTTTAATGTACATGTAGAATGTTCATGCCTATCTTTCGAAAGGGTGCTACTATACACACCCCCCATTACTTTCTACACCCCCCTCCTCTCACATACTTACAGATGGGGCCTGCGTAGGACCGACAGTTTTCCTCTCATAAGGGGGGTGTAAAAAGTAATAGAGGGTGCGTATAGAATAAGCCTTTCGAAATCAAAGGACACGTACTGTACACTGGTTTTCAATTGGAGCAATGAGTCATTTCAAGTGTTTAGTTTTAAATTTTAAATTATTTTAACATATCACGTGTATATCCATAACAATTCAACTAATATTATTATTTTATTATTATTATTATTTTGATTTCTATCACAAAAGTAGACAAAATGAAAGTTCAAATATGAGACACGAAACATGTTTGAATTTTTAAATATATATATTTTATTTTATTATTATATATATTATAATTAATTTAACTGATTCACTTATTTGGCGCGTATACCTTTTAAAGTATGGCTTTCTAGAAAATAATAAATATGTCTTTAGAACGAGAATATTTTTGTCTACATTTTGAACCTAGTTTTATTAAAAATAGAGTAGGTTCAAAATACAATGTATTTTTATAATTTAATTAGTAAACGGTTCCTGGGCCCGTCCAGGTATTTCATATTTCTTACAGTTAACTTACACGTAATCTACCCGTCGAATAATATAAGTTTTTATATACTTTTATTTTATTTTAGAAAGATGACCCATATACAGGCCATTTATTTATTTCAACCAACTATATAAAATAGTGTTTAAAACTATTTGGGTTGAAAAATTTTATTAAAAATAAATTATTTACTAGTTACTAGTGGTTAATAAATTTAACCAAACCTATAATTTATATAATAAAATTAGGAATGTTACATTCTCCCCTCCTTGTTTTAAATCTCGTCCTCGAGATTTGGGTTATGAGATTTCTTTTAGACTTATGTCATATTTTAGTAAATAAAACTATATTAAAGTAGTTGACACAGAATTAAAATATCAAATTTTGTGAATATGAGTTGTAATAAATAGGACTCAATGGTTCAACTGAATTAGTTTAAGAAATAAATAACAAACGAATGAAATGATATAATTTCCAAGGTGACTAGGTTCAAGCCAAAAGATATATGATCAATAGATATTTAAATGAATGGGAATGACTTTTTAGAATGAATAAAAATTCTTTGTCAAAAGAAAGCTTACTTTGATTGGTAATTGAGGAAGACTTAGAATTGACAGGTTCAAAATGAAATAAAAGCATGAAAAATGATTTGTCAAATATTAAATTATGATATGAGAAAATCAATGAGTGAATTGCAAAGATACACCAAAAGACAATAGAGTTAGTGTACCATTATTTAGAGTTCCAAGTTATTTTAATTGCGAAACAATGTGATAGTACACTATTAGTGACCATATTTTTCATATTATGTCCTAGAGATCGAAATATAATAAGAACAAGTTGTTTTGGCATGACCAACCATTATATTATATTTGTAAAACAAATGTAATATATATTATTTGTTACGTATTTTTACTATATGTAAATGGTCACCACTTTTAAATAAATAAATATATATTATTTTAGTACTTTACTATACTATGTAAAATAACTTATATTTTCTATGTAATATATATATTACAAAACACTGTAATGAAGTTATTACATTACAAAATATTTTAGTATTATTATTTTGTAAAAGAAATCACTTTTATTTATAACTTTAAATGAAAGTTGTAAATAAAGGTGTAAAAATATTTATTGTATAAAAGTATTTGTAAATATATATCACTTAATAGATCGATTCTATGTGATTACTTATTTTCATTTTGAAATCATATAACGTTGTGAATGTATTTACAAATGTTGTAAATAAGTGAAAACAGCGACTATTCTTATATAGTACAATGTTCCCCTAACCCAACTTAGTTTGATGACTACCATATTATTCTTATATGGTCATTTTCTTACCAGAGCGTTACTGTACATAGTTACCACAAAACATGTGATAGACTATTATTTATATAGTTTTATTCGTCCTTCTAATTCTTGTATTATTTTATGAAAATGTGTCTTCTCCTTATAGTACAAAGTATATATATTTTCATATATAATTTAAAATTTACTAAATAAGTATGATGACTTAATTTATATATATTAACTAGTCATTATCATGGTGGATATTGGTTAGTGCTGCCTTGTTAGTCAATGCCTAACTAAGGCTAGGCTATCCAATACCTGCCCTTAATAATAACCCTAGTACTTAAAAATAATACTAACACTTCTGTTATTAATTTATTATTAATAATAAAACTAATATTAATTATCAATAATAAATAACTGAACGTAAACTTAAATGAGAGTATACTTCAACATAAATTATATATATATATATATATATATAAATATAAATTCTTTACCTCAATGTTTTAACTAAATTTTATGGACTCGATCTCAAAGAATCATCGTTTTGCAATAATGCGGTTCACAGTGCAAAAAAACGGAATGATATTTGAGTTTGGATAAAATAACAAATCGGAATGAAACCCTCCAGTGGTCTTTATAAATCAAATGAACCAAATGCATAACAAACAATACATGTGTAATGTGTGAATTTATCAAGAAATGAAATAGATCAATATTTGCTACTATGAAAGAAATCCTCATGGTATGATAACCATTATGGGGGAGTAGAAACACGAAAGTTAATTTATTATATGCAGAAGTCAGAAAAAGAAATATAATAATTTTATCTGGAATTTTGTGTGATAACCGTTGTTAAGTGACATTACCAGGAAATGTCGAATAAAATAAAATAGAAAATTTTGCAAAAGTATATGACTTCTTTTGTAGTGTTAATTTATGACTCTGAATAGACTGTGCACCGATGGTTGTGAAATCTTGTTATAACGTACCTTAGCGATATTTATGTTGTTTGTAGGATCATGTGGCAAAGTGCTGCTTTTAGTTCTTCTACTGACGGAATTAGCATTGGTGTCATCATGCCTAATTTATTTTTCAAAGGTCTTGCCTTAGAATTCGTGTGTGATATAATTTGACGTCTGTGGACGTATAATTTAAGTTTCATGTGTTTTCTTGTGCACTAGCAAAATTTTACTTGCTTCGTACTTGCGTTAATTTATGATAACGCTTTGGAAATTCTTTATAATTTTTTATGGTGTTTCAACTTAAAGGGTTTTCATTATTTATTTTATCACACGAGCTACGAGACAGATGATCAAACGAAATAATGTTTGATATCAGAAAAGAGATTCCTAATAAAGAAATCTAGACACATATGCTTGTGCTTTATTCCTATTTGGCTTTTGGAATTCCTTATAGATATATATCTATATAATCATATATTTCACATGCTGAAATAAACATACCATTTATCTGGTCAATGTATTTAACGGATATATATTTCCAAAACCAGTCAGATATCTGATCATGATACTATTTAGGGAAATCTTTATCACTTGTTTGACATATTATATACCCCGTCTTATCCGGTTCGCGCCGGAGAGGTAATCCCAGTATATCCGGACAAACTGGAGAGTCTGCTACACCATACCCAGTCTTGCCGGAGAAAATTTTCTATTTCCCATAAATAGTATCTTTTCAAGATTTTAAAAGTGTCTCTCTTATTAGAGCTTTTATCCAGAATTAGGGAAATTTGTATTCCCGTAACATATCTTATTCTAAACCAAGTAATATCAATAAGCAATAATTACTATTAATTCTTGCTTATTTATCATATCTTGCAATATTCTAATTACCATTCTTATGGTATATCAAAATCCATCATACTTATTTACACAAGTACTTAGCTTATCTCGAAGCTGATACTAAGGCATCTTTTCTTAAGTTCAAGTCTAAATGCTATCATGTGTGCTACCAGTTAACAGCAATCTCCTAACTCTTTTATATAAACTTACGTATTATTATCACAACACTTTTAGGCTTTAAGCAGTGGCTCTGATACCACCTTCTGTCACGGCCCCCGACCCACCCTGGACAGAATCGGGAGTCGCGAACAGCCCAGTGGTACCGGTGATTTAATTTGAAAAATATTACAGCGGAAATTTCATCAGGATCGTGAGTTAGAAAAAATATCAGAGTTTAGAAAACACCGGATTTTATTTAATAAATAGATTGGGATAAACCCATGTTTTACAATGGTAGCTTTAATAAAGATAAATTGGATTACATAAAACAATATTTCTTAATTTGATTTAATTAATAAAATAAGCCACTTCTTGATGCCTTTCAGTGCCGTATCCATCTCTTACTCCAATCTAGTGTTATTACCTGAAACGCGTTTTTAAAAAGGTTTTGTCAGCGGGAAATACTGAGTGAATCATTCTATTTACTAAAATGATCTGTTTGTTATAATTTACAGTATTAAGGAAGATTACAATGTTTCTGATATCAAACCAAATACCCACAGTATTTTGTCACTCGACCCATTGGCCCATTCGTCCAATGGTGTCTGTGACTATGGTCATATCACCCCTTGGCTGCTCCAATGGTGAAGATTATCAAGTAATGTATACAAAACTCCACATACCGGCTGTAACTTGGTGATTACATAAACTTAATCCCTGTAATTATAACTTTGAAAATAAACATGCTTTTGAAAGTAATTTTGATAAAAAGAGAATGACTCACATTATAATCATGCAGATTCATACGGCCAAAGTTTAGTCTACAGATAATCCTTGATATATTGCAGATTTATACAGGCAGAGCTTAGCCTATTGATTAGTCTTGTAACCTAGTGCACACGAACTAGGTAGGTAACTTAATACAGCAATTACGATAACTCACGAGATTAAAACCCTCACAACGAATGACAAAGTGTAATCACTAAAACATCCATCAGAGTCACAACGAATGACAGAGTATTCCCCGAGTTCGGGTGTACTCAAACATCCTGTCGGAATCACGACTAATGACAAAGGATAGCACTTAAACATCCATCGGATAGTTTAGATCGATCGGACATTGAATCGTAGCAGCAATCGAGTTAATACCCGGCATCGTAGCAGCACCCCGCTATACTAATTAGTGATTCGTGTGTGTTTTTAGAGTATTTGGATGATATCTCTGCGTACAATTTGAATTTGATCGTCGAACGAACGCCAGGAATCAAGTGCCAATGCCTGCTATTTATACATGAATTTGACATTGCTTACGGAGCGTAAGCATAATCCCTTACGGTCCGTAAGGGACACATTTTCACTATAGTCTTGTCACGTGTGTATGTAGGCCTGCTGAGTCGACGAAACGTTTGAATTCAATTTAGACAGCAATTTGTGAGGATAATCGTCGAGTAGGGAATACCCCCCTGAGTTTTAGGGGCCCTGATCCTGGTTCTGATGGTTCTGAAATTTGTAGGGTTTATGCAGGATCACTTAGGGGTCTTAACTAAGGTTTCTCAATGAATAAAATATAATAATAAATAATAGTTTTGGTGAGAGTTGTTATGGTTTGGGACAAAAAGGAATAAAACGATGAGAAAAGAAAAAGGACCCACTTTGTAACTTTAGGGTTCAACTAGAAAGTCTCCGGGTAGAATATTGGGTATAACTTCTGAGCTATTTTGAAAATATATAAAGTACTCGTGTTAAGTATAATACCCCTAATTTCAACCTTGTCCCTATGTCACGAGACAGAACCCCAATAACTTAGTCGGGCAGAGCCCTGACATATGTTATGAGGCTCAGATCAATAGGAAAGGGTAGCGGTGATCGGGAGTTACGATACTTAAAACAGAACAGGGCTTTATTATTATTATTATGGGATGAAACTAAAAATAACTGAAACTTTAGAGAGAGAGAGGGTTCCAGAGAAATGGGAAATGGGCGATGAAAAATACTGAACCAACAAAATGTTATCTCCTATTTATATGAGATTCCAAGCAATTTGGAATGTACATAGAATGGACACGTCCATGCCACTCGTCCTACAATCAAATTTTGTAGAATTAAAAATTATTATTTTTCTTTATTTTTAGGCCCTAACTATCTGCACACCCAGTTTGCCTATCTGCACACTTAGGGTTTACCTACGCAGCGTATTGGTCAATACGCAGCGTATAGGGTTAACCCTATACGCTGCGTATTGACCTATACTTGGCGTATATAAACCATGGATCTCAGTGCCTAATAACCAATCATTGCACAGAAAACAAGGTTTATATACGCTGCGTATAGCTCTCTACGCAGCGTATATAAACCATTAGACATTTTTGGGTCATTTTGGTAGGTTTGAGGGATCATTTTTTCACAAAGTTTATATATGCTGCGTATTGACCAATACTCAGCGTATGTAAAGGTCAGAAAATGTCATTTATGCCCTTGTATTGAGGCTATACGAAGCCAAATACAAGGGTAGTTGTGTCATTTTTGTCTTATATGCTGCGTAGTGATCTCTAAGGAGCGTATATAAAGCTCCATTTTTGTATTTTTTTTGTGTATTCCTTTGTTTATTTATAAAAAAAATGGAAAATAACACCCGATACGATACTATACGATACGATATAACACCCGTATAGGCCTATAGGTGTGATTTAGTTCCCGTATTGACCTCGTACAAGCCTATAAGTGTGATATCGTATCGTATAGGTGTAGTATAGGTCACGTATTGACCTCGTATAAGACTATAAGTGTGATATCGTATCGTATAGCATAGTATATGTCCCGTATTGACCTCGTATAAGACTATAAGTGTGATATCGTATCGTATAGCATAGTATATGTCCCGTATTGATCTCGTATAAGCCTATAAGTGTGATATCGTATCGTATAGCGTAGTATATGTCCCGTATAGGCCTATAAGTGTGATATCGTATCGTATAGGTGTAGTATAGGTCACGTATTGACCTCGTATAAGCCTATAAGTGTGATATCGTATCGTATAGCATAGTATATGTCCCGTATTGACGTCGTATAAGCCTATAAGTGTGATATCGTATCGTATAACGTAGTATAGGTTAAGTATTGACCTCGTATAAGCCTATAAGTGTGATATCGTATCGTATAGCGTCGTATAGGTCACGTATTGACCTCGTATAAGCCTATAAGTGTGATATCGTATCGTATAGGTGTGGTTTAGGTCACGTATTAACCTCGTATAAGCCTATAAGTGTGATATCGTATCGTATAGGTGTGGTTTAGGTCCCATCTAATCCTATATGCATATACAAGACCTATAGGAAACCTATACGAGACTTATACTACACTATACGATACGATACGATACTATACTATACTATACAATAACACCCGTATAGGCCTCTATACGAGACTTATATACTATACATTATACGATACGATATGATGCAATACGATACGATACGATGCAATACGATAAGATAATTTAATTTAAACGATAACAATATAATATATTTGTATTATTTACGAATAATATTGTTTTTTAATAAATAATTTTCTTTTTTTTATAAATAAACAAAGGAATACGATAATTTAATTTAAACGATAACAAAACAATATATTTGTATTATTTACCAATAATATTGTTTTTTTATAAATAATTTTCTTTTTTAATTTTTATAATTCATAATATTTATATTATTTTTTATTTTTATAATTTATATTTGTATTATTTACCAATAATATTGTTTTTTTATAAATAATTTACTTTTTTTTTATAAATAAACAAAGGAATACACAATAAAAAAATACAAAAATGGAGCTTTATATACGCTCCTTAGAGGTCCGTACGCAGCGTATGAGACCAAAATGACACAACTACCCCTGTATTTGGCTTCGTATAGCCTGAACACAAGGGTATAAAAGACATTTTCAGACCTTTATATACGCTGCGTATAGGTCAATACGCAGCGTATTTAAAGGGTGGTAAAATTATTTTTAACCCCAAACCTGTGGTAAAATTATCTTTTTAACCCTTATAGTTTATATATGCTGCGTATTGACCAATACTCAGCGTATGTAAAGGTCTGAAAATGTCATTTATGCCCTTGTATTGAGGCTATACGAAGCCAAATACAAGGGTAGTTGTGTCATTTTTGTCTTATATGCTGCGTAGTGATCTCTAAGGAGCGTATATAAAGTTCCATTTTTGTATTTTTTTTTTGTGTATTCCTTTGTTTATTTATAAAAAAAATGGAAAATAACACCCGATACGATACTATACGATACGATATAACACCCGTATAGGCCTATAGGTGTGATTTAGTTCCCGTATTGACCTCGTACAAGCCTATAAGTGTGATATCGTATCGTATAGGTGTAGTATAGGTCACGTATTGACCTCGTATAAGACTATAAGTGTGATATCGTATCGTATAGCATAGTATATGTCCCGTATTGACCTCGTATAAGACTATAAGTGTGATATCGTATCGTATAGCATAGTATATGTCCCGTATTGACCTCGTATAAGCCTATAAGTGTGATATCGTATCGTATAGCGTAGTATATGTCCCGTATAGGCCTATAAGTGTGATATCGTATCGTATAGGTGTAGTATAGGTCACGTATTGACCTCGTATAAGCCTATAAGTGTGATATCGTATCGTATAGCATAGTATATGTCCCGTATTGACGTCGTATAAGCCTATAAGTGTGATATCGTATCGTATAACGTAGTATAGGTTAAGTATTGACCTCGTATAAGCCTATAAGTGTGATATCGTATCGTATAGCGTCGTATAGGTCACGTATTGACCTCGTATAAGCCTATAAGTGTGATATCGTATCGTATAGGTGTGGTTTAGGTCACGTATTAACCTCGTATAAGCCTATAAGTGTGATATCGTATCGTATAGGTGTGGTTTAGGTCCCGTCTAATCCTATATGCATATACAAGACCTATAGGAAACCTATACGAGACTTATACTACACTATACGATACGATACGATACTATACTATACTATACAATAACACCCGTATAGGCCTCTATACGAGACTTATATACTATACATTATACGATACGATATGATGCAATACGATACGATACGATGCAATACGATAAGATAATTTAATTTAAACGATAACAATATAATATATTTGTATTATTTACGAATAATATTGTTTTTTAATAAATAATTTTCTTTTTTTTATAAATAAACAAAGGAATACGATAATTTAATTTAAACGATAACAAAACAATATATTTGTATTATTTACCAATAATATTGTTTTTTTATAAATAATTTTCTTTTTTAATTTTTATAATTCATAATATTTATATTATTTTTAATTTTTATAATTTATATTTGTATTATTTACCAATAATATTGTTTTTTTATAAATAATTTACTTTTTTTTTATAAATAAACAAAGGAATACACAATAAAAAAATACAAAAATGGAGCTTTATATACGCTCCTTAGAGGTCCGTACGCAGCGTATGAGACCAAAATGACACAACTACCCCTGTATTTGGCTTCGTATAGCCTGAACACAAGGGTATAAAAGACATTTTCAGACCTTTATATACGCTGCGTATAGGTCAATACGCAGCGTATTTAAAGGGTGGTAAAATTATTTTTAACCCCAAACCTGTGGTAAAATTATCTTTTTAACCCTTATAGTTTATATATGCTGCGTATTGACCAATACTCAGCGTATGTAAAGGTCTGAAAATGTCATTTATGCCCTTGTATTGAGGCTATACGAAGCCAAATACAAGGGTAGTTGTGTCATTTTTGTCTTATATGCTGCGTAGTGATCTCTAAGGAGCGTATATAAAGTTCCATTTTTGTATTTTTTTTTTGTGTATTCCTTTGTTTATTTATAAAAAAAATGGAAAATAACACCCGATACGATACTATACGATACGATATAACACCCGTATAGGCCTATAGGTGTGATTTAGTTCCCGTATTGACCTCGTACAAGCCTATAAGTGTGATATCGTATCGTATAGGTGTAGTATAGGTCACGTATTGACCTCGTATAAGACTATAAGTGTGATATCGTATCGTATAGCATAGTATATGTCCCGTATTGACCTCGTATAAGACTATAAGTGTGATATCGTATCGTATAGCATAGTATATGTCCCGTATTGACCTCGTATAAGCCTATAAGTGTGATATCGTATCGTATAGCGTAGTATATGTCCCGTATAGGCCTATAAGTGTGATATCGTATCGTATAGGTGTAGTATAGGTCACGTATTGACCTCGTATAAGCCTATAAGTGTGATATCGTATCGTATAGCATAGTATATGTCCCGTATTGACGTCGTATAAGCCTATAAGTGTGATATCGTATCGTATAACGTAGTATAGGTTAAGTATTGACCTCGTATAAGCCTATAAGTGTGATATCGTATCGTATAGCGTCGTATAGGTCACGTATTGACCTCGTATAAGCCTATAAGTGTGATATCGTATCGTATAGGTGTGGTTTAGGTCACGTATTAACCTCGTATAAGCCTATAAGTGTGATATCGTATCGTATAGGTGTGGTTTAGGTCCCGTCTAATCCTATATGCATATACAAGACCTATAGGAAACCTATACGAGACTTATACTACACTATACGATACGATACGATACGATACTATACTATACTATACAATAACACCCGTATAGGCCTCTATACGAGACTTATATACTATACATTATACGATACGATATGATGCAATACGATACGATACGATGCAATACGATAAGATAATTTAATTTAAACGATAACAATATAATATATTTGTATTATTTACGAATAATATTGTTTTTTAATAAATAATTTTCTTTTTTTTATAAATAAACAAAGGAATACGATAATTTAATTTAAACGATAACAAAACAATATATTTGTATTATTTACCAATAATATTGTTTTTTTATAAATAATTTTCTTTTTTAATTTTTATAATTCATAATATTTATATTATTTTTTATTTTTATAATTTATATTTGTATTATTTACGAATAATATTGTTTTTTTATAAATAATTTTCTTTTTTTATAAATAAACAAAGGAATACATAATAAAAAAAATACAAAAATGGAGCTTTATATACGCTCCTTAGAGGTCCCTACGCAGCCTATATGACCCTTGTTTTCTGTGCAATGATTGGTTATCAGGCACTGAGATCCATGGTTTATCTACGCAGCGTATTGGTCAATACGCAGCGTAGAGGGTTAACCTTATACGCTGCGTATTGACCAATACGCTGCGTAGATAAACCCTAATTTTGCTAGGGTTTGGTGTGCCAATAGGCACACCCTATTTTTAATGTACATGTAGAATGTTCATGCCTATCTTTCGAAATCAAAGGACACGTACTGTACACTAGTTTTCAATTGGAGCAATGAGTCATTTCAAGTGTTTAGTTTTAAATTTTAAATTATTTTAACATATCACGTATATATCCATAACAATTCAACTAATATTATTATTTTATTATTATTATTACTAGCTTACAACCCCGTGTATTACACGGGTTGAGTGACAAAAAATGTAAATTATAAACTTGTATATAATCTTTACTAATGAAATGACTTATTTAGACAAATTAGTAAAAATAAAGAACAGTTATATTTTCGTTACTTGTACATGTGATTTGATACCTTATTAGTAATTATTGTTTATATCTAAATAATATATTTTATCTTAACAAATATATATGGTTAGAGTAAAATGAAAACTTCTACGAGTTGGGAGAACTTAGAGAACTCAACCTTACAAAAGGTTTTTTGAATTTTTTACAGAGGGTGTGAATGAGCGGTTAGAGACTCAAAGTGTTAAACTTTTTTATTTTGGATTCAAGTGGTTAAAACTACTAAAACATAGGTACTCAAAAAGTAATTTACTATTAATTAAATTTGAAATTATACGTTTGATCTCTAACTGTATTAAATAATATTATACTTATTATATTATTTGATACATTTATATTTGTTATAGATAATTATTAAATAAATTTGAATTTAGATGTTTATCTCTAACTATATTAATTAATATTATATTATATTTTGTGTATAAAATTAATATGTAATACTATTATTAAAAGGGAGGAGGCACCAGAGAGTGACACGTGTACAAAAAGATTTTCGTTTATTAGTATAGAATACAGAGGGTGTGAATGAGCGGTTAGAGACTCAAAGTGTTAAACTTTTTTATTTTGGATTCAAGTGGTTAAAACCACTAAAACATAGGGACTCAAAAAGTAATTTACTATTAATTAAATTTGAAATTATACGTTTGATCTCTAACTGTATTAAATAATATTATACTTATTAAATTATTTGATACATTTATATTTGTTATAGATAATTATTAAATAAATTTGAATTTAGACGTTTATCTCTAACTATATTAATTAATATTATATTATATTTTGTGTATAAAATTAATATGTAATACTATTATTAAAAGGGAGGAGGCACCAGAGAGTGACACGTGTACAAAAATATTTTCGTTTATTAGTATAGAAAGAGAGATTATTTTGATTTCTATCACAAAAGTAGACAAAATGAAAGTTGAAATATGAGACACGAAACATGTTTGAATTTTTAAATATATATATATTTTATTATTATATATATTATAATTAATTTAACTGATTCACTTATTTGGCGCGTATAACTTTTAAAGTATGGCTTTCTAGAAAATAATAAATATGTCTTTAGAACGAGAATATTTTTGTCTACATTTTGAACCAAGTTTTATTAAAAATAGAGTAGGTTCAAAATACAATGTATTTTTATAATTTAATTAGTAAACGGTTCCTGGGCTCGTCCTGGTACTTCATATTTCTTACAGTTAACTTACCCGTAATCTACCCATCGAATAATATAAGTTTTTATATACTTTTATCTTATTTTAGAAAGATGACCCATATACAGGCCATTTATTTATTTCATCCAACTATATAAAATAGTGTTTAAAACTATTTGGGTTGAATAATTTTATTAAAAATAAACTATTTACTAGTTACTAGTGGTTAATAAATTTAACCAAACCTATAATTTATATGATAAAATTAGGAATGTTACAGTAAACCATAACAAAAGCTTTCTATATGGGATCGGGCTAAATGAAACAGAGATCGAGAACATGGCTTGTATACAGAAGTGTAAAATGGGCCGGTTTCCTTTCACTTACTTAGGCTTAAAAGTCGGGGCAAATATGAACAGCGTGGGTAATTGGAAAGAAATTATCGATAAGTTTAATAAGAAGTTGTCGAACTGGAAAGCAAGATTATTGTCATTTGCCGGAAGACTTACGTTGGTTAAATCGGTATTGGGGTTTCTTCTAAATTACTTCCTATCGTTGTATAAAGCTTCGAAGAAGGTGATGGATGGTATTTGGATTATGATTTATATGTGTTTAATGTCTAATCTTATGCATATTTGAGTGTTTATATGTGTGGAATTGGATAACTATGAGAAAATGATGCTTTGCAGGTTAAATATGAAGATTAGAGGTGTTTTGGAGAATGCAAATGGAGAGTAAATAAAGATATCAAAACATGATGATATCAAAACATGATATGATAGAGAATTGGATTACGAAGACGTGGGCACAAACGGGGAAGAAAACGGAGTTAAAACGAAGAAGTTATGAAGAAAACAGTTTTGTGAATAAGCTGCCGACAGTAGCCTACGGTTCTGACAGTAGCCTACGGTTCAGGGGTTACGGAAACCAGGTTTAATGTGCGAAAATTAGGTTTTTATGGGGATCTTTTATTCCATTCAAGAGGGGACGATTCTGGGGAGACCATTAGGGGATTTTTGGGCATTCTTCCACCATTCCACACCTTCCAATCATCTTCTAATCATCAATCATGCAATTCCTCATCAAGATTGAAGATCAAATCCAGAACATGAGCGACTAAACCACCCGTGACCGTCTCCAGGACTAGGGTTTATGCGTGAAACATTGGGTTTACATATGTTTACAACTTTTTGGATTGAGAATTGATTAATCTTTCGGTTAGTTATTCTTATTGTTTTAGTTTTGATTAAACAATTATTTGGTTATCATAATCATTTGAGTTCATCAATTATTTGGTTTGTTCATCAACAACCGGGATTAAATTCTAGGTTGTCATTGTTATAAACCTTTAATCATTGAATCTGTTAATGTTTATGAAATCTAAAATTGGTGATTAATTGGACTACTATTCATTTACATCAATCTTTCGGTTTCGATCGTGGATCATTGCAATCAAATATATTGTCCGTTAATTATTTATCAAAACAAGTTTTCAAATCATGTCTATGTGATTTCCAATTGGTAGTAACCAAGTAAACTGATTTTCTGCATAACCTGAAACCCGGAGATTGGTCCATTTTCTCACAATTGTTTACAATTCTAATTTATTCTGTTTTCACAATCATTCTAAAAACTGCAAAAAGCAATTAGTTTAGACGTAGATGGTAATTAAAGCAACGAACTTTCATACTTTCCACTGATTCCCCATGGATTCGACACCCTACTTGCCCTTTACTAGTAAAAGGTGAATAGGACACTTTTAACTTTATTTTTGACCGACCTTACGACATCGATCAAAATGGCGTCGTTGCCGGGGAATCAGTGCGCTTAGTTAAGTTAGTTGTTTTTCATAAAAATAAAATTAAAAAAAAAAACCTAAACATTAGAAAAAACCAAAAATCCAAAAATATTTCCTTTTGTTTGTCGTTTATTTGTTTCGTTCAGTATTACGCTCGGTTTCTTGTTTGTCTGTGTGCAGTTGATTCTCCTGTTGCATGCATACCGGGTTTACAAAGAAATCATCACCGCTTTTGTTTGATCCGGAAATTGAAAAGACTGCTCGACGGAATCTCGTACTTCTCCGTTCAACAGTGAAAGCTAGAGCTCAATCATCAACAGTTGCTCAAGATCTTGAACAAGCAGCTCACGAGATGGCTGATCAAGAGCCACAAAACCAAGCACAAAACGAACCAATTCCACCCATTCCAGATCCACCAATTCCTCAAAACCAAAACCCAAATCCAAACCAAAACTAACCCAATAATCAAAACCAGAATCAACCACCACTACAACCATTTCCACAATTCAACCCAGGCCCACAAACCCAGCCTGGAAATCTTAATCTCCAACAAGGAGAAATCATTTGCCTCAATCAACCACAGCATCAACACGGGTATGATGATGGTACCCGACACATAGAAGGCAGTGTTCACACTTGGGAATCTGGTTGGGAGGAGGATGATTATCAAAACCAGTATGACGAAAGTTACGCGGATTACAGATACTATGAGGGGTATAATGTTAATCAAGGCTATCCAGTACAACAACATGTCAATCAAAGACATCACATCCCGCCACCGATTCCACAAAATCAAGTTCATAATGGAGTCCCGCAGTTTAATGCGGGAAATCAAAGAGCTAATAATCGGTTTAGGGGCGAGCAGATACAGTTTATGGATGGTGTCCCACAAGTCGTTCAAGGGGCCCCAATTCAAGGCGTTGAAGGTCATTGTCGACCCGTTGTAGTACCCAACTCATCAGCTATAGTTACACCAGTGGGGAACAATAATCGACCTTTCGAGGTGAGGCCTCAATACTTAGGCCATTTGCCAAAATTCTATGGAAAAAGGACCGAAGAACCATACTTACACATTGCGAGTTTTGATTCGATTTGCCAAACTATAGGAGGTTCAGGGTTTACAAAGGACGAGGTGAAGCTGATGCTGTTTCAGTTTACCTTGAAAGACAAAGCTCGACAATGGTTCGCGACATTACCTCGAGGTAGTATATACACTTGGCAAGAGATGCAGCAGGTGTTTTTGGAGGAATACTACACCATGAATAGAACCAGTGAAGCTCGGGATGCAATCCGAGCATTCTAGCAACATTCAGGGGAAGCGTTCCATGAGGCATTCACAAGATTTAAGGAGTTGCTTAGGAAATGCCCACATCATGAAATTCAGACATGGGAATTAATTAAGGCGTTTTATGATGGGCTACTTCCTGATGATGTAAGAGATCTCATCGCCATTAGTAATGGTACGTTTCTTAGAAACACAGAGGCTGTAGATTGGGTATACTTGGAGAGACAAAATGCTACTTCTAAGAGACAGGCACAATCAAGCAGGAGGGAAAGATCAAGTTCAGCAAAGTCAGTCGATTATGAAGCTGAGGAACGGGTCGAGAAGTTGAAGCACCAAAATTTATTGCTTGAGCGGCAGGTAGCTCAAATGAATCTCGGAAAGGGAGGTGAAGTTAAAACCGCCAATACGTTTGCGGTGTGCACTGAATGTGGAGAGTTAGGGCATCAAGTTGGAGAATGTGCTGTGTTGGGTGGTCAGAATGAAGAAGTGAACCAATTGTACGGTGAACGAAAGCAATATGATATGAAATCGAATACATATCATCCAGGTTTGCGAAACCACCCCAATTTTAGTTATGGTAATTCTGCTAATCAGTTGAACCCCAATTTTCAGGTACCTAACCAAGGAGGTCAACAGTATCAGAATCGGCAAGGAAATTACCAACAAGGAGGTTACCAGAATCGGGGCCAATATAATCAAGGGCCTCAAGCCAACAACCAACAGCAAAATCAAAGCAATTATCAAGGAGTTGGAGGAATCAAGGTAACCAACAAAGTAATTCTTCAGGTGGTGGAGACGACTCGAGTGATTCGAAGTTGGATGCAATCATGTCGTTCATGAAGGATATCCAGAAGGATAATGAGGTGAGAGATAAGACTTCTGTAGCAATGCAGAAGCAATTGGGGCAATTAGCAGAAGATATAGCCCAGTTGAGAAGAGACCCCGGAAAATTGCCAAGTACCACCAAGGTCAACCCGCAACATCAAAGCAGCAGTTCAGCTACCAAGAATGCACGTGTAAACCAGGTAAGTGTACTTCGTTCTGGTAAAGTGTATGATAATAAGGTTGGCGCTCCACCACAATTTGTTGATGGTGTGGTGGAGGATTGGGATGAAAATGAGGAAGAGGAACATGAGCCTGAACCTGAACCTGTAAGCCCTACGAAAGCTAATAAAACGACTTCTCAAGAAACTAATGATAGGGTATTAGAAAACGCATCAACCAAGGCTACGGAAAAGGGTGCGGGAGTTAAAACCAACCCGTTTCCTCAAGCTTTGGTAGAACCGGGAACTAAAAGTACTAAAAGAGGCCCACAACAGGAAGAGATGTGGGAAGTTTTTAAGCAAGTAAAAATCAATATCCCATTGTTAGATGCGATAAAACAGGTTCTGGCTTACGCTAGGTATTTGAAGGACATGTTCACCCAAAAGCGGCAAAACAAATTTCCAAAGAAAATCGATTTAACCGAAAATGTTAGTGCCGCTTTGTCGGGTGCCATTCCTCCTAAACTCCAAGATCCAGGTGCTCCGTTAATACCCATTCAAGTGGGTGACTTTAAAATGAGTCGGGCACTGCTGGATTTGGGAGCGAGTGTGAGTATTCTCCCGGGGAGTCTTTATGATCAATACGATTTCGGACCGTTACAAAAAGCCGACACTACATTAGTGTTGGCCGACTTAACTTTGAAACTACCCCGGGGAATTGTGTGTGATGTCATTGTCAAAGTGGAAGATTTTTACTACCCAGTTGACTTCTTGGTTTTAGACTATGTCTCCATTGATAAAACCAAACAACCTAATGTTATACTCGGTAGACCATTTTTAGCAACTGCTAACGCTTTAATTGACTGCAGAAATGGAACAGTTGACATGACATTTGGTAATAGGAAAGTCCAATTAAACGTGTTTTCCCGTGCATCTGATTCTCTGGTTAGTGATGAATGCTTTATGGCAGACATCATTGACGAATGTCATCCTCATGAAAATGGGGTAAACACAACAGAGACGTGTGTTATTTGTGACAGGGAACAGGCTGAATTGTCGGAATGTCTGAATGAAGCTGAAAAGGAATTGGAGGTGATGGCAATTAAAGACGGGAGACCCACTTGGACTCATCAAGTGGAAAGTCTGCCCGAGCACATCGATACGCATTTAAAGCCATCCTTGGAATCACCTCCACAAGTAGACTTGAAGGAGCTGCCGAAAACCTCAAGTACGCCTTCGTGGGAGACAATGACACCCTTCCGGTGATCATTGCATCAAATTTAACAAAAGCTCAAGAAAAGGCTTTGATGGGGGTGCTAGCGGAGTATAGGGCAACGATTGGATGGACTATTGCAGACCTAAAGGGGATCAGTCCGTCTATAGTGATGCATTAGATCATCACCGAAGAAGGTGCAAAGCCGGCAAGGGATGCACAGAGACGTTTGAACCCGAATATGCGAGAAGTGGTGAAGAAAGAGGTACTAAAGTGGCTGGATGCAGGTATAATCTATCCTATCTCTGATAGCACATGGGTAAGCCCAACTCAAACGGTACCAAAGAAGGCCGGTATACAAGTTGTGAAAGGTGAAGATGGCGAACAGATTGCCACTCGGCCGGTAACCGGGTGGCGGATTTGCATTGACTACCGGAAGTTGAATGCTGCAACTTCAAAGGACCATTTCCCCTTGCCTATCATAGATCAAATCGTAGAGAAATTCGCAGGTCAGAAATTTTATTGTTTCTTAGACGGTTATTCAGGATATAACTAGGTTGCGATACATCCAGAGGATCAACAGAAAACCACGTTTACGTGTCCCTATGGCACCTTCGCATTTAGGCGAATGCCATTTGGATTATGTAACGCCTTGGCCACCTTTCAAAGGTGCATGATGAGTATCTTCTCAGATATGGTCAGGGATTCTCTCGAGATCTTTATGGATGATTTCTCCATTTTCGGTACGTCTTTCGATTTGTGTTTAGATCAATTAACAAAAGTGTTAAAAAGATGTATCGAGTCTAACTTGGTTTTAAGTTGGGAAAAGAGCCATTTTATGGTTCAAGAGGGGATCGTGTTGGGACACGTGATTTCAAGTAGGGGAATTGAGGTAGATCACGCGAAAATTTAGGTTATTTCTATTTTACCGCCTCCTACTAATGTTAAGGGCGTCCGTTCCTTTCTAGGACACGCCAGGTTTTATAGACGGTTCATCAAAGGATTTTCTGTTATCACAAAACCGCTATGCAACCTTTTGTTAAAAGATGTGCCATTTGTTTTTAATGAAAAGTGCTTAAAAGCTTTTAACAATTTAAAACAACAGTTGATTGAAGCCCCCATTTTACAATCACCGGATTGGTCGCTCCCTTTTGAAATCATGTGTGATGCGAGCGACTATGCGGTGGGGGCAGTGTTGGGACAACGGGTTGAC
Source organism: Helianthus tuberosus (assembly GCA_030545235.1). Lineage (NCBI taxonomy): Eukaryota > Viridiplantae > Streptophyta > Magnoliopsida > Asterales > Asteraceae > Helianthus > Helianthus tuberosus. The sequence goes on from JARYGA010026437.1 coordinate 28,769, forward strand.
AAAAAACCCGTGGCTATTTATGATGCAAGCAAAACTCTTTCGGATGCTCAGTTAAACTACACCACTACTGAGAAAGAGTTGCTTGCGGTTGTTTATGCATTGGTTAAGTTTAGGTCCTATTTGTGGGGTAGCAAGGTTGTTATTTACTCTGATCACAGTGCTGTTAGGTACCTCATGGAGAAGAAGGACGCTAAACCAAGGTTAATCCGATGGATTTTGTTATTGCGGGAATTTGACCTTGAAATTCGCGATAAGAAGGGTAGTGAAAACGTCGTAGCAGACCATCTCTCACGGGTGGTGCATGAGATAGATGCACCGGACGTTGAAATCAATGAAACGTTCCCTGATGAATATATATTATCTGTTTCAACTAAACCGTGGTTTGCTAATTTTGCTAACTTTGCCGTTACAGGTGATATTCCGGAGTTTTGGCCCAAAAAGAAGAAGCAACAGTTCACAGCTCAAGCAAAAACGTACATTTGGGACGAGCCTGATCTTTTTAAGGTTGGAGCTGATCAGATAATCCGACGTTGCATTCCGGATGAGGAGATAAAGTGTGTGTTGGAGTTGTTGCACGCATCGGCGTGTGGTGGACATTTCAGCGGACAGAAATCCGGTCATAAAGTGCTTGCGTGTGGGTTATATTGGCCTACGATTTTCAAGGATGCAGCCGGATTTGCGAAGAATTGTGTTCGATGTCAACAATTAGGGAGTATCTCAAAGCGGAATGAGATCCCCATGCAGCCGATCCTCGTGGTTGATATCTTTGACGTTTGGGGAATCGACTTCATGGGCCCATTCCAAATTCGCTAGGAAACTATTATATCTTGGTGGCCGTGGATTACGTTTCAAAATGGATAGAAGCCATTGCCACCAAGAGGAATGACCATAAAGTTGTTTGCAAATTTGTCCAAACAAACATATTTTCGCGATTTGGGATCCCTCGTGTGATCATAAGTGATGGGGGATCACATTTCAAAAACTTTCATTTTGGAAAATTGCTTAAACGTTTTGGCATAGACCACCGAATTGCTACACCGTATCACCCACAAACGAGTGGGCAGGTCGAGGTTTCCAATAGGTAAATAAAAGAAATCTTACAAAAAAAGTACGACCCGACCGCAAGGATTGGTCCACGAAGTTGGATGATGCTTTGGGGGCGTATCGTACGACATATAAAACGCCTATTGGAACCACACCGTATCGGTTGGTCTATGGAAAAGGATGCCATTTACCCGCTGAGCTTGCTCATCGTCCATTATGGGCTGTAAAAGAAGTTAACTTGGATTATGATAGTGTAGGTAAAGCAAGGAAGTTGTCATTGGGAGAGCTTGAAGAATTAAGGGACGAAGCATATAAGAGTGCAATGGCGTATAAGGACAAGATGAAGAAGGTGTGGTTATTCAATTCTAGACTGAAATTGTTTCCAGGTAAGCTAAAAAGCAAATGGATGGGTCCATATTTGATCACGCGGATCGGAAACTACGGAGACATAGAGATCGAAGATTTTGATCACCATTTGAGGCAAGTTGTGAACGGGCATAGGTTAAAACCGTATTTGGAAGCTAATGATATCAACGGACCGGATAAACAATCGGAGTGCTTCTTGTTGAGCACTTTGATCCATGATGCGGAATAACCATGTCAGGTATGAAGTCTGGCTGAAGACTCTTAAACTTAGCGCTCTCGGGAGGCAGCCCGAGGTTGTAGACTATTGTGCATTTGTTTGTTTGGTTTGGTTTGGTTTGGTTTACGTATGATATTTCGCGGATTCTAACGTCGTATCATTTGTCACGGATACAATTACCCAAGTGTGGGGAAGTTGAAACCGCTCAGGTATGCTTTCGGATTTAATAATGTGTCGCGGACGACACGTTCTTTTCATGGGGGGTGGAGCGGGTGAGTAAACCGAAAGGTGAAAGATTATTCGATAAGAGAATCAATGAAAATCATTTACAAGCCTTTTAAAATAATTGATTGATTTATTAATAATAATAATAATAATAATAATAATACTAATATTAAAACCATTGTTTTAGTTAAAAAATTTTTTTTAAACCATTCCTGATTTCACGTAACTCCCATTTGAAACCATTTATGGTTTAGAAACCATTTGAATTTATGTATTTGAAGGCATTTGAATTATAAACACAAATGAACTAAAAAAAATGAAAAATGAATGAAGGTCAAAAGAAACAGCTAGTTTAAGGCTACTTTGAGACCCCTACCTTACGGTGGGAATTGAACAGCAAGTGGGTAACATTTTTAGTTAAATCATTCCCGTATGCAAGTGGTCCTACGGTAGTTTCTCAACAGCTTTTAAAATGGGTCTTGGTGGGTCACGGGGTCCAGATTGTTTAAGTGGGTCGGGTCAGGGATATAACCCGAAATGTTTAAGAAAAAATAAAAACCACATTAAAATAAAACGAATTACATGCCGGTATCTCTGATCATCTCCTTCGTAAGACCCTAGACGCCATTGTCATCTTCAACCTCTAGCTTCGCCAAATCTGCACCAAATCGAATAGTTCTTGGGGTGTAACTTGCTTAGTTTTTCGAGGAGAACAAAACCTCAGTGCTCGTTTTCTACGATTCTCGCTCGTTTGTAAGGAATCAGAGAAGGAAGTGACGAACCCTAAGTTTTAAAATTGGGGGTTTTCGTTTTTTTTAGTTACCAGACGTTCAATTTAGGTCCAAGCAAGTGTTTTAAGCAACAAAGGTATGTGTTTCTCCATAGAGTCATATGATTAGTAAGGTACGATCAGTTTATGTTTTAATAGTGAAGGTTAGCATTGCAAATAAGAATGAAACTGTGAATTATTTGTGTTTTAATAATGAGATTGTGCTGGATGTTAGGCTTTGTTGCTAGCAGGGGGTATGTTTATGGCTACGAGCGGGTGTTATTGGTTTATTGAATGTTCATAAAAGCAATTTTGTTGATTCTAAAAGTCAATAACTTGAGAATTCATGAACTTTTGAACGTGGTAATTTGTTGATACTTAAAAAACTAGTGTGTTTTGGATTGCTAAGTTAACTAACACGGTTGGACTCGATAAACCAAGTAGCCAGAGTTTTAAATAAGTTTGGGGAGGTTATTGAAAAATGGTGCACCCTTGTTTAACGGATACGTTTTGAAATGTTCCATTGTGAATTCTTGACCTGACTTGGTTGTTTGGTTGTTGCTTGTTATGTGTGTAGGATGGGCATGACAATCAAAAGCAAGGGTAAGGGTGTTGCTAGTTCGTCCGAAGCAGCGCCCTCACGATCCGTAAGACAAAAGAGAGTTGGGACATCGAGCGTTCAGGATGGTTCGTCAGGTGGAGCACAACCTTTACAACATGAACACATTGACGTTCCACGTAGAGCTGAATGGACGGGTGGTTCATTGCTGAAGATCCATTCACATTGGCAATTAAATGCATTTAATGAAAAAATGGCGAAGAATTCTATTAGAGAGGCTGGGTTTCAGTGGGAGAAGGAGATGACTATGGATCAGTTCCGACTGTTTGGGATAGTTCAGAAATTTGAAGCCTTAGGTTGGGAAGCCGCTTTAAGTTGCTATGATGGTGAAAGTGAAAGGTTGTATCGGGATGATGTTCAACAATGAGTTGGGACTTTGAAAATGGACCCTGATAGACGTCCACCGAAAACAATGTCGTTAACAGGTAGAGCTGGTGGAGTTCACGTAACAATGTCAATGGAGACGCTTAATGAAATCGCTCGATTTGATTCAAAACAAGCCAGTCAATACAGTTACCCTACCGAGGAAGAATTAAAACATCCTGAGAAGCAGTCGACATGGGATGCAATGTTGGATGAGATTTTTCTAGAGGGGAAGGGTAGAGGTGCAGATAAAAAGAAGGAGGAACTAAGAGTACCAGCGAGGTTATTGTTAACAATAGTACAACAACAAGTCATGCCAAGAAAAAGATACAGAGCGTCTGTGAGGAATCTCGATGTGCCTATTTTGTACTCTTTGATCATGAGCAGACCGAAGATCTCTTTTAAATATCTTGTTATGATGAACATTTGGATGTCTAGGAATGATTTTAAAAGGTGGCAGATCCCACATGTTCGTTTGATTAACGCATTGCTGAAACGACATGGGGCAATTAGAGAGGGTTCTCCTTTTCACATCGTGCGGAAAAAGTTCACACCATGGACCCTTGATGGGTTGAACACATTTGGATGGAAGTATACCAGAACAGAACGTTACCACAAGTTAAAGCATCAAGGTAGAAAATGGAGGGTTTTGAGACCCGATGCTAGGCAATTGGAGCCGGGTGAGAGAGATGAACCTCAAAGTGATGATTCAGTGATGGGTGAAGTGATGGTGAAGACGCTGAGGTTGATGAGGGGCCTTCTGTTGGGGCCAGGGTAGGTGTTGGTTCGAGTATGCTTCAACTTAGGGGGATGCAGTTTGGTTTTGAGGATACTTGTCCAGGGTTGGATCAGTTGGTGCAGCAGGCAAGACCTCCTGACTATGGTGAATGGCCTGCTTATTATCAGGAAATCTTTGATCAGAATACCCAAGGCTTTGTGCAATTAAGATGGGATGCTCAGCGAAATTATAGTAGGTAGGAGCTTTGGAACCGCATTCATGAATATACTCACCAAAGGGATATCAATCACAGGTTTGAGGATGATCGACAGAGACGGTTGCACACAGCATGGCGTACAGGTCAACCGGTGGTGGAAAACCCACCACACATTGATTACACTTCGCTTCCGCCTTATGATGGTTCAGTTGACTACCCAGTGCCTCCTGTTCACCATTCAGAGTGGGTGGACCCTCACCAAGAGCGAGCTCAAAATCAGGAGGAAGGTCGGGTAGTAGGAGCATTTGGATTCGGGGAATTTGTGGACACGTTGACGTCCATCTTTGGACCTCCTCAGCATCGTTATCACTGAGCACTCACTGATCGGTGTCGATCAGGTCCATGTGTTCTTCCTATCTCTTGTGTTTTGTATTTTTCTTATACTATGTGTTGGGTATGGTGTTAGTGGGTTTTCATTTTGTGTAGATGGATGGGTGGTTGAAATGAGTCACTTGAATGGGATAAATTGCATGTTGGTAAATCACACATTTGACCATAAAACCTATACATTGGGGACAATGTATCCCAAGTGTGGGGATGGGGGAAGATTTTGAAAAATTGAAAATTTTTAAATTTTGTCTTAAAAGCGGTCTAATCGGGCGTGAAAGCGGCTTTTTCAGTACATCTAATCGTCTCTGCTTGTGGTGCGTGGGTCCTTAGTTGTCACACCCTGACTTTTGCGGAAGCGTATGATGTGTGACTGGTTTAATATCATTGCAGTCAATCATAATAAACAACTACATGATCAAAACAAAGTTCATCCATTCATAAAATTTAAGGTATTACAAACACCAGTTATTTAAGTTTTAAACCACAACCTTTAACTAAGTCACAAACCAACAAAAGTGAATGACATCTAAACTTGAAATTTACTTCTAGAAACAACACCCGCGCCCAAGATCCAACCTGTTACCTGAAATACATGTAATTTTGGGAAACATCAACAAAAGTTGAGCGAGTTCATGCGTTTTGTGTGAGTACTGGCAAACTTCTAAACCTTTGAGAGTCTCCTTTGAAAACAGGTATGAAAAGCATTTATAAACATATCAAATAAATGTTTTCAAGGACATTAAGGCATGTGAGAACATAGGGAGCACTTGAAATGAGTAAGCTTATACCCTTGTCGATTTCCCTTGACTATGTCGAATTCCCCTTCGACTATGTCAATTCACCTCGACTATGTCGATTCACCTCGACTATGTCGATTCACCTCGACTATGTCGATTCACCTCGACTATGTCGATTCACCTCGACTGGGACACCGAAGCACTCAAGTGGTCACAAGTACCATGAGTGGGGTTCGGCCGTACCCGTTAGATCTAACCTTCGTCCCAAATTAAGAGTTAATGGCACTTCATATTTAGTCTATGCTCACATGGTCTAATAGTTTATTCCATAGTCAATTCATACCGTTTAAACATTCGCAACATGTATTCCACCCCCGAGAGTTATAAAACCGAAAACAGTTAAAGAAAAGGGGGAGCATGAACTCATTGTTTTGCGTCTTCGGTACTCGTAACTCAAATCTCGTCAGCAAACACGACTACCTACAATGTACAAGGGTCTATTTGACGAACGGGCCGTGCCTTGCCTTAGTGTTTTCGTTTTTGAGTTGCGTTTCTTTTATGTCCTCAATATTATTCCAGGTCATAATCACTTTTTAAAATAATAATTATTTTAACTTTAAATTATATTTAATTTTGGAATAATTGTTAAACAATATCTTGTAATAATACTTCTCAAGTATTTATTTTCGTATTTCTTTCCCAAGGATGGGGGTATCTCATACATGTATATTTGCATGCTCATACTTGATTATTCCGGAATACTGAATAAATCTCCAATATTTATTTCCAAAAATAATGTATTCCAAGAAAGTATACATATTTTTCCCAAAAATCATATATCTTCTAAATATTCCAAGAAAATATATTTTTACTTCCAAAAATAATATATTTTCTCTCCTTGTCGAAAATATGATATACTTTGTGATAAAAATAATAAAAATCATATTTTCATTTCTTTTGTATCCAAAATAATATTTGACCAAAAATATGTTCATAAACGCATTTTCCGAAATATTTTTGTAAGTTACATTTTATCGTTCGGTTCCACAATATTTTGTGTGTAACTTATATATATATTCCTTATGATTTTTGGTATTATTTTGGATTGTAAATTCTTGGTATTTTGTTAAGTTATATTACTTTAAATCCTAAAATAATATAACTCATACACAAAGTATACAAATAATCACACACAATGTGTCTTTAATGTAAATATATATTCTAAATACATATTTATCCATTTTTCTTTATAAAAACCAACCTCCAATACTTGTATTTTTTGTAACAAAATCTATGGCAAAGTTTATATTGAAAACCATAGTTAAAACACACTTGTAAATATTTGTTTAGAAAATATTTTTCTAAGTGTTTATATTTTTAGAAAATTTTGCTATAGTTTCTCCTAAAAACGGAGGTGTCCATGCTATCAAAGCATATCATTTTCTTTTCAAAATCATCACAAACAATCAACAATCAATCTACACTTACCGAGTGCCAAAACAATGCTATCTACATATTAATCATGAACTTGAACTTTCATAAAAACTTGTAGTAACTTGGTAGTGTGTTTAGTAGGTTTAGTTACCCTCAAAATGTATTTACTTCTTTATAAACTTCATTCATGAAAGATTTAGGTGTTTACCACTTACTAGATGATTTTTCCAAAAATCATTCTCTTGAATTTTTCTTGTAAACAATGTATTCTTATACTTGTTTTACCACTAGAAACATAGTTAGTTTCTTTAAAAACAATGTTTATGTAAATCTTGTGATTTAACTTAGTTTCTAGAGAAAACTAGTTTTGAAATCATTCAAGTTTATGTCTAATAAAATATTACATACTTCATCATTTACAAAATCATCTTCATTTTTCAAGTTCATGAAAACATAAAGTATGATGATCTTGGTCTTTCACAAGATCATCACTTTAACTTACTAGATCATGTGTTTAATCACAATCTAGTAGGTTTCATATGATGTTTAACATCACTAACACAAATAATCAATCATCAAGAAGCAAATCAACACAAATCACATGTATTCATATGGTGTTAAGCTTATGTTAAAGATTCATGGTTATGTTCTTTAGTGTTCATCAAGATTAACAATGTTCATCATCTATTAACCATCAAAATATGAAGTAACAAGATATCATAAGGGCCTTACTACTAGCTCTATGGCTAAGGATGAACACTTGATGAAGAAGATGATAAATGTGATGGATAAAAGCAATTGGGAGAGGTCCTTCAAGATCCACAAGCTCCACACTTCCTTAAACACCTTCTTACACCTTAGGATGATCTTGGAATGGATGAGAAAGAGATGGAAATGATGGTGGTGGTGGTGCTTGATCTCGGCCAAAAGGAGGAAGATAGGGAGAGAGTATTTAGTGTGTGTTGGTGTGTGAGAGATGGTGGGAATGATAACCTTCATCTAATACTTATAACCTCCTTAATCCTTTTATCCCTTGGTTAACATGTTTCATTAGTACACTACAAGATCTTAAGCAAATCATACGAAGATCAAGAAAGATTATGGGTGGGCCACCCTTGGTGACCGTCCATTATGAGGGGGGGGGGGGTCTTGGTTGTGATTAAATGGGTAGTTAGATTATATAGTTAGAAGTTAAGTGTATTGATTAGTGTTCATGCATATGATATGTTATATGGTGTGTTAGGGTGTTCGGGGATCATAACTAGCTCAGAAACATTAAAACAATGCTTCTATTATAATTTTGGTGTTTCGGGTAATGTCCGGTTATTCGGTTATATACTGGCTCGTTAAAGTGTCAAACTATTCCGCTTAGTGATCTTTAAGTATCCTTTTGTGACACTTTTAATTCCCGACACTTAGGAAAGCATTCAGGACCATTTAGTCATATTTTTACATGAAACTAGCTTGTTAAATAGCTGATTTTTGCTGAATTATGCAGAATTCTGCACTTTGGGTGAGTTTTAGGCACTTCCCGGCACTTAAACTATCACTTAGGGATGCAGTTTTGTTGTCCTTACTTCCCTACACACCATACTAGTGTAGTACTTAGTGCTGGGGCTCATTCTGTGTCTTAACATCATGTCTGTCTAAGTACTGAACTCCCGTCAGTGCTTTTAGTTTGTCTGATAATGGTGCCAATTCTGTTCTGTGCATTTATTAGAACTATATCGTGTTGCATGTAGCAATGATAAAAGTCTTGCAACATGAAATGCCATTGTATGTATATAATACAGTAATCAGAAATTCATTTGTCTTGTAAACTATACCATGCACAGTTCTTAAACGTAGATTACTGTCTAATTATTGTACGGAATGTACGGAAAAGTGACAGTTGTCACATTCTCCCCCCGTTAAAAGAATTTCGTCCCGAAATTCAAGCGATGCCATCGGTCGCAGGGGAGTTGTGAATCAAATGTGGTCACTTGGGTTTAAAATTGGTATTCATGTTCCCAAGTAACTCTGGGCCATGATATGAATTCCAACGTACTCAAATAATCAATTACGTCTTCTCCGAGTTTTGTGAACTCTCAGTCCGCAACCCTAACAGGTTCTGTAGTAAATTGGAGTTTGTCGTTGACGTGAATCTTGTTTGTGGGAATAACGACTGTTCCTTGAGTCAGACTCCTCTAAAGACTGGACACGTGGAATGTGTCGCGATCACTACTGATCTTTTCTGGAAGTTTCAGCTTGTGAGCAATGGTCCCGATCCGTACCAGGATCCCGAAAGGTCTGATATACCGGGGGTCCAACCTTCCATGTTTTCCAAATCGCACCACGCCTTCCCAAGGCGAGGCTCCCATTAAAGCCATACTTCTTATCTCAAATTCCTACGATTTCCGCCGCTCGTCGGCGCAATCTTTCTGTATTCCGCGGGCTGTCTTGATATGATCACATATCTGAACGATCTTGTCCCTAATTTTTCCTGAACCAACTCAGACCAGTAGATTGTTTATCTCCGGTCTCCGTTCAACACAACGGGGATCGACTTATTATGTTCCATCTAAAGCTTCACACGAAGCGGTTTAAACATCGGTGTGATAAATACTGTTGTAGGAAAACTCCACTAAGGGCAAGTGAGTGTTCCAACTTCTCATCAAAGTTCATCACTCAAGCACGTAACAGGTACATACAGTCTGTATCGTTCATATGCTCTGGCCGTCCGTCTAAGGGTGATATGTAGTACCTGGGTCCAATCGTGACCTAGACGCCTTAGAATCGTCTGCCATATCCTTGGCACAGAACAACCGTCTTGGTTGGGTATGATAGGATCAGGCACTCCATGACGTGTCGCAATCCTATTGGTACTTTTAGGTGACGACAAGATAGGTTGAACAGCCCTTGACAGGTTTTCTAGGGGTCGTTTGATACATCCTACAATCCCCAAAAATTTCTTAGTTGCATTTTGTGGGACTTCTTAGTTCTTTATTGCAGGGTCGACATGAATCTCATTCTTATCTCCCACGTATCCTAAGAATCTTGCCTTGCGAATCCAAAGTTCACACTTCGGCATCCTAGCACATGAATGTTCTTTCTCCAAGAGTTACAAGATAAATTGCAGATGTTGCTCATGACCTTCCTTGGTCGTTGAGCATATGAGAACGTAAGTATGATCAGGACCCTATAGCTTACATACCTGATTCATGAGGTCCTTGAATACTGCCGGTGCATGTGTTAAGCCGGACGACACGACAAGGAACTCGTAATGCTCAAAGCGAGTCCTTAAGGTCGTTTTAGGGATGTTTTCCTTTGTATTCGTAGTTGAGGACATCCTGACCTCAAGTCGATCTTCGAGTAGTAACTAGAACCTTATTATTGGTTCGTTCGTGTCATCAATCCTTAGCAAAGGATACCAATCCTTGATATCCAATTCTCTGAAATTGATGCAAAGTGGAAGCTGCCGACTTTCTTCTCGTGTCCTTAACTAAGGACACCAGGTCCTTAATTTCATCTTGGAGTAGTAGCTGGGACCTTGTAGTTGGTTGACAAGTCATCGGTTCTCGATAAGGGGTACCGATTCTTGTTGGTTAGTTGTCTATCTCCCTGTAACCCTGTTGGTGCATTCATCTGTCGTCTTCGTCTTAATATCGAGTCTCGGATTCGGTGCGGTTCTAAACAAGCATGATGTCATCATCCTTAATGATGACATCACACAAGTGACATCACATATTGCATCATCACACAAAAGGACAAAAGTAAAATGAATGTAAACATGAAATCAGAATGTTATATTTGTGAGTGTCGCTTGAAAATTGTCTAGAAAGGTTTCGCTTGAAGTCAATGTAGGAGATTTCGCTTGAAGAGTTTCAAGCGAAATCATAAGTACTATATATAGAGGTTATGTCTTCTCATTTGTAACAGTTTCCTTCAGAAGTGTAAAGTTACTCTGCTGGTTTGTCAAGTCAATATATGAATGAGAAGATCGTATTAAAGTGAAATAACTCTATTTCTACTCATTTCATTCTGATTCAAAACAGTTTGTTTGTTTCCGCCACTCAAACTGTCATATATTAGCTCAGATTGACTCATTTGGTCGTCAAATACGATCCTACAAACCCATGCGTAATACTTTTCTCCCTCATTATTCCCTCCGAGTTCCTCTCAGATTAGGCTATGTACACGTGTAAAAACTGTTGTCCTGTTTCCTAACGAATAACACTGGGGCTTCCCAAGGTGAGAAACTCAGCCTGGTAGATTTCCTCTTTCTAGCATCTCTCACAGCTGCATCAGAGGCTCTTGTATCTCGGACGAAACTAGTTGGTAAGGCGTCATCTTGTCACTGGTGCCGCTCCTGGCACGAGGTTTATCCTAAACTCTTCTTGTCGTTGAGGGGGGGGGGGGTATTACTGGCAAGTCTTCAGGAAAGGCTTCTTGGTCTCTTTATCGACAACATGAACAGGGAGGTGTTTCCGTGTCTCTACGACCACTGTGAGATGTCGCAGCTCCACTGCCTTAGGGGGCCTAGTACCCTTGCACCTATTGCAAGAAGGTCGTGTACTATAAGTGTTTCATCATTCGCAAGAGGGATGTGACTGATTTTCCTTATAACAAACGACCTCAGCTCTATACTTGGATATCCAATCCATGCTGACTACTATGTCATGACTTCCAAAGTCAATGGTAATAGAAGGTTCCGGCTTTCTAAGTCCCCAAATACAATCCTTACTTATCTCTTTCGCTTAACTAATCTTCCATCTGCCAATAATAAAGAATACAGAACGTCTATTCTACTCGAAACTAGGCCAAGAAGTTTCTTAAGTTCTAAGCATACAAGGTTAAAGTTGGTGCCAGTATTAATCAAAAATAGATGCATAAAGTTGGTTAATAGGAAACGTACCCGTAACCGCATCTGGATCCTGGCGTGCTTCACGAGCTCCGATCGTGAAGACCCTTCCTTGCTTGGTTCTTCCTAGGGCAATCTTTCCTAACGTGCCCTACTTCACCACACCTGTAGTAGCCTGGAATTTTCCCATTATCTCTTTCGTCTGGATCCTTCGTCCAACATGCATCCTTGCTGTGCCCTTCCTTTCCACACTTTCTGCACTTAGGTCTCAGGCATCGGCCTTCATGGTAAAAATTGCATTCCTTGCACCTCGGCTTAGTCCCCAAGTAAACCTTACCACCAGCCTTATTAGTGGTTCCATAAGCTTTTCTGCCACGCGACGGGTTCACTTCCTTTCTTTTGTTTGCTTTAGAGTTTCCATAGCTGACTTGGGTGCCTATCTTTAGGTTTAAAGACTTCCTTTTCTTGTTGCCTGATGACTCCACATGAGTCTCCTTCTAGTTATCCTCAAATTCCGTAAATTTTCCCATGCGTAGAGCTTCTTCAGTAAGAGTGACACTCAAATCGATAACCTCTGTGATGGTTGGGGGCCTTGAGGTAGTAACCATGCTCCTGATTTGAGGTGCAAGTCCCCAAATGAATCGCTCAATCCTCTTGAATTCCGGCTTGACTAAGTAGGGAACGACCCTAGACAAGTCATGGAATCGCTGGACGTACTCAGAAATCTTCGGCCCGTCCATTTTCATATTCCAGAACTCCACCTCAAGCTTCTGGATTTCAGCCCTAGAACAGTATTTCTTCTCCATCTTTTCCTTGAGTTCGTCCCAGCTCAGTGCATAAGCCGCATCTTCACCAAGGGTCTGAACCTGAAGGTTCCACCAGGAGAGTGCGCCATCTAAAAACAACCCTGAGATAAAGGTAACACTCCGCTGGGGCGAACAGTTACTCATTCTTAGGACGAAGTCAGTCTTTTCTGCCCAACGAACAAATGCAACGGCACCTCCTGTGCCATCAAAGTTCAATGGCTTGCAGTCCAGGAACTATTTGTAGGTGCAGCCAATTGGAGGGTTATTTCTAGAAGCGCCACCGCTGTGTTCAGAGCGGAGGGCTTCATGTCGTGCAATTGCCTGTGAGATGCGTTCTTGAAACTCGGCTTCTGTCCTTGGTAACGTACTGGTGTCTGTGTCACGTCTGGGCGGCATTATCTTCTGTCAAAAGGTATGTGGTAGGTTAGACATCATTCCATAATTATCTATGAGGTACATAGTACCATAAGCCAACATGTAATCACCCAATATCACATGCATATATACTCAACAATGTATGAACGAGGAGACAATTACTGAGCCTTCCCATAGACTTGGCAACTTGGCTTATTGTTTGTAATGGGAAAAAGAAAATGAACTCGAGGCTACATCGCCTCGGTCATACAAGTTTCATGGAGTGGTAGTTGTTTTCCTTCTACATAGCTTTACAAGACGTGTATACTTTCCCTGAGATGGGGGTTGTTCATGTAGGGGTGATAGAGAGTGTAACATCACTGAATCTTTCCGAATCTTATCCATCTTCACTTGCTTAAATATCGGTTCTCAAACGTCTCGTACACGGGTAGAAGTGTCACACACGAAGTAGGCAAAGACAGGTTTCCTACTTTATAAAGTGCTAAAGCAATGGTCTATGTATTGTTCTACCAGATGAAGGTGTGAACACCTATAGATTATTTTTGGAGGGTTGGTGATCATTAACCTGACCCGCAGAGTCCACCAGGATTTCCATGCACTATAAGTTGTTATTACGTAGGTCCCCGTAATAATAAATTGTCTTGCACAGTTACCTCAATTTTCTCTCGTCTAAGCAGATGATCAACCAAGGAGGGGACACTACTGTCCTTATACCTCTGACATGGAAAGGACCATTGCAGTGGTCCACGCGCTGACATTCGTTATTGTTACGCGCGAACAGGCACGATGATTAAACGAAATAGGAATACGGAGAATTTCTAGTAGTTGGAGGGGCACCTTCAAGATGAATACTTCATCTTCCTTGTCTGGTCAAGTGTGTCGTCAATCTCGCTTCACAAAAGCCGCAGGGGCCTCATCCCGCTGATTAAGAAGTTGTTCAAGGTTGCCGCCTCTGCCTCGCCGTCACTACCGTAGTCAGGCACCTTCACGATCGAGAGGGAAAAGCAGCCATCTCCTACGGAAGCAAGCTCAGAATCTCGTTTGGTAATCACTCCAGCCATGAGCATTGCAATGAACGCGAGGCCGATAGCTTCATCGTGCGAGTAAGAACAATAATAGGATTCGGAGTCGAATGTATCTTATTCACGTCAATAATAATTCCGTACACTTATTCGTATGTATATATCAATAAACCAATATGTTACTTAGCATAAACAGGTAATTAGATGCATCATATCACATATAACTCTCGTTTATCCTTTGGGGGGGGGGGTCATTTTGTCTTTGGCAAGTCTATCCCGCATAGACTATGCCTTAATTGGCACCTTAGTTTGGGGTATTCTCCTCCATACTAATGTCCTTGCCTTGTCTTTTCTTTGAAAAATGTTTGACTCATGGATCTTGACGCTTACGTGAATGCAATGAAATCCTTTTTGTAAAATATTTTTGTGAGAGAATTCTAGTGATTGTAGTCTAGACTAGAGAAGGAATCCTAGTTCACTACAATCGAAGCTCTGATACCAAACTGTCACACCCTGACTTTTGCGGAAGCGTATGATGTGTGACTGGTTTAATATCATTGCATTCAATCATAATAAACAACTACATGATCAAAACAATGTTCATCCATTCATAAAATTTAAGGTATTACAAACAGCAGTTATTTAAGTTTTAAACCACAACCTTCGAATAAGTCACAAACCAACAAAAGTGGATGACATCTAAACTTGAAATTTACTTCTAGAAACAACACCCGCGCCCAAGATCCAACCTGTTACCTGAAATATATGTAATTTTGGAAAACATCAACAAAAGTTGAGCGAGTTCATGCGTTTTGTGTGAGTACTTACAAACTTGTAAACCTTTGAGAGTCTCCTTTGAAAACAGGTATGAAAAGCATTTATAAACATATCAAATAAATGTTTTTCAAGGACATTAAGGCATGTGAGGACATAGGGAGCACTCGAAATGAGTAGGCTTATACCCTTGTCGATTTCCCTCGACTATGTCGAATTCCCCTTCGACTATGTCAATTCACCTTGACTATGTCGATTCACCTCGACTGGGACACCGAAGCACTCAAGTGGTCACAAGTACCATGAGTGGGGTTCGGCCGTACCCGTTAGATCTAACCTTCGTCCCTAATTAAGAGTTAATGGCACTTCAAATTGAGTCTATGCTCACATGGTCTAATAGTTTATTCCATAGTCAATTCATACCGTTTAAACATTCGCAACATGTATTCCACCCCCGAGAGTTATAAAACCGAAAACAGTTAAAGAAAATGGGGAGCATGAACTCACTGTTTTGCGTCTTCGGTACTCGTAACTCAAATCTCGTCAACAAACACGACTACCTACAATGTACTAGGGTTTATTAGACGAACGGGCCATGCCTTGCCTTAGTGTTTACGTTTTTGAGTTATGTTTCTTTTATGTCCTCAATATTATTCCAGGTTATAATTACTTTTTAAAATAATAATTATTTTAACTTTAAATTATATTTAATTTTGGAATAATTGTTAAACAATATATTGTAATAATACTTCTCAAGTATTTATTTTCGTATTTCTTTCCCAAGGATGGGGGTATCTCATACATGTATATTTGCATGCTCATAATTGATTATTCCGGAATATTGAATAAATCTCCAATATTTATTTCCAAAAATAATGTATTCCAAGAAAGTATACATATTTTTCCCAAAAATCATATATCTTCTAAATATTTCAAGAAAATATACTTTTACTTCCAAAAATAATATATTTTCTCTCCTTGTCGAAAATATGATATACTTTGTGATAATAATAATAAAAATCATATTTTCATTTCTTTTGTATCCAAAATAATATTTTACCAAAAATATGTTCATAAACGCATTTTCCGGAATATTTTTGTAAGTTACATTTTATCGTTCGGTTCCACAATATTTTGTGTGTAACTTATATATATATTCCTTATGATTTTTGGTATTATTTTGGATTGTAAATTCTTGGCATTTTGTTAAGTTATATTACTTTAAATCCTAAAATAATATAACTCATACACAAAGTATACAAATAATCACACACAATGTGTCTTTAATGTAAATATATATTCTAAATACATATTTATCCATTTTTCTTTATAAAACCAACCTCCAATACTTGTATTTTTGTAAGAAAATCTATGGCAAAGTTTATATTGAAAACCATAGTTAAAACACACTTGTAAATATTTGTTTAGAAAATATTTTTCTAAGTGTTTATATTTTTAGAAAATTTTGCCATAGTTTCCCCTAAAAACGGAGGTGTCCATGCTATCAAAGAATATCATTTTCTTTTCAAAATCATCACAAACAATCAACAATCAATCTACACTTACCGAGTGCCAAAACAATGCTATCTACATATTAATCATGAAATTGAACTTTCATAAAAACTTGTAGTAACTTGGTAGTGTGTTTAGTAGGTTTAGTTACCCTCCAAAATGTATTTACCTCTTTATAAACTTCATTCATGAAAGATTTAGGTGTTTACAACTTACTAGATGATTTTTCCAAAAATCAATCTCTTGAATTTTTCTTGTAAACAATGTATTCTTATACTTGTTTTACCACTAGAAACATGGTTAGTTTCTTTAAAAACAATGTTTATGTAAATCTTGTGATTTATCTTAGTTTCTTGAGAAAACTAGTTTTCAAATCATTCAAGTTTATGTCTAATAACATATTACATACTTCATCATTTACAAAATCATCTTCATTTTCCAAGTTCATGAAAACATAAAGTATGATGATCTTGGTCTTTCACAAGATCATCACTTTAACTTACTAGATCATGTGTTTAATCACAATCTAGTAGGTTTCATATGATGTTTAACATCACTAACACAAATAATCAATCATCAAGAAGCAAATCAACACAAATCACATGTATTCATATGGTGTTAAGCTTATGTTAAAGATTCATGGTTATGTTCTTTAGTGTTCATCAAGATTAACAATGTTCATCATCTATTAACCATCAAAATATGAAGTAACAAGAGATCATAAGGGCCTTACTACTAGCTCTATGGCTAGGGATGAACACTTGATGAAGAAGATGATAAATGTGATGGATAAAAGCAATTGGGAGAGGTCCTTCAAGATCCACAAGCTCCACACTTCCTTAAACACCTTCTTACACCTTAGGATGATCTTGGAATGGATGAGAATGAGATGGAAATGATGGTGGTGTTAGTTCTTGATCTCGGCCGAAAGGAGGAAGAGAGGGAGAGAGTATTTAGTGTGTGTTGGTGTGTGAGAGATGGTGGGAATGATAACCTTCATCTAATACTTATAACCTCCTTAATCTTTTTATCCATTGGTTAACAGGTTTCATTATTACACTACAAGATCTTAAGCAAATCATAGGAAGATCAAGAAAGATTATGGGTGGGCCACCCTTGGTGACCGTCCATTATGAGGGGGGGGGGGGGGTCTTGGTTGGGATTAAATGGGTAGTTAGATTATATAGTTAGAAGTTATGTGTATTGATTAGTGTTCATGCATATGATATGTTATATGGTGTGTTAGGGTGTTCGGGGATCATAACTAGCTCAGAAACATTAAAACAATGTTTCTAGTATAATTTTGGTGTTTCGGGTAATGTCCGGTTGTTCGGTTATATACTGGCTCGTTAAAGTGTCAAACTATTCCGTTTAGTGATCTTTAAGTACCCTTTTGTGACACTTTTAATTCCCGACACTTAGGAAAGCATTCAGGACCATTTAGTCATATTTTTACATGAAACTAGCTTGTTAAAAAGCTGATTTTTGCTTAATTATGCAGAATTCTGCACTTTGGGTGAGTTTTAGGCACTTCCCGGCACTTAAACTATCACTTAGGGATGCAGTTTTGTGGTCCTTACTTCCCTACACACCATACTAGTGTAGTACTTAGTTCTGGGGCTCATTCTGTGTCTTAACATCATGTCTGTCTTAGTACTGAACTCCCGTCAGTGCTTTTAGTTTGTCTGATAATGGTGCCAATTCTGTTCTGTGCATTTATTAGAACTATATCATGTTGCATGTAGCAATAATAAAAGTCTTGCAATATGAAATGCCATTGTATGTATATAATACAGTAATTAGAAATTCATTTATCTTGTAAACTATACCATGCACAGTTCTTAAACACAGATTACTGTCTAATTATTGTACGGAATGTACGGAAAAGTGACAGTTGTCACATTAGTCATGGTCTAATCTTACAGAATAGTAATATGAGCCGTTTTCAGCAGGTGTTTTTTTAAAAAATGTTTAGAACTTGCCTAACTAGGGGTGACAAGTTGTTGGTAATAAATGCATGCACACATCGGTAACCTTAATCCTCACGTTAGTGAGATTTTGAGCCTACTAGAATGTTAGTTGAATTGAGATTTATATATTCATTTGTTGAGAGTAGGCCGTATGTTTCTCTGTTTTAGAACTTGTGTGATTCGATACATGCTGAGACTTTGGATTTGATATATGCACATAAATGATAAAGGCACATTAGGATCCCCTTTTTCTTTTACACCTTTGATAACCGATTACCCAAAAATTAACCATAGTAGCCAACTTTGAGCCTTATATCTGTTCGTTTGTCAATCCCAATTCATTATCCAAACCAACCCGTTACATTACCAACCGTAAATGACAATCTATGTGTTCAGTTGTTTATGTTGTGAAAAAAAAAAAAGAATTAGCGAAGAAAAAAAAAAGAAAAGAAAAAAGCAAAAAAGAAAAAAAAAGAAAAAGAGAAAACTCAGCCAAGTAAATAGGCCAAATGGTCGAAATAGGCGGCTGAAGAAAAATATATATATGTTATTTATTAAGTTTAGTGTGAATAAAGATTGTCATGTGTTGGTATCTCCCTTTTCTTTTAGCCACTTAAAAATAGCCAAAAATTCACCACCTTTACCCTAAGCCCAAAACCCGTAAGTCCTTTAGATATGTGCGTTGTCTATGTGATAAAGTGGAGGTGTGATTGTCATACATGCATATGAATACAGAGTTTCATATTCGGTTAATGAGTGTTTCATACTAGCGCATTACATGCTAGTTTAGATATTAAACCGAGAGGAGCGACAAATTGTGAGGGGTGTGTTGCATGAAAATAAAAACCGGGAGCATGTTAGGCTTAGTTGGGCGAGTTCTGTTTCAAAAATGTGTATTGTGTTTGCTTGCCGAATTAACACATCTAATGCTAATCAAGGAATGGGGTATGACTTTGGACCCTAGTTAATGCATAGTGGGGGTGTTTGGGGTATTTGTTATTTGTCCGTGATAATGTTTCGAATGGATTTACTTGAGGGCAAGCAAAGGTCAAGTGTGGGGATGTGATGGATGGTATTTGGATTGTGATTTATATGTGTTTAATATCTAATCTTATGCATATTTGAGTGTTTATATGTGTGGAATTGGATAACTATGAGAAAATAATGCTTTGCAGGATAAATATGAAGATTAGATGTGCTTTGGAGAACGCAAATGGAGAGTAAATAAAGATATCAAATCATGATATGATAGAGAATTGGATTACGAAGACGTGGGCGCAAACGGGAAAGCAAACAGAGTTAAAACGAAGAAGTTATGAAGAAAACAGTTTTGTGAATAAGCTGCCGACAGTAGCCTACGGTTCAGGGGTTACGGAAATCAGGTTTAATGTGCGAAAATTAGGTTTTTATGGGGATCTTTTATTCCATTCGAGAGGGGACGATTCTGGGGAGACCATTAGGGGATTTTTGGGCATTCTTCCACCATTCCACACCTTCCAATCATCTTCTAATCATCAATCATGCAATTCCTCATGAAGATTGAAGATCAAATCCAGAACATGAGCGGCTAAACCACCCGTGACCGTCTCCAGGACTAGGGTTTATGCGTGAAACATTGGGTTTACATATGTTTACAACTTTTTGGATTGAGAATTGATTAATCTTTCGGTTAGTTATTCTTATTGTTTTAGTTTTGATTAAACAATTATTTGGTTATCATAATCATTTGAGTTCATCAATTATTTGGTTTGTTCATCAACAACCGGGATTAAATTCTAGGTTGTCATTGTTTTAAACCTTTAATCATTGAATCTGTTAATGTTTATGAAATCTAAAATTGGTGATTAATTGGACTACTATTCATTTGCATCAATCTTTCGGTTTCGATCGTGGATCATTGCAATCAAATATATTGTCCGTTAATTATTTATCAAAAAAAGTTTTCAAATCATGTCTATGTGATTTCCAATTGGTAGTAACCAAGTAAACCGATTTTCTGCATAACCTGAAACCCAGAGATTGGTCCATTTTCTCACAATTGTTTACAATTCTAATTTATTCTGTTTTCACAATCATTCTAAAAACTGCAAAAAGCAATTAGTTTAGACGTAGATGGTAATTAAAGCAACGAACTTTCATACTTTCCACTGATTCCCCGTGGATTCGACATGCTACTTGCCCTTTACTAGTAAAATGTGAATAGGACACTTTTAACTTTATTTTTGATCGACCTTACGTAGAAGGAATTAGAAGACGTTTTCTATGGGGGGTTGCGGGAATGTAAATAAGATAAGATGGATGAATTGGGAGAGAATAATAGGTGCAAAAAGTATAGGCGGACTCGGTGTGGGGGGAATTAGAGAAATGAACATGGCACTATTGATGAAATGGAGATGGTGATTCAAAGAAGAACCGGAGTAACTTTGGGTTAAGGTAATAGAAGCGATACACCGAAACATGAGAACAATCAAGAATGTACCAGTAAAAAAAGGCACTAACTGTTGTATGGAAGACGATCGTTGGGGTGGAAGAAGATTTTAAAAAGATAGGCATTGATGTGAATGGGAGTCTTAGAAGAAAGGTAGGTACGGGGGACAAAACGTTCTTCTGGTTAGACTCGTGGGCATCTAATAGACCATTAAAGGAGGATTTCCCACTCATGTTTGATTTGGCCAAAAACAAGATAAACATGGTGCAGCATAATTATAAAACGAATCAAGGTGGGGTGATATGGGACTGGAAGTGGAACAGATTACCTGATTGTAATGAAGAAAAAGAGGAGTGGGAAGCTTTAAGTGCTTTACTATTGCAGCAAACATTGGGACGAAATAAAGACATGTGGAGATGGAAAGAGAACACGGGGAAGGATTCTCGGTGAAAGACATTAGAAAAGAATTAGCAGGTATTAATGATATAAATGCTGAACCAAACAAGGTTGAATGGTGCAAAATAGCCATGGCCAAAGTTAATTTGTTTGTCTGGAGGGGAGTCGAAGAAAAAATTCCAACGATGGTAGCACTATCAAGGAGAGGTATGCAGGTTGGGTCGGTTGTATGCAAGGTCTGCGAGTTAGCTCCGGAAACGACAAATCATATTCTCATCCATTATCCGATCGCAAAAGAGGTATGGCTGCAAGTATGGTCATGGATGAATATTCCTATGAGGGATCATAATGAAAACTTTAAAACAAGATTACAGGAGAGAAAAGATTGGCCCAGTAAAAAAGAAAAAATAGTATACGCCATTCATCTTCTAACCGCATGGTTCATATGGAAGAACAGGAACAATAAAGTCTTTAATGATATACTCAAGAGTCCTAGCAAGCTCGTGGAAGAAATCAAGTAAGAAGTGTTCGACTGGGTAAAATTAAGATCAAAGGCTCCTGGAATAACATGGAATGAGTGGAAAAACTTCCACTTTATGGAGTAATTAGCTAACAGTTTATGAATTATACCCTAGAGATTGGATGAACTTGATGTATTCTTATCCTTGATTGTACTCTTGTGATGGATGCGACGTCATAGTAACTTGCTATGTGTCGTAATATTTTGTTTTGATAAATAAAGTTCTGTTGTTGCAGTTAAAAAAAAATCATTTCCAGGATCAGGATCATATACAAACAGCCTAAAACCTACAAACGGTAAGAACCAATATAACATTGACATGTGGCATAATATTTAATTACTGATTAAAGGTATTTATGTCATGTTATCTAGATAATATCTAGATCTGGTTTTAGGAAATCCCTGAATAATATTCAAAACATTATAACCGTAACCTTTCTTTTGATTCATGATCCAGTTTCCCAAATATCGAATTTAAAGGATATTGACATTGAAAGAGTTTGAATATTCATCTTCTTCATTCCAGATTTTTAATGGATGAAATCTGATTCTTATGTTCATCTCTCTGCTTTTTTGCGTGTATAATAAAACATGTATCCTATTGAGCGATCAATGTGATTCTAAATCTCATACTCATCTTCCCTGTCATCTTCTACAAATTCATGCTTTATTACAGATTAAATAACAAGCTAATATAAGTTACCAGCACAAAACACCAACTGTGCTGATTCATTTGTTTAAAGTGTTGTTAAAACACGTTGATGTCAAGTTGGGTAATGGAGAAGATTGTGTCAAGAAATAAGAGAACAAGAACCCAATAGAACTCAAAGTTCATAAAAACTTACAATATCAATAACTGATCATCTAAAAAAACATAGTAGAATTCATCCCTACGTATAGTTTTAAACTAAGATAAAAGTCAATAAAGATAAGTACCAAGAATTCAAATAAAGAAATAAACAGATAAACTAAGATGAAAAAATGAAATTAATTTTCCATTACGCAGTTAGCATGTGTATTTACATAAATTTAGTTTCCTGTTGTGCTTGTTTTTCAAGTGCAGCAAAAAAACAAATTTAATTCCCTGTTGTGCTTGTTTTTCAAGTGCTGCTAAAACATGTGCTACTTATTTTTTTTTCAGTATGTTTATGTTTCTAAAGTTTTGTTAGCACGTGTGCTGATATGTTTTTAAAGTGTTGTTAGCATATGTGTTGGTATGTTTTTAAAGTGTTGTTAATGCATGTGTTGGTTAGTTTTCAAAGTGCTGATTTCAAATCACCTTGAAGCAGGATAAAATCTTATGGGAAGAATATTTAACAAATTTTATGAAATATCTAGATGGGCAATTATGTTGTAATTAACACATAATCAGCACATTATCAGCACAATTATAAAACAACTTTTGGTACCTTTTTTAAAAGTTACTTTTATAAATAAAAAAAGCAAGGTTGGAAAACTTGCTAGTCGCTAGTTGGCCGGTGAGGTGGCGACTAGCGACTACTCGGGATTACCCAGGATTACTCGGGATTAATCGGATCGGAATTTTATATGTAAATTTCATTATTTTTATAAATATGTATATATATATACTCACACATCCATATCAATATAATACTTA
Organism: Helianthus tuberosus; assembly: GCA_030545235.1. NCBI lineage: Eukaryota > Viridiplantae > Streptophyta > Magnoliopsida > Asterales > Asteraceae > Helianthus > Helianthus tuberosus. Next base: position 52,129 of record JARYGA010026437.1, read on the forward strand.
AAAAGGTAAAAGTAGTTCAAAATACAAACTAAACTTACATATAAATCATAACATAACAAGTCTCAGTACTTGAAATTCGAACATTAACAAATAACTCAAATGTAATCATCATCCCCGTGGTGTTCAATGATTTTGATACCATCTGACTCGTATTTATTCTCCTCGTCTACTTCATCCTCTTTGTCCGGCTCAAATTCTTCGTCATATTAGGGTAAGGGATAAGGAAAATGGGCTAAAGTTGTAATCTTGGGCCTGTTTTGTAAGGATTTCAAATGGGCCGACCTGGGCGACTAGGGCCGACTAGGGCGGCTTGGACCGGCTTTGACCGACTAGCGATTTTTTGACTGATTAGTGAAAAATTACTCAGTAGGAGGCCGACTAGCGATTAGTCGGCGATTAATCGCCGAGTAATCGCGTTTTTTGCAACACTGAAAAAAAGTATAGCAATATGGTACTCATATTAAATAAAAAAAATAATGAAGTATATAAAAGTTATTTTAGTTTAAAAAACCTTGGTGGAATTTGTATTTAGTTGAAAATGGTCAAATGACTAGCAATTTTACAAAATTACCCCTAACTTGTTAGTACTAATTTTTAATTATAAGGGTTTTATTTATAATCAACCCTAACCTTTGATTTAAACTATCAATGGTTTAGATCTGTTTTTACGGTTCTTACCGTTAGCACTGTTTGTACAGAATCTCAACCCATCATTTCCAATTGTATGTGGAGCCTACGCTAATAAAAGAAATAACTAACAGCTGCTAAAACCCAGGGCAATGTGTATAAAGATTCATTCATTTCCCTACAAATTCTCTTACAAGATATTAATGACCTTGAATATCAAATCATAGGCACCTGATACGAAACTAATATGATTTTAATTTTACACATTGGGTGTATATGAAGACATTACCTAGAATTACACCAAGAAACGTCGTTTTGCTTGGTTGCTGACAAATGAACTCCTGATTTAAAACTAAACCATCAATGTCATATATCGAGCCAAAACTTCCACAGTAACCTTCATTATTAATTTTAATTTTAATAAAGATGTCAACAGTCGTTTTCATGGTGAAATCACCAGCAGTTCACTCCTATATATAGTTCTTCATTGTAATTGTGATGATTAACACTTAGAGCTTGAGCACATAAGAGCTAAGTGAGAGAGTGTTAACCTATTGAGGGAGAGTATTGTATGTACATTTGTTATTATGAATTCAATGAAATCATTTTGCAGTCATTCCCTAATCGAGTAGTGTTAGATTGATGTTTTTTGTTTATAATTGTTTGATTGAATTTCCAATTTGAATAACTCTTTTATCAAAAAAAAAAAAAAAAAAAAAAAACACACACACACTACATACACTCTTATATCCAACAGAATGACAGTGGTGGCGGACGATGGTGGGTGGAGTACGAAAGACAGATGACGGTGCTCAGTGTTGCATGGTTGAGCTAGGAGAGAAAAGGGTATAATAGACATTTACTTTGTTTTTTAATAGTCCAACTAACGTTTGACTGACGGTGGGGTCAAAGTGCAATGAATGTTCTATCATAGGGTGACATAATGCAAAAACTGGAAGATAATCTGGAGTGGCAAACTGCACTTTATTCTTAAGTTACATAACATACCCTCTACTATCGTGACTTGTAACTTGTTTAAAAAACCTTAATTAGTGGACACTGTGCACACTAATATGAATTCGTTAATTAAAAAAACTATGAGGCATATATGCCTTTGTTTATAATCCAAACAAGTTTGACTGACCACATGCCTCCTTTAGCTTGTCAAAAGAATGACCATTTCAGAGTTTAACTTCTCATATGAGTTTCGAGAATTAGATTCCTAACAATTTGCACATATCTACATTAAAAGAAAATAAAAAGAAAATGAAATACTTTGCTTTCCAGAATATAACACTTTGTGATGACATAAAAGTAAATTTTATTATATATTCACGCTTATTCACAATACAAATTTATATAACAATCAACGACCATTTTTGATTTATTGACTAAGGGTGTCATTGAAACTTAAGAATGTTGATGAAGATTCACCATATGTTATCGATAATTCCTCTCCATACATAACATGATCAGTATCAGCTCGAAATGTAGAGGGTGTACGTGACATTCTTATGGTTTCGAACTCTGTAGCTACTTCTTTCATTATTGGTCTATATTTTCCATTAACATGCTCAGTATCAGCTCGAAACGTAGAGGGTGTGTGTGACGTTCGTATGGTTTCTAACTCTATAGCTACTTCTTTCATTGTTGGTCTATATTTTCCATTCATATTCAAGCATTGAATTGCAAGATCAGCTACGATTAGAAGGTCGTCTCTAGTACCCTCTTTAATCACAGTTGCATCAAAAATAGACATAACACGCCCTTCTTCAATTGCCAAGATGAAGTGTGTAACCAAACTTCTAGTTTCACCAAATCCTGTTAGAGAATTTGGCCTTTCTCCGGTTAGCAGTTCAATCAAAACAACACCAAAACTATAAACATCACTCTTTTCTGTGAATTGGCATGATTGAAAATACTCAGGATCAAGGTAGCCAAATGTACCTTTGACTATTGTTGTCAAATGAGTTTGCTCTACTGAAACCAACCTTGAAGTCCCAAAGTCAGAAACTTTGGCCCTGTATTTTTCATCCCAAAGCCGAAAGGAGACGAAGCCTAAGTGTGTTCGTGCTCTACAGCTTACTATTCATTCTGGTTTACCTGATCGGATTCGTTCCGCTCAGATTGAGGCATTGAAGGAAGAAAACATCAAGGCAGAGTACTTGCGGGGCATGGAAAAGCGACTTGTGGAGAGATCTGACGGCATTTATTACTTTATGGAGCGAGTATGGGTTCCTCTGTATGGAAATCTTCGAGAACTTGTGATGGACGAAGCGCACAAGTCTCAGTATTCAGTTCACCCAGGCTCAGACAAAATGTATCAGGATCTCAGGGTTATGTATTGGTGGCCAAAGATGAAGGCTCACATAGCGACATACGTGAGTAATTGTTTGACCTGTGCTAAAGTCAAGGTGGATTATTAGAAACCCTCGGGTCTACTTCAGCAGCCAGAGATACCCACCTGGAAGTGGGAGCAGATTGCTATGGATTTCGTCACAGGTTTACCGAGAACTCAGGCTGGAAACGATACTATTTGGGTGATCGTTGATCGTCTCACGAAGTCAGCGCATTTTCTAGCGATCAAGGAAACAAATAAGTTCTCACAGCTTGCAGCGGTTTATCTTAAGGAAGTGGTATCTAGGCACGGGGTGCCAACTTCTATCATCTCAGATCGAGACCCGCGTTTCATTTCTGATTAATGGCAGTCGATGCATAAATCGTTCGGTTCACGTCTCGATATGAGTACTGCTTATCATCCACAGACAGATGGTCAGAGTGAGCGAACCATCCAGACACTTGAAGACATGCTTCGGGCATGTATGATCGACTTTGGCAAAGGCTGGGAGAGACATTTGCCGTTGATAGAGTTCTCGTACAACAACAGCTACCACACTAGTATTCAGGCAGCTCCGTTTGAAGCACTGTACGGACGAAAGTGTCGTTCTCCTCTCTGTTGGGCTGAGGTGGGTGACAGTCAGATCACAGCTACACTGACAAGCGTAGGAAACCGTTAGAGTTCGCTGTAGGTGATCGTGTTATGTTGAAAGTTTCGCCGTGGAAGGGTGTTGTACGCTTTGGAAAGCGCGACAAGCTTAATCCGCGTTACGTTGGGCCATTCAAAATCTTGGAGCGAATCGGGAAAGTAGCTTACAAGCTCGAATTACCTGCTGAGTTGGGTAATGTTCACGATGTCTTTCACGTTTCGCAATTGAAGAAGTGTTTGTCCGATGAAGCACTGATTCTGCCGTTTCAACGACAAGTTGCAGTTTGTCGAAGAACCTATCGAGATCATGGGTCGAGAGGTCAAGGTGCGTAAACATAGTCGTATTCCGATTGTGAGAGTTTGTTGGAACTCAAGACGTGGACCTGAGTTCACGTGGGAGCGTGAGGATCAGATTAAGCTTAAATATCCTCAACTTTTTCATGATGGCAAGTCTAATTCTGGTACTACTGGTGAATTTCGGGACGAAATTCCTCTTCAAGTTGGGGATGATGTAACACCCCGAGAAAACCTGCAGCAATCTTGATTTATCACTTCACTCCTTTGTGCTTACCTGTCAAATTTCGGGATGAAATTTCTTTCAAGTTGGGGATGATGTGACAACCCGAACTTTCAAGGTTAGTGCCTGCGGTTTTGTGATTCCGATTCCTCTCGTTATTGTCTTTCCTGTGCTTGTTTTAATAAATCTGTTCAAACTGTGACTTTGATAAACGTGTTAGGATATATCGTAATTGAGTAAGTATGTGTGTGTCTGTGTAATGGGTTAGTTTGTGTTAGGATAATTACATGTTTGGTGTTGTCGGGCCTATACGGATCCGATCAAAAGAAAAAGTCACTGGGCCGCCACCGTCTTAGACATAGCCTCGGCCTAATCTGCATTATTATGTAATCTCGGCCCAATCCGGTTTAGTAATCTAGGCCCAATCCACCTTGTTTTGTTAGTAAACACAATTGGCCCAACCACTCCTCCCTATATGTTTATGTATACGTAACTTATATGCACACAAAATATTACAAACCCTATTTCCCCACTTGGTTGTGCGAACGGCAACAGGAGACCCCCCTCTCTCGAGTCATCATTCTATTGGATCAAGTGTACGGTTAGTGAATCCATAATTATGTTAATCCCTACTTGATAGTTTCTTTATGTGATTTTGATTAATAAAAGTATTATGATATATGTAACATGATGGTTATGAGTAGTTGTCATATGTTAAGTATTTGATGATGTTTATACATGTGGGTTTTAATCCGTAGGGTCATGAACACGTGAATGAACAGTAGGGTTGGATAATAGATTTTGAATAATGATTCGATGATATTATTCTGCATGTTAGTGCTTGAGGCTAAAGAATTAGCATAGAGATTGTTGCAAAACTAAAACAGGCTCGTAAATTATTGGGAGGCTAATTGACAACTAGTGATATTTGATAAGATGGTTTGATAAACTGATGATACTAATAAATGTTTATACTATGTGTAAAAGGTTCTATAAGGTTGTTTAGTAAACTGGGAATCACTTGAGGGGTAATAATCATTGGACTTGGGGAGGTGTAATTGGGCTACAAGGGTTAAAATAATAATACATAACTTGGATTGGGCCTGGTACGGCAACTGGAATACGCAAACAAGGGGAAAACAATAAGGTTATGTTGGGTCGTATACTACCTAGGTGTGGGTGGGCTGATCTGATGGACACGCTTACTGGATAATGAGTTGCACGGGCCACACTCTACGTTGTTGGGCTCGAACCCAACTGGGCCGAACCGTGTTTGGACCTTCGGAATGGGCTACCCAGTTAGGGTGGGGTTTGTACAGTTGTGATACAAGATAGTTATAACTAAAGGATTATAGAGTGTTATGAAGTATTGTTATTACATACATGTTCATTTGAGTGAAGTTTGCGCTATTAATGTGTGTTGTTGTGATATACGAACTTGTAATGTGAAAACTAAATATGAAACGAATACTCGTTACAACTTGTGTGATAATGTGTGCCATACTTGCTTCTACTTGTGGAATATGAATATACAGAGAATAGGTGAATTCTGTGTAAACAAAACTGACTGTCTTTGGAACCATATTAGGGATTGAGGTATCCAACGACAAACCAGTAATTAATCTTACCGAGCAAATCAAAGGTGAGTTCATCTCTCTTGAGCATGCGTCCCGGTGGTTGGGACAGTCTTTGGGTATCCCTGAGTGGGAGTGGTTTTGGGTAAATCATGGGTATTCCTGAGAGGAATATATCTTTTAGGTAAATATGGAATGTTGGATAATATACTCATCCTATCACCATTAAAGTCCCTTCGTGCTGTTTGGTTACCTGAGAGGTAACAAGGTATTAGTTAGTAGCGCTACTTAGGTTTGGCACCCTCACCCCATACCTGAGAGGACGGGTGTGAACTAATGACCTAGTCATGACCAATGCTTTGATAGGAGCATTGGAGAAAGGGCAATGTAAATCAGGAGCCGTCTTGTATTCGGGATATTATCAACATTAAATTCAATGGATTAACTAAACACTTGGTAACCAACGTTTTCGTAAAACTATGAACTCACCAGCGTTGTCTGATACACTTGTTGCATGCTCGTAGGTCGTTAGATGTCTTGGATTTGGAACTTGCTGTCTGGAGTAGCTGGAGTGGTCATGGGTCGACTAGAGGGATTCATGTGATTGATTTCTTGATACTATACATTGGTTTTGAAATTGTTTAACCTTGGTTTACTATTTGCTTCCGCTGAACATGATGATTTCATTTAAACTTGTTGATGGTATTTTTCATTAATAATTGAGGATTTTATTTATAAACTTGAATGGGTTCAATGTAATTAGTGGCTCGTTGTTGGTACGTCACACGCCTAGTAGGGACACTCCCTAGGTGGTATTTTGGGGGTGTTACAGTTTGTTATCAGAGCCACTGGTTATAGTGAACTTGGTTTAAAATGTTTTTATAAAACTAGACTATAACCAAACAGATCCGAAATCGACCATGACACTCGGCTCCAGATTGCAAGGTTCGTCTCTCGTTTACTATTGCATAGCATATTTAGTGTTTGCTTATGAGTAATATCACACGTGAATACACACTTGGCACGACAGTATGAGTTTCTATGTTACCAACCCATGTTATGCGTGGCACTTCTTGAACTTTCATGATCTATGTTGCGGTGTCATCTGTCTTATTGCTCGAATTCGGGGAACCTTTTTAACACAAATTGAGAGGAGCTGAGATAAACATGAAAATTGGATTATTATTATGGGTGCACACATAATAATAATGTGAGGTGCATGTGAGTCCCAGTGAAACTTGACAAGTGCAAAAGGGGTTCCGCTCAGTTAATTGGCATTATGTTAGAAGTCAGTAATCTGTGGAGATCATAGTAATGCTTGACTCCTACTTGAACTTGCATTTTAAATCTTTCCCTCTTCTTGTATAGAAAGATGAGCGGACGAGGCCATGGATGCGGCCACATTGCTATGACTCAGGCCGAACTAACCAACTGGATCAACACTCGTGTGGCTGAAGCCCAAGCGGCTTACCAGGCTAGTACGATATGTGCCAATTACTTTCTATCCGTGTGTCGTATACTCAAATCTTACTTGTGTGTTGTACGTTCTTTCGTTTTAGGTCAACCTGTGAATCAAAACAATCCAACTGCCTGCACGTTTAAGACCTTCATGGATTGTAAGCCACAGACCTTCAGTGGGACTGAAGGAGCTGTGGGACTCTTGCGTTGGTTTGAGAAGGCAGAATCGGTGTTTCCAATGTGTAACTTTCCTCCTGGGGACAGAGTGAAGTATGCTACAGGCACACTCGAGGATGGTGCCTTAACTTGGTGGAATGCCCAGGTGAAGTTGTTGGGCATCGAGATGGCTAATGCAACGACTTGGGATGATTTTAAGGATTTAATGCATGAAGAGTACTGTCCTCATGACGAGATTCAGAAGCTCAAGAACGAGTTCTATGATTTGAAGATGGAAGGATCCGAGATCGAGGCTTACACGAAAAGATCTCATGAACTAGCAATTTTGTGCCCTAATTTGTCTTGACCACCACATCGACGAATTGAGTTGTATCTCAAGGGCCTAGCACCAGCTGTAAAGGGGTATGTCACTACTGCGAACCATAACAATCTTCCCCAGATCATCCGTTTGGCACATAAGATTACTGATCAAGAGGTGGAGCGTGGCTCATTGTCACCTCGTAAATCTGCCACTACCACTGCTGTTACAGCTACCACACCTGCTAGTGATAACAAGCGAAAATGGAATGATGCTGACAAAGCAACCAGTGCCAGTCAATCTCAGAAAAGAGTAGACAACAGTATCAACCGCAGTTTTAGCCAGTCGTCTTCTGTGAATCAGAATCAGAGTTACAATTCAAATCAGGGTACCTACGCGGGAAAGCTACCAAAGTGTAATAAGTGTATGTTCCACCATCTCGGGCCGTGCACCCGGGTATGTCACAGGTGCAACAAGGTGGGGCATATGGCTAAAGACTGTAGGGTCTGGCTTCCTAAGCAGCCGCAACAGCAGCAGCAGCCACAACAACAGGATAGGCAGCAGCCTCAGCAAAATCAGGGTAACCGTAAGGGATGTTTTCAGTGTGGTGACGAGGGCCATTTCAAGCGGGAGTGCCCTCAGTTGAATCAGAACGCGGGTAATAATAATAACACTAGGAACAACAATGGGAACAATGGGGGAAACGGTGCGCGCGGGCGAATGTTTACTATTGGAGCTGGGGAGGCTAGGAATGATGACAATGTAGTGACTGGTACGTTTTCGATAAACGATATGATTGCTTCTGTTTTATTTGACTCTGGTGCCGGTTGGAGTTATGTATCTTTGAGGTTCAGTCGTCAGTTAGGATTGAGTCCTACACCACTTGTAACTAAACATATAGTAGAACTAGCTGATGGTAAAACAATTGAGGCTTCACATGTTCTTGTTGGGTGCAAACTCGATCTCATGGGTCGAGTGTTCGACATTGACCTACTCCCTATTACTCTTGGAAGTTTTGATGTGGTTATTGGCATGGACTGGTTGTCCAAGCACCAGGCGAAAATTTTCTGGAAGGAGAAAATCGTGCATATTCCTCTCCCTAGCGGAGAATCTTTATCGGTTCAGGGTCATCGTAGTGGCGCTATGGTTAGTATTATCTCAGCTATGAAGGCTCAGAAGTGTTTGCGTAAGGGCTACCCTGCTATTTTAGCTCTTGTTACTGATTCGCAATCTGATGAGAGGAGGATCGAGGATCTTCCAGTTGTTCGAGAGTTTCCTGATGTGTTTCCTGAAGAACTCCCTGGTTTACCTCCACATTGTCAAGTGGAATTCCAGATTGACCTCGCACCAGGAGCAGCCCCGATTGCTCGTGCTCCTTATCGTCTTGCGCTAGGAGAGTTACAGGAGTTGTCGAATCAACTCCAAGAGCTGTTGGATAAGGGTTTTATCCGACCCAGCTCTTCACCTTGGGGAGCCCCTGTGCTGTTTGTGAAGAAGAAAGATGGGTCCTTTCGGATGTGTATAGATTATTGTGAGCTCAACAAGGTGACAGTTAAGAACCGTTATCCCTTACCACGTATTGACGACCTGTTTGACCAGCTGCAAGGGTCAAGTTTTTATTCCAAGATCGACTTAAGGTCGGGCTACCATCAAGTACAAGTCCGCGAGGAGGATGTTCCCAGAACGGCGTTTCGAATGCTGTATGGCCACTATGAGTTTTTGGTTATGCCGTTTGGGTTGACTAACGCACCAGCGGTTTTCATGGATCTCATGAACCATGTGTGCAAACCGTATCTCGACGATTTTGTTATTGTTTTCATCGACGACATCTTGATCTACTCCAAGAGCAAGGAGGACCATGAGCGACATTTACGTCTTATCTTAGAGTTCCTGAGGAAGGAGCAACTTTACGCGAAGTTCTCTAAGTGTGATTTCTGGATTCGAGAAGTACACTTCCTTAGGCATATTGTTAACGAGATGGGGATACATGTAGATCCCGCCAAGATCGATGCTATTAGGAATTGGGCGGCACCGAAGAATCCCTCGGAGGTGCGACAATTCCTTGGTCTTGCGGGGTACTATCGTCGGTTTATCCAGGATTTCTCGAAGATCGCTCAACCTCTCACCTCCTTGACACAGAAGAACGTTGTTTATTCTTGGGGAACGAAGCAGGAGGATGCTTTCCAGCTCTTGAAACAGAAACTCTACAGCGCGCCGATCTTGTCTCTACCTGAGGGTACCAAGGATTTTGTCACGGCCCCCGACCCACCCTGGACGGAATCGGGAGTCGCGAACAGTCCAGTGGTACCGGTGATTATTTTGAAAACGTTGCAGCGGAAATTTCATCAGGACCGTGAGTTAGGAAAAATATCAGAGTTTAGAAAACACCGGATTTTATTTATTAAATAGATGGGATAAACCCATGTTTTACAATGGTAGCTTTAATAAAGATAAATTTTATTACATAAAACAATATTTCTTAATTTGATTTAATTAATAAAATAAGCCACTTCTTGATGCCTTTCAGTGCCGTATCCATCTTTTACTCCAATCTACTGTGATTACCTGAAACGCGTTTTAAAAAGGTTTTGTCAGCGGGAAATACTGAGTGAATCATTCTATTTAATAAAACATATTTGTTATAATTTACAGCATTAAGAGTTTTTACATTTGCTTCTTAAAGATTGGCAAAGACTTAATCACTGCAAATTATAACTAGAAAACAGTGTTATAAATTACAGCATAAGAGCGATTACAATGGCTTCTATCTTATTTTTATCTGGCGCTCTGTCACAATGGTGACAAGTCACAATGGTGACGATGGTCATACCACTATTAGGTCAATGAACCTAAATAGTGACGATTATCCCTAGTAGGTCAATGAACCTAACTGGGAGAAATTAGTAATGTGCACAATACCCCACTAGCCAGTGATTCAAGATATCCACGACTTAGTCCCTGTAATTATAACTTTTGAAAATAATTTGAGGTATTGTAAAATAGTTGATAAAAAGAGAATGACTCACTTATAATCATGCAGATTCATGCGGCCAAAGTTTAGTCTACAGATAATCCTTGATATATTGCAGATTTATATAGGCAGAGCTTAGCCTATTGATTTAGCCTTGTAACCTAGTGCACACGAACTAGGTAGGTAACTTAATACAGCAATTACGATAACTCACGAGATCAACCCTCACAACGAATGACAAAGTGCTATGCTTAAACATCCATCGATTTAACGATTAATGACAAAGCATCACCCTAATGTGGACAACACTTAAACATCCATTGAGTACATTGATCGATCGGAAAATGAATCGTAATAGCGATCGAGTTATTACCCTGTATCGTAGCAGCACCCCCCTACTAATTAGTGTTTTTGAGATTGTTTCGACTATAACTCAACGTACAAAATGAATTTGATCGTCGAACAAACGCCAGAATGTAAGTGCCAGGCCCTTCTATTTATACCCAAAATTTGCATCTCCCGCTAGTCGCGGAAGAATCCGTGGCATTTGCCGCGTGTCGCCTGGGATGACATTTCTAGAATAGAGTAGGCACGTGTCCCAGTAGCTTGGCTGAGTTGGTGAAATTGGAAAATTCGAGTTTGATAGCACATAATTTAGATAATCGTGACTAGGGTTTACCCCCCCTGAGTTTTAGGGCCCTGATCCTGATTCTGATTGTTCTAAAAATTTTAGGGTTTGTTCAGAATCACTTGGGTTTCTCAATTAGGGTTTTCTATTGAATAAAATAATAAAATAAATAGGACTTTTAATGAGGGTTGTTACAGATTTCGTGGTTTATTGCGATGCTTCTATTCAGGGTCTCGGTTGCGTGTTGATGCAACGCGAGAAGGTGATAGCTTATGCTTCTCGACAGTTGAAGGTTCATGAGAAGAATTATGCGACGCACGACTTGGAGCTAGGGGCCGTGATATTCGTGTTGAAGATTTGGAGGCATTATCTGTACGGTACCAAATGCACTATCTACACCGATCACATGAGTCTCCTGCATATCTTCGACCAGAAGGAATTGAATATGCGACAGCGCCGTTGGATAGAACTGTTGAAGGATTATGAGTGTGCCATCAAGTATCACCCGGGTAAAGCTAAAGTTATAGCTGATGCCCTTAGCCGAAAGGAGACGAAGCCTAAGCGTGTTCGCGCTCTACTGCTTACTATTCATTCTGGTTTACCTGATCGGATTTGTTCTGCTCAGATTGAGGCATTGAAGGAAGAAAACATCAAGGCTGAGTACTTGCGGGGCATGGAAAAGCGACTTGTGGAGAGATCTGACAGCATTTATTACTTTATGGAGCGAGTATGGGTTCCTCTGTATGGAAATATTTGAGAACTTGTGATGGACGAAGCACACAAGTCTCGGTATTCTGTTCACCCAGGCTCAGACAAAATGTATCAGGATCTCAGGGTTATGTATTGGTGGCCAAAAATGAAGTCTCACATAGAGACATACGTGAGTAAGTGTTTGACCTGTGCTAAAGTCAAGGTGGAGTATCAGAAACCCTCGGGTCTACTTCAGCAGCTATAGATACCCACCTGGAAGTGGGAGCAGATTGCTATGGATTTCATCACAGGTTTACCGAGAACTCAGGCCGAAAATGATACTATTTGGGTGATCGTTGATCGTCTCATGAAGTCAGCGCATTTTCTAGCGATCAAGGAAACAGATAAGTTCTCACAACTTGCAATGGTTTATCTTAAGGAAGTGGTTTCTTGGCACGGGGTGCCAACTTCTATCATCTCAGATCGAGACCCGCGTTTCATTTCTGATTTATGGCATTCGATGCATAAATCATTTGGTTCACATCTCGATATGAGTACTGCTTATCACCCACAGACAGATGGTCAGAGTGAGCGAACCATCCAGACACTTAAAGACATGCTTCGGGCATGTGTGATCGAATTTGGCAAAGGCTGGGAGAGACATTTGCCGTTGATAGAGTTCTCGTACAACAACAGCTACCACACTAGTATTCAGGCAGCTCCGTTTGAAGCACTGTATGGACGAAAGTGCCGTTCTCCTCTTTGTTGGGCTGAGGTGGGTGACAGCCAGATCACGGGTCCTGAGCTTGTGCTTGAAACTTCAAAAAAGATTGTTCAGATCAGAAACCGCATGGCGGCAGCGCGTAATCGTTAGAAAATCTACGCTGACAAGCGTAGGAAACCGTTAGAGTTCGCTGTAGGTGATCGTGTTATGTTGAAAGTTTCGCCGTGGAAGGGTGTTGTACGCTTTGGAAAGCGCGGCAAGCTTAATCCGCGTTACGTTGGGCCATTCAAAATCTTGGAGTGAATCGGTAAAGTAGCTTACCAGCTCGAGTTACCTGCTGAGTTGGGTAATGTTCACGATGTCTTTCACGTTTCACAATTGAAGAAGTGTTTGTCCGGTGAAGCATTGACTGTGCCGTTTCAAGAGCTCAAGATTGACGACAAGTTGCAGTTTGTCGAAGAACCTATCGAGATCATGGATCGAGTGGTCAAGGTGCGTAAACATAGTCGTATTCCGATGGTGAGAGTTCGTTGGAACTCAAGACGTGGACCGGAGTTCACGTGGGAGCGTGAGGATCAGATGAAGCTTAAATATCCTCAACTTTTTCCTGATGACAAGTCTAATTCTGGTACTACTGGTGAATTTCGAGACGAAATTCCTCTTCAACTTGGGGATGATATGACACCCGGGGAAAACCTGCAGCAATCTTGATTTATCACTTCACTCCTTTGTGCTTCTTGTCAAATTTCGGGACGAAATTTCTTTCAAGTTGGGGATGATGTGACAACCCAAACTTTCAAGGTTAGTGCCTGCGGTTTTATGATTCCGATTCCTCTCGTTATTGTCTCTCTTATGCTTGTTTTAATAAATATATTCAAACTGTGACTTTGATAAACCTGTTAGGATATATCGTAACTGAGTAAGTATGTGTGTGTGTAATGGGTTAGTTTGTGTTAGGATAATTACATGTTTGGTGTTGTTGGGCCTATACGGATCCGATCAAAAGAAAAAGTCATTGGGCCGCCACCGTCTTAGACATAGCCTCGGCCTAATCCGCATTATTATGTAATCTCTGCCCAATCCTGTTTAGTAATCTCGGCCCAATCCACCTTGTTTTGTTAGTAAACATAATTGGCCCAACCACTCCTCCCTATATGTTTATGTATACGTAACTTATATGCACACAAAATATTACAAACCCTATTTCCCCACTTGGTTGTGCGAACGGCAACAGGAGACCCCCCTCTCTCGAGACATCATTCTATTGGATCAAGTGTACGGTTAGTGAATCCATAATTATGTTAATCCCTACTTGATGGTTTCTTTATGTGATTTTGATTAATAAAAGTGTTATGATATATGTAACATGATGGTTATGAGTAGTTGTCGTCTGTTAAGTATTTGATGATGTTTATACATGTGGGTTTTAATCCGTAGGGTCATGAACACGTGAATGAACAGTAGGGTTGGATAATAGATTTTGAGTAATGATTCGATGATATTATTCTGCATGTTAGTGCTTGAGGCTAAAGAATTAGCATAGAGATTGTTGCAAAACTAAAACAGGCTCGCAAATTATTGGGGTGCTAATTGACAACTAGCGATATTTGATAAGATGGTTTGATAAACTGTTGATATTAATAAATGTTTATTGATGTCTGCAAAATGCAACATATAAATTACATCAATTGTGGCATAAAACTAACCCTTTTTTAGTACTAATGTTGGAAAAAGTGTGCTTTTGTCTTCCTTTTGTATTTTCAGGATTAAATGAGCTCAAATTAACAAAAGAAGCAAAAAGACATCAAAATCTAACACAAATACAAGAAAAGGAACAAGACGTGACATGCCCGACCCCACGACAGCATCTTCCCAAGCAAAACAAGAAGACAGAAGACTGAACACGCCCCGTGCTCAGCCAGCACGGGGGCGTGCCCAAGTGTCAGCAGAAAAGACAAAGTGGTAGAAGCTTCTATTGCCCACCATGGGGCCGTGCTCAGCGGACACGGGGCCGTGATCAACTATAAGATTCGCACAATCCAGGCAAATCTTCATAGTACAAAGATTCTTCTGCACACGGGGTCGTGCTCAGCGGACACGGGGGCATGGTCAACTAATAAGACAAGCTGCATTAAATGAAGAAAGAGAAGGATGTGGACACGGGGCCGTGCCCACTGGACACGGGGCCGTGCCCGAGCTTCTGTTCAGCCTATAAATAGGAGTGCTTGGCTCAAGCTCAAACCATCCCTTGGCACACCACCTCTCTCACACTTCACCCACCACCCACCACCACCATAACACCATCATCCACCACCATCATCCATTGTCCATCATAGAGTGTGTGAGTCGTCTGGGGATCCAAGATTGATCGTAAGAGTTCTTGACAATCAAGGCCATCTTTGCCTAAGTCTCTTACATCACTTGGTGAAGACAAGTGTCTAGTGTAATACTTTTTATTTCTAATCTTTTCGCACTTTTTACTTGGTTTTGTATTAATGACTTTAATAACTAGTTTCTTATGTTGAAGGTGATTCTTCCTTATCGTTTGTCCGTGGTGTCTTGACATTATTTTACTGTCTATATAAAATAAAAGATTTTCACCATTCATATCTCCACGGTCTATATGGAGGTATGTTGGCTACCTGGTCGGGGGTTAAGGGAACGGTTTGGTAAGAGTCTTGCCATTGTTCAGCGTTTAGAGGTCCTGCAATGGACCTGGGTCAAATTTAGTAGGACCCCCTTCAATACTTAACGGTATTGGATGGCGGGGGTCCAAACTCTTTGATCCCCTCATAAGTTAACTACTATTAATACTATAACCCGGCTATTTAGGACTGTATCCCAGCTGACTCAGACTACTTAGTCGAGGGTAACGTCACCTCCAAAAGAGGGGCCTACCATAATTTGCATTAATAACTTAATTAATTATCTTTCAATAATCCGACCCTTTAGGATTGTATCCTTGCTGACTCAAACAACTGGGTTGAGGGTAACGTCACCTCCAAAAGAGGGGCCTACTACAATAACTAAGATAATATCTTAAATAAGTGCAAAAGTACGGAAATAATCAAAGGTTACACTATACACGAGTCGGAACCAAGTGATTCATCTTGTCTATCTGTTTTTTCTTTTATTTTTATTTTCAGCATTTTAATTAGTTTTTATTTTTCTTAGCTTAAAACTTTTTTTCTAAACTTTTTGATTTGATTAGACGTTGAGGATAAACCGGTACTAAAAGCTCTTGTGTCCTTGGACGACCTCGGTATCTTACCAACACTATACTACGCCCACGATGAGTGCACTTGCCCATATGTGTGTTTAGTGTTAGTAAATATCGTGTTTTATAAATTTAAAACTTGGCTAAAAAGTGTTAAAGGGCTTAAAATATACACCTAATATATATAACACTTCACACTCATCAAGTTTTTGGTGCCGCTGCCGGGGACACAAGGATTTTATGAAAGTTAGGAATCAACGGCCTAATCGTTTTTCTTATTTTTCATTTTTTTAGGAGTTTTCTTATTTTTTCAGTTTCTGCAGAACTCAGCACGGGCCGTGCCCGCTGAACACGCCCCGTGCCCAATCATTGGAACTGGCAATCCTGTTTTAAGTCAGACAGTAAGCTGAACACGGGGTCGTGCCCACTCAACACGCCCCCGTGCCCAAGTTTCAGTTACTGAAAACAGAACCGTAAGATCCCGGCGGTTGGTAATTTCTGACACAAACATGAGTGGTACTGATACTTTTTACTTTCGGCACTCTTATGGTACTCTGTGGTGTCAATTATGTGGTGGTAACCATGAGGAATTAAAATGTTAATTCCTAAATTATAAACCCCACTATATAGACCCATCGTTTCCTTGTATCCTTAAGAGGGGCGAAAGTAAAAATAATCCCTATCTCTCCCTCGAATGCTCCCAACCAGATTTTCTAGGAGAAATGCTTCTTGATGAACTATTTCAATTAGAAGATCTAATTCTTAATTGGTTAAAAGAACTTAGGAAAGATTTCAATGATCTTTTCCAGGACAATAGCCAAGAAGAATTGTTGGAACCGCATTCAAACAACTTCGTAGTTTCCGACGATACTTCTAACTCCAGTGAGGACTTGAGCGATAGTCGTCCCTGTGTCGATTGTGCCGTGAAGGACTCCTCATCGACTCCGTTCGATGCATACATAGACTTGAGCGATTCGGCATACACCTTCTTTAACGAGAGCCCGGAAAAGGGTTGGACTTGTCCACCTACATATAGCATAGGAATCACCCTCACCGACAACCTCTTGCGTTCTCGTCTTAATCTAGAGCAATTAAGGTATCTTAGGCACTTTGGGGTTGTTCCGTCCAGTAAGGAACTGCCCGATCCGGAAAAGTTCCTTAAAATTAGACAAAATTCATAAAACAGCCTCTAGACACGGGGCCGTGCCCAGGTCAGCACGCCCCCATGTCCACCCAAAGATTCCCTTCTGGTTTTATCAGAATGCGGACAAAAATGTGTCAGAATTCCATCTGCACACGGGGCCGTGTCCAGCCAACACGGGGTCGTGCGCAATGTACTGTCGTTTTCTATAAATGCAGCCAAGAATCCTGCACATTTGAACCATTCCAAGGACAGAGATTTGGGAATATTCTTACATACCATCCTAGGTATTTTCTAAAAGAAGTTTCTCAACTATCTTCTTGTCCTTTCCTCTTTTATCCACTTTCATCTTCTTCAATATTCCTCATACTTCCATTAAAGCTTGAACCTTCCATGATTTCAAGCCTTATTGAGATGTTTGTTAGATTTTAGTTCATGGAATCTTGTTAAAAATAAGTTCTACAACAATGTTTTAAGTTGTTTATGTTCAAAAATGCTTTAAAAATCATGAAAACAATTTGAAACCCCAAGATTCCTTGTTCCTAAATCCTGCAGATATCTGAACACGGGGCCGTGTTCGCTGAACACGGGGCCGTGTCCGAAGTACTGGTCCCATAAAATTGAACTCTTTTCGGTATGTTTTCTCAGAATGGCAAGCAGAACAAGCGGAAACTCTTCGTCACATTCCAGAAACAACCGGCAGGGGAGAAGATCATCAACGGTTGAAGTCTCTCTTGTAAACTATGTTTACGCCTTAAGAGAAGCCCTTGATGAAGTGACAAGTGTGGAAGAGGCATTGGTTGACCGTATTAATCATTTGACGGTGGGACTAGAACCTTTTGCACCAAAGGTTGAACATTCTCGCCTCTCCTCCTTTGGTGCCGATTATCACCCAAAGGGCATGGAATGTGGTACCGGAAGTTATCATTCCGGCCGAATGGTACGCCTTACATCCGGAGCCCCCTCGAGACATACTACAAGGGGTTCCGATTGGTGTCGCTCCTCCTCCACAAGATGTTGAGGAACATGAAGCCGCCTCCCTTCTCCCGAGGGAGATAGAAGAATGGCTCTAGCAACATCTAAGGGACACCGCTCGGCTTGGAGTTCTACAAGACTTTTAGAAACCGGAAAACTGTTTCCGGAATTTTGGTTCTTATTGAAGAAGTAGAGCTCCTAAAAATGATATTTCGTATCACTTGACCTATCTAATTTAGGATTTTTAACTTTTATTTTCTGCTTTATTTTTCAATTTTATTTTAGGACTATTATGTATTTCTCTCTATGACTTAATGAATGATGGTTTTAATTAATTTGGTGTTTGGATGGTGTTGAAATGAATAAAACATACTTGAGGTGGCAAAGGATACAAGGGAAGCTCGAACCAGCACCCCGTGCAGGAAAACAGGACCATCCGACAAAATTCTTCGTTTACAGTAGGTTCGGCACGGGTCGTGTCCGCCCAACACGGCCCCGTGCTGCACAGTCTGCAAAAAAGACCCAGTTCAGGTAACTGGACACGGGCCGTGTTCACCCAACACGCCCCCGTGTCCAGACTTCTGTTTCTTTTGTTTAATTTTTGTTACTGGCACTTGAACACGGGGCCGTGCCTGGACAACACGGGGCCGTGTTCAGCGCCCAGTAACTCAAAATTTTTGTTTAAATCACACCTTTTACACATTCAATCAACCTAAAAACTTATTTTTGGGACACATTGAGGACAATGTGTAATTTAAGTGTGGGGGGGATGCTAAAACCTTGAATCTTGCAAGTCCTAAATAGAAGCCTTACACAAAACTCTATTGGAACCGCTAATCACCCCAAATTTTTTCAAAAATTTTTCATTTTTTTTACTTGTCTAGGTTTAACTTGGGAATTTCAAGTTCTAAAAAGTTTATATTTTTACGAATTTACAACCGATAGCGTCGTGATAAAAAGAACCAACATAAGAAAATTATGAAAAGGCATGACAAGCTTAGTTAAAATTTGATTATATATACTTGATCACATAAAAACCCAATCCCACAAAAGTGAGTTTTGAGCCTTTATTGAGCATACAATTACATATCATTAAACTAAATGCTCATTTTTCGTTTCTTGTGTGAATAGCTGCTTGGTTCTTACGACTCTAGAACTTGCCACGACGATACATTCCAGGTCCTTACCAACTTAAACCCGAGTAAGTAAATGATGGAGGCATTAGGACTAACCCTTTTTATTTCTACACCATTATTTTTTTTACCACCTACCCAAAAATCCCCCTAGCCCCTTTGAGCCTAAACCTTTTCATTTCATAACCCAAACAAACACCCTTTTACCCACCAAAACCTTTTTCATTTTTAACCCTTTGTTTTAGTAACTAGCTCGGTTTCTCATATGGCTTTCAAAAAAAAAAAAATTGATTATGAAGCAAAAGCAAATAAACAAACAAGTTTATCAAAAATGACTTTGTTTGAAAAATAGCTTCATAAAAATAAAAGTTGAAAAATAGAAAGTCTTACAAAAACCGACGCTTGTTACGCTTTTCGCCCTTTTCTACTAACCACTAACCACTAACCCAACCACCAACCTTTAACCCAAGCCTAACCCTTCACCCAAAAAGTCCTCTTGATATTTACAAAGGTATATAAGTTAAAAAGGAGGAGGATTGATTGCTTGGCAAGCCTATGGTAGGAGTAAGTTCCATGCCGCTCTCGAGTGATCCACAAAAATACATTTTCGGCCGAGTGTTGAGTGATCCCCGTGAGGTATGTGAACTTGTATATAAATAGAATTTTACAAAGGCATGTTATGCCCTAATAAGTAATTTATCTTATGAAAAGTTTTAAATAAATCATGACGAATAGGATCGTAAATAAATAAAAATAAAACTACATAAAGCATCTTGGAAATCCCGACACTCTATGACAAGCCTAAAAACCTTCTTTTCTACCCATTCCACTTGGGAGTGTAATAGCCACATATTAAAGAGTTTTGCTTGAGGACAACCAAAGATTCAAGTGTGGGGGTATTTGATGTGTGCAAAATGCAACATATAAATTACATCAATTGTGGCATAAAACTAACCCTTTTTTAGTACTAATGTTAGAAAAAGTGTGCTTTTGTCTTCCTTTTGTATTTTCAGGATTAAATGAGCTCAATTTAACAAAAGAAGCAAAAAGACATCAAAATCTAACACAAATACAAGAAAAGGAACAAGACGTGACATGCCCGACCCCACGACAGCATCTTCCCAAGCAAAACAAGAAGACAGAAGACTGAACACGCCCCGTGCTCAGCCAGCACGGGGGCGTGCCCAAGTGTCAGCAGAAAAGACAAAGTGGTAGAGGCTTCTATTGCCCACCACGGGGCCGTGCTCAGCGGACACGGGGCCGTGGTCAACTATAAGATTCGCACAATCCAGGCAAATCTTCATAGTACAAAGATTCTTCTGCACACGGGGTCGTGCTCTGCGGACACGGGGGCATGGTCAACTAATAAGACAAGCTGCATTAAATGAAGAAAGAGAAGGATGTGGACACGGGGCCGTGCCCACTGGACACGGGGCCGTGCCCGAGCTTCTGTTCAGCCTATAAATAGGAGTAATTGGTGAAGACAATTGTCTAGTGTAATACTTTTTATTTCTAATCTTTTCGCACTTTTTACTTGGTTTTGTATTAATGACTTTAATAACTAGTTTCTTATGTTGAAGGTGATTCTTCCTTATCGTTTGTCCGTGGTGTCTTGACATTATTTTACTGTCTATATAAAATAAAAGATTTTCACCATTCATATCTCCACGGTCTATATGGAGGTATGTTGGCTACCTGGTCGAGGGTTAAGGGAACGGTTTGGTAAGAGTCTTGCCATTGTTCAGCGTTTAGAGGTCCTGCAATGGACCTGGGTCAAATTTAGTAGGACCCCCTTCAATACTTAACGGTATTGGATGGCGGGGGTCTAAACTCTTTGATCCCCTCATAAGTTAACTACTATTAATACTATAACCCGGCTATTTAGGATTGTATCCCTGCTGACTCAGACTACTTAGTCGAGGGTAACGTCACCTCCAAAAGAGGGGCCTACCATAATTTGCATTAATAACTTAATTAATTATCTTTCAATAATCCGACCCTTTAGGATTGTATCCTTGTTGACTCAAACTACTGGGTTGAGGGTAACGTCACCTCCAAAAGAGGGGCCTACTACAATAACTAAGATAATCTCTTAAATAAGTGCAAAAGTGTGGAAATAATCAAAGGTTACACTATACACGAGTCGGAACCAAGTGATTCATCTTGTCTATCTGTTTTTTCTTTTATTTTTATTTTCAGCATTTTAATTAGTTTTTATTTTTCTTAGCTTAAAACTTTTTTTTCTAAACTTTTTGATTTGATTAGACGTTGAGGATAAACCGGTACTAAAAGATCTTGTGTCCTTGGACGACCTCGGTATCTTACCAACACTATACGACGCCCACGATGGGTGCACTTGCCCATATGTGTGTTTAGTGTTAGTAAATATCGTGTTTTATAAATTTAAAACTTGGCTAAAAAGTGTTAAAGGGCTTTAAATATACACCTAATATATATAACACTTCACACTCATCAAGTTTTTGGCGCCGCTGCCGGGGACACAAGGATTTTAAGAAAGTTAGGAATCAACGGCCTAATCGTTTTTCTTATTTTTCATTTTTTTAGGATTTTTCTTATTTTTTCAGTTTCTGCAGAACTCAGCACGGGCCGTGCCCGCTGAACACGCCCCGTGCCCAATCATTGGAACTGGCAATCATGTTTTAAGTCAGACAGTAAGCTGAACACGGGGTCGTGCCCACTCAACACGCCCCCGTGCCCAAGTTTCAGTTACTGAAAACAGAACCGTAAGATCCCGGCGGTTGGTAATTTCTGACACAAACATGAGTGGTACTGATACTTTTTACTTTCGGCACTCTTATGGTACTCTATGGTGTCAATTATGTGGTGGTAACCATGAGGAATTAAAATGTTATTTCCTAAATTATAAACCCCACTATATAGACCCATCGTTTCCTTGTATCCTTAAGAGGGGCGAAAGTAAAAATAATCCCTATCTCTCCCTCGAATGCTCCCAACCAGATTTTCTAGGAGAAATGCTTCTTGATGAATTATTTCAATTAGAAGATCTAATTCTTAATTGGTTAAAAGAACTTAGGAAAGATTTCAATGATCTTTTCCAGGACAATAGCCAAGAAGAAGTGTTGGAACCGCATTCAAACAACTTCGTAGTTTCCGACGATACTTCTAACTTCAGTGAGGACTTGAGCGATAGTCGTCCCTGTGTCGATTGTTCCGTGAAGGACTCCCCATCGACTTCGTTCGATGCATACATAGACTTGAGCGATTCGGCATACACCTTCTTTAACGAGAGCCCGGAAAAGGGTTGGACTTGTCCACCTACATATAGCATAGGAATCACCCTCACCGACAACCTCTTGCGTTCTCGTCTTAATCTAGAGCAATTAAGGTATCTTAGGCACTTTGGGGTTGTCCACCTACATATAGCATAGGAATCACCCTCACCGACAACCTCTGCCCTACTTGTACCTACCATCACCCCACTGCCATTGCTTGCCGTTTTTGTGCTCATTGCAATGTGTACGGTCACTTTACTGCCAACTGCCGTATTCGACAAGCTCCTGCTTAACAAGCTCTACTCACTGCCCCACAGGGTCAACAAGCTCCTCTGGCACCCGCAGTCAAAGCCAGAGCCTGCTTCGCATGCGGCGATCTGAACCATTTCGCCAACATGTGCCCAAACAGGGTTGTGAAACAAGAGCCCCAGCAGCAACAGCCTCAACAGCAGCAGCAACAACAGCAACCACAGTAGCAACAGCAACAACAGGCCGCACGCGCCAGAACTTTCAACATCAACGTGCGCCAAGCCCAAGCCGACAACAACGTGGTTAATGGTACGTTTCTTGTGAATGGTATTTATGCATCATGTTTGTTTGATACTGGAGCCGATAATTGCTTTGTGTCGTTCGAATTCGAGAAGCTCCTTATTCGTAAACGCTCCAAACTCTCTTTGACATTTGATGTTGAAGTCGCCACTGGAAGAACTGTCGCAGTCAATTCCGTCATCCGTGATTGTACTCTTGAGCACAACAATCACATTTTCCCAATCGACCTCATTCCGATGCAACTTGGAAGTTTCGACGTCATAGTAGGCATGGACTTCCTACGTGAAAACCATGCTGAAGTTGTGTGTTACGATAAGATGATTCGATTCATGCTCGCGAATGGTGATTTATTGTGTGTATACGGTGAAACTGCCTCGAAAGGGCTCAAGCTCATGTCATGTGTCCAAGCCAGCAAGTATCTCCGCAAGGAATACGGAGCTTTCTTGGCAAACATCGTAGTAACGGAGAAGGAAAAGAAAGAGAAGAAGGAAGTGAAAGACGTTTCATGTGTTTCCTGATGATCTTCCCGGACTACCACCGAGTCGTGATATCGACTTTCGTATCGACCTCATTCCTGGAGCCAATCCTGTTGCCAAAGCCCTTTATCGACTCGCGCCATCCGAAATGCGTGAACTCTCAAAACAACTCCAGGAATTACTTGAGAAAGGCTTCATTCGCCCGAGCACCTCTCCATGGGGCGCTCCAGTCCTTTTCGTCAAAAAGAAGGATGGGTCGTTCCGGATGTGCATCGACTATCGGGAATTGAATAAGTTAACTATCAAGAACCGCTATCCCCTACCTCGCATCGACGATTTGTTTGATCAGCTACAAGGCGCTACGTGTTTCTCGAAGATTGATTTACGTTCAGGCTATCATCAACTGCGCATACAAGGGGAGGATATACCCAAAACCGTGTTTCGCACCCGATACGGCCATTACGAATTTGTTGTGATGCCTTTTGGTCTAACCAACGCACCCACAGTCTTCATGGATCTTATGAATCGCGTGTGTAAACCATATCTCGATCGTTTCATCATCGTGTTCATCGACGATGTCTTGATCTATTCCAAGTCGAAGGCCGAACATGCGCAACATCTACGTTTGGTCCTCGAGTTGCTCCAGGGGAATCGACTCTATGCCAAATTCTCCAAGTGCGAATTTTGGTTGGAGGAAGTTCAGTTTATGGGTCACATCGTTAATAGTCAAGGTATTCATGTCGATCCTGCGAGGATTGTAGCTGTCAAGAGTTGGATTACGCCAAGGAATCCATCTGAAGTCCGTTCTTTCCTCGGACTAGCGGGCTATTATCGACGATTTATCGAAGGATTCTTGAAGATTGCTGTGCCGATTACCGCTCTCACGCATAAAGATCAGCGTTTTGTCTGGGGAACCAAACAAGAGACTGCCTTTCAAACCCTCAAGCATAAGCTTTGCAATGCTCCTGTTCTCACTCTACCCGACGGAAATGACGATTTCATTGTCTACTGTGATGCTTCCAACCTTGGTATCGGTTGCGTCCTCATGCAGCGGAACAAGGTTATAGCTTATGCGTCTCGTCAGCTCAAAATCCACGAGAAGAACTATACAACCCATGATCTCGAGCTAGGCGCGGTTGTTTTTGCATTAAAGATTTGGTGACACTACCTGTATGGTACCAAGTGTACGATCTTCACCGATCATAGGAGCCTACAACATATCTTTAATCAGAAGGAACTTAATATGCGTCAACGCCGATGGGTAGAACTTCTCAACGATTATGACTGTGAGATCCGTTATCACCCAGGCAAGGCGAATGTTGTTGCCGACGCACTCAGCAGACGGAGTTATCTGCTTAGCACTCGTAATGTTCAAGCCCAACACGATCTCGAAACCCTGATTCGTGAAGCCCAGCATGCGTATTTTAATGAACGCACGCTGAAGAGGGAACGAATCTACCACGATGGAGCCCAGCTTGTGAGCAAGTCCAATGGGATATTCCACTTTCTGGACCGAATCTGGATCCCTAAGCGGACCAATTTGCGACAGATCCTGATGGACGAAGCCCACAAATCCCGTTATTCTATTCATCCCGGTGCTGACAAAATGTACCAGGATCTTCGCTACAGATACTGGTGGCCCGGCATGAAAAGGGATATCGCCCTCTACGTTGGAAAATGCCTAACTTGTGCTAGAGTCAAGGCTGAACATCAAAGACCCTCTGGCTTACTCGAACAACCACCAATTCCTATGTGGAAGTGGGAAAGTATAGATATGGATTTCGTAACGAAGCTTCCACACACGTCATTAGGTCATGACAACATATGGGTTGTTGTTGACCGTCTGACTAAATCAGCTCACTTTCTGCCGATATGAGAAGACTACAAGGTAGAACGATTAGCCCGAATCTACACCGACGAGATCATTTGTAATCATGGGACGCCTCGTGACATCATCTCTGATCGTGATGCTCGGTTTACCTCGCGACTGTGGGAAACATTTCAAGAAGCTCTCGGTACGACGCTCAATCTAAGTACCGCTTTCCACCCTCAAACCGACGGTCAGACTGAAAGAACGATTCGCACTCTTGAAGACATGCTCCGGTCGTGTGTCTTAGACTTCGGTGGTAATTGGGATAAATACCTGCCGTTAGTCGAATTCTCGTACAACAACAGCTATCATTCTAGCATCCAAATGGCACCATTTGAGGCATTATACGGAAGAAGATGTCGATCGCCTATTGTGTGGCACGAGATCGGCCATTCGCAATTAACCGGTCCTGAGCTATTACAAAAAACGACAGACAAAATTTTCCAAATTCGAGACAATCTGGTGAAAGCTCGGGATCGACAGAAAACTTACGCCGATAAGAAACGCAAGCCCTTTGAATATGACGTTGGCGACTACGTACTCCTAAAGGTTTGACCTTGGAAGGGTGTGGTCCGATTCGGCAAAAAGGGAAAACTCGCGCCTCGATACGTTGGACCTTTTAAGGTTCTGGAAAGAATCTGAAAAGTCGCCTACAGACTCGAACTACCGGAGGAACTGAGTAACGTCCACCCGACTTTCCATGTGTCAAACCTCCGAAAGTACCTAGCCAACCACGACTTACATGTCTCTCTCGATGACCTGCAAGTAAACGAAACATTACACTTCGTGGAGAAGCCTGTCGAAATCGTGGACATCCAAACCAAGCAGCTCAGACGCTCTCGCATTCCTATTGTGAAGGTCCGATGGGAAGGCAAACGAGGCACAGAATTCACTTGGGAACTCGAAAGCGACATGAAGGCGAAGTACCCGCAGTTGTTTAAAAAGAAAGTCTAGAGAGAGAGTGTTCTCCAACGTGACTCACGGTGTTGTACAGCTTTCAGCTTAATTTCGGGACGAAATTCCCTAAACAAGGGGAGGCTGTAACACCCCGT
Organism: Helianthus tuberosus; assembly: GCA_030545235.1. NCBI lineage: Eukaryota > Viridiplantae > Streptophyta > Magnoliopsida > Asterales > Asteraceae > Helianthus > Helianthus tuberosus. The sequence continues at coordinate 78,446 of JARYGA010026437.1, forward strand.
GTTTCCGGAAGACAAAGTCAACGCCAAGGTCAAAGTCAACGACCGATTATTCGAATTTAAATTATAGTAACCTTTTTATTTTAATTGTATTATGTGGAGTAAGTGTTGTACATTGCTAAAATCGACGTACTATTCGCTATCGAATCGACTTACGACTGTGATTTATAGGAAGTAACAATGCGATAAAGTTAACTAATCAATAATCAAGCTATACTACTCGACATCGAATCGTGATACGAACCGCAACTCGACTTAATTTAGTTATTATACGTGTTTGTGTGCCTTATGTGTTACTTGTGCGTGTTATATTTGTATATGTTGTGGAAATCAATCGAACTCAATCGAAACTCGAAACGCAATCGAACTCGAATCCGAATCGCAATCAAACTATGATAATTAGCGGAGAAGAGATTATGCGAGATATGAAGTAGTTTGGACTAAAAGTAATTTGACTAGGAAACCCTATCGTAACAAACCGCTCGCAATCAAGATCGAAACGCCAAAAATCGTCGCGTCAAACAATCCAGGTGCCATCCGATCGGATAGGCGCCTTGTCATCAAGACAAGTGCCATCCGACCGGGGTGTCATCCGAACGGATAGTCAATCCGGGCGGAATGTCATCCGATCGGATAGCCCTTTCCTCTTTTGGAATCCCATAAATACCCCTGTCCTTGTCATTCTTTCTACTTTTGGAACCCTCTGTCCGAACTGTTCGTGCTCCTCACCTTTTCTTCGATTTCTCTCAATCCAGGTAAGATCTCGCCCTAAACCTTGTACGTTCTTGATCTACACGCACTCCTACACCTTTCTATCTTTCAAATCTTAACTTTTAACCGTGAAATCACTAGATTTCGGGTGTTCTAGGATGACGTCATCATGTGTTCTTCAAGAACTTCATGTTTTGACTTCAATCCACCAAGAACAACCGAGATCTGACCGATTTCCATGCAAACATACGAAGATCTTGTAAAGATCTCGACACAAGAGTGGTGAGAAAGGATTGAAAGATGTTTTCCAACTTTCTTTCAACTCTTTTACACTCATTACGCTCAAAACCGATAGAATCGGACCCGGTTCTAGTCTCCTACTCATCCATAGTGTTGTACTAGTCCAAGGTCTGAATTCTACACACGAGACTACCGATTTCGGATTAAATAAGAACAATCGTACAGAGCCGGTAACCGGCCGAACTAGGGTGATTCCTGGTCGGTCTGGTCACTTGGGTCAAAACGGAGTTCCATTGGTTAACACGTCGTCACAACGTCTCGATAAGACGACAAACAACCAAAAACAACCAAGTGTAAGACGAACGGAACAATCGGAACGGAATGCTATCCGAACGGACTGCCGTCTGAACGGATAGGTTATCCGAACGGATTGTCATCCGATCGGATCACACTTGGGACCCACACTTGAACAACCTTATCTGAAGTTTGAGTATCGAACGAATTGCAATCCGATCGGACGACCATCTGACTGGATTACTCTTCGGATCATGAGATACTAAGACTTTATAGACTTAAACAATTTTCAACATGTTCAATGACAAAGTTACCATCCGATCGGATGGGAATCCGATCGAATGACACCTCTGTTATGAACTTGTTTTCATTAAGTAGGCTCATCACTAAGTCGCCGTCCGACCGGACCACTGTCCGACCGGATGACCATCTGAACGGATTGTCATCCGCACGACTAGTCAACCGATCGACCGACTTGAAAGATAGAGATACTTCAATGTTTTCTAAATGCTACAACGAAAACTTCAAAGGCAAACCATCATACACAAACACATCCTTCTTATAGGAAGAAACAATCCACTCGAATAGTCATTCGACCGGATGACCAACCGAACGGATTGTTATCCGCACGGATTGCTGTCCGCTCGGATTACCATCCGATCGAACTACTATCCGACTCACTCATACCTTGTATCGTTTTACGCATCACTTATCGTTATACAATCTAATCTACTCAGGCTAATCTTACTCGCTAAGCGCTCCCTTCAATCCATCAACCGCTGTGAGTGTACTCGATCCCTTTTTGCTTAAAGCACTTTTGGGTGTTACGTACGTTACAACTATTCAAATCACATCGAACACACTACTCGTACTATTTGAACGCTAACCGTTAATGCATGTTATATGTGGCTTATGAATGCTTGTTTGTTATGTTTACACATGGAATGCTGTCTACCTGCCTTAGCAACGATAGTACTATAGTTTGGACTCAGCACCCGTTCACACGGGGGTTGTTGAGGACAATTACTTGCATGGATTACGGTGGTAATCATGTATTGCGAACTGCCTCAGGCAGTCAACCCGTAGTCATTGGTATCGATGGATCTATGTCGATAACTAACGTGCTTCATTTCTCTATGTGTATGTGCTGGTTATGCGTAAACGAATTCGAACTCTATATGCTATTATCAAACTTGTATGCTCACCTTTACATTATTTGTATTGACTTTATTTTAACGTATGTGACAGGTGCTTAGGACGCATACTTGGTAGGAATTTGAAGCTAGAATAAAGCTCTAGAGCCCAACAAATAGTTGTCTGTAGTGGTCAAACTAAGGGTCTCTAGAAGCAGATAAACAATTGCTGTCTATTTAAATCTGAGTTGTCGGAACATAATATTTGCCTGGATTTTTGTCTGTAATAATTATTTTACTGTTTGAGATACGGTATGGGACGTATTATTTAAATTGAATAGTGTTGATAATTGTTATGGAAACTCCTGGACAATCTGTTTCGCTCAGTGCCATGCCCCGATGATTCCGCCATCGATTGGGGTGTGACAGTATCCCATATCTTTAGCAATCACCGACCACAAGTTGTCATTTGTGACACTCCGGTAGCCGCCTTCTCGTTCCACTATCACATATAACCCCAGCAAATCGATCTTTCTATTGTTCGGTGCAAATGGAGGGATCGGCCTTGAAGAGATTCCCAGTTTGATGTTTAAGAACCACGTCACCATCTCCTCAAACTTTGCCTCCAATTCATATTTGTATTTGAATACAAACTCCCTGTCGTCTATCATATCGAGCAAAGATTTGCAATCGGCGAAATCGTGGAACTCCATGGCCTTGATAATCATCAGGCTCCAGTCTGTTTCTTGTGATGACAGATTCAAGTCTTCGAAATAGGAATTAAGATATCTTTCTTTGAATTCATCATCCACTGTGCTCACATCAAGAATCCCCTGTTTTTCTTTTAGTCCGATTTCCTCTTCCTTTGTTTAGCCGTTCATGTGATTCACAGAATTAATGACCGGTGTTGAGAACATTGGAAAATTTTGCAAATGTCTCCAGACTTGTTAACGGTGTAACCTTGCAACGTTAATTGGTCCAAACTCAACACGTTCCGGTCTAATTCCGGAACGTAGAATACACTTTGTATTCTCATTGTTTCATTGCTTGATTTTATTTCTACCGCCCCAACTCCTCGGGTAAACAAGAAATTATTTTCCCCAGATCATGTTTCAACCCCAACTATGTGTTTAATACGTTTAAACACATTCAAATTACCAGCAATAAGATGGGAAAATACAGAACTCACGTACTAGATGTCACCCCATTGGCCTCCTTCTGTACCGATAACAATCATCTCTTGATGATCATTAATCACACTTTCTTGTTTCTGTATTCCGACGTTCACTGCCTGATGAATCAGTTGGGTCTCTTCATCGTTTTCTTTCGCTTTACACGAATATATCTGGTGCCCTGGTTGATGGCAATAGTAACAGAGTCTTACTTGAGGAATTCGTCTTTCTATATCGTTCTTTTCGTCAATGCAGTGTTGACATGGCAACATGGTTGACGTTGGTTTGATTTCTGTTTTCCTTCTCAACCCTGCTCTGATACCACTTTGTTGGGAATCAGACATCATTGCAGCGGAAGAGTGTGACTTGGATGAATTCATGTTCATGGTGAAACCGAATGGAGTGTGCAGAATGATGATATGAATGCAGAAAGTTCAAAGAAAAACAAGAGGACAATTCGTATGAAATGGAATATGTCTTGATGCCGGAAGTTATTGCGGGGAATCAAGTTTATATACATTATCATTTTGGCGGTTAAGATTGGCGGGAATAACAGCCTTGCAGTTTTGAATCATACCCGCTTATCATCCTTATATAAGTTAACATAAAACCGAAAACGTATATGTTCTAATACTTATCCATAATTAACATAATAAAGTTTAAATATCATTCTCTAACAAAAAGTACATGTCTCCTTTTCCTTTTTTTTTTTTTCTTTCTGAATGATAGATAAAATTAATAACTAGCAAGCAGCTAGACAAAAATAAAGAGTTATAATGGAACAGTTATAACTTGTTGTAACTTTATGCTTTACGGGGAAGGTTCATTTGAGAAGAATATTCTTGCAAGAAGAAAACTAAATTAATCTAGGCCCTATATTTTTTTGATCAATGGTTGTAAATCAAGATATTATTGTTGTCCACTTTCAATTAATGTTTTAATTAATAAGGGTAGAATAGACAATTTGATGTATAACACTATTAAATATTATAAAGGGTTACTCCAATCTCATTAATGCCACCATAATTTTCTCTTTTACTATCATTAATGTGTTGGGTCCTACACCAATTTTATAAGGAGTGACTAAATTATCTAAAGTGTAGTGTCCTACACATATATTATATATGTCGTAAAACTATTTAAAAGTGTTTGGAACCTACACATTTGGTACCCTACACCAAAACATTGTTTTCTTGGTGTAGGAAACGTTGTTATTATGGTGTAGAAAACATTGAATATGTAGGATCATGTTCATGAATGTTTTTATTATGTAAGGTGCACAACTATTTAATAGGATAGACTCATTAAATGATTAGGGTTTATTAATTTAAATAACAAAAATAAAGGCTAGACTAGTTAAATGATTGGTTTAAATTACCTTTGTACCCTTTTATTCTTTTTATTCTAAATTTGTGATTCTTCTTATTTAAACTCTCCACTATGCTTTAGTTTTCAAAAACTTTATTTTTGTCATTGTTTTGACTTTATGCTTTAGCTTTCAAAAACTTTATTTTTGTCATTGTTTTGGGCAAAAACAAAGCCGTTGTGTTTCTTCTGCTTAAAACATCTACTCCTTACAACTTATGGAAACTCTGAATCAAAGAGCCGTTTACGATGGGTTAAAGTGTTTCGCGTCTTTGTTAGATTGGTTTGAATTTCAAATAAGGGTTAGATCAATAAGCATGGTTTATTTAATAGGTTTTGAAGTTCTAATAGGTTTAGGATTAGGTTATTATAAATAGCTTAATAGTTTTATCTGTTTGGTGTGCTTCCTGTTTGTTAAATTCAATAGATTAAAAGCGTCGATCATAGTAAAGATTTCCTATAAATCATTTTACAATATCTTAGCGGCATCGAATCGCCTAAGAACTAGGAACGTGAGCAACTTAAAATAAAATATTAGTGTTCGTTTCATGTATTGTAATGGAATTGAAATGGGAATTCGCGCATAAAATGGAATTTGATTTGTAATTTAGATGTGTTCGCTTTGCAAAATGGAATGAAATTTAGAGGGAATTGAAGTGTTGATTCTGTTCCTTACGTTGTTTAATTACAATTCATTTTCTGTTTGAAACCAACAAAATAAGGAGTAAAATTAACATTTCAATTCCATTAAGATTTCATTTCATTCTCTAAAAGGAACAATATGGTTAAAATGGATTAGAAGCACAAAGAATGTGTGTTACCTAGAATCACACCCAACGAGGTTTTTCTTTCTTTTGCTATTCTATCTTCTTCATAATGACTATAATCACAAGTCACGTTCCAACTATAAAGGGGACCAAAAAGGTAATATGTGTAGTCGTATTAACAGCGACCGCCTGCTACCATGCACCATCGACACGCTTTAGTTTCCATAGACTCTTCTATAATGAGAGGAAGTTCCATGTGAGAAAAAAAATAAATAAAACCTAGGGTAAATTACACTTTTCGTCCTTTATGTTTGTATCGGATTGCAATGATTACCCTTTAACTTTAATATTTACAATCACAGTCCTTTATTTGTTAAACTTATTACACCATAGATCCTTTAGCACTGACCTGATTAAAGTTTCCAGTTAAGTTGGATTATATGAGGGCAAATTAGTCCTTTTACCTATCAATATTTCAAGTATTTAATTAAAAAGACAATAACATATTAAAACTAAGTATTTAATAAAAAAAAGACAATAACAAAGGATGTTAAAGCAGACCCCCAAATTTGGATCTGCAGATAATAACCTCCACCACTTCGATCTTTCTGTCTCTCACCAGAACCACCAAACCACCACCATTAGCATTCCGGTGCCGCCCTGCCCCTACGAATTGAAAGCAAACCTCAAATTTCTTAACCATTAGCATCCCGGCGCCTGAACCACTAGATCCGGCGTTTGACGCGATTCGGGTCGGGTTTGTGGTGATTAGGGTTGGGATTTATAGGCAGCGGTGGCGGTGGTGTTTATGCGATGATGGTGGTTAGGTCAGACGGCAGTAAAAACCTCAGATCTGAAATCCTCTAAATACCCCGGAAACCCTTGAATCTGAAGCACCCCTCTAAACACCACTGAAACCCTCATAACTGAAGCAGACGATGATAGCGTAGAGGGTTTAAGATGTGGTCGAATTTGAAGAACACGGTCGGCAGTGGTGTTAGGGGCTGTGGTGATTGGTAAAGAAAGATGAGGGTGGTGGTGGTTGTAATCAGTTTTGATTGTTGCGAGATTATCGACATTTGTAAGGGTTGAATTGTTAAATGTTTATGTTTGATTTGTTTAGTTAGTAGGTTTTAATAATGTTTGATTGCAGATTAAATTTCATTTAGTGTGTTGGAAATTTGTTTATGTATATGATGATGTTTGATTTAAGATTGAAATTTCATTGAATAAAGTTTTCTGTCTGAAGATTGAATGTCATGATGAAGATGATGGTAAAAGTTTTGTTTTTTGTAATATTTATTAAACAATTTTTATATAATTTGGTTAAAAAAAAGACTAAATTACCCTTAGTTAACCAGATTTAACTGGAAATTTTAACCAAGTTAGTGCTAAAGGACGTAGAGTGTAATGAGTTTTACAAATAAAGGATTGTGACTGTAATTATTAAAGCTAAAGGGCGTCCATTGCAATTCGATACAAACATAGAGGACGAAAATTGTAATTTATCCTAAAACCTACGTTAAAATAAATACTATATATTGAATTACACACGTACCACGGTCAATTCGAGGGCATCCATCAATTAAATAAGGGCTGTCTTCTAATGACCGCAAACGGTAGCATCTCCAAGTCTCCACCATAGTACCATTAGACAGCTCCACTTTGTTTCTTTCCCGGGTTCGGTTATCATAGCAAGTAAATTGATCGGAGTCTGCCAGCTAGAGTCCACAGAAGTGAAATCGGAATAAACGAGTCAGAAAACCTTCCTTGGCCATATAAAGTTCTATCTACCAAGAAGGCAGACCCACAGACTCCATCTTCCTCTCCCGAGCCGGTGATGTTAATATTATACCATTTGAGATAATGAGGAATTGTGGTTTGACAACAACCGATCCCAAAACAGTTGTTGCTATTGCTAACTGTAACACCGCGACAAGCCGTTGAACACCCTGTGATCACACTCCCATCATCCATATGCATAGCAGCAATACCACACCCCTCAAAAACAAATTTATTGTCTAACTTGGAGAACAAGAAGGGGGTCCCATCAAGGTCGACACCCAGGGGCGGACCCACATAGAGTCGGTCGGGGTCTCCGGACCCCAATGTTTTTAAAAAAAATAGTAGATTCCACTACTAGAAAAAAAGGTTTTTGTTATGAAACTTTTGGTCACAAAATAGTAGCAATTTCCCTGTTGTCACCATTTTGCCACAAAAAATGCGGTGACAAAAACACCCGTGTCAATTGCCCTACTGTTACCAAATAGCCACCATTTTTATATTTTGCCACCTTATTTTTGCCACCACAATATTGGTCAAAATTATTTGCCACCGCTTCTTGTTTTCTACGGTCCACCTTGTTTGCTACCGATTTGCCACCATTTAGTTTGCTACCGATTTGCCACCATTTAACCACCATTTTCATTTACCAATTTTCCACCATTTAACCACCATTTTCATTGAAAACCTCTGGGCATTTAGCGAGCTTGTTGAATTATTTGCTACCATTTTGTGATTGCTTGAATATTGGTTTTTTATTCAGCTTGATTTTTCATTTTCTCTATTTTTTTTCACAAAAATTACATATCAATAAAATTACAAAATTATATAAAGAGTCTAATAGGATCACGAAAACCCAAAATTATATAAAACATCTATGTATCAAAAGCATACAAAACATTCTAATAGAAATACCAGCTAAAACATCAAATAACTAAAAAAATCCTAATACGATAAACATCGAAACATTCAAAACCAAGTGTTTGTAGCCTATCTTCAAATTGTACTTGTTAACACAGCTTCAATTTGTGACATGTATCGAGTATAGCATCTTTATCCACCTTATCTTTTTTTTTTCAGCCAACAACAACAACCCTGCAATAATTCCATTTAGCCTTTCTTTTTCTTTTTCTTCATCCTTTTCTTTAATGAGCTCCTTGATAACTAAGTTCAACTTTTCAATCTAGAAAACAACCAATGAATTGAATCAAGAATTCAGAATTAACGAAAACTAATAACGGGTCAAGTTGGTTGCAAAGATAACTATATCCAATTGTGAGCTACAATTCAAGTGCTAGAAGCTAAATGGATATTATCTCACCATAGAAAAATTTTGAATACAAAAAGACTCGCTGGTCTTTATCTACTACCAGCATAGAAAAGAAACAAGAATTGTATAAATGGATATTGTCTCACCATAGTAACCATAGTAGCTGATAGTCTAATTCATGATGCAAATTTGCACTTAGAGACTCAAGTATTAAACATCTGAATTGCCACAACTGTACATAAAAACTAAAAATCATTATTATAAACAATGTTATAAAACTTCTATATATTCAAAATCCAAAAAAAATATATGCTATATTTGTTGTACCAAAAGCTATATTTTGGGAACAATCTAAAATAAGCTTGTGACGGTAGCAAGCTGAATGGCCGTCAAAAAACGGTGGCAACTTCTATAAAACATTATATTTTTACATATTTGTCACCATTTTACCACCGTATTATATAAATTTTTATTATTTTGAATATTTGAGATATCTTTGCTACCAATAATATTTTGGTTGAAAAATGGTAACTGATTTTGCTACCATTTTCTTTGGGTTGCAAATTTTGGTGGCTATTGCCTAGTTTTCTAGTAGTGTTCGGTATATTAAATTGTATAAAGACCCCATAAATACAATTAGGTGGACACCATAAAAAGAAAAGGAAACCTAGTGTAGTGGTAAATCCCTCTGTTTACCAACAAGAGGTCATGGGTTCAATCCTTGTATAGCTATGTTTTTTCTGTTTTTCTTTTAAATCTAGTTCAAACCTCGCTATGACCCGACCCGAATGAGGACCACCCCGAAAATTTTAACGTTTTGTTATGAAATTTTTTGACACCGAAAAAAATGGTCCCCATTGAAAAAAAATCCTGGTTCCGCCACTGTCGACACCCATAATCTCATCAAGCTTACATTCAATACTTCCAGGCGGTTTAGTGCAGATAGATATGGGATGGAGTTGGTGCATTCAATGATGTACCATTTGTTGACAGAACCAGTGGCGGACCCAGGAATTTTTCCATGGGGGTGCAGAACATTTTTAAAAATTTTAGGCCCCTAGGTATATTAGTAAAAAAATCGGTTCGTATCGGGTCGGGTCATGTAAAACAAACGAAAATCAAACTAAATTTATATAATCATCAAAAACATGTCAAACCTTGTTACAAACATAATTAAAACGTCGACGCCCTACGGGTTTTCATTTTTTGAAATCTATCCAAAACATTATCTAAAGCTAATTTCTTAAGCAATTATTTCTCTATATAACATAAGTTCATCGCTCCATAACATAATGTTTCAATTTTAATTTTCAACTATTCAAGCCCTAGAAATCATAACGTAAGTTGTAATCACCCTAAAAATATATAAACAACATAATCACCCTAAAAATCATCTAAACAACCATAAATAACGTCAAAACACACAAAATTTCAAACATATTTAACAACTTTATTACCCTTTTTTCTCCTATAATATCAACCAAAATCATCAAAATAACAAAGAAACTTACCCGTGTTCGGATTCTGGTTAGATTTGGTGTCAAACACGGTGGTATGGTGGCTGATTACGGTGGTCGCCGGCTGCTGGACTGTTGTCGCTGGCTGATGTTGTTCGTTGGCAGTGCAGTGACGCAAGAGAGAGAGAGAGAGCGGGATAAAATTTCTTAAGGTTTTGGGCTTTAATTATTTTATTATAGTTTGAAATATTGTTGGGTTTGGTTAATGGGCTAAGACTTGGGCTAGCTAGTTAGGAATTATAAGTGGGTAAAGGTATGAGTATATGGGTTTAGTTGGTTAGGTATTTAAAGTTATATAATTTAGGTAGTATATTTTTTTTAAAAATAAGAGTTTACTAAAAAAAAATTAAAATATAAATTGATAACACTTTTTACCTAAGGGGTGCGGACGAAAAATTCCAAGGGGTGCGGACGGGATTTTAGACGGAATTTAGCCCTAATTTTTTTCCCCCGGGGGTGCGCCCGCCCACCTTGGGGTGGGCTTGGGTCCGCCCCTGGACAGAACAACCCGCACCGATTCCAAATGGGAATGGAATCGTCATGTCCCCGCACGTATCACTGCACCATGGCTTGGCGTACTTTGCAAGTGCAGGTGGGGTTGCTGTTAACAAAAGGAAAAGGAGTATAGGCAGGTAAGCTTGAAAGCACTTCATATTAAACAAGGATTACTGTTTACTACAGGTTTATGGCTGAACATGTAAGACTATGGGGTATGGGGCTTGGGTTGGGGCGTGGCCCTTGAGGCTTTGGTTTCAAGCCGGGCGTGGGGCGGGTCTAGCAAGCTGATATGGCGGGCTGTGAATGGCCAAACCAAACTAACCGTTGGGCTAGCTGTTGGGGGCTATTTAAAAAAAAAAATTTGTTTCCTTTATAAATACCTTACCATATTTATCATTTTTCTCACACAATATCATCACAACCTTCGATCTGATTTGGTGGAGCATGTTTCAACGATTCCTGGGTTCGAAACCGACGAAGACGACGAAGAATGATTGTTTTTTATTTTGATAATTATTATGTATGTTTATGTAGTTTAAAAAAATATGTATGTTTATTATTTATGTAGTTATAAATATATATATATATATATATATATATATAATAATAATAATAATAAATGTTGATGTGGCTTGGCCACGCCAGCCCAGCCACGCCCAACCCAAGCCCCACCATAACCCTTAAAACTTGGCTTTGGGTTTGTTCATCTTCAACGTCCACGTGTCAACTAATGCCCCAACCCAAGCCCAGCCCAACCCAAGCCCTACCATACCCCACGGTCTAAGGGGTAGGGTGTTTATGTATAAAATGCATGGTAGCCTGGTAGGTATGATTCCAGGAACCTACTAAGAAATAATCCATAGAGCTACTAGTCTATGCCGTGCATGGAAAAACCAAAACATTGATTAATGTCTTGGATTTTTTTTTCTTTTTTTTGAACGGCAACAAACTATATATAAATATAGCGCCAGCCAGAGGCTGAAAGGGAACAACAAACAGAAATTACAACATAGCCACAATATCAAAATCTACCCACGACTCCCAAACAATATTTTTAATCCCTTCTCTACTCTTGAGCCAAACAAACGAATCTTCCTTAATTAAATCAACAAGCTTCTGACAAGTCATTGACTTCCCTTTGAACTCGAGATCGTTGCGAGCTAACCAAATTCTCCAGCAAGCGGCAAAAAACACGGTGCGCACAATCTTCTTCCATTTATTCGATCCAATTTGACCATCCACCATATCGATAATTTCAGCCACCGACTTAGGCTCCATAATAAGTAATCTGGTCCACCTAAAAATATGCCACCAAATCGCTCTCGAGAATAGGCAATTGGCGAAGAGGTGGTCGGTGGTCTCATCCAACATCCCACACCTGCCGCACACCAAATTCGGAATCGGGACTCCTCTTTGCCAACTCGACTTTTGACGCCAGCTTATCTATCTCCGCCCGCCAGACCAGAAAGTTCGCCTTTAAAGGAGCCCAGTTCAGCCATTTAAAACTTCCAGCATCGCTATGAACCGCAGTTTTAGAACCCATCTCTAACCGCAGAGCTTTAGTGGAGAAGGCCTCCCCCTTGTCATTTGCCCAGCTCCATCTATCATCGCCCCCTTTGAACCTGACATGTTGGAGCAGAGCCATCAGCAGGCCCAATTGAGCCCACTCCGAGTCTGAGTTGGGTTCTTTAGCCCAACCCCACCGCCACAGGGCCGTGTTCCCAACGAACTCGACGCATGCCGACAAGGCATCATTTTTATTAGTCGCTAATTTGAATAACCGGGGGAATCGCTCTTTGAGAGGTCCTTTCCCCGTCCAGTTATCCTTCCAGAAAAGAATCTTTTCGCCGTTACCCACTTCTACTTTTAGGCAGTCTTTAGCGTTAATGCCAATTTTAGCTAGGCTACCATCTATAGATCCAATGTCTTTCCACCACCCGGATATCGACTCATTGAGGGGAATAATTTTCTCCCCTTTTGGAGGCCCATGAATCGAATGCACCACTCGAGCCCAAAGCTGCCCCGGTTCCTCTTTAATGCGCCACCACCATTTAGCGATCATGGCGAGATTAAATTCTTCCAAGCTACCAACCCCGAGGCCCCCCAACCGCTTCGGCCTAGACAATTTTGCCCACCGAACCCAACGAATCTTGTTTTTCAAACCCGTTCTTCCCCAAACAAACGAGCGTCTTATACCTTCTAAGGTGTTCAAAACCAATCTAGGGGCTTTAAAAACACCTAGAAAGTACGAAGGAAGACTACCCAAAACCGCTTTGGCTAACGTGACCCTTCCAGCGAAAGAGAGTGTTTTCGCCTTCCAAGCGGATAACTTCCTATGGAATTTGTCAATCACCGGCTGCCAAAACTTGACCCGCTTCGTTCTCGCACCGATCGGAAGCCCGAGATAAACAAACGGAAAGGTACCCACCGAGCAATTAATGACACTAGCCAGACGAGAAATCTCCTCATCGTTCACTCCAACTCCGAATAATTGACTTTTAAGGAGGTTGATTTTCAGACCCGTTAGAAGGTGAAAACACCTTGAAAATCGGCTTAGACCAATAGCATTATTATCCGTCCATTCCCCTAGAAAGATAACGTCATCTGCATAGCATAAGTGAGTCAAGAGAGGCCCGTTGTTAGGGAGACGCAAACCCGTAAACAGCCCCATCTCAACAGCCTTCTTCATAAACATTTCTAACACTTCCAAAGCCAGAATAAAGAGAGAGGGAGAAAGCGGGCCCCCCTGTCTTAAACCCCGTTTGAACGAAAACTCCTCCGTAGGAGAGCCATTCACCAAAACAGAGCCTTTACCTGATCTGAGACATCCCGAAATCCAACTGATCCATTTATCATCGAACCCCATCTCTCCCAGTACCCGAAATAAGAACTTCCAGTTAAGGGAATCGTATGCCTTTTCGAAGTCCACTTTAAGAATCATAATCCGTTTTTTGTATTTCTTAGCCCACGATACTACTTCACTAACGACCAGCGGCCCATCCAAAATATTTTCCCCCCCTACAAAAGCCGACTGGGTACAGGAAACAAGAGAATAAAGGACAGTCTTCAGTCTATTAGACAGGATTTTGGCGATGATTTTATACAATAACCCGATCAAGGATATAGGCCTGAAGTCGCTTATCTCCTGAGGGTCATTTATTTTGGGCAGTAAAGCTACAAAAGACGAATTGCAACCTGGGTTGATGACACCGTTAGCGTGGAAATCCTCCAACATGCCCATTATAAATGGTTTTAGTTTCTCCCAGAAAGTCTTCAGAAACTTAAACGAAAAACCATCTGGACCTGGCGCCTTCCCGCTGCCACAGTCCCAAACGGCAGCCTTCGCTTCGGCTTCGGAGAAAACCGAAATAAGAGATAGAGCCTGTTCCTTAGAAATGGTCTTAAGACCGCTATTCACGAAACCCGGGCGCCTTCTCATAGGTTCAGCGAATTTACTTTTGAAGGCCTTTAAAATTCCTTTTTTAATCTCGCAAGGATTCCACACCCAAACCCCATCTAACACGAGCCCGTTAATCCGATTTTTAGCCTTTCTCGAGTTGATTATCCCGTGATAGAACGAAGAGTTTTCATCTCCGAACTTAAGCCATTTGACACGGGATTTTTGGTGCAGGTCCAATGCCTTTTTCTTCTCTAAATCCCGCCACTGAGCCCTAAGAGAAGCCCTGGATTGTTTTTCAGCGCCTGTAAGATCCCTATGTTCAGCAATTAACTCCAGTTTATCTATCTCTTGGATTCCACCATAGCATTCTCCTGACTGCGGATGTTATCTCTCCAACCTTTGATATTTTTTTTTCTATTTTAAGATCACGATGGTTAGGAACTTATATTCCACCTATGAATTTTAAATATCATAAATTTCTACATCAGAAATATTCCACCTATGAATTTTAAATATCATAAATTTCTACATGAGAAATATTCCACCTATGAATTTTAAATATCATAAATTTCTACATGAGAATCGTGACTAAATTAAAACTTGAAGTGGACCTAGAAGCTCTAAATCCAGTTTCTATTTTAACCGCAGCCGGAACACCGGTGGAAGTTTGAGCGGAGAACGCTTGAAATCTGACCCATCGATTATCTAGGGTTTACCTAATTTTTTTTTTCCTTCGAACCAGTTTGATAAAGTGGGATTTGAGTTGAATTGGGGCTGGGCTTTCTACTGTATTGGATTGGGGTTGGGTTTGGCTAATATAATTACATAAAACTTGAAGTGGACCTAGAAGCTCTAAATCCAGTTGCTTGGTTAATAAAACCGGTTTATTTGGTTAAAAGCTGAATTCAACATTTTGTTTAACAGAAACCTAGAATGGCTATTTAGTTTTGGTTATAATTCCAACTAAAAGCCAAATTTGTTATTCGGTAAGGCTTCGGTTTGGTTCGGTTTGGTTTTTGGTTAATTTGTTTTCAAACCGGATAATGAAGACCCCCTAAACAATTGTTCTTCGTCTGAGGTATTTGATTGTGTGTAGTTTGTTGGGATCTCAATTTGGGTATTGTCAACAAAGTTAAAAGTCGGGTATTGTCAAAGGTGCATAAATCAGGTATCTATATCGAGCATGCCCGGTTTTGGGTTGAAACCGGTTCAGGTATGGTCAACAAAGTAAAAAAACCTCTTTGCCGACGCCACATTGCTACAGGTCCCTCTCTTTGTGCAAACCAATCATTAGGTCAATCCTGGGCCCCAACCCCATGACAGACGCGTTACCCTTAGAGCATCCACAATAAGGGAATATGTTGGTATTTTTAGGGAGAGAGAAAGTGATGTGGAGCAGAGAGGGTGTGAAGATGTTGGTGAGAAAGAATGAGAAAAAATGGATGGGTGTGAGTTATGTGAGTGTAGAGAGGAGAGAGGAAAGAAAGAAGAAATGTGTTTGTGAGAGGGGCAAGTGAGAGAAAGAAGATGATTGGTTGGGCATGTGCCAACTAGACACCCCCAAAAATGCGAAAAAATATCCCTTAGACTATGGGGTATGAGGTGGGGGTTTGGGCGTGGGTTGGAGAGAAACGCCCAAGTCACCACGCCGAGTGGGCTTGGGTTTGGGCGTAGCCCCTTGGGCGGGAGTTTAAGCCCGGGCGTGGGGCATGCTAGCGATCCTATGTGGCCGGCTCTTATTGGCTTGTTGGCTAGGGCCATTTTAAATTTTAAAAAAATGATGTGGCTTGGCCACGCCAACCCAGCCACGCCCACCATACCCCTATGAAACTTGGGTTTGTGAATTGAATGCACAATATTCACGTGTCAACCCATGCTCCAAACCCCCGCCCTACCATACCCCACGGTCTTATTGGGATGCTCTTAGGGAATCCCATAGATGCTCTTGCATCACCACCGACACTATATAAGACAATCACCACCACCATGTCGAAGATTTTTATTTTGAAAGTTATCACCACAACATACACAAAAGAGCAAAAAAATTGAGACCGATAAATCATCGAGAATAAACGTTCATTTCCTTTCACTAATAAACAAAGGCTGAGCTATTGTATTAGATTGTTGTGATGGCATTAGGGTTACAGCATGTGTGCTTATATAGAGTATAATGCTACATTCTGATACACTGATACTTCCAATAAAAGAGAACTAAGATTTGATTTTCTCAGATGACAAAAGTGGCCGGCGGATGACAAAGGATTACGGGAAGAAAAAGTTGGAGGAAGGTTAAAGCTAATTTGGAATGATTTCAGAAATTCTAAGAGATGAATTTTGTTTCTAATTATAATAGGGTGTGCCTATTGGCACACCAAACTCTAGCAAAACTAGGGTTTATATACGCAGCGTATAGGTCAATACGCAGCGTATAGGGTTAACCCTCTACGCTGCGTATTGACCTATACGCTGCGTATATATACCATGGATCTCAGTGCCTAATAACCAATCATTAAACAGAAAACAAGATTTATATACGCTGCGTATTAGGGATGAGCTCGGTACCGACCGGTACCGAACCGGTACCGGAACCGAAAATCCTCAAAAGTGGGTACCGGTACCGAATATACCCGGTACGGTACGGTTCGGTACCTTTATTTGAGGGTAAAAACCGGTAAATACCGGTACCGAACCGGACCGGTACCGAAAATGTCAAATGTCAAATGTCGGTACCGAAAAGGTACCCGGTTCGGTAAATTCGGTACCGGTACCGGGTCCATTTTGCTCATCCCTACTGCGTATAGGTCTCTAAGCAGCGTATATAAACCATCTGAAAATTTGGGGTCATTTTGGTAGGTTTGAAGCATCAGTTTTTCACAAGGTTTATATACGCTGCGTAGAGACCTATACGCAGCGTATATGAAGGTCTGAAAATGACCTTTATACCCTTGTGTTGAGGCTATACGAAGCCAAATACAAGGGTAGTTGTGTCATTTTTGTCTCATACGCTGCGTAGGGATCTATACGCAGCGTATATAAAGCTCCATTTTTGTATTTTTTTTTGTGTATTTCTTTATTTATTTATAAAAAAAGAAAATTATTTATAAAAAAACAATATTATTGGTAATACAAATATAAATTATAAATGTTAAAAATAATACAAATATTATGAATTATAAAAATTAAAAATAATACAAATATTATGAATTATAAAAAATAAAAATAATACAAATATTATGAATTATAAAAATAATACAAATATTATGAATTACAAGACCTACAGAGAACATATATGAGACTTACACTATATACTATACGATACGATACAATACGATATAACACCCGTATAGGCCTATATGCGTGGTTTTGGTCACGTATTGACCTCGTATAAGCCTATAAGTGTGATATCGTATCGTATAGGTGTGGTTTAGGTGTCGTATTGACCTCGTATAAGCCTATAAGTGTGATATCGTATCGTATAAGTGTAGTATAGGTCACGTATTGACCTCGTATAAGCCTATAAGTGTGATATCGTATAGTATATGTGTAGTATAGGTCACGTATTGACCTCGTATAAGCCTATAATTGTGATATCGTATCGTATAGCGTAGTATATGTCCCGTATAGGCCTATAGGTGAGGTTTAGATCCCGTATAGGCCTATAGGTGTGGTTTAGGCCCCGTATAGGCCTATAGGTGTGGTTTAGGTCCCGTATAGGCCTAGATGGGACCTAAACCACACCTATAGGTCTATACGGGACCTATACGGGACCTAAAACACACCTATAGGCCTATACGGGACATATATACACCTATAGACCTATACGAGGGTTATATCGTATCGTATAGTGTATAGTATAAGTCTCGTATAGGTGATGTATATTCCTATAGGCCTATACGTGACCTATACTATAGTGCCGTATCGTATTGTATCGTAGCGTATCGTACAATGTATATTATCGTATCGTATCGTATAGTGTATAGTATAAGTCTCGTATAGGTTCCATGTAGGTCTTGTATATGCCTATAGGCCTACACGGGACCTAAACCACACCTATAGACCTATACGGGACATATATACACCTATAGACCTATACGGGTGTTATAACGTATCGTATAGTAACGTATCGTGTTGCATCGTATTGTATAGTGTAGTAGCATATAGGTTCCATGTAGGTCTTGTATAGGTTCCATGTAGGTCTTGTATACCCCTATAGGCCTAGACGGGACCTAAACCACACCTATAGGCCTATACGAGACATATATACACCTATAGACCTATACGGGTGTTATATCGTATCGTATAGTAGCGTATCGTGTTGCAAAGTATCGTATAGTGTATAATATAAGTCTCGTATAGGTTCCATGTAGGTCTTGTATACGCCTATAGGCCTACACGGCACCTAAACCACACCTATCGGCCTATACGGGACATATATACACCTATAGACCTATAAGGGTGTTATATCGTATCGTATAGTAGCGTATCGTGTTGCATCGTATCGTATAGTCTATAGTATAAGTCTCGTATAGGTGATGTATATGCCTATAGGCCTATACGGGACATATACTACGCTATACGATATGATATCACACTTATAGGCTTATACGAGGTCAATACGTGACATATACTACGCTATACGATACGATATCACACTTATAGGCTTATACGAGGCTGATTCGTGACCTATACTACACCTATACGATTCGATATAACCTTTATAAAAAAAAACCTTCATATACGCTGCGTATAGGTCTATACGCAGCATATATAAAGGGTCAAAAAGACCATTTAGCCCTTCATTTGGGGCTATACGAAGCCAAATGCAAGGGTAAAAATGTCTTTTGACCTTTTATATACGCTCTGTATGGGTCTATACGCAGCGTATAGTGGGAAAGACCATTTTACCCCTGCATTTGGGGCTATACGCAGCCATATGCAAGGGTAAAATTGTCTTTTTGACACTTTATATACGCTGCGTATAGGTCTATACGCAGCGTATATAATGGGTAATTTTTATTTTTAACCACAAACTTGTGGTAAAAATACACTTTTTGACCCTTTATATACGCTGCGTATAAGCCTATACGCAGCGTATATAAAGGGTGATTAAAAAAAAAACATTTTTAAGTATCGTATCGTATAGTATAAGTCTCGTATAAACCTCGTATAAGTCTCATATACGTCTTGTATCTGCCTATAGGCCTATACGTGACCTATACTATAGTGTCGTATCGTATTGTATCGTATCGTATCGTATCGTATAGTGTATATTATCGTATCGTATCGTATAGTGTATAGTATAAGTCTCGTATAGGTTCCATGTAGGTCTTGTATATGCCTATAGGCCTACACGGGACCTAAACCACACCTATAGGCCTATACGAGACATATATACACCTATAGACCTATACGGGTGTTATAACGTATCGTATAGTGACGTATCGTGTTGCATCGTATTGTATAGTGTAGTAGCGTATCGTGTTGCATCGTATCGTATAGTGTATAGTATAAGTCTCGTATAGGTGATGTATATGCCTATAGGCCTATACGTGACCTATACTATAGTGTCGTATCGTATCGTATCCTATAGTGTATATTATCGTATCGTATCGTATAGTGTATAGTATAAGTCTCGTATAGGTTCCATGTAGGTCTTGTATATGCCTATAGGCCTACACGAGACCTAAACCACACCTATAGACCTATACGGGATATATATACACCTATAGACCTATACGGGTGTTATATCGTATCGTATAGTAGCGTATCGTGTTGCATCGTATTGTATAGTGTAGTAGCGTATAGGTTCCATGTAGGTCTTGTATACGCCTATAGGCCTAGACGGGACCTAAGCCATACCTATAGGCCTATACGGGACATATATACACCTATAGACCTATACGGGTGTTATATCGTATCGTATAGTAGCGTATCGTGTTGCATCGTATCGTATAGTGTATAGTATAAGTCTCGTATAGGTGAAGTATATGCCTATAGGCCTACACGGGACCTCAACCACACCTATAGGCCTATACGGGACATATATACACCTATAGACCTATACGGGTGTTATATCGTATCGTATAGTAGCGTATCGTGTTGCATCGTATCGTATAGGGTAGTAGCGTATCGTGTTGCATCGTATCGTATAATATATTTGTATTATTTACCAATAATATTGTTTTTTTATAAATAATTTTCTTTTTTAATTTTTATAATTTATATATGTATTATTTACCAATAATATTGTTTTTTATAAATAATTTTCTTTTTTAATTTTTATAATTAATAATAGTTGTATTATTTTTCATTTTTATAATTTATATTTGTATTATTTACCAATAATATTGTCTTTTTATAAATAATTTTCTTTTTTAATTTTTATAATTCATAATAGTTGTATTATATTTAATTTTTATAATTTATATTTGTATTATTTACTAATAATATTGTTTTTTTATAAATAATTTTTTTTTATAAATAAACAAAGGAATACATAAAAAAAATACAAAAATTGAGCTTTATATACGCTGCGTATATGTCCCTACGCAGCGTATATAAACCCTTGTTTTGTGTGCAATGATTGCTTATAAGGCTCTGAAATCCATGGTTTATATACGCTGAGTATAGGTCTATACGCAGCGTATATGGTTAACCCTATACGCTGCGTATAGGTCTATACGCAGCGTAGGTAAACCCTAAGTGTGCAGATAGGCAAACAGGGTGTGCAGATAGTTAGAGCCTTATAATAAGCTTGACCACATGCCTCTTTTTAACTCCTGAAATAAATCGATAATGGTACCTTCATTGCTTAACTGCTTTTATAGCCCGTGCTCCAAACAAAAAAATGAAAGTGGGTATTTGTTTATATACAAGTGAAAGTAGTTTGCTTTCTTTATCTTAAAGTGTTTGTGATGACATAAACAGAATTTTATTACATCAACAGCAACAATACGACAACATAAATTTATTGCACAACATAATTTTTTTACTATAGCTTTATGCATTACTGACTAATGATATCATTGAAACTCAAGAATGTTGTTGATGATTCAGCCTAAGTTAGGATTGAATTATCCCCCCCATAGACCATAGGACTGGCATTCCTTTGAATTGTAGTGGGAATATGCGATGTTCGTATGGTTTCTAACTCTAGAGCTACTTCTTTCATTGTTGGTCTACACCTTCCATTCAGATTTAAGCATCGCATTGCTAGGTTAGCTACAATCATAAGCTCGTCCATTGTACACTCTTTAATCATCATTGCATCAAGAATAGACATAACACGCCCTTCTTCCATAGCCAACATAAAGTGTGCAGCCAAACTTCTATTTTCACCAAATCTAGTTAGGGAAATTGGCCTTTCTCCGGTTAACAGTTCAACCAAGACAACCCCAAAACTATAAACATCACTTTTTTCAGTGATCTGGCTCGATTGAAAATACTCGGGATCTAGGTAGCCTAACGTACCTTTGACTAAGGTAGTTAAGTGAGTTTGATCAATTGATACAAACCTTGAAGTTCCAAAGTCGGAAACTTTTGCTCTATACTTATCATCCAAAAGTATATTACTGGTTTTTATGTCCCCGTGATATATTGGAATAGAAGTTGATGAATGCAAGTAAGCAAGAGCTTGTGCAACATCTGTAGCAATTTGTAATCTCATGTTTAAAGATAACGAGAACTCAGAACTCGGGCAATGAATATGATCGTACAAGGTCCCATTTAAAATGAACTCAGAAACTAGAAGAGGAACCTCTGTCTCTAAGCAACACCCTAGTAGCTTAACTACGTTCCTATGATTTACTTGTGATAGAATGACCACCTCATTAATGAATTGTTCTAATTGGCTTTCCTCAAGTAACTTTGATTTCTTGACAGCCACAATCCTTCCATTAGCTAACATACCTTTGTAGACTATACCTTGGCCTCCTCTTCCAAGAACCCTGTTCTCATTGAAGTTGTCAGTGGCCTTTGCCAACTCACGTGATGTGAAAAGTATGGTTTTATCAACTAAAGACGGGTCAACTTCTTCTTGTTGCTTCAAAAGTAGATCACCATTAATGCGTTTAAAAACACACTTCCTTCGTCTTCTTGTTATTGTTTTCTTGATTAGTTTGTAAGATGTATAGATGGTTGTAACAAGAAAAGCAGTCGTGCATATACTTATACCTGAATGAAGGCCAACACAGTCAATCTTAGTAAGAAGCTAGACTAACATTAACTTTCCTATTTTCGTCTTGATTTGTTTTGAAGTTTATAAAGAATGCCTTTTACAGCTCATTTAACAATCTCAAATTAAATAGCCATGACCAATTGTTTCAACATCCAAGGGTTTCGGTGCCACGACATTTGAAGTTTCGCAGTCAAAACCAAATCAAAATTGTATTCTTATTTGGCGTTAAACTAAGGCATGGGCAGCCATGCATGAAGCGATCATTTCATAAAGTTAAAAATAATTTGCTAATAAATTTATGAAGTTAAAATTTTATTTAAAATAAATATTCATAGGCGATACTAATTTGAAAAGGTAATTATCATTTTCGAATATTGCAAATTTTTTCAACATTAAGCCTACGCTAGCTTTTTCAACTATAATTGTACTCAAATAAATATTTATTTAAATACAGTTTTAGTTGTGAAAAAGACTAAAATGTCCTTTACTTCAAATCATCCGAAAACTAATCAGTTATCACTTCGCATGGGCGTAAAGGCACATAGAAATGACATTACCTAGAATTACACCGATGGGCGTTGTCTTGCTTGGTTTCAATTTTACATCATAACAAGCGATGTTCCAACTATTAACTGTACCATCAACGTCAAGTATCGTGGAATTTTTACAATTACCTCCAAGATCTCTGCACCATCTACAATCTTCCGTAGACTCTTTTATAAGACAAAGTTACATGTCAGAAACCAAACAAACAAACGAACTAACTAAAATAAACAAATAAATGTTGTATATATTGAATTGTTACACACCATAGGTCTTGCATCCATCTTTTAAATAAGGGTTGTCTTCTTCTGACTCTCTACCACACATCCTTGTATTAACTGGAGAACCATCATAAAGAGCCACTGTGCGTCTTTCAGGGTCTTTGCTATCACAACAAGTTATTTGATCGGAGTCTGTTAAAGTCCACACAAGTGATATCGGAATAAAAGGGCTATTCCTGACTGAAAAATACCCTTGGTCATATGAAGTTTGATCCACCAAGGAGGAAAACCCACAACCTCCATCTTCCTCTTCCAAGCGGGTGAGGTTAATCTTGTACGACCTGACACGATGAGGAATTGTGGTTTGGCAACAACCCATTCCAAAACAGTTTGTTCTATCGCTAGGTGTAACATTGGCACAGGAGGATGCACACCTTGTGATCACACTCCCATTATTTGCCACCATAGCAGCAGTACCACATCCTTCAAAGACAAACTTATTGTCTGATCTAGAAAACAAGAAGGGGGTCTCATCAAGATGGACGCCCATAATATCACTGCTATTCCAAACCGAGTTTTGACAATCACTGATTTTTGGCGTAATAACAGTGACTGTTGGACTATCGAAGTCTACACGCAAGACTTCCACGTTGTTGAGTGCGGGCAGATATGGCTTGGAGGAGCTGTGATGTGGGCCCAAGTGTGGAGGAACAGGCTATTTTGTATTTGGAGGCCCAAGACCGCGTAACAAAAGGGGCTTCACTAAAATGGCTCTAACTTGGGCTACGGAGGTCCGTTTTGGGCGTGCGACCAGGCGAAACGAACGTGAGAAAAAGCTCCATCTTGCTGCAAACGCCTTAGGCGGTTTGGGTCATCGTCCGGGCCAAAAAACGCTTATTTCTATTACTTATTTGCATTTTTATGTTTTTTGAACTATTTTGGGCTTTTTGGTTTTAGGCCGTGTGTTTGGCCCGTTATCTTTTTTAGGCCCGTTTCGAATTTCAGTCTCTATTTATATGTTGCTAAAGCTAATGAGAAGTGCAGAATTGAATTTTGAGAAAACTGAATTTTCACTTCAAATTCCGTGGCCTTTGGGTTGCAATTTGGGGGTTGGGGAAGAACACACGGGTATTCTTAGAATCAACGTGTTTGATCTTCGTTTCCGTATCACGCGCTACATCAAGCTGCAATTAACGATGTACCATTTGTTGACAGCACAACCCGCACCGATTCCAAAAGGGAATGGAATCGTCACGTTGTTCCCGCATGTATCATTGCACCCTGGCTTGGCGTAGATTGCAAATGCAGGTGGTGTTGCTGTTAACAATAGGAAAAGGAGTATAGGCAGGTAAGCTAGAAAGCACTTCATATTTGTAAATAAACAAGGATTACTATTTACTACAGGTTTATGGGTGAACATCTAAGGGGGTGGGGTGTTTATGTATATAATGCATGATGGGTATGATTCGAGGAACCTACTAAGAAAAAATCCAGAGGCCTACTAGTCTACGCCATGCATGGAAAAATCAAAACGTCGATTAATATCATGGATTTTTGTTTTCTATTTTAAGATCACGATGGTTAGCAACTTATATTTCACCAATGAACTTCTATTGTAACTTCTATTTAATTTAATTTTAAAATTACTTTAAATATCATAAATTTCTACATGAGAATCATGACTAAAACTGAAACAAAAAAATAACAATACACAAGAAACTCTGACTTCATCGCAATTTAACAAAATCTAGCACCTTATACATTTCTATAGGAAATATATCAAAACACAAAATTCTTTTAACAATGGTTAATCTTTAAATCAAACACAAAGACTTAACGTCTCCTTTAATCTTTGAATCAAACCCAAATTACAGCAGCACTATATAAAAAGCATACCCATAAACAGATTGCAATCTAAGACCTGCAAATAGACCTATGATACATGAGTATACCGATGGTGGTTTTAGTGTTATCTATCTATTGTGTAATTAATGTGTATATTAGAAAACTCAATAACAATGAACAAAATCGTAGAACAGGAGCTTTATTATTGTGGAGGAATGACCCAGCCCGGTCATTCTTGGTCGAATAGCCATCATAGCCTGTTGGCGATTATGGAGGGCCAGGAACGAGACGGTTTTTTCAAGTAAAGATGCTAAGGTGGGCGATATTCTCACGGATGTTAAGTCTTTTGGTTTTCTGTGCTACAAACATAGGTTTAAACAAGGTACGATGGAGTGGGATAGGTGGTGCCGATTTGATGTAATGTAATTGTGTTTGTTTGTTTGGTTTTCGGCTTGCTTTTTCCTCCTTGGTAATAGCTTGTCGGTTTTGTGGTTGAATGAAAGTTGATTTTCAAAAAAAAAAAAAAAAAAAAAAAAAAAACTAATATCATGGATTTTTCTGTATCTTAAGATTACGATGGTTAGAAACTTCCATTCAACCTATGAATTTCTATTGTAACTTCTTTTTGATTAAACTCATGAAAATAATTCTAAAACTCGACTTCAAATATTATCAAAAGCTATGTCAAAATCATGGCTAAATTTGAAAATAAATAATAATACAAAAAAAAATTAAAAATAAAAACCCTCCATATCAAGCACCTTAATTTCCTAGAAAAAAAAATTAAAACACAAAATTCTTTAAGTTGATTATTATCTTTAAAACAAACGCAAAGAGCTAACACTTAGAGCATTAAATTTGTATAAACTGTCACCTCAGGTGCCAAGAATAGATTCCAATTAACATTCTTTAAAAAATCTCATTTCTCCCACAATGTTAAATCTTCAAACACCCATCATAGCCCATTAAAACATTATGTGTGTGTTTGCGAGAGAGAGAGAGAGAGAGAGAGAGAGCGAGAAGTGAGGCTGGGGGCACTTTCGGTGATGGTTTGGATATGCGGACGTCCTCCACAACGCCAAAGGTCTGTTTTCTTCTGGTTTGGAAAATCTGGACAAGCACACCTTATCAGCAATGAAGATACTCTAAGAATACACACAATGCTGCAACGAATTTCAAACACCCACAAACATGTCATCTTAGCTCTCAAGTTAGATTCTATACATTCTTCAAAAACGCTTATTATTCAGTAACACTACATCCTATTTGAATGCCACATCATCACATGCTTTTACACTTATTTTATAGAGTAAACTGCCATTTTGGTCCCTGAGGTTTGGTTAGTTTTGCCACTTTAGTCTCAATTTCAAACCTTTTGCCATTTTGGTCCCTGTGGTTTTGTTTTTGTTGCCATTTTGGTCCAAATTTCAAATTTGGCCTGATTCCACAATTTAAACCCCTTGTTTTATCCTTTTGCTCATGGGTATTTTCGTTATTTTAGGCTTTATTTTAACTGATTATCAATTAAATTTAATAAAACCCCTCTCTCTCTCTCTTTCATTCTGTCTCTCTCCACTCTGCGCACACTGTCTCTCTCTTCTCTCTCTATCACACACACCTGCAATCTCTCTATCTCTCTATAGAACCCCCTACCACCTCCATTAACACCACCGCACCACCACTACACCACCACCTTAGATCTGATCGACAAACTCCAATCCTTCCATCAAACCTCCAGATTTGGTCGGGGAGGTTTTTGGATTTTAGTACTCCGATGATGACGACGGTGCTCTGATGGCGACAATGCTCTGACGGCGGCGGTTGGAGAATCGGGATGTGGTTGAAGTGTACATCGCCGGCGGTTGTGGTTTTATGCTTTTACCAGAGTTGAAGTTGCCGGAATCCATGGTGGGAAAAGTGGGAAGTGGAAAGAGGTATATGGTGGTGGAGGGTGTACGGTGGTCGATGGGAGACCGTGGTGGTGGGTGTACCGTGGTGGAGGGGAGACAGTGGTGGTGGGTGATTCCGGTACAAGCAAAACCCTCCGTTTCTCTCTCTAACTGTTCACCGGCGAAACGAAACCCTTTGTTTCTCTCTCTAACTGTTCACCGGTGACATCGCCAGAGAAGATGAACTAGTGCTGCTCCATTGCCGGGTGTACACCGGCCTCTCCGTCCGGTTCCGATCCATTTGAGTGAATTGAACAGGATTATAGCGGATTTGCAGGGGTAATTGTAGAGATTTGGTGGATATTTTGTGCGATTGTTAGGGTTTTGTGGAGAGAAAGATCACCGGAGAGAATGGTGGAGTTGATTTTTGGGTGTCAAGGCTGGTGAATTTAGAGAGAGATAGAGAGAGAGAGAGAGAGGAGAGAGACTGAGTTTCAGATTGGGGAAGATGAAATAATTTAGTTTTATTAAATTTAATTGATAATCAGTTAAATAAAGCCTAAAATGATGAAAATACCTCTGAGCAAAAGGACAAAACAAGGGTGTTTAAATTGGGGAATCTGGCCAAATTAGAAATTTGTACCAAAATGGCAACAAAAACGAAACCACAGGGACCAAAATGGCAAAAGGTTTGAAATTTAGACTAAAGTGGCAAAATTAGCCAAACCTCCGGGACCAAAATGGCAGTTTACTCTATTTTATATAAATCAAAATTTTTTTATTATAATTTAATTTCTATCTTAGATAAATTACATACTTTTTAAACGCCACATCATCAAAGACACTTATTATTTTACAACAGTGCATTCTTTTTTACTTTTACATAAATCTAATTATTACAAAATAAAAAAAATACAACAATATTAGATTTAATTATACATATGATGCTCGTGAATTAAAGAGATAAATTCAAAGAATAAAGTCATAATATTTCAAAAGTATACCGACACGTGTTTTATATTAATTGAAAACCATAAAATTTAATATTGATATTGGTTCTGAAAATATTGATTTCGCTCTCAAGGTTGTTTAATCAGTATTTGTTTGATTCATTAGGACATTGGTACTCTTTATAGTTTATGCTATCAAAGAAAATATTTTATTTTGAAAATAACTTCGTTTTAAATAAAATTTATATAAGAATGTTAAGAAAAAAAATTAAACGCAACTCATATCAATGTTCGGTAGTCACGTTACTAGCAGCCAACAGCTGATATAGTTTATGATATTAAACAAATATATTATTTTGAATACAAGTTGGTTTTAAATAAATTTATTAACGTAATGTTCAGACAAAATAATCGAGTATTTTGTATATTTTTTTAAGTTAACGAAAGCAATAATCTAGTGGTATATTGAGGGTGGAATAAAACTTTGAGACTAATAGCTTCTATGTTCGATTCCCACAAGGAAGGTTTTTCCCATATTTATTGTGTTTCCTTCTGAATTGATGTATAAGCATTATGCATAGTGAGGATGGATATGATCGGGTGGTTCCACTGGTGGCACGATGATACTCTAGTAATTTCTCGGTGATCGAATTTTGCCGTTAAGAAAAATACTAAATATAAGGAAAATAAAAACACTAAATATTTGAATGGGATAAAGTTGCATACTATTAATGTTATAAAGGATAAATTGAATTTTTTAAGATAAAAAATAAAAAGATACGTGGCAAATTCTTAAGCTATAAAGGAGAAATTGAGATTTTGAATATAAAAATAATACATGGCAAATTTTTAACGAGACGTTATCATTCTTCCAAACCATATCGAGTATGGAATCATATTTGTCGTGATGGAGCAATCATATAGGTCAAATAGCATACTTTCAACTCTTTGGAAAAGAAAAATCTTAAACGATATATTACAAAGTAAATGCGAAAAAAAAAAAAAACTAAAAATATCAAGTATGAAAAAACAACGAAAAAGACTTTTTGGACTAAAAATGTATGGATACAAATAATCCGTCTAATTCATTCATACCATCTTAAAGACAAAGTTTATGGGTTTTTCCACCGGCTTTGTCTCCCCCCTACACTTTCATAAATTTTTAAACTTAGACTCTCGACTTTGATAGTTTCCGTTTTTTACTTCAACTTTGTTAAAGACCCTCGATATTGGTAGTTTCCTTTGTTAAATCTTTTGTTAAACACCCTTGACATTGATAGTTTCCTTTCTTAAATTTTATTTTCACCCACTCTTGATCCTTATGTTTAGGAGATATAATTTTTAATTCCGTAACTTTTATATGATTGAAAAAAAATAACTTTGACCCCATCGAGAGTATATACAATCTGTTTTTTTTTCATAGTAGTTTCGTTCATTAACTTAATAAACTTTAATTTGTTGCGTGTTTTTTTTGCGTACGTGTTGGTATAAATTCGAGTTTATCTACGTTTCGACGTAAATTTTATTTGAAAACGGGCCGGGTCAAATATAATATGATTTCATACTTACTTTTATGTACGTTTCGACGTAAAGTTTGTTTTCATTAATAATACTTTTTCATGCTTACTTGTTATGTATGTTTCATCATAATTTTTTTTTTGAAAACGAGTGGGGTCAAAAATTCGAGTTGGTCTATGTTTTAACGTAAATGGTCGATAATAAGCCATACATAATCATGCCGCATAGTTGGTACGATATTCGATTGTCTTGGTATACTTTTTTGTATAAACCCGAGTTCGTCTAAGTTTTGACGTCAATATGATGTACGCTTTCGTGCTTTTTTTGTACATTTAATACGTATGAATCGGATTGTATATAATACATTTTGACTTAAAGGTATAAATTTGAGTTAGTCGGGTCACATATAATACGTTATCATTGTACGGTGTAAGATTTACTTTACGTTTTGATCTAGATAATACTATATAGGTAACATGGAGTTCAATTGAAACATTTTCATATGGTTATTTAAACAAACACTCGGACATAACGCTCTGTCTAATGTGTTCGACATTTGTGATGTATCCGCACCGCAATGCGTTCCGGTAATTTGCAAAAAATGTGTCACACCTCGACCCATAGTGGAAATGGTACGGGGCATGATTGATTACTCAAATCTTATAAAAACCATTTAAAAGTTGTAGTATTTAAAGCATCATTATTAAAATGTCACACATAACATATAATTCAAATAATGTTACAAAGTTCCAAATTCAAATAAATTAGAGAAACATAACATAACCGGTTTATTACAAAGGCCGTCCTACATGTCTTCAACTCAAAATTAGCTCACCCTTGTGTACGTGTGTTACGTGTAAAAAAAGTTTTGAGTCAACAAAAATGTTGGTGAATAGATTCGTTTTTTTATTTAAAAACGTTTTGTATTTTTATTTTTTAGAAAACATTATTTAGTAACATGCAATATCAAATGTGAATAACTCAACACATATATCATAAGCAACACAAACATAGCCATAATAGTAACCATATATATATAGAGATTCAAGCCCCGAAATGTGAATCTGCGTACCGAGTTCGAGCCATGGCCGTGGGGAACCGGTCAGCCATGTGGATCCATGCGAAACCTGTGACACAAAGCGAGTAATGTAACATCCGACAAAATGGGCTCCCCAAATACGACCCGTTTTGAAAATCTGAATCCTAACCTTTGAAACCTTAGAATTTTTCGCGAATTCAAAATAACTGATGCGAGATCTTTATTTAGATATTTATTTGGTTAAAAATCAATATAGTTATTTATTTAATTAATCTAATTCAAAAGTTTATATAAACGAGTTAGATTTTGTAGACTTTAAAAATGATTTTTTAGGATGTTTAAGTTAATAACTAAGGTTAGTCAAGTTAGTTCAGTTAAGTAGAGTTAAGGGACTGGTTGTGACATTTTATGAAACTTGGAACCATTTATAAATTGTAAACTCAAAAAAATAAAAATTGCAGCCCGAGGGTTTCGCACCCGGGTCTGCCTAACAATCAAACAACAAACTAACCACTACACCACCTATGGTTTTGGATTGAATCTCTTGGCCATTTTGTTAGTATATCTTACAGCTAAGTTTCCTTTTTTTTAACAAGACAACCTTGCCGCCAAAACAGTATTAGACAATTATAAACATAATTTATGTAATATTATTAAGTTTAGGTACATTATGTCAAATATGTATGTATGAAACGTTATAGATGAACGGGTGTGTTGGTGGTTGATATCGTTTCGAATAGCGGTTATTCCCGCCAATCTCAACCGCTCTCACAACTGCTCAATGTTCATCTTCATTATGTATTTATATCGAATGCCGGGAACATATCTCGGTACCAAGACAATTAACAACAACAACTGTCCATTTGTCCATTCATTTTCGATATTCACACATTGTCATCAATCCGCTGTAATCATGGTGTCAAAACCACATTGTCATCAATCCGCTGTAATCATGGTGTCAAAAGAAGAAGAAATGGGTGAAATGGAAAAACAAACACTGATGAAAAAGGAATCTGAATTTATGAAGTACAAAACAAATTTCTTGAATGATTATTTCGAAAAACTTGAAATATCATCCAACGAATCAGACTGGAACGTGATGATACTTCAAACTATGAAATTCAAAGATTTCTTAGATTGTAAGGCACTACTTAACATGATGGACGATGATGATTATGTCCGAAAGTACAAGTTCATTCTACAAACAAAGTTTGACGAAATGGTGGAGTGGTTCATAACGGAAAAATTGGGGGGTGACAACAAGACCGATTCCGGCCTATGCCTCAAACAACCGAAGAATATGTCTATTAGATATGTATCTAATAATAGAAAGAGAAGGAGGACATCGACACGTGACGGAAGATAATCTCTGGCCGATGATAGCCAAAGAGATGGGATTCGAGTATAGTGATGGTGAATTAATGCGTCTGGTATATGCAATGTATTTAGATGTTCTCGTATATTATTACAAGTTCAAAACCATTCAATCATATGTACAAGACAAGGATGTGACAGAAGAAAAAACAGCGCTGGGAAGGGATGCAGATCCGAGGAGCAGCCGAAGTGAGGGAGATGCGGCTGAACAAGATGCAGGTCAAGAAGTAAGGGCTGAAGACAATCAAGGAGTTACGAAAGATCCACCGGAGCACTATGCGTTGTTTACTAACAATGGATGGAATGAAAACAAGAGGAGGCATACAAGACGAAAGTTCGATTTCAACAGGGCTAGAGCAGCAATGGACGATGCAAATGAAAGTGTGCTGAAATACTCCCGTAAACGGAATTATGTTTAGGGGAGAGTATTAGACAATTATAAACATAATTTATGTAATATTATTAAGTTTAGGTACATTATGTCAAATATGTATGTATGAAACGTTATAGATGAACGGGTGTGTTGGTGGTTGTTATCGTTTCGAATAGTGGTTATTCCCGCCAATCTCAACCGCTCTCACAACTGTTCATCTTCATCATGTATTTATATCGAATGCCGGGAACATATCTCGGTACCAAGACAATTAACAACAACAACTGTCCAATTGTCCATTCATTTTCAATATTCACACATTGTCATCAATCCGCTGTAATCATGGTGTCAAAACCATATGATGAATCCGCTGCAAATCCCTTCGGGGGTTATCAAACAGTACAGCGACAACCATGCTAATTTGAACGAGTTTCCTTTGATTACTTCCTGATTTTTCGATGATTGTTTTAAAAACGCGTTTCCAAACTTGAATCAATCATGAACATGTACCAAATCCTTGTCCTCATTCTTCGATGAAGAATAGTCTTACCATTTTTAGATTTCGGAAAGTTTGGAAATCTCGATTCTTATCAGAAGTCGGTACTTGCTTCTGAATGTTTAATACACATCGATCCCTCCACTCTCGAACATACCTTCTGAATAAGCAAACAAGCACCACTCGAAACTCTGTTGAATCGTGTAACCTGCAACAAGATAAACGACGTCGGAATCTTTATCATTCAACTTGAAGTCGCCGGAAAACCGTACGAGATCACATCCGCTATCGCTCGTAGGTTGTTCTTATTGTCGGTGTCGGTTCCGAACGAAGAACGGAACTCTTTGGAACACTTCGGAGCATTCGTAACTCGCCGGAGATCGGAGAACAAACCGGAGATTCCAGTCGTCGCTCGAAAATTCGAAGTTCGCTACATCGAAGTTCACGACGGAACGATCGTTCGGTATAACTTTCTTGTTCCTTTTCGTTTCGTTTAAAACTCTAGTCGACACACATTTGTGTCAGACTTTATACGTGATTCAATCAATTAAAATTATGGGTTTTTAACAAACAAGTTACGTAGGCTTTTATTGAAGATGATGTCGTTCAGTTAATGCTTAAATCAAATTGAAAATCAAACAAACCAGAATATGTTAGTTGAATGGCTCGGAAGTATAATCTGCATTGGAACAAACCTGAATACGCTGCCATCCCCATTCTTTTTATAACTTAATCTTTTCAATGAAATTGTTTATACTATACCAGTAAGTGATTTCATAAAACTAAAATAATGGATAATCTATTTTTTTTTTTCTTTCTTTAACATCAAATATTAAAAGAATAATTTTATAATTTTAGTTAATTAATGATGTAATTAAACAATAAACATTAGAAATCATATTTAACCTACAAATAATAACGAGGTGGTTATGTGGTATTTGAATATCTAAGATATCCGTTTCGTTTGTTCGGTTTCTGAATCTTTACTCGTGCGTTATTTTACAAGGAATCGCAACGCAACCACTGTGAGTAGATCTTACTTCTTCCCCTTTTTGTCACTTTAACTTTTTGGGGTGTATCATGTGTCACGTGTTCATAAGTGTTTCATATTATTTTCTCAACATGCAAACTAAATGTCATATGTGTTCATGATTGGTATCGCATTGTTTCGCTATTTGTTTCATATACATGTATTACGTGTTTACTGCTTTGTGTCACGGTTACTCTGTTTCGCGTGGATCCACCGCCGGTTGACCGGTTCCCCCACGGCCATGGGGCGAACTCGGTATCACCATCATTGTTTCGCAGTTTCGCTTTTCGCCTTTCGGGGCTTGAATCGCATCATTTGTTTCACTGATTATGTTTCATTATGACTTGTTACATTACTTGTTGATGTGGATTGATTGATGGATTATTTATTAATGTCACTATTACATTTAATATTGCATGTTACATATTTTTTATTAAATAAAATCAACTTATCTTTTAAGGTGTCACACCCCGACTTTCCACGTGTCACCGGTGGGCCCGGTAGGGGAGTATCGTGACGTGGTTGGCAACATCATAGTCAAACAACACAATATATAAATGCACAGCGGAAGCAAGAGATAAATATATTACAATCCGAATATAAAGTAATATCCAAGTATTACAAACGGAACGTAAAGGATCCACAGGCGGATCTTAAAACAACAAAATAAGTTATCAGACTAATGGCTTATGTGAAGGAGTTGCAAAGTCCTCAACTAACAAGTCCTGAGCAGCTTCCAGCCTATTACGTACTTGTACCTGTCACTTAGACTTTGGAAAATACGTCAGTTTTCACTGGTAAATACACTCAACTGACTCATTTGAAAAGAGTTTAAGAAAATTGGTTTGAATGCACTTCGGCACAAAATATGTTGACACTTGATTAAAATGCACAAGGCAAAATTAATCTTTTATACTTGGGACAAACTATATCTCATGTTATCAGTTTTACATAACTTGCTCTACATACGGGGCCCGGTTCTATGCCGGTTCAAGATTAACCGACACACCACTATTCCCTTATTGGGTATAATTAATTAATAAACATATGGCATCTGTCAGGTGTATGCCTACACCCCGTGCTTAGGTCGTGGCCATTGCATTTAATGAGTCAAGGATATCCAGGACACGGTCGCATTAACCCCCAATATTTCAGTCAAGCAATACGAATTAAAAACAGGTTATTTGGATTTCCCGACTCATTGGTCTTCGAATCCCATACCTGACCATGCGGTATTTATATTACCGTATCCCAAGCCCGTAATAGGGAAAATAAGTTAAGAGTATTTACCTGAGCTAGCTCCTGTCTTAAATAGCAAGAATTATAATAACTCAGCCGTATTCACTTAAGTAAGCGTAGGTACAATTTACCGGAAGGCTCTAGTCTGGAATGATGGTATAAATAACCAATTAGAATACTAACGGGTCTTTAATTAAGCCTAAACTTAGACCGGTTAGTTTTAAGGAAATATACGGTCCAAACGCATGATTAAGCGAAGACCGGAATAGAATGTGTTTTAGACCCAACAAGTATGAAGACTTGTATAAAATGGGTAAACTAAATACATTCTGGATTTTGAAATGAAAATGATAAGGTTTGACCCGTTTCGGCTAATTTATGCAAACTAGTTACATAAACCGAACCGAACGCGAAAAGGGCGTTACGGGTAACCATAAGAGTCACATGCAAGTTCCCTAATTTAATATGCCTTAATTATGTTATAATATCAGTAAGATATTTTCTATTATGCCCAAATCGGATATAAACTCACATTATGCCACGTAAGGGCATTTTGGTCATTTAAAAGATTATTAAAAGAGTTTATTTGTAAATCTGAGTTACGGGTCTGATTTATACAGTAGGTATACTAATTTTAACATATTATAACAGTAGGGTATGACCCATATGTGAAACTTATCATTTAAAACCAAACTATGCACCTTAGGGGTATTTTGGTAATTTCACAAGGGCTTAAAAGGTCAAAACTGGAAACCTGAGTTCAAAAACTTTTACTTACTGTTATTATCTCAAAATATACTAAAAACATCAGTAGGTATTTACCTTATATGTTTAATATGGTTATAGTACATACTAAGCGTTAAAAACGCTTAAAAAGGCGATTTAGAGCCGGTTCCGGGTTTTTAAACGAAAGCTGATATTTATATATTTCCAGAATGCTCAAAATATTTTATTTATCAAATAAAATCAGTAGAAAAAGGTTTGGTGTCAAAAGGATTTGTAAAACTCATTTTATGGCTTAAAAGGGCAAAATTGGTATTTACCGAATTAAACTTAGAGACCTATGATATGATCAGCCAAAAATTAAATAAAAATCTTTAAAAATCCCAAAATATTATATAACATCACTGGGTAAAAAGTTTGATATCAAAAAGTGGGTTTAAATAGGTTATATGCTAATTACGCCGTTTAAGTAACATAAAGCTTTCAAATTACGATATTGAGCATAACTCTTAATCTAGACCTCAAACTGATATCAAATTTTAGGTGCAAGTTTATAAATCAGCAACAAATGTTTCTACTCTTTCACTTTTTCAAAAATCACGTTTTATAGTCAAAAGGGCATAATAGTCAACATTTAAGCATTAATCGGAAACATGCATGTGAATCGGATAAGTAATGAACCAAATTGTATAATCTCAGAGAGTTATACTTATATGAAACCTGGTCCAAAATGAGCTCTAAGGCAGATCTTAAACAAGGTTAATCAGGTCAGATTTGAGAGTCAAAGCATTAGTCAAACTGTTAGACTTTTGATTCAAAACAAGCAATTACACCAAAGTGATCAGTTTGACATGTTCTTGTAACATTTACCAAATTATTTAAGTGACAAAACATGATCCATAACCTCTATATTATCAGTTTTGATTAATTTAAGAATCTGCCCAGTTTGACTTTTAGATTACTAACTTTGACTTATCAAATAGACTAGAATTCGCGGAAATCAGAAAGCATGATCCTAATGGATTATAACCAACTTGATTACCATCATAAAACAAGATTCAATTGGACTTTTTGCTGATCAATTCATGATCAAATCAGAAAGTCAAACAGAAGTCAAAATATAGTGTTCTTGGCTAAATTAAACTATGAACAAGAATCAAAACATGATTGGAATACTTACAATCACTGATTGAAAGATCAAGAACACTAGAAAATTCCAAGATGATACTCCAATTTCGGATTTGAGCAGATGAGGAAAGTTTGAAGTTGCAAAATTTATAAAAATGAAGAACATGTTGTGTTCTATAGGATTCTTGGAACGAATTAGATGTTGCCAGGTGTTAAACCATTTATAAAATTCTATGGGCTGCCCCTAGAGTCGATTTTGAGAGTTAGAAACCAGAATTGAACAACGTCCAGCAAGAAACAGCCTGTTTCCAGCTATTTCTGTGTCAGACCAGCCCACGCGGCCCGCGTATGGAACTCAGCAGGCTCACGCGGCCCGCCTGCAGGTCCACACCAGCAAAACAGCTTTCTGAAATTACAGAATCAGTCCCTGTGAGCATATAAGGTTATTTTAAGCACGTTAAAGGCCCGTTAACCTCATATAAAGGCCCCACTATGATGTTTAAACTTAGGAGACATGAAACATGTTCAAAAACATGTCGGATGTCGGTTCGTTTGGCCGTACGGTCACGTTATGCGTCGAATTACGACGAAACACGGACGGACGCTAAAAACGAACCAAACGACGCGACGAAAGGAATTTTATCAAGGAGATCACTAAAATAAAATATTTTAGTGCTTACATAAAATTTTGGGTGTCCGAAGATATACAGAACGTGAGATATGCGCGAAAATGCAAACTTGTGCACTTTTTGACACTTTTAGTCCCTGTATGACATAAAAGTTTATTTTTGCGCACCGAACACCTTTAAGCCCATATCTAAGCTATAAAAAGGATAAATAGGGTATGTTTAGCTCATGGTTATATTCCGGAAGGTTCGAAACCCAACAAATCGGCATACTTTTGCCGTTTGACGCAAATAGTCCCTTAATTGCGCAAAGTAGCGCGAAATGCTGTTTAATGATAGCAAAGCCTTCCATGGCCCATATTGATCATTCCCAAGTATATAAATACATGTTACTACGCTCCCATTCGCTTAAATGGTCATCGAAGGGCGTAGATTCAAAAGTTGACGCTTTAGGTCCCTCTATTGCGCAAACTTGCGCATTTCATCATTTAATAGCATTGAAGCCTCATCTAATCCATATTAGACATTCTTGAAAGTATTATTAAACATCACGATGCTTCGTATTCGCTAAAAGGTCATTCAGAGGTATAATTAAACATATTGACACTTTTAGCCCCTCTAACTTGCAAAGTTGCGCGTAACTTTACTTATAGGCATAAAAACCTTAGATGGCCATTATTTGGCATTCCCGAGAGTATAATTAAATATTATTAAGCTCCCGGTTTGTTAGAAGGTCACTCAGAGGTAAGAATTAACATGTTGACGCTTTTAACCCTTTATTGCGCAAACTTTCAATTAATTTTGCAAACGGCTACACTTAATCCTCAAGTGGCACATTTGTGAATATAAACATCGTAAGAAACTTATTTTAGGCATGTTAACACTTCCAGTCCTTTCATAATCAAAGTTTTTCGATTTTTTGAAAAATTAGTCCCTCAAATTTACTATTTGACTTCATTAGGGTTTATTACACGTGTCAATACATCATTGGACGTGATTTTACGAGGTGTTACATCCTCACCCCCTTAAAAGAAATCTCGACCTCGAGATTTGCTAAAAATTGCTGGAAGTTCTTATTGTCGTATAACGGACTTAGTTGCTATAGCATATCTGGAGTCTTTCAAAGTTCCTAGGCGGACCTCTATTATAGGTACATGTATCCTTTTGGAGTTTCATAACCTGTCGATCCTTAATCGATACAGGTTTTTCCTTATTTCATAAACCTGTATATCATTATGTGATAGTGCGTCTCGATTTATTGGTGAAACACATCCTTAAATCATTAGTGTGTAATGCATTGCGAGTTCCGCCAAGTTCCTTAAATAGGTTTTGGCTTATAAGCTATTTGATCTTGATACATTTGATTTCCTTCGAATGGTTCTTTATATTCAGAGTTTAACTAAGGGTGATATCCTTTGTTGAACCTTATTCTTTTCCCAAGAACTTAAGAGGGTTGATACTATCATTAATCCTTGAATTTTCTGCCGAATATTGGCAATTTACAGATGTTTATGGATTTGTTTGATCTTATTCGTTGTCTCCAAGGCAACTTTCAGATTCTGATAATTAGACTTACAAATCTTCTGTCTACTAATAGATGTTTAACATTCCATCTATACAAGGTCTCTAAAGGAGCATCCTTGATACTTAACAATTATTATAGAAAAGCTTATTTTAAGGTGAGATGGTTATTCCAACCGTTGCTCAAAACTAATCTTAAGGAATAGCTAATCCTTGCCGCTAGTCGAACAATTCGACGATCCTGGGCAGCGGATGGCGATCCTTAATTGTTGCCTAAGTAGGGTTGCGGTAATCAATGCATAAGCAAAATGAACCGTCTTTCTTAATTAACTAAACCGAATTCTCAGGATATTCAGTTAGGCTATAAGAATTACTTAATCAGGGTTTCGATTCTTCCAATGATGGTACTAGCCGTCTTGGAGATTTTGATAATAATACAGCCCTAAATGGGATGTTAATCTTAACTCTACTAGCCTCTCTAAAGGTAAGCAGGGTACTCTTTAGAGAAGATGATCAAGATATAAAGAGGTTACAGAGATTTTCCATATCTCAGGCTCTAGTTCATCCCTCATTG
This sequence comes from Helianthus tuberosus, assembly GCA_030545235.1. Taxonomy (NCBI): domain Eukaryota; kingdom Viridiplantae; phylum Streptophyta; class Magnoliopsida; order Asterales; family Asteraceae; genus Helianthus; species Helianthus tuberosus. The sequence continues at coordinate 117,857 of JARYGA010026437.1, forward strand.
CTTGTGTCAAATACGTGACACATTTATGTTATAAATATACGAATTCCATTCTGGATATCTTATTTGAATACTACTAGTCGACTTTAGTACAATATAACCATTGGGATATCTCAGGGGTTCCATGCATTAAACCTCCATACTGATCAGGCATGGAAGCAATCTATGGGACACACTAAGATACGCCAATCCTCATATGGCACTTTTATCAAACATAGTTTGGCATTCGCAGGCGATAGAAAACAATGAGAAAAATAAAATAAAATAATAATATATATTATCGTACTCTTTTTGGGGAAGAGTACTCCAGATTCTTATGAAAGGATTATCTTCGAGGATGGGAGAGATGGTCATTATAGATTCCATTGGTAAGTTATACCTTACAGTTAATATCTGGAGTTCTTATGAATGAAATCAAGAGTTTGCTAAGCTTATGGTTTGCTAAAAGTTTATTATCCCTTGTATTAATATAAAAAAAATACTTAGCAGACACTATCAATGCTAAAAGGTAAGGGACGTACCTAATGCTATTATCGATGTGCACTGCCTCTGGCATTCAACCGGTAGTCCAGGCGTTTCCTTTCTTATCCTTCCCAGACTTAGCTGCTCCTCTCTTGGCAGCCTTAGGGCAATTAGTACTGATGTGCCCCTTTTCGCCACAGCTGAAACAGTTTGCATCTATTATGTCCCTACATTCGTGGGACTGGTGGCCAGCTCTTTTACAGATGCCACATTGCTTTATCTTTTGGTTTAATCGACACTGTCCCCAATGTCTTCTTTTGCAGGTTTTGCATGTAGGCTTTTTGTTGGAATCCTGTTAGTTATTGTTGAACTCGGATTTGCTCTTCTTAGGATTCTGAGAGTTATCCTCCTCCCTTTGTCTTTTGTCATTAGTTTCATTCTTGAACGACTTTTGTCTCACTATATCTAGAGTGAGAGACAAGGATAGATCTACAGCTGATCTGTAGTTGATTGGCCTTGAAGCCTTAACATTCCCTTTTATTTCTGGTGCCAAACCACCGATGAAACGCGCAATGCGTTTTGGTTCCGGGGTAATTAAATAGGGTACCAGTCTAGATAGGGAGTTGAAGTCGGTAACATATTGCTGACAATTTAGGTTTTTCATTGTGAGAGTCAGAAAATCTGTCTCCACCTTTTCCACTTCGTGTTGTGGACAGTAGTTCTCTTTGATAAGGTCCACAAACTTGGACCATCCCATAAGGTATAGGGGAATTTTCCCCGTGGACTGCATCATGGCCCTCCACCATACAAGAGCCTCTCCCTTAAAAGATTGTGAAACAAATTTTACTACGTCCTTATCAGCACAATCGCTGATGTCCACAACCGTTTCCATTTCCTCAAGCCATTCCATAGCATCAATTGCTCCTTTTTCGCCATTGAAATCTCTGGGTTTGCATGAGACGAAATATTTGTAGGTGCACCCGCCTTCAGTTGAACGGGGCTTATCATAGAGTACTAACTCCTGAGGTTCGCTCTTTTCATCTGAAGAGTGAACGGAGCTCTCCTTACGAGCTGATGTATGTGTTTCCGTATGGACCTTTGAGTGAGTGACACTCGGTTCCTTTTTGTTCTCAAGCATCTTATCCACAACTTCACTTATTGCTGCGCTAATCAAGGCCTGAAGAGTAGTGCCATTAACATTTATATTTATATTTGCATCCTTGTTTTTAGCCGCAGTACTGCTGTGTGCTTCGTCGGAAACCTCCATTCTGGAGCTTTGGTACTAAACACCAAAAATAACATATGCTTAGATACAAACTAGTACGGAATCATCGTACTGGATGATTTATAAACCGTGGTATTTTTAAATCATAATGGCTGTTAGGTTTATAACTCCCTTATAGTTTGCTACTAGAAAGTATGTCAATTATATTTAGCCTAGGAAAAAAAAAAGACCATCAATTGTGTTTAAGGTTTGGACCAAGTCCATTACCTTTTGACAGGGAATCTCAATGTCACAATTGTCTTTGTCACAACGAAAATATTTAGATATTTGGAAGGCTTGTCACGAAGGACATTAATAATCATAGGCACGAAGGCCTTGTCACAAAGGACTTATAAGAATATGGCACTTAAGGCATTAATATTTAAGCCGCAATTTTATCGGATTAGAGATCTTAAGGTTCGAACATAGTTCTTTACCTTTGGACAGAGAGTCAAAGACTACAGCCGTCATTTCTTTGGAAGGTAATTTATTTTGCCACAAAGGCTAGTCAATGGACATAATTCTGATTAACAGGATAATGGTGAGCTTCAGAGGAGTCAACCATGGTGAAGCTTTGAAGGCTACAACCTAAGTAATAATAATTGATTTAATTATATGGTGAATTGTCGAGTTTGTTGATTAAATAGCTATGGTGTAAATAAACCATATAGGCCAAAAGATAGTATTTAAATTAATTGATTATGTTCTGCCTAGGTTTTTAAGTAAACCATCCTTGGCATGTAAACAGAATCTATTCCTTCATATTTATTAGACAGGGGACATAAATCACGACTGTCAATGTCGTACTGACATTTTATATAGCACAAGAGCTTGTTCCCAAGGACTTGTGAAGGCACAGGGCCTTGTCACTAGGGAAAAATCTAAAACATAATCAATGATTCCTTTGTATCGAAAAATTTCATAGTTCATTGTCTTGACAAGAATTTATGAAATAAAAACTATCTTTTCATGTATACACCTTTTCCCGTAGGTATACATCCCAAATGGATGTTTTGATGCGTACATCATTTTCGACGTTTACCAGCCATGATTCCTATTGATCATTTACGCTAAATATGGGATTTGGAAAATTCCACATATAAGGATGACAAGTGTGATTTTATCGCATCACGGTTGTCGGGAGTGTTAACACATTTTCAGATGTTAACAAGGATCTGAATCTCTTTTTAAACAGGTTTTACCATCTTAGCTAGGTCTTTAATGACATTCAAGCTAGGTCAAACCTTTTAAGATTCTCTTTTAATATCTATATTGGCAGGAAAGGAATGATATTTATTTTATTCAGGATTTTTATCATGAATCCTAATTTATAAGTTAGTAATAGCACAAATGGCCTAGTCGCGTAGACAAGTTTAATTTATAAGTCATGATTTCAGAGAATCAAAGCATGAAGGTATACTGGCACAACAGGCCTAGTCACAAGGACATTTATAAATTATAAGGTATGATTTCAGAGAATCAAAGCATGAAGGTTTGAACCTAGTTCATTACCTTTATCTGACAGGGAGTCATCGCTACCACTGTCTTTTGGTTCATATGGAAATGAGCAGGGCCTGTAGGCGCTATATTACCACGTATGGTCAAAATATGATCATCTCAAGTGATGATCTAAACCCATGATTCAGAGATCATTACATTGGGTTAGGAATCTTTTGAAGAATCCAATAATAAGAATGACGTGTGTGATTTTAATGAATCACGTCTGCCAGGAGTGTTAACATATTTTCAGATGTTAACTGGGATTTGAATCCTTGAATAGGTCCTACCATCTTGGCCTCGTCATATAGGCTAGGTTTACCTTTAAGATTCATTTTTAATAATAAACGCAGAACAATCCTAACTCAGGATGTTAATAAGGATCTGAATCTAGTTGAGGAACTACCATCTTTGCCCTGTCTCAAAATAATGCGTGGCTAGGTCTTGTCCTTTATAGATTTTGCCATTTTATATAAAGGTAGATCTTATAAAAGGAATGTTTGAATGAAAATTTAAAGTTAATTATTCCACTATAAAATTAAAAATACCGATGTGCCCTAGACGGGACTTGAAAGGAATAATGTTGTCCTCGAAGGAACTGAAAGGTAATTATGTCCTTAGAAGGACTATTAAGGAAACGATCTTTAGCAAAAGGAGTTTCTTCTTCATTTTATTTCTGAACGCTTTCTCCTTGGTTGCATGTTTCGTCCTAGCCACTGTACGAAGGTCAGCAATTCAAGGCTCCGGGTGTGGAGGATTATTATTACGGCTTCTTCGCTTGGCGACGAATCCAAAATAAAAATTGGAAGCAGAATTTCCAGATAAGGATTGAGAATATTCCTATGTTAAGTCTAGACTCAGAAGGTCAAAGAATGTGCTATCGTGTCATTGAGATTAAACACAAAAGCTGGTGTTTAATTCACTCAATGTTGGCTCTGATACCAACCTGTCACACCCCGACTTTCCACGTGTCACCGGTGGGCCCGGTAGGGGAGTATCGTGACGTGGTTGGCAACATCATAGTCAAACAACACAATATATAAATGCACAGCGGAAGCAAGAGATAAATATATTACAATCCGAATATAAAGTAATATCCAAGTATTACAAACGGAACGTAAAGGATCCACAGGCGGATCTTAAAACAACAAAATAAGTTATCAGACTAATGGCTTATGTGAAGGAGTTGCAAAGTCCTCAACTAACAAGTCCTGAGCAGCTTCCAGCCTATTACGTACTTGTACCTGTCACTTAGACTTTGGAAAATACGTCAGTTTTCACTGGTAAATACACTCAACTGACTCATTTGAAAAGAGTTTAAGAAAATTGGTTTGAATGCACTTCGGCACAAAATATGTTGACACTTGATTAAAATGCACAAGGCAAAATTAATCTTTTATACTTGGGACAAACTATATCTCATGTTATCAGTTTTACATAACTTGCTCTACATACGGGGCCCGGTTCTATGCCGGTTCAAGATTAACCGACACACCACTATTCCCTTATTGGGAATCCCTTATTGGGTATAATTAATTAATAAACATATGGCATCTGTCAGGTGTATGCCTACACCCCGTGCTTAGGTCGTGGCCATTGCATTTAATGAGTCAAGGATATCCAGGACACGGTCGCATTAACCCCCAGTGTTTCAGTCAAGCAATACGAATTAAAAACAGGTTATTTGGATTTCCCGACTCATTGGTCTTCGAATCCCATACCTGACCATGCGGTATTTATATTACCGTATCCCAAGCCCGTAATAGGGAAAATAAGTTAAGAGTATTTACCTGAGCTAGCTCCTGTCTTAAATAGCAAGAATTATAATAACTCAGCCGTATTCACTTAAGTAAGCGTAGGTACAATTTATCGGAAGGCACTAGTCTGGAATGATGGTATAAATAACCAATTAGAATACTAACGGGTCTTTAATTAAGCCGAAACTTAGACCGGTTAGTTTTAAGGAAATATACGGTCCAAACGCATGATTAAGCGAAGACCGGAATAGAATGTGTTTTAGACCCAACAAGTATGAAGACTTGTATAAAATGGGTAAACTAAATACATTCTGGATTTTGAAATGAAAATGATAAGGTTTGACCCGTTTCGGCTAATTTATGCAAACTAGTTACATAAACTGAACCGAACGCGAAAAGGGCGTTACGGGTAACCATAAGAGTCACATGCAAGTTCCCTGATTTAATATGCCTTAATTATGTTATAATATCAGTAAGATATTTTCTATTATGCCCAAATCGGATATAAACTCACATTATGCCACGTAAGGGCATTTTGGTCATTTAAAAGATTATTAAAAGAGTTTATTTGTAAATCTGAGTTACGGGTCTGATTTATACAGTAGGTATACTAATTTTAACATATTATAACACTAGGGTATGACCCATATGTGAAACTTATCATTTAAAACCAAACTATGCACCTTAGGGGTATTTTGGTAATTTCACAAGGGCTTAAAAGGTCAAAACTGGAAACCTGAGTTCAAAAACTTTTACTTACTGTTATTATCTCAAAATATACTAAAAACATCAGTAGGTATTTACCTTATATGTTTAATATGGTTATAGTACATACTAAGCGTTAAAAACGCTTAAAAAGGGATTTAGAGTCGTTTCCGGGTTTTTAAACGAAAGCTGATATTTTTATATTTCCAGAATGCTCAAAATATTTTTTTTATCAAATAAAATCAGTAGAAAAAGGTTTGGGGTCAAAAGGATTTGTAAAACTCATTTTATGGCTTAAAAGGGCAAAATCGGTATTTACCGAATTAAACTTAGAGACCTATGATATGATCAGCCAAAAATTAAATAAAAATCTTTAGAAATCCCAAAATATTATATAACATCAGTGGGTAAAAAGTTTGATATCAAAAAGTGGGTTTAAATAGGTTATAAGCTAATTACGCCGTTTAAGTAACATAAAGCTTTCAAATTACGATATTGAGCATAACTCTTAATCTAGACCTCAAACTGATATCAAATTTTAGGTGCAAGTTTATAAATCAGCAACAAATGTTTCTACTCTTTCACTTTTTCAAAAATCACGTTTTATAGTCAAAAGGGCATAATAGTCAACATTTAAGCATTAATCGGAAACATGCATGTGAATCGGATAAGTAATGAACCAAATTGTATAATCTTAGAGAGTTATACTTATATGAAACCTGGTCCAAAATGAGCTCTAAGGCAGATCTTAAACAAGGTTAATCAGGTCAGATTTGAGAGTCAAAGCATTAGTCAAACTGTTAGACTTTTGATTCAAAACAAGCAATTACACCAAAGTGATCAGTTTGACATGTTCTTGTAACATTTACCAAATTATTTAAGTGACAAAACATGATCCATAACCTCTATATTATCAGTTTTGATTAATTTAAGAATCTGCCCAGTTTGACTTTTAGATTACTAACTTTGACTTATCAAATAGACTAGAATTCGCGGAAATCAGAAAGCATGATCCTAATGGATTATAACCAACTTGATTACCATCATAAAACAAGATTCAATTGGACTTTTTGCTGATCAATTCATGATCAAATCAGAAAGTCAAACAAAAGTCAAAATATAGTGTTCTTGGCTAAATTAAACTATGAACAAGAATCAAAACATGATTGGAATACTTACAATCACTGAATGAAAGATCAAGAACACTAGAAAATTCCAAGATGATACTCCAATTTCGGATTTGAGCAGATGAGGAAAGTTTGAAGTTGCAAAATTTATAAAAATGAAGAACATGTTGTGTTCTATAGGATTCTTGGAACGAATTAGATGTTGCCAGGTGTTAAACCATTTATAAAATTCTATGGGCTGCCCCTAGAGTCGATTTTGAGAGTTAGAAACCAGAATTGAACAACGTCCAGCAAGAAACAGCCTGTTTCCAGCTATTTCTGCGTCAGACCAGCCCACGCGGCCCGCGTATGGAACTCAGCAGGCTCACGCGGCCCGCCTGCAGGTCCACACCAGCAAAACAGCTTTCTGAAATTACAGAATCAGTCCCTGTGAGCATATAAGGTTATTTTAAGCACGTTCAAGGCCCGTTAACCTCATATAAAGGCCCCACTATGATTTTTAAACTTAGGAGACATGAAACATGTTCAAAAACATGTCGGATGTCGGTTCGTTTGGCCGTACGGTCACGTTATGCGTCGAATTACGACGAAACACGGACGGACGCTAAAAACGAACCAAACGACGCGACGAAAGGAATTTTATCAAGGCGATTACTAAAATAAAATATTTTAGTGCTTACATAAATTTTTGGGTGTCCGAAGATATACAGAATGTGAGATATGCGCGAAAATGCAAACTTGTGCACTTTTTGACACTTTTAGTCCCTGTATGACATAAAAGTTTATTTTTGTGCACCGAACACCTTTAAGCCCATATCTAAGCTATAAAAAGGATAAATAGGGTATGTTTAGCTCATGGTTATATTCCGGAAGGTTCGAAACCCAACGAATCGGCATACTTTTGCCGTTTGACGCAAATAGTCCCTTAATTGCGCAAAGTAGCGCGAAATGCTGTTTAATGATAGCAAAGCCTTCCATGGCCCATATTGATCATTCCCAAGTATATACATACATGTTACTACGCTCCCGTTCGCTTAAATGGTCACCGAAGGGCGTAGATTCAAAAGTTGACGCTTTAGGTCCCTCTATTGCGCAAACTTGCGCATTTCATCATTTAATAGCATTGAAGCCTCATCTAATCCATATTAGACATTATTGAAAGTATTATTAAACATCACGATGCTTCGTATTCGCTAAAAGGTCATTCAGAGGTATAATTAAACATATTGACACTTTTAGCCCCTCTAACTTGCAAAGTTGCGCGTAACTTACTTATAGGCATAAAAACCTTAGATGGCCATTATTTGGCATTCTCGAGAGTATAATTAAATATTATTAAGCTCCCGGTTTGTTAGAAGGTCACTCAGAGGTAAGAATTAACATGTTGACGCTTTTAACCCTTTATTGCGCAAACTTTCAATTAATTTTGCAAACGGCTACACTTAATCCTCAAGTGGCACATTTGTGAATATAAACATCGTAAGAAACTTATTTTAGGCATGTTAACACTTCCAGTCCTTTCATAATCAAATTTTTTCGATTTTTCGAAAATTAGTCCCTCAAATTTACTATTTAACTTCATTAGGGTTTATTACACGTGTCAATACATCATTGGACGTGATTTTACGAGGTGTTACATAAGGTTAAACAAAAACAAATAAAGATCTACTCGCCAACTTTTGTTGACCCAAAAACCACTTTTACACATGATACAGGTGAACAGGTACGAAGAGAAGATTGGACATAGGATGAGCCTTAGTTAACAAGAAACGGATTAGTGTAGTTTATTTGTTTTGAACAATGTCTTGCGTTTGTAATTGTGTATTTGAATTAATGGTTTCGTGAAACATTTGTTATGAATTAATGATTATTTAAAACACGCAATAGCAAGTCATAAGCTCTCGAGTCAACCCGATCATTCCCCGATCACCTATTCCGCTGCGGGTCGGGGTGTAACAAGTAACACATAGGTACACATATAGAGAAACAATAGAATTTAGCATATTACGCATCAAAACACATCGAGTTGCGTGTTGTTAATATAAATAATATAATAGAAATTAAACGCGAGATACACCCCAAAAGAAGTTAATGGCAAAAAAGGGGAATTTAGATAAATGAATCTACTCATGGTTTGCTTTCTGGCTTAATCTTGTTAAATCAACGCACGATTAGAAAGTTACTAGAAACACCGAAAGTCACCCTAATATATATATATATAGGGAGAAGATCATGCGAGAACCACCTCTTATTGCGAGAACCGCGAGAACCAATGTGAACACAACCAAAAATAGCTAAAAATCACATAAAAATTTTTTTTTTGAATTTTTTAATATTTTTTATAAAAAAATCGCTACTTTTCGAAGCAAAAAAAAAAATTTTAATTTTTAAAAAAAAAAAAATTGGCTTCGAAAAGTAGCGATTTTAACATAAAAAATATTAAAAATTCAAAAAAAAAAATTTAGATTTTTTTTTTAGATTTTTTTAGGTTTTTTGGGGGGTTAGTTTTTAGCATTTTAGCTTGGGGGGGGGGGGGGGGGGTTAGGTTTTTGGGGGATGGGGGAGGGGGGTTTAGGTTTTTTGGGGGGAGGGGGTAGGTTTTTTTTATGTTTTTTTAGCTTGGGGGGGGGGGGGGTTAGGTTTTTTTAGCTATTTTAGGTTGTGTTCACATTGGTTCTCGCGGTTCTCACAATAAAGGTGGTTCTCGCATGAGCTCCTCCCCATATATATATATATATATATATATATATATATATATAACATAAAAAATATCATAATATAAATATAACCTAGGTAATGTAACCCAATTTCTTGTTATTTGTGATTTCAAATCTTAGTATATATGATTTCAAATCTTAAAATTCAACAATTTTGCCAAACTATTTTATTTGAGATATTAAATAAAGATATAATAAAATCATGGTTGTAAAACAAGGTCTCCAAGGCCGAGTAGTCCACGAGTACTCGCTACAAGGTAGGTTGCCGAGACGACTATCTTCAACTCCGACTAATTACTCGGAATCGATCAAATGCGGTCAACATCGGCCAAAACCGGATCTAGTAGGTCAACTCGGGCCGAGTTTGACTTAAAATAAAATAAAACATAATTTCTATGCCTATCATATTAAGGAATGAATATCAATTTCACGTATTTTGTTATAAATATTAGTAAACTTATGTTATTTGACATATATTTAATTTCCGAAAACCAAGGTTGGAGAACTCGCTAGTCGGCCGATGAGGTGGGGACTAGCGACTACTCGGGATTACTCGAGATTACTCGGGATTAATCGGATCGGAATTTTATATGTAAATTTTATTATTTTTATAAATATGTATATATATACTCACACATCCATATTAATATAATACTTAAAAAGGTAAAAGTAGTTCAAAATACAAACTAAACTTAAATATAAGTCATAGCATAACAAGTCTCAGTACTTAAAATTCAAACCTTAATAAATAGCTCAAATGTAATTGTCATCCCCGTAGTGTTTAATGATTTCGACACCATCCGACTCGTATTCAATCTCCTCGTCTACTTCATCCTCTTTCTCGACTCAAATTCTTCTTCATATTAAGGTAAGGGATAAGGAAAATGGGCTAAAGTTGTAATCTTGGGTCTGATTTGTAAGGATTTCAAATGGGCCGACTAGGGCGACTTGGGCTGACTAGGGCCGACTAGGGCGGCTTGGATCGGCTTTGACCGACTAGCGATTTTTTGACTGATTAGTGAAAAATTACTCAGTAGGAGGCCGACTAGCGACTAGTCGGCGATTAATCGCAGAGTAATTGCGATTTTTGCAACACTGCCGAAAACTAATTTCTTTATAATTTTGCATGTCCGAGTACTCCTCGTGTACTCTCCGACTAAGCCGAGTACTCTCAACTCCCCGGTCGACCGACTAGAGAGTGCCTAGCGACTTTTGCAACCATAAATAAAATTCCTAAGTCCCTAACCAATTTTTATATCGATTTAACATTAACATAAACATTAAAATTTATACATTTTGAAGTTTGAGATGAGATCCTTTTCAAATATATTAATTATCTGTATACCAATTAACATCTAAAACAATTTAATTACATCTGATTCGTTTATATGAATTTTAAGAGTAAACTGCCATTTTGGTCCCTGAGGTTTGGTCACTTTTGTCATTTTAGTCCAAAACTCAAATCTTTTAAATCTGGGTCCCTGTGGTTTCACTTTTATTGTCATTTTGGTCCAAAAATCAAATAACCTTATTATTTGGCTAATAAAATCTGCTTATTTTGTCTTTTTCTTCAAGGGCAAAATGGTCCATCTGAATTTATTATAAAATATTATTAATTAAATTAATTATATTAAATCCCTTTATAAATGGTCAGATATAAGTTCATCTTCTCCAACTTCTCCATACACCAAACCCTAATCCCTAAGAGCATTCTCATCCAATCCATCAAATTATACATACATTCCACTAAAAAACAACTTTTATATCAATATATTTCCACTAAAAACAAATACTTTTTCTCTCTCCTTTTCAATTAAATAATATTATCATCACATTTTTCTCTTTCCTTCACTCACAACCACTTTCAATATATATTAAAAAAATTATACTGGGTGAACAGTGTCCCCCCAAATATACAGATGAACAGTAACATTTTCTCTCTCCTCCACTCACAACCACTTTTTATACCCTTTACAATATAAAAACTCACCCTCACAAGTTTTGATGGATTGGATGAGAATGCTCTAATTCATCTTCTTCATCTTCTCCCCCATAAATGGCATCACATAACAGGATAAACAATCTTGCCTCCAAAGAATGACTGTTAAGTTACATAATCACAGTACATAAAAGAACAAAATTACACATACCCTTTTACTGAAAATCAAAATCTTGAATGATTAGCATGATTGAACACTTTTCACTTCACACCCACAAAGTCAAACCTGCATTCATGGCTACAGAAGGACAAAATCAGGGGATTTCTTGAAATTTAACTGCGTGTGCAAGATTGATTGAATGTGGAGATTGGATTTTTATATTGTGAGAATGTAGGTGTGCTAATAAAAAGAAGAGGAAACGAAAACTGCTTAAACTCCACCTAACTCAAGATTTTTGCCTTGTATCTGATTGTCTCTGTTTATCAAATTCAACTAAAAACTGCTTAAACTCCATTCTTATGTCTAATTCAGCTTGGTTTAATGCCCTTTCTTCCGCCAGTAATTCCAGATCAACCACTTGTTTCTTACGAACGGAGTATATCTCTGCGTTCTGCCTTCGCTCCACCAATACCCATTCCTTTATCCGATTTTTTAGCCACTTGAGCTTGGTGGCGAGCGCTAGATCCCCAAGCCGAGTAAATGAAAATCGATTACATTTGTCCAGAACAAATCCCACAAAGCCCTCCATTTCCAGCCATGAGTTGTAAAACTGGAAAGGCACATGGCCCAGAAGGAGTAGTAGTTAATACCAAGGGCCTATGATCCGAATGTAACCTATCAACGGCCGTTACAGCCGCCCCCGGCCAGTTTTCCACGAATCCAATACACAAGCTTGTCACCGCGGTCAGATATGTAAGTGAATTTTGCACCGCCCATATCGAATTCCTGCAAAGCAGCTGACAAAATAAATTCATTAAAAGCATCAGCATTTGCTGCCACAAAAATAATATAAATATATACCCATTTATATACCAAAAGGAATTTTTTTTAATGACCAACAAAGCCAATCTCGGGCACTCTCGGGACACCCACTTGACAAACGGAGTACTCGGTGAGTAACCCAAGTCCACCACCAATTCCGAGGAAAGTCCGGTAACCGACCCACTCGTAGACACGACAGTGAAATTACCGGTAAAACCCGTTTGTCTCAAGGATATAACCCAGGTTTCCCTGGGTCTCTTATCATTGTCCACCAGTGTCTCACTCTTCACCAAGTGGAAGTTAAACCTGCATCTCTCAAAAGAAATGCAAACGTTCCACTTGATCTAGAGATCATTGACATATACCAAAAGAATTGGTTTTAAAAATAACCAATTACATGGTGACCTAAAGTGAAACGTTGAACAACAACAAATACGAAACAACCAATCGAAGATTTTCTTTGTTTTATTTTTGTCGAATTATAATATACATTATTTTGTTTTATTTAGGAAATTACCACGCTTTTCTTGAATAAAATTTATAAATGTGAATAGTTCACTAAAACTATTTATTCAAGCCAAATCATAGTTAGAAAGAGCAGAAGACATAAACTTGTTTTAATGGGTTTTGGTTCAAAACAATAAAAGCTAAGGTATGAACAGAACATGAGACCTTTGTTTAGAATCTGGCGTTGTTGTTGGCTCCTGCTTGATTTGCATTGTTATTGATGACTCTATCCTCTGTTGCCGGGTTTGCTGGATTAATTGGTTTAGCCTGAGCTTAGGCATTGATGATGTTCACTAATCTTGGGCAGGTGTTTCGAAAGTGTGTAGGGTCACCACAGTTGATGCACGCTCTAGCTGGGGGCATTATGGGGAGATTGGGTTGGTAGTAGGGCTGGACTATGTTTTGCGGAGATGGAGTCATGATTTGGGGTAGTTGATATATGGGTTGGGTAACCAATTGGTCATTAGGGTGAGTTTGGTGCTGGTTAAATGCTTGTCGCAGAGCAGTGCGACAAACAAGCGCTAGATGACCAAGGTGTCCACAATTGGTGCACTGTTGAGGAATTTGTCAAAAGAATAAAATGGAATTTGTCAAAAGGATAAAATATTGTGATGTATTTTGATTAATAAAATAATCATGTTTTGTTTGTTAAAGAAGATAGAAAGTGGACAAATCACCAAAGTAGACATTCAACGATGAGAAAAGCCAAACTAGACGTTGGAGACGGCTTCTCTAGAGATTACACATGGAGTAAAAGGCTTCCCTTTTTCTTTTCGTACACTATTACTTTTAAACTGTATTACTTTTCATAATACTTTTTAAATATTAAACCAAAAAAAAAAGAATAAAATGCTCTTTAATTTGGTGTAATTTAAAAAAAAATATAATCTTATGAGAAAGTTATGCTCATTTAAAACTTATAGAGAAAAGAAATCAGGAAAAAATACATAGATTTCACACATGAAGGAAATGTCTATAGTATAGTTGTGTCCAAGTTCGTGGAACCACCCTGAGAACTAGTAAAATGACACATGTAACACTTTATAAGGGGTGCTACTATTATCACCCCCCTAATTACTTTTCTCACCCCCCTCCCCTCACATACGATCAGGTGGGGTCTGCGTGGGACAGACAGTTTTCCTCTCACAAGAGGGGTGTAATTAGTAAAGAGAGGGGGTGTGTATAGAATTAGCCTTTATAAGAGATAGAGCCTACATAGCCTCCAAGTGATTAAAAGGTCCCCTACTTGTTACCTTGAAACTGCTAGGATGTAAATGAAAAGGTTGTGTAGCCTTTCTTCTTTTATTTTCTTAATGAATTGTAAACGAGTAGAACTTTTTTATATGCGATAATATATTTATTTAAAATCAAATTACACCAAATTAAAGAGCATTTTATTCTCTTTAACTTGGTGTAATTTAAATATATATATATATATATATATATATATATATATATATATATATATATATATAGGGGATCGCTAGAATGAGAACCACCACGAGTTATGAGAACCACGAGAACCGCGCCCCGCGGGTGGCCGTCGGCGACGAATTTTTTTTTACACCTAGATCCGTATATTTTAGTGGGGGGTTTAAATTTTCGGTTCAAACGGCGCGCCCGAGGGGGTAGTTTTTTACGCCCAAAGTTTGGATTTTTTTAATTTTTTTAATTTTTCTTTTTTTTTTACCAAACTTTGGGCGTAAAAAACTACCCCTCAGGCGCGCCGTTTGAACCGAAAATTTAAACCCCCCACTAAAATATACGGATCTAGGTGTAAAAAAAATTTCGTCGCCGACGGCCACCCGCGGGGCGCGGTTCTCGTGGTTCTCATAACTCGTGGTGGTTCTCATTCTAGCGGCTCCCTATATATATATATATATATATAGGGGAATGTTCAAATGAAAACCACTAGTTATTGTGAAAACTCGAAAACTAATTAAAAAAGCCAAAAAAAATATCAATTTTTTTTTTCAAACCAATTTTCGCTGGTTTTTTATATATAAAAAAAATTTTCAAAAAAAAAAAAAATTTGTGTAGTGCACATGTGTAATACTACACATGTGTATTATTACACATGTGTACTACAAAAAAAAATTGAATTATTTTTTATATATAAAAACCAGCGATTTTTATAAAAAAATTGAAAAAAAAAATTTTGTGTGTTTTATAGGTTTTTTTAGTTAGTTTTCGAGTTTTCCCAATAAAAGTGGTTTTCATTTGAAACATCCCCTATATATATATATATATATATATTGATGCATGAAAATGTTATGCTAATTTAAAAATTGTGGGGAAAAGAAAAGTGAAAAAGGCCGCACAACCTTTTCCTCCAAATGTAGCGCTTAGAGAACGCGCTGTTTCCAATGTTTATTTTGGTAGTTTGTAGTTGGTCAGTGTCCACCAAAGAGACGGAACTAGAAAAAAAATTTAGAGGTATCTCAATTTTTTTACCTTGGGTCATCGACGAAAATTTGAGAGCCCTGTGTGTCTAGTAAAAATGAGCTTTTAAAATTTTCTTTTATTTAAGGTCATCCCTGATAATTCGAGAGCCTTTAGGGGCACTGAGCGGCTAGTAAGTGTGTGTTTGCATATATAATTAATTAATTGGTTAAAGACCCGTGTGTTACACGGGTTGAATAGAAAAAAATAAAACAATTAGTAAAAAGATTAAGAATATATTGATATAAGATATAAGTAAAATTACGTATTAGTTAGGCATAGATACATGTGAAAGAATATATTGATATAAGATATAAATTAGGTATTAGTTAGGCAAAGATACATGTGAAACTATATTAAAGAGCAAAACTGTTAATCAATCTTTCTCAATCAATACTTTATAATATAGTGTCACTCTTTAGTACGTGAGAGAATAAAAAAATTTAATTATAGGATCCGAATATAATTTTATTTTTACATTTTAAAGCACGTGTCACTACTAGAAAAAAGACCTTTAATGACACAAGAACAATGACACACACTAATCTTATGACACGTAAACACGTGTGTCATAAAAAAATGTCATCGTTGGTAAAATCTGAATATTTTATGACACTTATATTTGTGTGTCATCGTTTAAATGTCATTTAGAAAAAACAAAACACATTGAAATATGTGTGTCATCGTTGTGTGACATCTTATAATTTTTATGACACTATATTTGTGTGTCATCGTTTCACTGTGATTAAAAATCATATTGAAATATGTGTGTCATCGTTGTATGTCATCATATAATTTTTATGACACTATATTTGTGTGTCATCATTTAAAAATCATATTGAAATATGTGTGTCATCATTATGTGTTATCTTATAATTTATGGATCCAAAACTCGAACCCAACATCACCTGACCCGAAAAACTATAATACCTGAGCCCAATGAAGGGTGAAACCATAACCCGATTGAACTTACTCAATGGATATGATTTGGTGTTTTGGGTTCACCCGAAAAACTATTAGATCAGCATTTCAAATCCCAATATATTCTAAGTAATTTGAGAGTTGGGAGGTGGAAAAACGAGATTCTATGCGGGAACGTTGTGATAAACTGAATATGCATGGTCAATTTATGTATCACTACAAGAAATTTAAGTTATAGTGGCAACAATTTCAGCAGCGACAAAGGAAAGTCGCTGCTAAAGGCCTTAATCTGGAACACGGGCCTTTCAAGTGATATGGGCCTTTCCTTCCTTAACTAATCAAATGGATAGGGTTTATCCCTGAATAAAGAAGGAGTAAAAGTCTATCCTTGACTTTTAGCAGGCATTTTCCCTTCACACCAAATTAGAGATGGGCAAATCGGGTTTTTTGTATACTCGGAACTGGTTACCGTACCCGGTTCTTGACTGAGTTTGACCGGAACCGATTCTTCTAGGACCCGGTTCCGGTTAGTACCCGGTTTCAAACCAAAATTACTGGAAATGTTCCTAACCGGTCCGGGTATATTGTAACCGGTTCCTCTGAGGAACCGGTTCCTCCGGGTATCTTCCAGAAAAAGTTGCAATAAAGCCGCCGGAATCGATTCCTAACGGCTTTATATCCGTTGGAATCGATTAATTGCCATTAAAACTTTAGAATTAGTTTCAAGTATTTATAAGCATATCACCTTCAACCAAAACTTAGTCCCACTCAAATCGGTTTCAACCTTCAAGTTACCCCTCAAATCGGTTATGGCATGCAACGATGAAGTGGTCATGGTTTTGGAAACCAAAAGAAACCCACAAGTCTGAAAGCACTTTGATCTGTGCCTGATGTCTAATAGCCATGAAATGGCACGTTGCAAAGGTTGTGGGAAGTTCATGAAGGCTACGGCGAACTCGACCCTTAAAAAACACACCGACCGTCATTGTCCGGTGACAAAGGTTACAACGAAGAAAAGTGAAGGCGGTGAATCATCCGGAACCGGTTCTTCGAAGATTTAGTGTGTTTATGTGATGTTGGTTTGAGTGTGTTTTATGTTAATCTTATGGTTAGTTATGATGTTTAGGTATGATGTTTGGTTTTAATGTTTGGTTTTAATGTATGGTAGGTAGGTAATGTTTGGTTTTAACTTTTAATGTAATCAGTTTTATTTTAATCCTGCCAGTTCTTTGTGTTTTTGGAGGAACCGGTTCCGGGAAGGAACCGGGTACGACTCTATTTTTTTTATAAAATGTGGAACCGGGTACGAACCTACGGGTTTTTTAAACCCGAAATCGGTTCTTCTTTACAGCGGGTTGGAACTGGAACCGGTTCCTGGTTGAGTCTACCGGGTCGGGTTTGGAACCGGTTATTTTGCACATCTCTACACCAAATATGCACACAACAATGGCTCTCTCTTACACCACAACACACTCTGCCGCTGCACCACCTTGACCAGTGGTGGAACCAGACTTTTATGACTGCTAACGCTAAACTAGACTTTTGTACCGATTAATCGACTCACTTTTGTGGTTTGTTCATCCAGTTTGTAGCAGGTCAACCTGTCAGCCAGTCTAAGATTTTTTGTTTTAAATCTCTAACACGGTATCTAATAAGAAACTTTTTATTTATGTACAGTGATATTATTATTCAAGATCTAACCATTCATGCAACGGTAGATTATTCTAATACAGATCAAATAAATCCAGATACCCGAGAAACCCGACCCGGTGAAACCTGAACTGAACTAACCCGAGAAACATCTACCCGAATCTAGTATGGTTCGGTTATCAGTTAAAACATCTAGACTAAAAAATCCGAAACCTGAGAACCAAACCCAAAGATAAGGATGACAAAAATACCTGAGCCGGACGGGTATACATATAAGGTATAAGTATTATAAAATTATTATTAATTCATAATAAAACTTATATGTATATAATATACATTTTTAATTTATAATAGTTGTTGTGTAAATAAACTTATATAATAATTATAATAGTAAAAAAATGTATTTGAAAATCTCAACGTATATCTTTTAACAAACTAATGAGTATACCCGATACCCATGGGTATACCCGATACCCGACAGGTAATTACCCGACAAATACCCCACAGATATTGGGTCGGATATGAAACACGATTTTATAACCGGGTATGAGTATGAAATTACCAATACCTGACCCATTGTCATCCCTGCCCAAAGAACACCCCCTTTTTATAATTCCCGCCCCTCTAAAATAAAAAATAATTCATTAATTTAAAACTTCAATCTTTTCTATTAACTCCCACACCCACTTCCCGGAATTCTCTCTAAAACTAAATCCATCACCATCTCAGTTAAAACACTCAGTCACATCACAATTCAACTTCAACATAGACGGAGAATCAAAATTGATCTTCAAACGCCAGGCCGCTTCACCACTGCAACCGCCGGAAAACAACGAATCACTTCACCACTGCAACCGCCGGTAAATTTCATCTGTTTACATCATCTGCTTATGAATTGCGAGTTTTATTTTTTAGTGTTTGTGAATTGCGAGTTTAATCCATTAATAGTTTACATCATCTGCTTCAAATCTGTAGCTAGGGTTTTTGTAATGCAGAATATGTCTGATAATATGTTAGTTAGGGTTTTGATAATTATACCAAAGTATATTTGGAGAAAGTTTATACCATCATAATTTCATAGAATACCTATAATTTTGATCTTGAAGCATGTGTTGAAGTTATAGTGCCACTTGAGTTTGCATTGTTGATGGATGTTACTGTTATTTGACGAACTTCAAATTATATGCACACATAGGGAAGTTTTAATGCATAAAACATCTAAAATCACATGTACAAATTAATTATTATAAAAACTAAACTACTTTTTGACAAAAACTATTACCTGATTTGACCCGTTAACCAACAGGCACGACCCATCCATTTTACAATCTCGAGAACGTAAAGATAAGCTACCTTTTGAGAAAGATCTTACGCTAGCGCCCAGTCATGTTTAAAGACGCTCATTTTCCTTATTTTAATCTTTGCTTTATCCTCTTGCAATGTTCCCCTGTGATCACAGAATCCTTCCTATATACAGTTTTTCGAAGTTTCAAATCTTAAGATTATAACATCTGAACACATTTTAGTTCATTGGCAGCAGACACGATGACTTCATTTTGCTTCTCATCGAGAGCCTGTCACCGAATAAAAAATTTCATATAATAAAAACTAACGCATGCCCAAAAGTGGCAAGATGGGCAGGTTGGGTAACGGGTCAAAATGGGTCCAGGTTTAAACGGGTTGCTATTAGTATGATTGACCTGGCTGGATCACATTAGACTAGACCTGGCAAACACAACCCAAATAGTTAATTCTGGGTCATAATGGGTAATTTCTATAAGGCATTGGGTTAGTATGGGCTAAATGAAAACTAGTAGTGGGTTCAAATGGGTTGGATGTGAGTCGGGGAGTAACATTTACGGGTCAGGATGGGTCAAACAAAATAAGAGAGTGGGTTAGGATGGGTGTAATTACCTATTCCAATCGACTGACTGAAGTAGGTCTTCTTCATCAACGTCGGCCAAGGTTTAGGTTACCAATTTACCATTCCAATCGCTTCTCTTTTCAGATCACTTCTCATCGTCTTCTTCCCGAATTACCCAATTTCCACTTTTGATTCTTGGTCTTCACCGGCGGCATGAAACACAGGTTTCCGTTAATCACATGTCTGAAGAAACATGAAATTCTGACGTTGTTAAAATACGATGGATACTGTTTCAGTTCAGATTCAGTAATCTTTTTTTCTTCCTTTGATTAATTGAAAATGTGTTATTTGCATTACAGTTATACAAATTTTGAATGCATATTTGTGTTAGATTGCATATATTTTTGCGGTTATGTTCTCTATTGTGATCCACCAATTGAATGAAACTTTAAGATGTTATGATATCTTATATTTCAACAACTTGAATGTTCATTGTTACATAGTTTTTTGCAGCACTTGATTATATAATAATCTGTTATAATTTGCTGCACTTGATTTTGCCATTTGTAAGTGAATTTCATTATGATGTTGAGTTTGAATCTCCTTTTGATGTTGCTCTGAACGTGATGTTGAGATCGGAACATGATCTTCGTTAATAGTTATGATAATTTAGCCATTTTATGCCTTCTTTCAAAGCGACCCGTTTTGACTTAAACCAAAAATAATCCCTTTTAAACCGACCAGACCCGCCCATTTTGCCACGTCTACAAGTGACATTAAAACCTAAATACACAAGATCGCTTATGAATGACCATCGGCACTGATCTTGAATGCATATGTCAAGACTTGAAATGATCATCACTTATAAATGACAAAACCATACGAAACTGTAAGACTTGAAGCTGCATTCAAGAACACTGCAGATTATATACAATGGGATCAAAGAGGTTTGATTTGAAGAAAATTGATGACAAGAATGATTCCTGAATGAAATGGATGCAAATGCAGTTTTCAGTACTTGGTGGTAACTGGTAAGTATAGCACACAATGATCATTTTTAACCCATCCTGACCCGAACCCATCCTGACCCAAACCCATTTTAACCATACTCATCCTTACCTTTTTTTGTAAATTGCCCATCCTAACCCAAACCCATCCTAACTCAACAACCAACCCAATCCAACTCACCCATTTTGCCACCTCTACATTAGACTGACCCGTAAACACATTCTTGTCCAAATTTATTTTAAATAATAAATGATCAATGATCTCATTGTGATTAAAAACATTGTTAAATAAAAATTTAAGATTAAAGATGAACATAAGGAAATACCAGCCAAAAGATAAG
This sequence comes from Helianthus tuberosus, assembly GCA_030545235.1. Taxonomy (NCBI): domain Eukaryota; kingdom Viridiplantae; phylum Streptophyta; class Magnoliopsida; order Asterales; family Asteraceae; genus Helianthus; species Helianthus tuberosus. The sequence goes on from JARYGA010026437.1 coordinate 139,036, forward strand.
CTTGTAATTTAAAAAAAAAAAATGGGACAAACCGATCGTAGCTGGGAAATTTTATTTTCCAATGTACATTTTTCATTCCACAATTGTCGTTCCTGATATCATCACCAAATCCCAAGTTGTAAAACACTCATATCTATGCATGAGACCAAATAACAAATATACCAAAGGAAAAAAAAAAGAGTAGGACAACACATACCTTGACACTTGCAAAAGTAATTTGTTCTCTAAGGTGCTGTTTGTTTTTTTTAGAGGTAAAATGTCTGCAGTCTGCGGACCACATCTGCAGACATCTGTAGCAGAAGAAGTGGACCAAACCTCTGCAGTCTGCAAGAAGAAGACTGTTTGTTTTTTAACCTCTGCAGTCTGCTGAAATAGGCTGAAATTTAAATAAACTGAAATAATAGTTATATAACAGAGTTTTCAACATTCAAATGAACTGAAATTTAAATAAACTAAAAATTTATAAACTTAAAATAGTTTTTCAACATTCGAATTTAAATAATAGTTGAACGTCCAATATCTAATGAGAATCCAAAGTTCGTTTGAACTACTAGAAATCATCCAAAAGACGTCATATATCAATCAAACAGTATCGTCAAGCAATATCGTCACCCATCCAAATTTGCGTTATTCGTCCAAAGGTGCGTATAAAACAAAATCACCACCACCACCTACATTCATAAGTTTTAGATGTTAGAAAAAATTACAATCCTGAAATATAATATGTACCTACATATGATGGTCTAGTTATGAAAGGATAGGTATGCAACTGTATACGCTGTTGTACCCAAGGTTTAAAAAAACGGAAACGAGTATCGAGGCGTTTTCCCTTCGCCTCACGAGGCGTAAGTATTGAGGCGGAACGAGGCGTAAGGCTGAGGCGGTATTAATAAATAAATATTAAAATTATATATATCATAAAATAATAAATACTTAACATCAAAAAATGACTTTTCTCATCAAATCAACAGTTAAAAACATAAAAGAAGATTCAAATCAGCAATATTATTAACAGGATTCCTTTGAGCGTACACTAACAGCAAGTAAATTAACAGCAGCAATATTAACAGAGATAATAAAACGATTATTAACAGCAGCAATATAATTAACAGCAGCAATATTATTAACAGGATTCCTTTAACAAAAACTAATAGTTAGTAGCAAAGGCTTATTTGTTGGGTGTGTGAATGAAAGTCTCAAAAGGTAGTAAATACTTTGTCCCACATCGGTGTGGGGACAAAGTGAGTGGTTGTTTATAAGGTAAAGTCTTTACTACTCCATTGTAGCTTTATGACATGTTTTACCACAAGTCCTACCCCAGGCACGCGTGGGCCAGTTTTTGCATTTAACCTTTATTTTTTTTTATTTTAAAGCCCAGACGAGGCCGCCAATATGCTTTTGGCGCCTAACTCGTCTGAGGCGTCCGTTTAATATCTGAACCTGAGGCGCCGCCTCATATGCGTTTTCCTTCCGTTCTGAACTGAGGCGCGCCTCAGTACGTACGCCTCGGCCGTTTTTTTAAACCATGGTTGTACCATAGAAGAATGTTTTCCACTATAAAGGTGAGTAACAAACAAACAAGCAAATGGTTGCAGTAAAGAATCACCAACCATTTCATTTATGATTTAAACTTTATATTACTAATTCAAGTTTGATTATATTATTATTACGAAGAATCAGTTAAAAAGATTAGTATTTGATCAAAAAGAACATACCTTTTATGCTAAAGATCCAAAACCACTAAGCAGCTGCCACAACTGATATACAAATCTAAACTGCAAACCAAATACATAAAAAAGATTCAATTTCTACTCAATGGATGAGGCTTACTTTCTTGCACAGAAGATTCAATGCATCTCCATTTTGTTTTAATAAACTATTGCAAATAACATCTGCACTTCAGGTTGTTGCAATCAGTTATGAGAAATAAAGCCTACTATACAAGATATTGAAGCCTGGGAGCTGGTATATTTTTTTCTTTTACATTTTTTATGATGTAAATTTGCTATTGCAAAAACAAACACAACATTTAATCAGCATTGAATGGTGCTATTGTCTATTTCTTCCAATATGTTCCAAACATAGTCACCTAATTCACGGTACGCTCCGGTTCGGGTACGCGGTTCAGGTTCGCAATTCGCTAGTTGGGACGAATTCGGTTCGGAGGGGGGTAGGTTCATTTCGGTATGATTCAGTACGGTGTACCATTCCGATCGGTTCGGTAAACACAAATTAAAACAAAAATTACTAATTTCATAAATCCAAATGATCAAAATCAAATATTCATATTAGCAAATAGAAAAACATAAACATAAAGTTTTAAAATCCTAATCTAGACGTCGAATTCCCGTCTGTTGATTCCTACCATAACCTAGCCCAATTCGGTCGATGATTCGTTCCACAAATAACAAACTTTCTAATAATAGTGCCCCTATCCCTATTTAGACGTCAATTATGATTTGATCAGAACGTAGCAGTCGCGTATTATAGTGTAGCGGATTGCCTTGATAAACGATCCAAATCACAGAACCCACCATCATCGGATCGATTGCAAAATCGAATTGGAACAGCATACCATTATATTGAAGTCGAGTACCAGCAGCGATTTGGTACAAAACGAACCAATACGGAATTCGCGGGACTCTGAGCGATTTATGTGACTATGGTTCCAAATACTAGCCCTTTATCTGGAAATACTATTTACATACTTCTTTCAAGTCGTTAACTTTAATTGCCTCTAAATTTGAAAAGTTACAACTATTTTCATCCAGCTTTAATGCAATTTTTGCTACGTTTTTCTTTTGGCCATGTAAAGTATTAGTTACATTCTTTTTAGAGATCATTTTGTGGAAGGCCGCAACATGCATTTTCTTATGTTTGACTTTTCAGCAGTCAAGATCAGATCAGATTGAGCCATTATACACCAAAATTCATCATCAAGATCAGATTTTTAACAGAAACCCTTAACTACCAGCTAAAATTAATAACACCCAGATAAAATTTTGATGGAATTTAACTGTTAATAAGCTCAAAAGTATGGTATATGATAAGAACACTAAGAAGGATCGAAGTTTTTTCTTACTGTACGGTGTTAATCAACCAAACCCACAAAGATTTCTCAACAACTCAATCAGTATCAATCAATAAATAAACACAGCATTTAATCAGTAACAACGAGGTAGCTGGGTAAAACAAACCTTAAGAATGATTTTCTGCTCCTTTGTAGCAGGGGCCGACGAGGTAGCAATCGGAGGGGAGATGTGTTGTCGGCGGTGAAGGAGGAGGTGTGATGGAAGGTGAAGGCGGCGGCAACTTGAGTGGTGGAGGAGAGGTGGTGGAGGAGAAGAGGTGAGAAGCTAGAGTGGTGGAGGAGAGTGGTTAGGGTTGGAGAGATGTGTGTTTTGAGAAGAAGATGTTTTGAAGAGGTTTGAAGACTGAGGGCAAGCTTGCGTGACAAAGAGATGTGGCAGATGTTTTTTATTGAAAGCTCTTTTAAAAAACAAACAAGCTGCAAACTCCTATGTCTGCGCGTGGTCTGCTTGGTGAAGACAAAAGAGGTTCAGAAGTACTTTTTCAAAAAAACCAACATCACCTAAGATTCCGGATTTCCTCCTTTTGAGCTTTCACACGTGCAAGTTGTTCCTTTGAAAATGCATATTAGAGAAGATATAAGAGTAATAGAGCTAGCACTTTCAATCCATTTACATATGAATTAATTGATCCGGGTGTGTTTTATCTCAAACAGGACAAAAACAAAACAAATAGCTTCAGACAAATTGTTTTTTTAGGAAAATTTGGATTTTAATAATCTAGACTTTGACATATTGGCCGGCAACAGTCCTAAGTAAATAAATGTTTTGTGATAGTCCCAACTTTTAACCTGTATTCCCTTAATAATCCAAACTTTGACATACCAACCTTCACTTGGATAGGACTTAGGAGGACATGCTTTTGTAGACTTGTGAGTATCTATATGGATCATAATTTCTTAACGATATTCGGCATATACAAAGTAACATTAAATGGGCCACCTAAATTGTTAGCAGTTTTGTGTTTGTTATGTTCTTACTTGTTACCTAAATTTTGTATTTTGTTTTATAAGTTATTAAATTAGGTTTGAAGTTTTATTTTGTTTTTTGCCATGGTGAATAACTAGCTAGTGACAAATGGTCATGGATAAATCATGGATTTCGTCCGATAGATTATCAAATGCATATGACAAAGGCGTGGAAGCGTTTTTAGTGTTTGCACAAAGTAATAATCCTCAATTGGATGTTCTTCCATGTCCTTGTGTAAATTGTATCAATTTGTGTCACCGCTCTATTGATGATGTGCGTTACCATTTGTTTGCCCACGGTTTCGATGAAAGTTATAAGGTCTGGTCTTTTCATGGAGAAAAACTTTCGAAGCTTGATTCTAGATGCCCTAATGAATCTAGACCTCCCGACTTTATTAATACAAAGGAAATGCTACATGATTGTTGGATCAGTTCTGTTTAATCATAATGGAAAAACATGAAAACATACCTGTCACCGCAGACAGTGCAGTGGAGAATCCAGTGAGAGAAGACGACATGGAGTTCGACATCTTTGTCAAGGTGATCTAGTTCCTCCTTAGGGTGCTGACTGATGATGGTGACTGATTAAACCGAAAAGGGTATCGGCTATGGAGATGAAGGTTGAATGTGATGTTATGCTTATGGGGTATGTCTAATGGTGTAACTGTCTAACCCCTTAACCTCCACATGAGTCTCCTTATATAAGCATCCAGGAGGAAACCTAATTAGTTAATAAGGGTAATATGGTCCATCAACAATTACCCACTAATTATTTAATAGGTTATTATATATTTTGATCTATATTATGTAAATGATTATAATGGCTATAGATTAAATATTAATACATAATATATTTAATCTTACATTCTCCCACTTAGCCGAGTAATCATTTACTATGAGTATTAGATAAGCCTGATCAGGAGTTAACACTCATTTTAGCCTTAAACAATTACTATAGCAGAGAAATACAGCCATTGAATCATTATGCGACTCAAGACCCCCATTAATCATACTATAGCCTTAATTTAAAACCTAATCGTCATGATCAAAATACGCATAAGCCCTTTGTTTGATTTGTAACTTTATTTGTCTATATGCCATTATACCGGTTGAACATATTCTAAGAGACATACAAAATCAAACTGAGGAAATTTCATTAATCATAAATCATAAGCTAGTACAATATGCTTAAATAAGGTCTTTACTAAATCCCATATTCCGAACATGTTCTTCGTAAACCTTAGGAAGGAGACCTTTAGTCATCGGATCCGCAAGCATATCTTTAGTACTAATATACTCGATACAAAGATTATTTTCCTCAACTCGTTCACGTATGAACAGATATTTTGTATCGAGATATAAACCAGCTCCAGCCGAACTGTTACTGTTCGAGAAACTAACAGCAGCTGAATTATCACAGTAAAGCTTCAATGGTCTAGAAATGGAATTAACGATTTTGAGTCCAGTGATCAGATTTCTAAGCAACATTCCATGACAGGTTGCGTTATAAACAGCAATGTACTCTGCCATCATTGTGGAAGTTGTGGTCAACTGTTGTTTATGACCTATGCAGTTAATCTCGGCGATATCTCGGTGATATCTCGGCGATATCTCGGTTATCGGCCCTTCACCAAAATATCGGTTTCAGATCTCGGTCATATCTCGGTCAACGATAATATCGGTGGTCAACGCCGAAATATTGAAAAAATCGTTTCGGTTGTATCGCCGAAATATCGTTTGGGCCATTTTTCCACAAAAAAAAAAATAAATAAAGAAAGAAAGCTGCTTTCCACAGCACAAAAAACGACCTCACACGGACCCATGGGGTTTCGGAGCTGCATTCGTGTCCGCAGGATGCGCGGGCACGCACGAGTTCAACCAAATTCCAGCTCAGAAACCCATTTTCTGCACCCCCCCCTGCGCGCGCGGGTAGGACTTGTGGTAAAACATGTCATAAAGCTATAATGGAGTAGTAAATGCTTTACCTTATAAACACCCACTCACTTTGTTCCCACACCAATGTGGGACAAAGTATTTACCACCTTTTGAGACTTTCATTCCCACACCTAGACTTTCTACCACCTCTTTTATATATATAAATATATATATTTATGCATGATATTAGACTTCTAGTATATATATAGGCTCTAGATATGAATATAAATATAAATATATATATTTATGCATGATATTAGAAATTACCGATATCTCACCGATATCTCACCGCGATAAACGATATCTCATATATCGGTCCTTGACCGATAACCGATATTTTTCCGCATTAACTGCATAGTTTATGACTCTTCCATGAGATAGGGCCACCTGCTAACATAAAGATATAGCCCGAAGTGGATTTCTTGTCATCTTTGCATTTGGCAAAGTCAGAATCAGAATAGCCCACCACTTCTAAATGATCACTTCTTCTATAAGTCAGTTTATAGTCTTTCGTCCCTTGCAGATATCGAAGTACCTTCTTAGCTGCTTTCCAGTGATCTAGGCCAGGATTAGTCTGATAACGGCCTAGCATTCCAGCAATATAAGCGATATCTGGGAGAGTACAGACTTGGGTATACATTAGGCTCCCGACTACTGACGCGTAAGGTATCTGGCTCATTTGCTCCTTCTCAACCTCTGTTGTTGGACACTGGAATGAACCGAAAACATCTCCTTTAACTACTGGAGCGACGGAGGGTTTGCACTGTTGCATGTTGTAACGTGTAAGGACACGATCTATGTAAGTCTTTTGAGACAATCCTAAGATCCCTTTGTGTCTATCTCGGTGAATTTCGATGCCAATGACGTAAGAAGCATCTCCGAGATCCTTCATGTCGAAGTTATGCGAGAGTAACCGCTTCGACTCATGCAACATGTCTAAACTATTACTTGCCAATAGAATATCATCTACGTAAAGGAAAAGTATAGTAAAGTTGCTCCCACTCATCTTGAGGTAGGTGCATTGATCCACTTGATTCTTCATAAAACCTTATTTCTTCATGACTTCATCAAACTTGAGGTACCACTGACGTGATGCTTGTTTTAACTCGTAAATGGATTTCTTCAGCTTACAGACTAGATGCTCCTGACCTTCAGGTTTAAAGCCTTCAAGTTGTTTCATGTAAATATCTTCGTCCAAATCTCCGTTAAGGAAAATGTTGGGATTGAACCCTATCAGAGGAACAGATAATTAAAGCCAAAACTGGATCAGAGCAGTGGATCCAGAATAAGCAGACGATTACAGTTAGTTCATGCAAATCTCTCCCCTTGAAAGTGGTTTTATATCTGCTGACCTCCTATCTGCTGATCTTACTAAGTGTTGTCCTACAACTGCTGCTTTGCATCTACTGACAAATGTCAAAGACTGATGGAAGACCAAAGCTCTGCTAACTCAATCTACTGCCTTGAGTCAAGCACTGCTGATCCGGACAGACACTGCTGGGTTCACAGCAGTGGAAGGATGCAGCAGCTGTTTAAGTGTCTTTTATGTAAAGAAATGTAATAGCAGTAGTTAGTATATCAGAGTTTGTATAGATCAGAGGTTAGAGTTTGTTAGGAGGTTAGATGTCACTTTCATGGTGACGTCAGCTAAGATGCTCAGTGGTTTGCAAGTGCCTATAAATAGTTCAGTACTTTGTACTGTTCTATTAGCTCTTTTACAACATTGTCTTCTTTGCACGAACAAACTACTGAGCTCTGGCTGAGGGGGAGTTTGCATTCATTCATCAATCATTGTAATCGTTGTTGAAACAAATTCAATCTTTCGATTCATTGTGTAAAGATGTTTGATTAAAGTATTACTCTCGTTTGATTGTATGCAAAGTTTGTTTTCATCTTAATTCCGCTGCACAACTCTCTCATTTCCATCTTAATTTCAAACGAAAATACAATCAAAAAGAAACTCAGATCCAACAATTGGTATCAGAGCTTGGACAGTCAAATTTGATTTAACAATCATTTTGACGTAAATAGTTCAGCTCATAGCAGTTGATACTGATTGTTTGTTCGTCCGTTGAAAAACAGAGCAAGGATTAATCACCATTAAAGTTGATTTCTCAGTGTCTGTAAAACAACAAGAATGACGTCACAATCTCAGGATGATAAAAACAACATCGGCTCGCTTTTTAAACCACCTATGCTAAAAAGAAATGAGTACAACATCTGGCAGAGGAGGATGGGTCACATCCTCGCTCAACAAAGCACAGGTTGTTGGAAGTCTGTCATTTATGGTCCCCATGTTCCTTCAGTGCCAAGTGCTGAAGATGCTAAAAAGTTCGTTCCAAAACCAGTTGAAAATTATACCGAAACCGATTTTCAAAAGATCGAACTAGATGCTAAAGCGTTTAGCATCGTAGCATCAGCACTGCCCAATGAGATATATGCTGGACTGTTACATTGTAACAGTGCCAAAGAGTTATGGGACGCACTTAAGGAACAGTTTGGGGGAACTGAAGAAGTCATAGAAAACAATAGGGAAATCCTGAACCAACAGTATGAAACATTTTGCTACGTTAAAGGCGAATCACTAACGCAACAATTTGAGCGTTTCAGTTGTCTCATCAGTGAACTGAGGCTTGTTAACACCACTTTTACAAACTCAACTCAAAATAGCAGGTTCCTCAGGTCACTGCCAGAAAAATGGGACACCATAGCTTTTGTCACCCGAAACTCACCTGAATTCAAGGATCTGACCTTGACCCAACTCCACGGTCGACTCCTAACCTACGAAAGGGAGTTGAACCAGAAAATGAGGTTACAAGAGTCAGGAAAAGTTACCGATGATTACACTTTCGGTAATACTGCTCTTCTGGGTCAAGAAGAATCTGGGAGCAGTGGTAAGGATCAGGGTTATGATCACTTCATTGACATAACTGCTGGTGCAAATTTTAACAACCCTGATCCTCACTCTGCTAGTTATGCATTCACTGCAAATGAAAACCAGATGTTAGACAATTTAAGTTTTGAACTAAATGATTTGCAACATTTTGATCCCACTGATTTAGAGGAAATGGACATCCTGCACCAACTAGCTTTGCTAAGTGTTAGAACTAGCAAGTTCTACAAGAGAACAGGGCGAAAATTCCCAGGTTTGCATGGGAATCTAAGGGTTGGGTTGGATAAATCGAAAATCAAGTGCTACAAGTGTAATAGGTTGGGACATTTCGCTAGGGAATGTAGGAGTCAAACTACTGGTCCCATAATTACTCATCCTAGCTCAAATCCTAGACCTCAAAACCAAAACACTGTGCACTATGCCCAATATGCCCCAACAGCTCAAGTGAACACTGCTCACTATGCTGCTGCCCCTGTGCCAGTACATTATGTCCAAACTACTGTTCCACAAATCCAATATGTTCAAACCCCTGCTCCACAGGTACAAGTGCAACCTGTTGCACCTCAAACCACTGCTCCAGCAGCAGCACAACCAGATCAACAAAGTTTTTTCACTCAAGGGTTTGTTGACTGGAGCAGTATGCCTGAAGACCTTAATGATGAAAATTTTGCACTCTATGCTTCTAATGATTCTTCTCATGATGAGTTTTGTTTGATGGCATTAGAGTCAATACAGGAGGGGGTTGAAACTGAGGAGGAACAGCAGAGCTTTGAAACAGTGGAAGAGGTGACTGAAGCAGTGGTTACTGCTGTGGCTGGTGAACTACTGTTGGGAGAAAGTTCAGGTTCCCTGATTGAACCACTGACAGATCCATGGTCCGAAGAGGACAAACAAGAAGAGAAAGAAGAAAAGGCTGGTGAAAAGAAGGTGAAAGCTGATGATGAGGAAGATCATCAATGTGATTGTGCAATGATGGCAGCTGCCAAGGTATCTCCTCAAGTTCTTGAAAAACTGTGTTCTGACAATTGCATAATTGCTTTTGCTAACATTAAAGAGGTGAATGAAAACCTTCGGGATAAAATCTTGTCTAATGAGGTCAAATTTGAAAGGTCTTTAAAAGAACTTAAAAACAAATTGACTGAAAAAGAAAAAGAGAACATCTGTCTAAAAGAAGAGCAAAGTATAACCAAAACCCAACTTCAAACTATGGTAGAAAAATACCAAGTTTGCAAAAAGGAGTTGGAGTCCGCCCAGATTACTTGTGAAAGATGGGTGGAATCTTGCAAAGGATATGAGGTTATGCTTGAAAAACAGAGAAAAAGCAATGTGAAATTTGGGGTTGGCTATAGAAAACATGATGATGAAAACACTGCTTTTGAAAAATCTGTTCAAACCACTGATGTAACCACTGAGTTCATCCCCACAAACAAGAATGGCCAAGAAGTGAAAATCACTGACAAACTTGGTAACAAAATCACACTTGACAGACCAATGGAATCCTCTACTTTTAAGGAGCTTGAAGAATACCAGTTTAAACCAAAATGGTCTGATGAGTGTGACATTCTTGAAAATTTCAAGCCAATGGACTTTACATCAACTGATGGTGTCAAGGCTCCAAAAGCTAAAGTCATACCTCTCAAGGACATCCCAGCAGTGGTTAAAACCTCTGCTGCAAAGGAGTCTGAAAAGAGAAAGAAGAAAGAAAAAATTGATAACTTGTTTTGTGAATTCTGTGAGAAAAGAAATCATCTTACAAAAGATTGTTTCCACTTAAAAGCGTATGATTTAAACAGAACAAGTGTCATTGTTTCAGCTGAAGGTTGAATTGTCTGTGGTAAAACAAACCACAAAACTCAAGCATGTGTGTATCTCAAAAACTTTGATGTGAAAAAGAATGAGTACATTGCTAAAACATCCTTGAGTCCATCATCATCATCAACATCTGTCAAATTCACCAAGAAACAACCACTGTTTGTGCCAGTTCAAACAGCTGTTACAAAACAGCTGAACCAAACATCTGTCAAAAGAGATGTTCAGGTTACTGATGCACCCCCTGCCAATCAGTTCAGAAAAGGCAGAGAAAAACAGTCTTACCAAAGGATTCCTCACGTTTATGAGGCCTACAAAAGGCCCTCTAAACCCAAAGTGAACAAGCATCCTTTTGGTTACCAGCAGATGATTGGTCAGGACCCACAACAGTGGTTAGAGAAACACTGTCCTAAAACAGTTCAAACTCCTGACCTAACCACTGTCCATCATTCTGCATCCATCCCAGACATTGTTGAGACCCCATCCAAAGCCTTGTTGGCTTTGGAGACCTTAATGAACTAATCCTTTTACTTCATGTGCAGGGAGCTTCTGCATGCTTTGATAGTCTTTGGTATGTAGATAGTGGAGGCTCCAGGCACATGACAGGATGTAAAGCCCTCCTCAAAGACTTTAAAATCCATGGAGGGGGTGATATATCCTTTGGGAATAATAGTAAAGGAAAAGTTCTGGGGTCGGGTACAGTGGAGTCTGGAAAAGTAAAATTTGAAAATGTCAATCTAATAGACAATCTAAAATTCAACCTTCTGAGTGTGTCCCAAATGAGTGACAAGGGATTTGGGTCATTCTTCACAAAAGACTGTTGTAGGATTGTTGGACCAGAAATGGTCAAAAAGATTGAAGCAATAATCAACTCTGGTCAAACTAAACTTGTTGCTCAAAGAAGTGGCAATGTTTATGTTGTTGACATGTCAAAAGAGTGTCCCAGAGCTGATGCCTGTCTGTTCTCAGCTGCTTCTAACAAAGAGACAGAACTTTGGCACAGAAGGCTGGGACACACAAATCTTAAGACAATCACAGAAATTTCAAAAAATGGTTTGGTGAGAGGCCTACCACAAAAATTGTTTTCATGTCCTGAACATTGCATTTCCTGTTTAAAAGGAAAACAGCATAAAAGTTCTTACAAGTCCATTGAAGAGTCCAAAACAACCCAGTGTTTGCAAATGCTACACATGGATTTGTTTGGCCCAGTTCAAGTCATGAGCCTCAAAAAGAAAAGATATTGTTTGGTTATTGTTGATGACTTTTCTAGGTTCACATGGACTTTCTTTTTGCACTCAAAAGATGAAACTGCAGGCATTTTGCAAGACTTTGTAATACAGGTTGAAAAGCAATTTGACCTTCCAGTGAAAAGCTTCAGGAGTGACAATGGCACAAAATTCAAAAATAGAGAGTTGGATGCCTTCTGTGTGAAGAAAGGGATTGTAAGGCAGTACAGCATCCCAAGAACACCAGAGCAGAATGGGGTAGTGGAAAGGAAGAACAGAACTCTGATTGAGGCTGCCAGAACCATGCTTGCAGATTCAGGTTTGCCATTAACTTTCTGGGTAGAGGCAGTAAACACTGCTTGCTATGTTCAGAACAGAGTTTTAATAAACCCCAGGCACAAAAAGACTGCCTATGAAATTCTGTATAAAATTAAACCACTGATCTCATATTTCAAAGTGTTTGGCTGCCCATGCTTTATTTTGAACTTAAAAGATTCCATTTCAAAATTTGCAGCCAAAATTGATTGTGGTTATCATCTGGGATACTCAACCACTGCCAAGGCCTACAAAGTGTTCAATACACGGACCAAGGCAGTGGAGGAGACTTTGAATGTTAAGTTCAATGAACTCTCATCAATGAAAATCCCAGCAAACCCTGCAGATCTGTTTGATCTTGAAAAATTCACTTTTGAAAATACTGCTGTCAAGACTAACAGTGCAGGTCCATCAGAGGATACAACACCAGACTATGGGTATGAAATCATCATCCCTCAAAGGTCTGCCACAAAGGGAAAAGCACCAGCTGTTCAAAACAGTTGTCAAAGCTCAACCACTGCTACCTCAACAGTTGTTGACCAAAGTAGCCCATCAACCACTGCTTCCACATCCTCAAACACTGCTGACAAAAGTCCTCAAACATTGGATAAAAGTCAGCAGTTGTCCACTTCATTACCTCCTATACCACCACCTTTTGAAGCCACTGCTGGATCATCAAAGTCCCCAGCAGTGGTTAGCTCAGATGATACACATTTGCAGCCTTCACCAACCAATGCCATCATACCATACCAAGGAGATTTAATCTTCTTGAGATCTCATCCACCTGATCAAATCATTGGCAACATAAATGAAGGGGTGCTCACAAGAAGTCAAACCCAAAACATTTGTCTTTTTGCTGGTTTTCTATCACTCCATCAGCCAGTCAAGTACCAAGAGGCACTGAAAGACAACAGCTGGGTAGAAGCCATGCAAGAGGAGCTCCAACAGTTTAAAAGACAATAAGTATGGGAGCTTGTACCACTGCCAGAAGAGGTTAGTCCCATTGGCACAAAGTGGGTCTTCAAGAACAAAACTGATGAAAGGGGTATTGTTGTCAAGAATAAAGCCAGGCTCGTGGTTCAAGGTTACAGACAGGAAGAGGGGATTGATTATGATGAAACATTTGCCCCTGTTGCTAGATTAGAAGTCATTAGACTGTTCCTGGCCTTTGCTGTCAACCACAATATGAAGGTGTTTCAAATGGATATCAAAAGTGCTTTCCTCTATGGTACAATTCAAAAAGAGGTGTATGTTTGTCAACCTCCAGGTTTTGAGGATCCATTTTATCCAGATCATGTCTACAGGCTAAACAAAGCCTTGTATGGCTTGAAACAAGCACCAAGGGCCTGGTATGAAACTCTTTCCAACTTTCTACTCTCCAATGGTTTCAAAAGAGGTACTATTGATAAAACATTGTTTTTAAAATGGAGAGGGAAGGATTTAATGATTGTCCAGATTTATGTGGATGACATTATTTTTGGAAGCACATGTAACTCAATGTGTGAAGAGTTTAGAGAACTCATGACAGCTGAGTTTGAAATGAGTGCAATGGGTGAGCTACAATGCTTTCTTGGTCTCCAAGTTCAGCAAATGCAAAATGGAACTTTCATTCATCAAAGCAAATATGCTAAAGAACTTTTGACCAAATTTGATATGAATGATTGTAAACCATGTAGCACACCCATGGCAACAAATAAGCTGGTCATGTCTGATGAAAAAGATGAGCTGATTGACCAAACACTTTATAGAAGCATGATTGGGTCTTTATTGTACCTAACTGCATCTAGAACAGACATCATGTTTGCAACATGTGTCTGTGCAAGAAGTCAATCAGCTCCCAGAAAATCAAATCTCATTGCTGTAAAAAGGATCTTCAGATACATAAAAGGTGCTCCCACACTTGGTATCTGGTATCCAGCTAATGGGAACATCAAGCTTTCAGGTTTCTCAGACAGTGACTTTGCTGGATGTCACACCACAAGGAAGTCCACATCAGGAGGGTGCCAGTTTCTAGGTGATTGCTTAGTTTCATGGCAAAGCAAAAAGCAAGCAGCTGTTTCAACATCCACTGCTGAAGCTGAATACATTGCTGTTGCAAGCTGTACAGCCCAACTCCTGTGGCTTCAAAATCAGTTGCTGGATTTTGGTATCACTGCCTTAAAGACACCACTCATGTTGGACAGTCAGGCAGCATAAAATATCATCAAAAATCCAGTTTCCCACTCAACCACCAAACACATCGACATCAGACATCACTTTGTGAGGGATTGCTATGAAAAAGGTTTGATTTCTCTGCATCATGTCCCAACTAAAGACCAGCTAGCTGATGTGCTCACAAAAGCACTTGATACAGCCACTTTTGAAAGTTTGGTCTCTAGGATTGGGATGCTGAACATGGAATAACAAGCAACATCTTGTTTTTCTATGAATAAAAGCAACAAAATGTTTTCAGAAAATCAAAACTTCATCCTTAAAAATAGCTAAAAATGATATTTTTCATTAAAATCCTTAAAAGTCTGCCATTACCCACTGATTGTTCAAAAGTCTGCTCTACTTCAAAAGTCTGTCCACTGCTGAAAGTCAACCCCTGCTCTCTCATTACTTTGATAAACTCTGTTGTTCAAAAGCAGTGTCTTATCCACTGATATGCTATCCACTGATAGTGAAAATCATCCACTGCTTTCATACCACTGCTTTCATACCACTGCTTTCATCTGTCCCTATCACACAAGTACTGTCCTTCACTTTCAACAGGGGTTGTCACGTGGGCAGTACATATTGGTCAGACCTTTTGTAACGGCTGCCACCTCAGCATTCACTTTCTTCCCTATAAAATCCCCTACTCACCACCAAAACAGGGTTTTACTGTCGAATTGAATTCTTAAAAATTCTCTTCTCAAAGCAGTTTTTCTTCTCATCTTTCACAACTTTCTTCGATCATTCATCTTCAAAATGACAAAATCGAAATCATCCTTAAAACCCTCATCCAAATCATCATCGAAAACAGCCTCTCAAAAGGCAATCTCCACTGAAATTCCACATAAACCATCTCACAATCTCCTGGGTCTTCTCACAAAACCTGGAACCACCAAAGTTTTCGATTCCATAATTGATCTCATGGCAAAATCAAAGTACAAAACTTTGTTCACTGCCGATGCACCAATCTATTTGGCGACCCAAAGGGAGTTCTGAAAAAATGCAACCCTTGAAAAACAAGGAGACACTGCAACCACCATAAACTCTTCGATAAAGGGTAAAGTTGTCCAAATCACGCCACAATCCATTTCAGAGGTCTTTCAACTCGGTGATCAGGAAGGTAAAATTTCTTTCAATAAAAACGAGTTACAAACTGACTTCATTGAGAGAGGGTATGAAGCCACAATGATGAAGAAAATTACCTTAGAAAAAAGGTTATTTTCCGTCTGCAACCAGATTTTTATTTCATACCCTCCTACTATGTGTTTCAAACAAAACCACTTCTTTCAATGAAATCCCTTTAAAGATTCAAAATCTGGGATATGCAATTCTTCAAGGAGAAAATTTTAACTATTCTCGGGAAATTTTTAAAGATTTGGTTAATAATGTTGAAACAAAATCATTCTTACTGTTTCCAATGTTTTTAAGTTACTATTTTTCAAAGAAATTCAGTAAGGATGATTTAGCTGTAATAAACCAAGGTGATTCTACTCAAATAAACAGTTTAACAACTGAAACTTTTTCAAGAATGTTAGCACCTTGCAAAACACAAGCAGAGGTGCCTGAGCAGATTTTAGCAGTTACAACTGCTCCTCAGGTATCTGCTGCTGAGCCCACTGCTCAAGGTGATCAAAGCAGCAGCACAACTGTTTTGAAACCCACACCTAAAATCACCAAAAAGCCAACAAAAAGAAAAACACAAAAACCCCCCAAAACCATCAAAAAGGCATATCTGGAGGATGAGATACCAGAGCACCTGCCAGTGACAACACAAAAGTCACAAGAAACCACTGCTGCTACTTCCTCACAGCAGTTGGTACAAATATCTCAACCCATAACCGAAACTCCTCCTGTTTCTTCAAAAAAAGAACAGGTTGTACAAATAGGGTCTCCACATCATGATGCTCTGGAAACACTCGTTTCTATCATCCACAGTCCAATGCCCGGGACACATCCTATTTCTACACCAATCATCACATCCACAATTCCCTCACCAATAAAACCACTGTTGGATGCAATTGATTTGAACCAGGCATTAACCAGTCCTTCTCAATCACCTACTAATGAGAATATACCTCAACAACTGACTGGGTCTGATGTATCAATCTTTGCTAACCCACCAACACAACCTGAGGAGGTTACACCCCATGAGTTACAAGTAACTCTTGGTGGTAATCCAAGTGAAGCAGCCACTACAACTGTTGAACCTACAGGTTTACAGTTGGACAGTGGTTACATTAATAAGACTTCCTTGGAGGCAATTCCTTTTATAGCACCTCTGCCAACCACCAGTGGATTTATTTATCCTACTGGCAACATCAAAAGGTTGTCAAGTGTTGAAGGAAGAAGACCCCAGTACCAAGAAAAAGGGGCATCAGTGGTTAATGTTTGGAGTATACTCCCTACATCTACCACTGATAAAACCACTGCTAGTGGGAAATCAGATGATCCCATTAACTTGGGTGATGGTTTAAAGTACCAGAAATTGACGGATCGTATTGCAAAGCTTGATAACTCTGTTGCAGAACTCAAAGATATGCTACAACAGGTGTTACAAGTTCAGAAGGTACAATCAACTGTTGTTCCACCTCAAGCACCTGCTCCACAAAGGGCACCTGCTACAAATGAGCTCTGGAATCTATTTCAATCTTTTCTCCAACAACAAGCACAATTAGCAGATCAGCAACATGAAAAACATGTACAACAACTGAGAAATGCAATGGAGTCAAGGTTCAAGAACACTCAGGCTGATTTAAAGGCTCTCAAAACTCAGATCTTGCACACCACTGGCAATGCTCCTCCAAAAGTCCGCTACATTTATCAAATCCCCGAAGATAATGCCAAAAAGGGGGAGAAAATTAAGGAGTGGAAAAAGAAGGGTATAGAGGATGGTCTCTATCTTGAACCAGAAAATTCAAACATGACCAAAAAGATCCCTTTGCCAGATGGCAGCAAGAAAATTGATGTGACAACAAATGCACTAGCAGAAGTAGTTGCAAGTGTAAAAAGGGATAGAGAGGCCAAAAGGAAAGCCAGGGTGGACAGAATGGATCATCCAGATCAGGGTACTTCTGGGTCAAAGGATAATGAAAATCCTGTTGAGGAAAAGAAGAAGCCTACTAGAAAAGTGAGGCAACCCAAATCCATTCCAACCAGACATTCAAAGTCTGCTCAAAAACCACCATACAAAACAGCTGATGCAACAGGAGTTACAAAAACTACTGCTTGCCAAACAGTTGTTCCATCAACACACACCACTTCAACACACACAACATCCACTGCTTTACCATCATCACCACCAAAAACAACACCTGCTGACATACAGCAGAAGACAGCAGATGTTATAACATCTGTTGTAATGACAACAGTGGTTGAAACACCAGTTGTTTCAACAACTGTTAGTCAATCACAATCCACTGCCACTACATCTACCACCACTGTTCCATCCAAAACATCATCAGTCCCTCCTACAAAAAGGAGAAGACTAATTCTCAAAGATGATGACAATTCACCACCACAAACATCTTCAAAATCTTTAGCACTTGTCACAATTCCAAAACCTGTTCCTCTCTCTTCAGTTAAAATGTACAAGCCCTTACCTCCTGCAGGTGTTCAATTTCCTCTTGAATTAGCAGTTGTTAGAGAAGAAATAAAATCTTTTTACTTTGAGGATGACCCTGCCAAACGGAGTTTGCCATCAATAAAAGGATATCCCTGGCCTAAAAATGTTGATGAATATTTGGAAATCAAGGCCAAGCAAGCAGAGGATATCTCAAAGAAAAACACACAAGGGAAATCTGATAAAGAAATTGCATAGAGAAGTCAATATTTGCTCACACAAGTCAGATCCCTAGAGCAATTTGCAAAAAATGTTAGTCAACAAATTTCTGAAAGAGCAGCTGAAACTCTGAAGAAAGACTACATTGAAAGCATCATGGCTCACAAGAAGTACAAAGGAGAGAGATACATGTACAAAGAGTGGACTATTCCTGAACTTGAAAACGAAGCAGCACGAATTCAAGACATGATAAAAAAGGAAAGTCACTCACACTCCTCCTAACTGGGCAAAGTTTAGAAAGAATGTACCTGACAAACAGGAAGAGCTGAGGAGAATGAAAGAGGAACTGGTAGCAGCTGATTATGGAAACAAAAGACAAGTTGCTAGATGGAAAGAAGATGTGGTCAGGGCTACTTACAAAAAGTTGGAACAATTAAGAAATAAAGATCCCACAGTTCCTCAAAAGCCTGACTATCCTGAAGCAGCGGTTTCAAAAAGACCATCAAAGCTGCAAATCAGGAGATCCACAGCTCCAGTTGGTGCTGCCATCTACAAAAGAAGGCCACAGAAACAGCTAATTGCTGAAACCATCAAAGAGTTAATGGAAGGTGAAGACCTTGGAAAAGAGGGTATAAAGAAAATGATCATGGAAACTCTTGGTTTGGATCAAACTGCAAGTACTGCTCAGCCAGTCATGAATAGGCCAGCCTCTCCAAATACTTCTGCAAATAAACATCTCCCAAGAAACCCACCAGGCTCAAAAATACAAAAGTGGGAAACTGACAAACAGACCTGCGTATTGACTTTGCTCAGGTCTGGTGGAGAAGTGGAGAAAATATCAAGGGAACAAGCTCTTGGCCTGAGTCTTGAAGATTTGCAGGATCTCCTTGATCTTCCACTTAGCAGGGATGATGAAGATACAGATGCCCTAGACTTTGAATTACAATTTAAAGGTCAGATAAGGGAGCTGTTGATGAGGCAATAAAGAATTCCACAAATAATGAAGAGTTTTGACATTATCTGTTCCAGGGGGAGATTGTTGGGATTGAACCCTATCAGAGGAACAGATAATTAAAGCCAAAACTGGATCAGAGCAGTGGATCCAGAATAAGCAGACGATTACAGTTAGTTCATGCAAATCTCTCCCCTTGAAAGTGGTTTTATATCTGCTGACCTCCTATCTGCTGA
Organism: Helianthus tuberosus; assembly: GCA_030545235.1. Lineage (NCBI taxonomy): Eukaryota > Viridiplantae > Streptophyta > Magnoliopsida > Asterales > Asteraceae > Helianthus > Helianthus tuberosus. Next base: position 158,433 of record JARYGA010026437.1, read on the forward strand.
TCTTACTAAGTGTTGTCCTACAACTGCTGCTTTGCATCTACTGACAAATGTCAAAGACTGATGGAAGACCAAAGCTCTGCTAACTCAATCTACTGCCTTGAGTCAAGTACTGCTGATCCGGACAGGCACTGCTGGGTTCACAGCAGTGGAAGGATGCAGCAGCTGTTTAAGTGTCTTTTATGTAAAGAAATGTAATAGCAGTAGTTAGTATATCAGAGTTTGTATAGATCAGAGGTTAGAGTTTGTTAGGAGGTTAGATGTCACTTTCATGGTGACGTCAGCTAAGATGCTCAGTGGTTTGCAAGTGCCTATAAATAGTTCAGTACTTTGTACTATTCTATTAGCTCTTTTACAACATTGTCTTCTTTGCACGAACAAACTACTGAGCTCTGGCTGAGGGGGAGTTTGCATTCATTCATCAATCATTGTAATCGTTGTTGAAACAAATTCAATCTTTCGATTCATTGTGTAAAGATGTTTGATTAAAGTATTACTCTCGTTTGATTGTATGCAAAGTTTGTTTTCATCTTAATTCCGCTGCACAACTCTCTCATTTCCATCTTAATTTCAAACGAAAATACAATCAAAAAGAAACTCAGATCCAACAGAAAACGGTTTTAACGTCCATCTGATGTAACTCCAAATCAAAATGAGCTACTAGGGCCATGACGATCCTTAATGAATCTTTACGAGAGACAGGTGAAAACGTCTCTTGATAATCAATTCCCTCTTTCTGAATGTAGCCCTTTGCAACCAATCTCGCTTTGTAGCGTTCAAAGTTCCCATTCGGATCCAGTTTTGTTTTGAACACCCATTTACATCCTACGGGTTTGACTCCGTTGGGTAATTCTACCAAATCTCAAACATCATTTTTCTTCATGGATTCAAGCTCATCAATCATCGCTTTATTCCATTCAGAAGACTGATAACTGCTAATGGCTTCATTGTAAGAGATAGGATCATTGAGCTTTCCGGGATCCATTTCAGTCAGGTAGGTAACATAATCATCCCAATTAGTATGCCTTCTTTGCCTAGATGACCTCCTAGGTGGATTATCGGGTTCAGCGTTGTCTTGGTGTTGAGCGTTTAATGTGCCTTCGTTATGAGGTATAATGGGTTCTGATTGTAGAGGTAAATTTGGAGTTGGTGCAGTAGCTTCAGGTGCAGTGGTTGCATTGGGTACAAGAGGAGTAATCGGAGTAATGGTAAGCGACGAGTCTCTCCCCCCCACGTCTTGTACTTCTTGCAATCCTTCGTAAGGGTTGGTACTGCTCCCACTGACCTTGAAATCCTCCAGGAACGCAGCACGCTTGGTTTCAACAATACGGGTGACATGAGAAGGACAATAGAAACGATAACCCTTTGAATTATCAGGATACCCAATAAAGAAACAGGTAACTGTTTTAGGGTCAAGTTTCCTTAGGAAAGGACTGTAAAGTTTTGCTTCAGCAATGCAGCCCCATACTTTCATATATTTAAGACTCGGTTTCCTTCCTGTCCAAAGTTCATAAGGAGTTTTAGGGACAGACTCAGAAGGAACTCTATTGAGTATATGAACAGCTGCTTTTAACGCTTCAGTCCAGAGGAATAATGGTAAATTAGTGTTGGCTAACATACTGCGCACCATGTTCATAAGGGTACGATTTCTTCTATCAGCGACACCGTTCTGCTGAGGTGTACCAGGCATGGTGTATTGGTTCACAATCCCCTGGCCCTTACAAAACTCATAAACTGGACTAGGAGCTTGACCCACATCAGTATGTCATCCATAATATTCACCGCCTCTATCTGATCTCACAACTTTAATCTGACGATCTAATTGCTTTTCAACTTTAGCCTTATAATCTTTAAAAGTTGTTAGAGATTCAGATTTTTCCTTAATTAGATACAAGTACATATAACGAGAATAATCATCAATGAAAGTGATAAATGAAGTATGTCCTGTTATGCCTGCAATTTGGTAGGGACCACTAATGTCAGTGTGAATGAGTTCTAATAAATTAGAACTCCTAGTGACACCTTTCTTATTTTCTAATGTCATTTTACCTTTAAGACATTTGACACATGTTCCAAAATCAGAGAAATCGAGAGGAGGTAAGACTTCATCCTTTACAAGACGACTTAATCGTTCTTTTGAAATGTGGCCTAAACGCTGATGCCACAACATGGATGAAGTCTCTAAGTCTCGTTTCTCTTCCATCTTTGTGAGTGATTCATTAATGTTATATGACAACAAAGATTTGGAAAAGCCATCATCTAGTTCTAATCTATAGAGACCACCATCCAGAACACCAGTACCATAAAGAACAGAATCATAGAGGATAGAAAGTTTGCGATGACCATGGGAAACAATAAAACCGTCCATGTCTAACTTTGGTCCTGATACAAGGTTCCGAGTTACCTCAGGAACATATAAGGTATCATAAAGTTTAATACATAAACCAGTTTTCATAACTAATTGTAATGTTCCAATGGCCTTCACTTCTAATTCTCGATCATCCCCAACCTTAAGCGTTCTTTGGTTTCTTTCCAGCTTCCGGATTGAAAGGAATCCCTGAGTTGAATTGGTAACATGAACCATAGAACCAGAATCAAACCACCAAGAATTAGCAGGAACACTTAAATTATAGGACTCAAGTATCATAAAATAATCGTTACCTTTCTTAGCCAGCCACTCCTTAAAGTCAAGGCATTCCTTCTGCATGTGTCCTGTCTTTTTACAGAATTTGCAGCGGATACTGACTAAGGAGTTCTTAGAGCTGGAATGTGCACTTGTATTAAGATTAGGCCTTTGGACTTTTTAAGCATCCTTCCTCTGATGATTGTTCTTCCTTTTCTTAGAGTTGGAGATGGTGAAGTTAGCAACATCGGTAGTGCGATCCATCCTCATACGCTCTTCCTCCTGTACGCACATAGCGACCAGTTCACTCCTTGTCCATTTGTCCTTCTGAGTGTTATAATTGATCTTGAATGCTTCAAAGGACGAAGGAAGCGAAGTAATGATGAAATGAACAAGGAAACCATCACTGATTTCCATTTCCAGCCCCTTCAGCTTATTGGCCATGTCATTCATCATCATGATGTGCTCGCGAATGCCGCTCCTCCCATCATACTTAGTTGTCACCAGCTTGAGAATAAGAGTACTAGCGTGTGCTTTAGACGTCCCCTTGAATTGCGCCTACACAGAAGCCAAGTAGGTTTTAGCATCTTCAGAATCAGGAATAGCTCCTCTGATTGCATTGCTTATGGACTGCTTCATGAACATGAGAGACATGCGGTTACACCTCGTCCACTTTTCATGAGTTAACTGCTGAGCAGCAGTACTTTGTGGAGTAAGGTCCGCTGGCTTATCCTCTCTTAGAGCATAGTCAAAGTCTAGCAATCCAAGTGTAAGCATGAGAGCATCCTTCCATGCAGCAAAGTTATCACCAGTCAAAGGTGGAATCCCGCAATTGGGCGCTGATAGTGGAAATAAGATGAGCAAGTTATGATACTAAGGAAGAAGTCCTAATGTGATCTAAAGGCACGTTAAAATAAGGCAGGCATAAATAATGACCATTTTACATTATGAAGCTGTGATATTGTCTATTACTAATATCAAAATAATAGACTTAGTTAAAATTCTACTTAAACGAAGACAAATCAGCTTTGGCCAGAAGTGTAATCATTTAAGCATGTGTGCAAAATGATTGTAACAAATCAGCTTTGGCCAGAAATTGTGACAATCACTTTAGTTATGCACTTGTTAAGTATGCCATCTATGAAGGAATTAAATCAGCTTTGGCCAGATATTAAGACATTCATGTTTATGATGCACACTTAACATAGCTTTCGTAATACTTGAACGATAAGTAGATGTATCAAGTCAGCTTTTGGCCAGAAATGATACATCAAAAGCTCATTCAAGTAAAGCTATTTTGGTTTTGTAAAACATTATCTGATTCTGATTAATTAATTAATTAAGTAATTACAAAACCAATTATTTAATAGCAAACCACCCGTTAGCGCAGTGAGTTCGCTGGGGGGTGCAGGGGGACAGCGTGCCCCCGCACGGGGTTCGGGGCGGAGCCCCGAGCTAAATCTTAGTTCACATTAAACAGCCTAAAATAATAAGGTTTCGAGTCAGGTCTCGACTGAGTTATGAGATCTCGAGTCAGTTATGAGGTCTCGAGTCGCAACCTTATTGTCTCGAGTCGGAACCATGGTCTCGACTACTATATCTTATGAGATCTCGACTCATGATGAGGTCTCGAGTCGCAACCACGGTCTCGAGTCGTAAACTTTTGAGCCCTTATGATTTCGAGTCGAGACCTTATGGTCTCGAGTCGAGATCCGTTGGTCTCGAGTTGTGAAGGTTTAAGGACCTGATGATTTCGAGTCGAGGCCTTATGGTCTCGAGTCGAGACTGATGGTCTCGAGTCGTAATCCGATGGTCTCGAGCCCACTGTTGATAGCTGTTTATTGTGATAATAACTGAAAACTCGAATTCTAAGGGATTATGAGATATGATTTCCTGTTTTAAGATGATCTAATTTTATCAAAATATTTCGAAAAATTATAACTGTATATCTTTTAACAGTTTTCGAATAAACTTAAAAGATAAAATTGGATCAAACATGGAAAGACACTCATCAATCCTAAATACATTCCAAAACATAACAGAATTTTCGAATTTTCCTAAGAACATGATGAACCCTAAAAAATAAAACATAAATTCTGGAACCCGAAACCTGAATTTTTTAAGGTTTTTAAAACAGATTTCGGTCATAAACATAATCCAGTTGATTTCGAATGAACATGTGATTAACCTTTTCCGAAAACAGTGATCTTGAGTGGATATATTCGACTCAAAACCGGCTGTTAGTTTATTAAGTTAAAAATTCCTGTTTTCATGATTTCAATCCCAGAATTATGGATACGAAAACAGAACTGACTAATCAACATATGCTCTGATACCACATGTTGGATCAGTTCTGTTTAATCATAATGGAAAAAAAAACATACCTGTCACTGCAGACAGTGCAGTGGAGAATCCAGTGAGAGAAGACGACATGGAGTTCGACATCTTTGTCAAGGTGATCTGGTTCCTCCTTAGGGTGCTGACTGATGATGGTGACTGATTAAACCGAAAAGGGTATCGGCTATGGAGATGAAGGTCGAATGTGATGTTATGCTTATGGGGTATGTCTAATGGTGTAACTGTCTAACCCCTTAACCTCCACATGAGTCTCCTTATATAAGCATCCAGGAGGAAACCTAATTAGTTAATAAGGGTAATATGGTCCATCAACAATTACCAACTAATTATTTAATAGGTTATTATATATTTTGATCTATATTATGTAAATGATTATAATGGCTATAGATTAAATATTAATACATAATATATTTAATCTTACAATGATGCCTTCAATTATGTAGAGAATGAACCCGATTCATTGAAATCACTTCTTGAGGAATGTGATAAACCACTTTACGTTGGCTCAAAGTATAATGCACTTAGTGGATTGTTGAAATTTCAACATTTGAAAGGTCAATTTGGCTGGTCTGATGCTGGTTTCGACGCTTTGTTGGGTGTCCTAAAAGATATCTTACCATCAAACAATACAATTCCTACCTCGATATATGAGGCCAAGAAGTTGCTAAAAGGAGTAGGTATACAATATGAAAAGATTCATGCATGTGAAAACGATTGTGTTCTATTCTGGAAAGAACATAAGGATGCTTCTCAATGTCCATCTTGTGGCACATCTCGTTGGAAGAAGAATACCCAAAACGTGCCTTCAAAAGTTTTGTGGTATTTTCCTCCCATCCCTAGATTTAAAAGAATGTTTTCGTCACCAGAAATTACACATGACTTAACTTGGCATGCACAAGGTCCAGTCAATAATGGTAAGCTATCTCATCCTCGTGATTCCCCCTCTTGGAAGCTTGTTGACAACACGTGGAAAGAATTCGGAAAAGAAAATCGGAATTTTAGGTTTGCCTTGTCCGCTGATGGTATCAATCCTCACAAGTCGTTAAGTTCCACGTATAGCTGTTGGCCGGTTTTCCTAATAACATATAATCTTCCATCTTATTTGTGTATTTCAAGAAAATTCATGATGTTGACTCTATTGATATCAGGGCCAAACCAACCTGGTAAAAATATTGATGTCTACTTGGCACCATTGATAGAAGATCTAAAACTCTTATGGGAAACTGGCGTTAAAATGTTTGATGCTTATAAGAAAGAATACTTCAATCTAAGAGCAATATTACTCTGGACTATAAATGACTTTCCCGCATATGGTAATCTTTCGGGGTGTGTTACGAAGGGTTATTATGCTTGTCCAATATGTTCGGAGAATACTTGTTCACAATGGTTACCAAAGTCCAAAAAAGTATGCTTTCTTGGCCATAGAAGATTTCTCCCACTTGAACATCCTTTTCGTAAAAGAAAAAAAGATTTCAACAATCAACAAGAGAACGATATTATAAAAAAACCCATTATCAGGTGAAGAAATTTACGACTCTTTGACGGGGTTAGAGAATACATGGGGTAAGAAGAAAAAGACAAAGAAGGAAACGTCAAGGAAGCAAACGTCAAAGAAGGAAACGCCAAAGAAGAAAACTTCAAAGAAGGAAACGCCAAAGAAGAAAACTTCAAAGAAGGAAAAAGAAAGTATCGATGAAAGAGCTAAATTGTGGCATAAAAAGTCAATTTTTTTTGAACTTGAATATTGGAAGAAGTTGCTTGTTCGTCACCAGTTAGATGTTATGCACATAGAAAAAAATGTGTGTGAGAGTGTTTACGGGGCATTGTTGAATTTGCCCCACAAGACGAAGGATGGATTAAATGCACGACAAGATCTTGAGGAGTTAGGCATTAGGTCTGAATTACAACCTCAACCAAACGGGAATCGACTTTTGCTTCCGCCTGCGTGCTACACATTGAATTACTCGGAGAAACGTTTATTTTACGATACCTTGTCTAACATAAAAGTGCCTGATGGGTATTGCTCCAACTTCAAAAATCTCGTCTCTGATGATGTTTCAAAGATGAATGGCTTGAAGTCTAATGATTGTCATGTACTGATGCAACAACTTCTCCCTTTTGCAATCAAAGGGGTGTTACATGAGAAAGTGAGGAAAACAATCATAAGCTTATGTCATTTCTTCAACAAGTTGTGTAGTAAAGTTGTTGATGTTAGTAAACTAGGCAAGCTGCAAAGTGACATCGTATTGACTTTGTGTTTGTTAGAGAAGTATTTTCCTCCTTCGTTTTTCGATGTCAAGATTCACTTGATGGTGCATTTAGTTAGAGAGGTTAGGTTATGTGGCCCGGTTCATTTTAGGTGGATGTATCCATTTGAGAGATACATGAAAACACTCAAAGGGTATGTACGAAATCATCATCGACCCGAGGGTTGCATTGCAGAATGTTATGTGGAAGAGGAAGCCTTAGAATTTTGCTCGGGCTACTTGAAAAACATGAAGTCAATTGGCAATCCTTATGAACGTGTTGATGAAAGAATCCGCACAGGCAAGCCTTTATCGGGGGCTACGATTGAGGTTGTGGATGCTAAGTTACTTGATCAAGCTCATCTTTATGTATTACGAAACACTGCTAGTGTGGAGCCGTATATAGAGTAAGAATTACATTAAACTCTATATTCTATGTACTTTATCTAATACATAATGCTTCTTTAAACTTATACTATATTCCAGGCAACATATGTTGGAATTGAAGAATCACAACCCACGTGCCTCTCGAAATAGTACATGGTTACAAGGCCAACACAGTCGAACATTTATTAGTTGTCTTAAGAACAAGGTTTGTTTTTAATAAGATTGTTAGAACTACAATATTTTAAATAATTTTGTTTGATTTACATTAATTCTATTTCCAATAGGTTGAAAAACGTTTGGCTAATGCGGAAGATGTTTGTGACACTGTTCGTTGGTTGGCCAAAGGGCCTGGTTTTGCTGTTGCTAAATATAGTGGTTTTGCCATAAATGAGTATCGGTTCCATACAACATCTCGAGATGAATCTAAAGCAACTCAATGTAGTGGAGTATCTTTAGTTGCACATGCTATGCAGATTGCTAGTGCAAAGGACTCCAATCCCGTTTATGGCGCTGTTACTTACTTTGGTCGTATAAAGGAGATATGGGATCTTGATTATCGCATGTTTACCCTTCCCGTTTTCATGTGTGATTGGGCTGATAGTCGTGGAGTAAAAAAGGCTGATTTTGGATTCACAGTGGTTAACTTTGATAGGCTTGGTCACCAGTCTGAACGCTTCATATTAGCTAGTCAAGCCAAACAAGTTTTTTATGTTCAAGATCAACAAGATGAGAATTTATTCGTTGTTGGTTTCACACCACACAAGATGTACAAGTATGGAGCAAGTGGTGAAATTGATGATATGTTGGCATTTGATGCTACTGTTGATGTTTCACAGTACTCCGGTTTAGTAGACCTTGACGATGATTTTTCGTGTATGCGCGTGGATGGCGAGGGCATATTAGTTTAAACTATTTCATGAATAATAAAATCTGTAGTTTTTGTGTTTTTATTTCAGTTCTTAGATGTGATTAATTATGTCTGAACTGTTTGAATTTGAGAATTTTGCGATTAATTTGATGTTTTAATTACTTAATTCTGATTCGGATCATGATGAAGATTGCAAATTGCATGGAATTTGTCTTTTTTACTTAGTTATGTTATTGTGTTTCTATTACTTAATTTTGTAACAAGTTATTGTGTATTTGTTACTTAATTTCGATTCACACCGTGCTATAACTACTTATTGTCTATTTGTTGAAACAGGTTCTTTTTTGTGACATGGAATCGAATTCTGACTCGGATCATGCTGAAGAGAACAAATCACAAAGAGGTCCAATAATAAGGTCAAAATCTAGTAAAGGGAAACTTATAATTACCTACAATAAAAAAGGTGTCCCAATTGGAAAGGAATCAGTAGCACTCTCTACTTTTGAGGGATTAGTAGCAAGAACTATGGGTCTGTTTGGTATGGGGTAATTGAATGGACGAAGGAATGGAATGGACGCGGTAATGGAATGGATGAGGTAATGAAATTGATTATTACCATTCCATGTCTTGTTTGGTTACCATGTGAGAAAGGAATGAACCATTACATTTTGTTGTTTGGTAGCGAGAAAAGACGAAGGAATAAAATCGGTTGGCGGTGGTCAATGATGGGCGGCGATGGTGGGTGGTGATAGGTGGTAGTTGTAGTGGCGGCAGTGGTGGTGGGTGGAGACGGCGGTGAGTGGAGATGGCGACGGGTGGTGACAACGGTGGTGGTGGTGGGTGACGGTGAATGTGGGTGGCGGCGGTGGTCAGAGGTGGTAGCGGTGGTGGCGGTGGGTGGTGGTGGTTTATAGCGATGACAGAGGTGGGTGGCGACGGCGGCGGTGATCGGATGTGGTAGCGGCAATGTGGGTGGCGGCGGTGGTCAGAGGTGGTAGCGGTGGTGGCGGTGGGTGGTGGTGGTTTATAGCGATGACAGAGGTGGGTGGCGACGGCGGCGGTGATCGGATGTGGTAGCGGCGATGGTGGCAGCGATGATCGAAGGTGGGTGGTGGCGGTGATCAGAGGTGGCAACATCGATGGTGGATGGCGGCGGTGGCGGGGATGGATGTGGGTGGCGGCAATGGAGGTGGCGGGTGACGGCGGTGGCGGCGGTGGCGGGTGCCGGGTGGCGGGGAAGGCGGGTGGCGGGGAAGGCGGGTGGTGGTGGTTGATAGCGATGACGGAGGTGGGTGGCGACGGCGGCGGTGATAGGAGGTGGTAACGGCGATGGTGGCGGCGATGATCGAAGGTGGGTGGTGGCTGCGATCAGAGGTGGCAACGGCGATGGTGGATGGCGGCGGTGGCGGGGATGGATGTGGGTGGCGGCAACGGCGGTGGCGGGTGACGGCGGTGGCGGCGGTGGCGGCGGTGGCGGGTGCCGGGTGGCGGGGAAGGCGGGTGGCGGGGAAGGCGGGTGACGACAGCGGATGACAATGGTGGTGGGTGGTGGGTGGTGGCAACGGTAGTGAGTTGTGGTGTTGTTAATGAAGGGTGAAGAGGGAATGGAATGGAAAAAAAACAGGGGGGAGGGATGGAATGATTTTGAGGGAATGGAATGCATTTTGGAATGGGCGATTCCATTCCATCGACCAACCAAACACTCTTTTCTTCATTCTCTCTCAATGGTCCATTCCATTTCACCTCTCATTCCTTCATACCAAACGCTACCTATGATTCCCATAACATATACCACTTGGCGGAAAGTTGGTAAGGAAACAAAGGAAGAATTATGGCAATATGTCATGGTAAGTCTAACATCTAATCTTAACTTTAAACTATCTTCTTAAGAGTTAATTACACAGATAGTCCCTGTGGATTACCTAAAATAACACCTTTTAGGTACTAACTTTTTTTAACGGATTCGGGTTCTATGGTTTCAATTTTGTAAGACTTTGGGGGTATTAAGGCCAACAAACGTTAAAAATTCTGTTTAGTTTAAGTTAAATGACTCTTTTACCCTTAAATAACCACAGGGACCATATGTGTATATAAATCAAATTTAATTAGAGGGAGCACTTTTGTAAATTACTAAACAAAATAAACAACAGGAATGGTTATTCAATTTCAACTGCTTTTTCTACAATGTTGTTGCTCAAACCATTCACAATTTCTTCATTTTCGTCATATTTGCCGTAACACTAATTTTTTCATTTTCGTCATTTTTGCCGTCATTGTTGTGAATTTGATCATGTTCGTGACCTTCGTCTTCTTCACCGTCTTCTCTGTTCATTTCTAGAATGACGGCGGTAACGCCTTGAGTTTGAAACTGAGAAAATATACGTTAACATTAAGCTACAAAATCTTCAAAAATGAGTTTGTTCTTCATAACGACGTCGTTTCGACTGTGAGTTCGAAACTCTGACATTGCTTCTGAAAATTGATGCTTTGGGGATCAGTTGCAGCGATTCTACTAGCCCGAGTTTTCTCAGTTACGATTATTCTTCCGTTAAATTCTTGAGAAGCATTCGAATTGTTCGATGGTTAAATTTTAGACACTTAAAGTGATCGGGTAAAGGATCCGATTAACGGTCGAGTTCATGCTTGGAAGTGGAAAAGGACTCTCTTGGCTGGGTTGGAAGTTAACGAGCTGCTGACTTTATGCAGCGCTTTGTTCGGTTTCGAGCTGAAAAATACCAGAGCTGCACGTGCTTTGTTTTTTTTTTTTTTTTGTACATTTCTTCTTCCACTATTTTTGTTAGTATATTTTTCTTTATTTTGATAAGTCTCTTCGCTATCATCATCCATCATCGTTAATAAAAGTGAGCATCTTCTGGATTTTCTTTGGTGGCATGAAGTTGCTACTATCACTAATAGCATTCACATATGGTATCAAGAGACCAGGGCACTTTCTAGCCATTCAATAGAGATGATAAAGACAATATTGAATGGCTAGAAAGTGCCCTGGTCTCTTGATACCATATGAGTCGGGTTATCAAAATCGTTACCCGACATGGCGCTAAGTTTAGCATGTGTGTCAACTGGAGTGGTGACCGGGTTGCACGATTGCATGCGAGCACGCGTAATGATGTCTAGAGCATACGCCTGTTGAGATAGGAACATGGTGTCTCCGTTGCGAGAGACTGAGATACCGAGAAAAAAACTAAGTGGCCCGAGATCTTTCATTGCAAATTCACTGGAAAGATGGTCCATTAGTTGATGGCGTAGTTTATCAGCGGAAGTGACCAACAAGATGTCGTCGACATAAAGAAGAAGATAGGCGACATCGTTACCGTGGTGATAAGTGAAGAGGGAGGCATCACATTTACTTTGATTGAAACCCAACGTGAGGACATAGTCGGTGAACCGTTGGTACCAGGCGCGGGGAACTTGTTTCAAACCATATAGAGATCTCTTTAGGCGACAAACATGATCCGGAAACATTTTATGTCGAAACCCCATCGGTTGATACATATAGACTGTCTCTTGAAGAGTGCCATATAAAAAAGCATTGGTGACATCTAATTGATGAACCGTCCACGACTGGGAGAGGGCAATGGACAAGACAGTCCGAATGGTAGCCGGTTTGACAACGGGACTGAACGTCTCCCCACAGTCAATACCGACCTGTTGTAACCGACCATCACATACCAAGCGAGCTTTGTACCTTTCTAAACTGCCATTGGATTTGAATTTATGTTTAAACAGCCACATGCTCCGGGTAACATGCATATGTGGTTGACGAGGTACCAATTCCCAGGTCTCATTTTTAATAAGAGCATGAAATTCGTTAGTCATGGCCTCGCGCCATTCTGGTATGGACAAAGCTTCGGACGGGTTTTTAGGGACAGGAATAATGATGGAGGTGTGTAGATTTAGGTGTCGTTTTGGTTTAACAATACCATCCATTGCGCGGGTGCGCATGGTCCTGGTTGGGTGCGGTTGTAGAGGTGGTGCGGAAGTGATATGTGGTGAGTTAGAGGGAATCGGATTGGAATTAGGATGAACTGATGTCGATGTGGGTGTGTGGGGGGTAACCTGGATTGGGCTGTGGGTATTAGGCGAGTTAGGGGTTTGGGTCGGTGATGGTTGGGCCTGATGACTGCTCGACGGAAACTGGATAGGTGAGGGTGGTTGGTGGGCCGTGGAGGGGATATGCGCTGGTGGGGTGTGAGTCGGGCTTGATGGGACTGAAGTTCCCTGTTGGGATTGTGATGGGTCTATGATGATCGAGAACCAGACAAGTGCGGCAGTGAATCCGGAAGAGTTCAGACCAAGAGGTGTATTGTCCGGTCTCCATCTCCAAGGTGAACAGGTCGGTGATGGTTGGGCCTGATGACTGCTCGACGGAAACTGGATAGGTGAGGGTGGTTGGTGGGCCGTGGAGGGGATATGCGCTGGTGGGGTGTGAGCCGGGCTTGATGGGACTGAAGTTCCCTGTTGGGATTGTGATGGGTCTATGATGTTGGACCAAAGATGGTGCGGGAATTGTGTTTCTAGGAATTCATAAGATGGTGGGGGTGATGGTGTTAGCGAATGGAAAGGTAGTTTCGTCGAACACCACGTGTCGTGAAATGTGAATTTGTTTAGTTTGAAGGTTGAAACATTTATAGCCTCGGTGTGTAGGAGGGTATCCGAGAAACACACATGGGTAGGATCGGTTTTCTAGTTTGTGGATGGAAGTAGAGGGGGTAAGTGGATAACAAAGGCAACCGAAAACTTTTAAATGATCATAGGAAGGCGTGCGTTGGTATAGGATTTCGGTGGGTGTGTTTGTGATTTTTGTGTTTAATGGGTAGAATATTTAAGAGGTATGTGGCAGTGTCAAGGGCGTGGTGCCAAAAGGTGTTAGGTAAGGAGGCATGTGTAAGTAATGTGCGGACCATGTTATTGATTGTGCGGATCTTTCGCTCGGCCTTACCATTTTGTGGGGATGTATTAGGGCAAGAAAGGCGAAATAACATGCCGTGTTGACTAAATAATTGATGAAAGGCAGAGTTAATGTATTCTTTTCCATTGTCATATTGAAAGGTTTTAATTTGGCATTCAAATTGGGTGGTAATTAATTTGTGAAAGTTACCAAATATTGAATAAACATGAGACTTTGTGGCTATTGGAAAGGTCCATAGAAAATCAGTGTAATCATCTAAAAGTAAGATGTAGTACCGATGTCCTCCAGAACTAACAATGGGCGAGGTCCACAAATCACTATGTATAATATCAAACGGTTTGAAAATCTGAGTACTAGAACTGGTAAATGGTAATTTAATACTTTTTCCACACACACATGATTGACAAATTTCTTTATTCAGTTTTTCAAACGAAATAGAACAAGATTGTTTTAAAGAATGCATTAAAGGTTGTCCCGGATGACCGAGACGTTGGTGCCATAGTTTGGATGATATAGCAGCGAAGACAGATGGTGAAGTGGTGCTCCCAGGTCCGACTGTAAGAGGATATAGGTCACCGCTGCTGTTGGACTGGAGGATAGGGATCTGGGTCTAGTAATCCTTCACAAGAAAACCAAACGGGTCAAATTAAACGGAGACAGAATTGTCGGTAGTAAATCGACGGATAGAGATTAAATTTTTGATGAGTTTAGGGGCATAAAGAACATTGTTAAGGCGAAGTGGTGGGAATGGGGCGGGTAAGGTTTGATTACCATGTCCAATAACCGGGATGGTGGAGCCATCACCAACGATAATATTTTGTGGCATGCTGTTATTAAAAAAAAGACTGAAAATTACCTGAGTTGTTGGTCATGTTCCCAGTGGCTCCCGTATCCATGAAGAGTGTCGGATCTGGTTGATTAAGTGACATGGTGTATAGAGCTTGATCAATATCAGTGGGCATGTAGGCAGTGTGATGGGCCTGAGATGGTCGTGGGCCGAGCAACCCATTTCCGTTGTTATTGGTTCGTTGTGTAACAGTTGGGTATGGGCATGGAGGAGATGCCCAAGCTTGCCACTGATTATTATTATTATTATTATGAGTATATGGGCTGGCCCAATTTCCATTATGAGGCCACTGGTTGTATGAAGGATTAGACCATGGGGCCCAAGGGTTTTGTGATTGAGCTCCAGGAAACGAACCGCCCCTACCACGACCTGCATATCCACGTCCTCTTCCCCTGCCGCGAGGCCTTCCTCTTCCTCGAATCCGATCCGGATTTCCCTTGTCATAGTTGTTGTCGAACCGAGATTCACCGGAGTTCTGTCGGGTGGCCGCTGACTTTCCGGTTCCGGCACGAAGCGCCATCCCGGCGTCTTTAGCGGCGTTGAGCGCCTGCTCCGCCTTTCGCGATTCGACTAAGATTAGTTTAGACCTTACTTCGTAAAATGTCGGTAAAGGATCCTGTTGTTGTATTATTGTAGCAATTCCTTTATACTGATCGTTGAGGCCAGAGATCAATTGAAGAACTAGTTGAGTGTTGTCAACCGGAGCACCGACGTTGGTGAGTTGGTCAGCGAGGACCTTAAGTTGCTGGCAGTAGGCGGAGATATTGGGGAAACCGTCAAGACGTGTGTTAGTAAATTTGTGACGGAGATGAAGGGCCCGAGAGCTTTTGTTGTCTTGGAAGATATTTTCGATTGCCGTCCAAGCTTCGTATGCGGTCGCGTTGGGTTTGAGAATGGTGTGCAGTAGGTCGTTAGAGATCGTGCTGTATATCCATTGAAGTACGATTGCATCTAAACGATCCCACGAGTGATCGGGTGGTGGTGTGGTTGTGTCTTTGGCGGTATCTTTATCGGACTCTTTGTTTGATGTAGGTTTGGGGACTTCAACACGTTTGGGGCTAAGATGATCGAGAACGAGACAATAGAGATGATAAAGACAATATTGAATGGCTAGAAAGTGCCCTGGTCTCTTGATACCATATGTGAATGCTATTAATCACCCTCCATAGGTGGATTAGAAGGACAAAACTGGATATTATTGTGGTATAGACAGGGAGGAGAGTCTGAAGCATTGGAGCTTTCTTGAGAAAAACAATAATAAAATTTTTATTTAATATCATGATCAAACGTATAAGCTAAAATATGATCATCCATAATGCATGATATAGAACTATTAGATTCATTGCCATTTGGCAAAAGAATAGGAGTTTCATCCAAAATCTGATTGTCCTCTTACGAAATTGAAGAACCATTCTGTTGTTATTTTGTTTAAAAATTTACAAAAGTGGTCCTTGTAATTAAATTTGATTTATCTACATATATGGTCAATTTGGTTATTTAAGGGTAAAACAGTCATTTAACTTAAACTTTACAGAATTTTTAACATCAGTTGGCCTTAATACCCCACAGTGTTACAAAATTGAAACCATATAACCCGAACCTGTTACAAAAAAAAAAGTTAGTACCTAAAGGTGATATTTTGGGTAAACCACAGGACTATCTTTGTAATTAACTCTCTTCTTAATTAGGAACCAGATTTAGCGATAAAAGGAGCCCAATCATGTTTATTTAAAGTAATTATTGCCATTTGGTAACTTCTACTTATTTCAACCGTCAGTTTTTCCATCTTTGCTTGAGTCCAAGTCTGATTATTTTGACCCTAAACCAAAATGAGGTGCTAAGAGTTAAGGGTATCACAACAGGAACCATTCTCTGAAAAAATTACAACAGGAGCATCAGTACTACATTCTAGTAGTGGTGTTAACCGGTTTTATATGAATATGCATGTATATAGAATATTAGAGACATACCTGGCAAACGGGTCGGGTCGGGTCATGGGTCAAAACGGGTTCGGGTCAAAACGGGTCAATTATAAAAAAAGGTTGTTTCGGTTCGGATCGAAACGGGTCTGGGTCAGAACGGGTCCGGGTCAGAACGGGTTTCGGGTCAGGTAGGGTCAGTTGGGTGGCGGGTCAGAAAGGGCGAGTCGGGTCGGGTTGGGTGGCGGGTCAGAACGGGTCAATTCAGAAGAAAAAGGTTGTTTTGGTTCGGGTTAGAACGGGTTGTCGAAACGGGTACGGGTCAAAATGTGCAGCCCTATTGTTAACCTATTTTTGAATATATTGTTTGTTTTGTATTTCCAGGCACTTTTTGTGGTTGACCCAAAGAGCCGGAAGCAAAAGTGGAGAAACTTCAAACATACTTTATACAGGGATTACATTGAGACACAAAAAGATGACCCTGAGGAGAAGAAAAATTTACTTAATCCTCCTCTTAAGTATCCGTTCTTGAAAAAAGAAGACTGGAAACTGTTTGTATCACAAAGAACTTCAAAACAATGGGAGGTTTGTTTAAACTTTTGGTGCTTGTATTTGTTTAGTAGTCTATGTCTTATCTAACATTATATAAACATTTTAATGTTTCTAATGCAGGAGACAAGTAAGAAGACAAAGAAAGTCCGTGCACATCATAAATACAATCATCATTTGAGCAGAAAGGGATATGCTAGACTCACTACTGAGATTGTATGAATGCAATTAACCCAATAATTCATTTTTATTTGTTTACGTTAATTCAATTTTGTTATTCTTGATAATTTAGATGCAAGAAACCGGCCTGGAGGAAGAGGAGATTGACAGGGCAATGTTGTGGAAACGAGCAAGAGAACTGAAAAAAGGAGGTTTCGACTCAGATGTCCAAGTGGTAGTTGATAGAATTGTAAGTCTTTCTTTGATCTTACACTATGAGGTTTAAATGTTGAATACAATAGGCTGATTTGGTCAGTTTAGTAGGCTGATTTGTGGCAGTAGTTGCTTTGTTTGTGAAACATACCCTCAAATATCGGCACCGAACCGTACCGTATGGTACCGGGTATATTCAGTACCGATACCGGTACCCAAGTTTTGGGGATTCGGTACCGTACCGGGTATATTCGGTACCGTACGGTACCGGTATTTTCGGTACCGGTTGGTACCGAGCTCATTCCTATCCAAGACTAACTATAAAGGGGTGTTTGGGTTTGTGGTAGCTAATTAGTTACATAAAAGCTGGAATATAGTAATCAATAATTTTTTAGAGAAAAAAAAAACTTAAATCCTTTTTATTTTCTATTCGTCCTCTGTATTTTTTATATTTTCTGATTGTGGGTTTTGATTACATAGATAACAATACTAGCACAATCAAAGTGATACTAGCATAATAAAAAACATGATACTAGCACAATGAAAATGATCGATATTAGCACAAACAAAATGATATCAACACTTGATGATTGTGGGTGTCGATTACAAACTGAATGGTATTAGCGCAAACAAAATAATATCAACACACTAAAAATGATATCAGCACAAATATAATGATATCAGCAGAAAACAAAATGAAACCTGATGGAAGAAGAATAAAAGGGAAAAAAAGGCCTCTCGCGAATCTGGATGATAAATCAAATTGCGTGAAAGTAGTATCTGGAATGGAATGATAATGATAATCTGGAATCAATCTAATATTTTCATAGCCTAAATTTAGGAATTTTCATATTTTTTTATATTGTCAATGACAAAAATACCCTTATTAAAACTATTTAAGTTGTGCCATTTGTCAAAATCTAAATAGTTCTTAGAGTTTTCTAGTTCAAAGTAGTTTGTATTTGATCCTTCTCCAATAAACGTAATTATAACAAGTGACAACTGGGTTCAACATAATTAACTTACATTTTTTACTTACTGCTGACTTACATATGACTTACTGTTGAGTGTTGACCTACTTCTGTTGTTTGGTATTACTGCCACTGACTTACAGTTGACCTTTTGCTGCCTTTGACATTGATTATACTATTGACATCACTGCTCCACATACATCCTCTATGATTGAAACACTGTAACTATAACACCGACTTGTTAGATAGTGTATTAATAGACATCTTTTGTCCAATTTCAGGACCAACTTAAGGAATCAGATTCTGGAGAGGGCACATGTGGAACACATGATGTGCTTACCCAGGCCTTGGGTACTGATGAACAACGTGGGCATGTACGCGGGATGGGCAAATTTGTAACTCCACAACAATACTTTTATTTACCCAATACTGTCAAGCATTACATGGACACTGAGAAGAAGAAGTATGATAAACGACTCAACAAGCTTGAAGATGAATTAGAGAAACTAAAAAGAGGTGTGAACAATGTGTCAGAAGCCGAAAGTTTCCAATGGGGCAATGAAGATCTTGAAGACAACCCAGATGAAGAACCACTTGTAAGTCTTGGGTAAAAGTGTTTCTTTTTAAAATAATTTCTTTATGTTCTATAAGAATTCATTGCAAGTCTTGGCTACAAGAAGTAACATCCTATATATATTTGTAGGATATGTCATGTTTTCTTGCGGTTGATAATGCATCAAACATAGTCGCCAAAGGAACTATACTGATGGATACAAATGAAGAGGAGTTCCTTCGAGTCATGTTGGAAATATGTTTACATAGAGAAGCGTTACTACCAGTTCCACTTGAAGAGGAGTTCATTATGGAGGTCGGAGATGCAATTGGGCACATACTGAGTTGGCCAAGACATCTAGTCATTCAATGCTCTGACTTGGTAATATTATTTCATAGATTTAATGCATATAAATATGAGGTCTAATTTAAAGAATTTATATTTTTTTCAGGAAAAAATGTTGGCGAAACCAAAGACAAAACCCGTGAAAGATTTAAAAAGTAATAAACAAATAAAACAACCAAGAGGAACTAATGAGGAAAACGAAAAAGAGCTTGAACAAAAGATTGTACAAGTGGAAAAGGTCACGGGAAAAGAAGTAATAAGTGAGCAAGAAAAAAAAACGGAAAAGAGAACCTAAAGTGGAAAATGAAAAAAAAAATGTACAAGTGAATGAAGGCAAAGAGGGGATGACGAGAGCACAAAGGAGGCCAAGGATAAGAGTTGAAAACAATGCAGTTTTGACAATGACTGCATTGGTGGTTGACGCACAAGTTTTAAAGGTTGATTCTATAAAACTGCAGTGTGTGGATGATCTATTTGGGTACGAGAGTTTCACATATTTAAATTGGGATGATTTTGAAGCAATTTTTACATTGGATGAGCTGACTGGTTCTGTCATCACTGCTTATATGATGTAAGTGCTTAAATTTAGTTTCAAAAATTGTTTATAAAACACAATTTATTTAATTGATTTAGTTTTTGTATGTTGACAGATTCTTGTATGAGCAAATCAAGAATGGGCCAAAACTTGATCATGGTATTTGTTTTGTTAGCCCGAGTGCAATCTCGCCAAGTGAACGTAAATCAAAACGCTAACATATTGATGATGCAAGTAGAGTGGTTGCAGATCGGTTGTCTACAAGAAAGGACAATGACATCATCATATTGCCCTGCAATCCCGGGTATGATTTTCCATTTAAATAACTATTCATAACAAAAAAACTATTATCTTGATATTTGATGTGGGGTAAAATACACATATTTGTCCCGTGTAAAATGTATAATTATTGTATAGTTATTATTTGTTTTATTTAGTTTTTAATATTATATGATATTATTTTGTGTTTTGACAGGTCCCGGTGCGAAAAGGATTTAAATCAAGCTGAAACGATGACTAAACGAGCAACCGGGAAAAATAATAAAAGACCACATACTAAACTCTACAAATTTGTGGTTAAATATAAATGGTGAAAAAGAGAAAGCAACATCTCGTTGTTGCTAGTGTTTTAAATAATACACACATTGATCAAAAAGAGCCCTAATTAAAATTCTAATATTACAAACAGCAACAGCCCACACACACTTGAGATGTCGCATGGCCCAATGCTTCTCTTAATTCATCAGATGGGCCCCTAATATATTATTTTTCGAAAAGCAAGTGGAGGCATATATTCGAACAAGAGGGCTGCCATTAAAAATATAGAGACATTAATTGGCGATACACACGACATCAGTGGAGACGGCAACAAGCAAGACTTCGGAGGGACATCAGGCGATCAAGAAAGAGAAAAAAGGATTATTAGTTCGAGCTTTAAAGCCGCGATTCAAGATTCGGGTTTGGTTCGCAATTATTTATTTTTTAGTTTTGTTAGACTTTGTGTTTTACAAACTATTACACATGATTTGCTTATCGTTTGAGACTTGTTTTTTTTTTTTTTTTTTTTTTTTTGTGGTTATAATGCTTGGCTAAATTTATAAACCGCCTAGACTAGTTGAATGGATTGAATAAAGTTTTTACCTTTTTCGTTATTTGCATGAATATTATGGATTGATTGTGTTTAGTAAAGAGTTTTTTTATTGATTTGATGCACATGCGTACTTTAACTTGGTTTATTAATGTTATTTACTTCGTATGATTCTTAGTGACGGTCTATATCACAACGTAGAGTCATATTAGGGTTTAGGGTTTCGGTGAGTGTCTATATCACGTTAGAAAACCTTCACTCTTTAGGGAGAATTGCGCAATAACCCCTAGAAGTAATTGATAATAATTTACTAAGTCTTAGTGTTCTACTAGTCCTAATACCTGGAAAGTGAGGGGCTATTGGTAGGTCTTACCCGACGAATTGCTTTAGATAGTTCTTGGAAAAGGTCATGTCTTGGTTTACCTGTCGGTTTTATTAGCCTATCAAGTCAAATTAATTACTTCAAACTACCCTAGATCTAGGATTGGAAAAGAATAGGTCAACATTAGGGTACTTACACAATAATTAGACAATTGGAAAAGCGTCTAATAACCGGTAGGATTAACGGCCTAGGTAGTTCCACAGGTTTCTCCTTGAGAAGGGTCGAGGGGCCTCGATGGTTCTTAATAGGTTTAGTACTTTAAGATCCCGGTTCCATAACTCATGCATTTAACTTAATCGGTAATTCTTTAAAATCAATCCAGGATTCTAGTCTAGGTGGTCTCGTCTCTCATATAAGAATCGTTTTTGCTTTCATTCGTCTTTAGTCTAGCTCTAGTTTAATTTAGTAGTTTAATATAGATTTCTTTAGTTTTCCGTAACCCCCCCCCCAAACAATTAAACAAGTTAAGTCGTGTCTGTCAGAGTCTATTAGAGTCTAGTTTACGTGATACATAGAGTCTCAGGGTTCGATACTCGGACTTGCTTAGGCTATACTACATTGACCGGTACACTTGCCGGTTGTGTGGTTTAGGTTTTAGAGAGTCCTAGTTTATAAATTTAAAACTTAGAGTGTCTAGTCTAGCTAGTCTAATTTAGTTAATTTTTATAGTCTGTTTAGCACACATCAAGTTTTTGGCGCCGTTGCCGGGGACTCTTGGCAATCGCGTTTATTAGCTTTGATAGACTTAATTGACATCGTGCGTGCTACTTGCTTTTGTATATTGAGTCGTAGGAGTCTAATTTTCTGTGTATTTTATTTTTGTTGATTCTTGTAAATATGTGTGAAATTTGTGGAGGACCTCATTTTACTGTTAAGTGCCCACAATATGAGGGGTCCTCTGCAGAATGTTACATTAACCCTTTTGTGCAGTCACAACCATATTTTTCACAGGGGTATTCTTTGAATTATTATGATAAACAGCCTTATTACGATGATCCATATCAGCAGCCACAATATAACGAGGGTCAGTATTATGATCAATATTCTGGTAGCAACTATGATGGGGGTGATGCTGCTGCTTGGGGCAGGTTAGAGGAGTTGTTTGTTCAATTAGTTGCCCAAAAAGCCAATACCCAGAAAATCCTAGCAGAGCAAGATAATATTATGAGAAATCAACAGTCTGCTCTATTAGATCTTCAACATACAGTAGATGACATGGCTAGGAGATTGGAAGAAGAGGAACAAGTGCAAAAAGTCCAACCAGAACAGCCAACGACTGGCTGTACATATGATGCGGACGGTAACTATCTCGGTTACATGCTTTCCACTGGGGAATTAATCCCAACATTTCCAGAACTGGGGAAAGAGCTGCCATATGAGGAGTGGTTAGATGAAGAGATCACTTCAGTCACGGAGACGAAAATGGACGCTGAAGTCCCACCTCCGGTTCCACAGGTTCCAATCATTAATTACTGGAGTGACTCCGATGATGAAAAAGATGAAGAAGAGTGGGCTGCTTATCAAAGGTCGTTAGTGAAGAAAGAAGTGACTGAAGAGGAAGTGGAATTAGGAGATTCAATAGGTTTTATGTTTGGTGTAGGGGACGAAATTGAAGAGGCAGAAACTAGGTCGTCTGGAGAGGATGAGTTTTTAGAGTTAGAATTAGATGGTTTACCGATCTATGAAGAGGTAGGAGTGTTGGATCCTGATGGGGATATAGCATACTTTGATGCTCTACTTGAAGGTGAACCAACAGAGGTGAGCAACCCTACACCAGACGAAGAAACTAAGTATCGGGATCATTCTGTGAAAATGGTGGTAGAGGAAGAGCACCATAACTGGCCTGTGGTATTAGTGATAAATGAAACTTCAAAATCAACAAAACCACGGGAGAGGGCAAAGAAAAGAAAGGGAAAGGATCGAAACCGGAAGAGGATCGAAGTTTGGTGCAAGATGGGGAAGAAGAAGACATTACCGTTCACGCACGATCAATCTTCGCATTACATGTCGAGCATTCGGTTTCTTCCAGGTAAGTACAAATTCTGGTGGTCTGACTCGTTTAAGAATTTTAAAATATTTTATTATTCCACCATTAAATGTTTAACTATTTTTGAGAACCGGGTGGAATTGAACGGGTTAGATAGGGTTCAAATCAAAGAAAAACCTCCTGATTAAGTTCAAGTGTGGGGAGGTTTTGTAGAGTTTGTTAAATTTTCTTTATTCGTTGGATTTTCAGTAGTTTGTAGAGTTTGTATATTGAGTCGTTTATTTTGTACCATGAGTCTAAATTAGTAGTTTTTTGAGTCGTTTTTTTAGAGTCGGTACTGCTTTGGTTTTTGCTTGTTTTTGTTTATGCAGGTTTGAATATGTACCACCCGTACTCAATTTCCATTCGGGTGATTTTGGAGCTGCTTTTCAAATTTCAAGGAATTTACTAAGCATACCAGTCAGTGTCATAGCCGATTGCGAACGGAATGCTATACGATCGAGCTGGATTGGACGAGAGTTTGGAGCTTACGCGTGAATATTACCAGCTAAGTCCTTTCCAATTATGCCCTTAGTCTTTTTATTTCTTATTTATTTTAGTCTTTTGAGTCAGTTTCCATCCTACATTGAGGGGAACGTAGAGTTTAAGTGTGGGGATGGGAAACTGTCGTTTAGGTCTTAGCTAGTGAGTCTTGAGTTATAATATGAAAAATAAAAAAAATTAAAAAATTTTCAAAAAATAAAAAAAAATTGAAAAATTAGAAAAAAAATGTCTTTTGAATAAAGAAGTTTGCAAAATTAAAACGGAAAATGATAGAAAAGATGAATTTTTGCTTGGGTTCAAATAATAATAATAATAAGAGATTAAAATTAAGTCGAGCTTGTGTCTAGTTTGGGATATGTGAATAGGCACGGTTTGGTTTTAAGTCCTTTTGAGTTAATATACCTTAATTGTCGGTCTGCTAGTGGGTTTTCGCCTGGGAAATATGGGAAATTGAAACTGCCAATAAGAGTATAAGGGACACCGTTATAAGTTAAAACCGTTAGAGTTTGTGGCATGCAAAAACAGAAAGAAAAAAAAATAATAATGAGCTAGAAACTAAATGAAAGTAGCGCATTCCTATGTAGTCTGGGTTGGGGATAGTGACTCTACAGGCGGATTACCTCTAGGATGTGTGAAATCGACCGTGCAAAGACCACATACTAAACTCTACAAATTTGTGGTTAAATATAAATGGTGAAAAAGAGAAAGCAACATCTCGTTGTTGCTAGTGTTTTAAATAATACACACATTGATCAAAAAGAGCCCTAATTAAAATTCTAATATTACAAACAGCAACAGCCCACACACACTTGAGATGTCGCATGGCCCAATGCTTCTCTTAATTCATCAGATGGGCCCCTAATATATTATTTTTCGAAAAGCAAGTGGAGGCATATATTCGAACAAGAGGGCTGCCATTAAAAATATAGAGACATTAATTGGCGATACACACGACATCAGTGGAGACGGCAACAAGCAAGACTTCGGAGGGACATCAGGCGATCAAGAAAGAGAAAAAAGGATTATTAGTTCGAGCTTTAAAGCCGCGATTCAAGATTCGGGTTTGGTTCGCAATTATTTATTTTTTAGTTTTGTTAGACTTTGTGTTTTACAAACTATTACACATGATTTGCTTATCGTTTGAGACTTGTTTTTTTTTTTTTTTTTTTTGTGGTTATAATGCTTGGCTAAATTTATAAACCGCCTAGACTAGTTGAATGGATTGAATAAAGTTTTTACCTTTTTCGTTATTTGCATGAATATTATGGATTGATTGTGTTTAGTAAAGAGTTTGTTTTATTGATTTGATGCACATGCGTACTTTAACTTGGTTTATTATTGTTATTTACTTCGTATGATTCTTAGTGACGGTCTATATCACAACGTAGAGTCATATTAGGGTTTAGGGTTTCGGTGAGTGTCTATATCACGTTAGAAAACCTTCACTCTTTAGGGAGAATTGCGCAATAACCCCTAGAAGTAATTGATAATAATTTACTAAGTCTTAGTGTTCTACTAGTCCTAATACCTGGAAAGTGAGGGGCTATTGGTAGGTCTTACCCGGCGAATTGCTTTAGATAGTCCTTGGAAAAGGTCATGTCTTGGTTTACCTGTCGGTTTTATTAGCCTATCAAGTCAAATTAATTACTTCAAACTACCCTAGATCTAGGATTGGAAAAGAATAGCTCAACATTAGGGTACTACACAATAATTAGACAATTGGAAAAGCGTCTAATAACCGGTAGGATTAACGGCCTAGGTAGTTCCACAGGTTTCTCCTTGAGAAGGGTCGAGGGGCCTCGATGGTTCTTAATAGGTTTAGTACTTTAAGATCCCGGTTCCATAACTCATGCATTTAACTTAATCGGTAATTCTTTAAAATCAATCCAGGATTCTAGTCTAGGTGGTCTCGTCTCTCATATAAGAATCGTCTTTGCTTTCATTCGTCTTTAGTCTAGCTCTAGTTTAATTTAGTAGTTTAATATAGATTTCTTTAGTTTTCCGTAACCCCCCCCTCCCCAAACAATTAAACAAGTTAAGTCGTGTCTGTCAGAGTCTATTAGAGTCTAGTTTACGTGATACATAGAGTCTCAGGGTTCGATACTCGGACTTGCTTAGGCTATACTACATTGACCGGTACACTTGCCGGTTGTGTGGTTTAGGTTTTAGAGAGTCCTAGTTTATAAATTTAAAACTTAGAGTGTCTAGTCTAGCTAGTCTAATTTAGTTAATTTTTATAGTCTGTTTAGCACAAATCAATATTATTCGACTTAATTTGGTTTTTATAGAAGACATTCATAAAGAAAAGGGATATTTACATATATCCCCTTATTAAGAGGCTTAATAACGTATTTACCCAATCCAGTAAATCAATTACATATTTCTCAATTTTTTAGTTAAATTACCCGGTTACCCTTATATTCCTTACTATTCCAGTAGACGCTTTCTGGTTTGCATCTTTGATTCTTTTTAGTTTTTGTATAGCCTAAATTAACAAGTTTGATTTACCTCTCAATAGTTATTAGAAGCGTGTGTTATCAATAAAATAAAATTCCTCTTTTGAGTTTTGATTCTCAATATTTCTAAACGAGCATTTTTTTTAAAACCGGTCTTGCTTGTCTAAAAGTTTGATGCTGCTAAGGCCAGAGATTTTTTAAAGGGAGTCATCAAGTGTTTAATGAGTTTGTTTTTGTTTCATTAACACCATAATTGGTTTAAGATACTTTCATGGCATTATTTTGTGATGTATCTTTGCAAATTCTTTATAGTATTAATTTTGCATGCAAGAGTTAATTTTAATCTGAATTAAATTTCTTCTTTTTTATGTGTGATTGTGTTATGCTATTTAGTTTATTTAAACAAAATTGTTAGTATCAGTTATTTAGCTTTTAAGAAGCATTTTGTTTTCTTTTGCAAAAGGTGACTCTTTATATGATTTTTTTTGACATGAATGATATTTTTTTTGGAAGAACGAGTAGACTAACTGAAAAATATTAGAGTGATTGATAGTATTAGAAAAGGGTAATATATAAATAGTTAGTTAATAGGTTCATTAAGTGTAAAATAG
Source organism: Helianthus tuberosus (assembly GCA_030545235.1). Classification (NCBI taxonomy): domain Eukaryota; kingdom Viridiplantae; phylum Streptophyta; class Magnoliopsida; order Asterales; family Asteraceae; genus Helianthus; species Helianthus tuberosus. The sequence continues at coordinate 184,999 of JARYGA010026437.1, forward strand.
TAATTTAATAAGAGTAATTTTAATAAAATGGGTAAATATGTAATATATATGGTTTAGGAAGGGGAAATATGTAATTGATTTTAAGGGTTGGGTAAATATGCAATAATTGATCTTAGTAGGGGGATATATGTAAATGACCCTAAAGAAAAACACTATTATCTTGATATTATTTGACTTAGTTTGGTTTTTGGTTTTTTGTTTTTGTAGAAGACATTGGGTGTTGCAGTTTTGGACATGAAAACATATACTTGCTATTATCTTGATTCTATAAGGAATAGCACAATCAATCCGATGTTGAGACAAATTATTGATGCGTAAGTAATATACATTATCGAAAAATTATATTATATTATTATGATATATTTCTTAATTTTTTAGGGCAATGGCCTTGTATGCTATACAAAGTGTCAACTGGGTTAACGCTAAGGTGAGCACTTATTTCTTATTGAAAGAAACATATCAGTATTTTTATTTGTGTAGTGTACATGTGTTGAAATTGTAGCTTTAACTTCATCGAGTGAATTGGAATCTTTAATTGTGTAGTGTCCATATCAGACGGGAGGTACTGAATGTGGCTATTATGTGTTGAAGTTCATGAAAGAGGTGGTTGAAGAAGGAATTGAAATACTAGCCAATGACAACGTAAGTACTATTTTTAAATGATTACTTTTAGAGTATTATTAGTTTGTTAGTTAACTAGTTGCAAAACTTTTTTTAGATCAGTGAATTTGGTTTATAATTTTGAGGATTTTGATGAGATTTGTGTGTTTGATTTGCATATAAAAGAAACTGCGTGAAAAGATAAGTAAATAACCGGATGGAATGAGAATATAATTGTGTGGATATCATCTTTTTTATCATATCAAAGTGCATGTATTTAGACTCTATAATTTTGTTTGTTATTAATTGTTTTTCATATCGAATTGTATGTATTTAGGTTCTTTAATATTTTTCTCAGGTTGGGGAAGGAAAAGAGGTATACACGGATGAGCATATTGATGGAATACGTGAAGGGTGTTCGAGTTATTGGGCAACGTTTGTTTTCAAGTGACTATTTTAGATGTTGAAGTATGTATGGCAAATAGTATTTTTTTTGTTAACTTAAGATATTTGAATTATATTTGACATATGACTATGAAATGAATTGCTTTGGTTTTTGTGTATTTTGTCATAAAATAGATTTATATATTGTTTTGCTTCTCTAAAGAAAATTCGAAATTCAAAAAAAAAAAAAAAATTAAACAATGAAAACCTTGACACGCAATGCGTGTCATAAATGTTGTCATTAAAGTGTCATAAACGCGTGTCATTAAAATGTGTCATCAACGCGTGTCATTAAAGTGTTTCATTAAAGCGTGTCATAAAGGTGTGTTATTAAAACGTGTCATTAAGGTGTGTCATTAAAGCATGTCATAAAGGTGTGTCATTAAAATGTGTCACTAAAACGTGCCATTAAGGTGTGTCATAAATAGATGACACACAAATGCATGTCATCTTCAATTAATGACAGAGGCTTCCTTTACACTCTTTTGTGTGTCATATCTACCTTTAATGACGCGCAATGCGTGTCATTGAAGGTTTTTTTTTCTAGTAGTGTGTTGATTATTTTTTTTTATCGATGGGTATACCACACACATGAGAACTTTATCAAATATTTTTCTAAAACTTTAAATATTATTTTAAAGTTTTATAGATAATATTTCGTTGGAAAAAAGGATTATCTTAAACAAAAAACCAAAAATTTATTAATAAAGTAACATTAATACTTAATAAAATAATAAATTTGCAAACTAACAGAAAGATTAAAAAAACACGTAACTCGATTATTTTTAGAGATATGTTTTTGAAAGATTAAAAAAATATGTTTTAGAAAATACGAAAGTAATAATATTCATTAAAAGAATAAAAAGTAATAGATTTTAAAAAAAGTAAAAAATAGATATTTTAAACATTTACTTGCTAAAAGAAAAAATTGTATGAAACTAAATAGATGTATGTGTTTTCTATAAAAAAATCAAAAAATATTTTTAAGAAAAAAGAAAAGGTTTGGTTGACTTCAAACTTCTACACACTTTTGCTTTTTCATATTCCCACTGTTCATCTCCAATATTTCTTAATCACCACCGATGAAGTTTCTTTCAATGGGAAATTTTGTTTTTGCCAACCTCAAGTTTCATCTCATTTTATCTTTACCTATACTCAGGGATATCCTAGCATTTGTTCAGGGTATCCCAATAAATAAAACGGAGATTAAAGAAAAAATTGCAATTCGTAAAAAAAACTGAGGGGTATCCCGTGCACCCCCTCACCCACACGTAGATCCGCCCTTGGTCTACTGTTTAGGTTTTCCCTTGGAAACTCGAGGTGGTGGCCACAACTATGATTTAGGTATGTTGATTGGAATATGAATGTAATTAGAAGGCCCTAACTATCTGCACACCCAGTTTGCCTATCTGCACACTTAGGGTTTACCTACGCTGCGTATAGGTCTATACGCAGCGTATAGGGTGTATAGGGTTAACCCTATACGCTGCGTATAGACCTATACTCAGCGTATATAAACCATGGATTTCAGAGCCATATCAGCAATCATTGCACAGAAAACAAGGGTTTATATACGCTGCGTAGGGACCTATACGCAGCGTATATAAAGCTCAATTTTTGTATTTTTTTTATGTATTCCTTTGTTTACTTATAAAAAAATAGAAGATTATTTATAAAAAAACAATATTATTGGTAAATAATACAAATATAAATTATAAAAATTAAAAATAATACAACTACTATTAATTATAAAAATTAAAAAAGAAAATTATTTATAAAAAACAATATTATTGGTAAATAATACAAATATAAATTATAAAAATTAAAAATAATACAACTATTATGAATTATAAAAATTAAAAAAGAAAATTATTTATAAAAAAACAATATTATTGGTAAATAATACAAATATATTATATGATACGATGCAACACGATACGCTACTACACTATACGATACGATGCAACACGATACGGTACTATACGATACGATATAACACACGTATAGGTCTATAGGTGTATATATGTCCCGTATAGGCCTATAGGTGTGGTTGAGGTCCCGTGTAGGCCTATAGGGATATACATCACCTATACGAGACTTATACTATACACTATACGATACGATACAACACGATACGCTACTATACGATACGATATAACACCCGTATAGGTCAATAGGTGTATATATGTCCCGTATAGGCCTATAGGTGTGGTTTAGGTCCCGTCTAGGCCTATACAAGACGTACATGGAACCTATACGCTACTACACTATACGATACGATACAACACGATAAGCTACTATACGATACGATATAACACCCTTATAGGTCTATAGGGTCAAAAAGTATATTTTTACCACAAGTTTGTGGTTAAAAATAAAAATTACCCTTTATATACGCTGCGTATAGACCTATACGCAGCGTATATAAAGTGTCAAAAAGACAATTTTACCCTTGCATATGGCTGCGTATAGCCACAAATGCAGGGGTAAAATGGTTTTTCCCACTATACGCTGCGTATAGACCCATATAAAGGGTCAAAAGACATTTTTACCCTTGCATTTGGCTTCGTATAGCCCCAAATGAAGGGCTAAATGGTCTTTTTGACCCTTTATATACGCTGCGTATAGACCTATACGCAGCGTATATGAAGGTTTTTTTTATAAAGGTTATATCGAATCATATAGGTGTAGTATAGGTCACGAATCGGCCTCGTATAAGCCTATAAGTGTGATATCGTATCGTATAGTATAGCGTAGTATATGTCACGTATTGACCTCGTATAAGCCCATAAGTGCGATATCGTATCGTATAGCGTAGTATATGTCCCGTATAGGCCTATAGGCATATACATCACCTATACGAGACTTATACTATACACTATACGATATGATGCAACACGATACGCTACTATACGATACGATATAACACCCGTATAGGTCTATAGGTGTATATATGTCCCGTATAGGCCTATAGGTGTGGTTTAGGTCCCGTGTAGGCCTATAGGCATATACATCACCTATACGAGACTTATACTATACACTATACGATACGATGCAACACGATACGCTACTATACGATACGATATAACACCCGTATAGGTCAATAGGTGTATATATGTCTCGTGTAGGCCTATAGGTGTGGTTTAGGTCCCGTCTAGGCCTATAGGCGTATACAAGTCCTACATGGAACCTAAACGCTACTACACTATACGATACGATGCAACACGATACGCTACTATACGATACGATATAACACCCGTATAGGTCTATAGGTGTATATATGTCCCGTATAGGCCTATAGGTGTGGTTTAGGTCCCGTGTAGGCGTATAGGCATATACAAGTCCTACATGGAACCTATACGAGACTTATACTATACACTATACGATACGATACGATAATATACACTATACGATACGATACAATACGATACGACACTATAGTATAGGTCACGTATAGGCCTATAGGCAGATACAAGACATATATGAGACTTATACGAGGTTTATACGAGACTTATACTATATGATACGAAACGATACTTTAAAATGTTTTTTTTAATTCACCCTTTATATACGCTGCGTATAGGCCTATACGCAGCGTATATAAAGGGTCAAAAAGTATATTTGACCTCCTATAAGCCTATAAGTGTGATATCGTATCGTATAGCGTAGTATATGTCCCGTATAGGCCTATAGGCATATACATCACCTATACGAGACTTATACTATACACTATACGATACGATGCAACACGATACGCTACTATACGATACGATATAACACCCGTATAGGTCTATAGGTGTGTATATATGTCCCGTATAGGCCTATAGGTGTGGTTTAGGTCCCGTGTAGGCCTATAGGCGTATACAAGACCTACATGGAACCTATACAAGACCTACATGGAACCTATACGCTACTACACTATACAATACGATGCCACACGATACGCTACTATACAATACGATGCAACCTATACGCTACTAAACCACGCCTATAGGCCTATAGGGTGTTATATCGTATCGTATAGTGTATAGTGTAAGTCTCGTATAGGTTCTCTGTAGGTCTTGTAATTCATAATATTTGTATTATTTTTTGTTTTTATAATTCATAATATTTGTATTATTTTTAATTTTTATAATTCATAATATTTGTATTATTTTTAATTTTTATAATTCATAATATTTGTATTATTTTTAATATTTATAATTTATATTTGTATTACCAATAATATTGTTTTTTTTATAAATAATTTCTTTTTTTTATAAATAAACAAAGAAATACACACAAAAAAAAAAATACAAAAATGGAGCTTTATATACGCTGCGTATAGATCGCTACACAGCGTATGAGACAAAAATGACACAACTACCCTTGTATTTGGCTTCGTATAGCCTCAACACAAGGGTATAAAGGACATTTTCTGGCCTTTATATACGCTGCGTATAGGTCTCTACGCAGCGTATATAAACCTTGTGAAAAACTGATGCTTCAAACCTACCAAAATGACCCCAAATTTTCAGATGGTTTATATACGCTGCTTAGAGACCTATACGCAGCGTATATAAACCTTGTTTTCTGTGCAATGATTGGTTATTAGGCACTGAGATCCATGGTTTATATACGCAGCGTATAGGTCAATATGCAGCGTAGAGGGTTAACCCTATACGCTGCGTATATAAACCCTAGTTTTGCTAGGGTTTGGTGTACCAATAGGCACACCCAATTAGAATTCTATTTTTTTTTGAACGACCAACAAAAGTTAATTTTTATTAAACTTCTAGCCAGAGGCTAGCACCGAACTTATATACACCAAACAAAATACATACAGCTAATTGACTGTACTACACCAATTCGAATTACATCAGTGTAAACTAGAAAACATCAAACTTACGCCATTGTTCCGACGTCATATTCGGCTCCTTTGCTCGGTGCTTTACCCACTGGTAACTCTTGGATTTTATCTCTTCCACTATATTTGTAACAGGTTTCCTATTTCCTGAGAACATAAGTTCATTTCGCATGCTCCATATCCTCCGTATTGTTACTAGACAAACAGCATGGAAAGCCTTTTTTCTCTTCATAGAACCCCCAAACTGGTAGTGTGCATCAAGTATATCTTTGATGCAAAAAACGTTAATTGGCTGCATTTTACACCATTGATACACTGTTTGCCAGACCATTTGAGCATAACCACACGATACAAATAGATGTTCACATGTTTCATTATACTCCCCGCTAAGTATACACTCCACATTTTGAATTGAAATACCTCGTTTAAATGAAGCGTCTCTGGTTGGCAGACGCTCCTTCTCGCCCCTCCATGCAACCCAAATGTTCCATTGCACTCTATAATCCGACCGCTCGCAATTATTTTCATTTATCAACTTTTTTTATGCTACCTACACTGAACCATCTAGATGGATCAAGCTCCCAAACCCATCGGTCGGTACCCGACGTTATAGAGACCCCTGCAGGAGCATGCTAAGCTGCTGAAATTCACGCAATTCATCGTTGTTTGCTAAATTACGTCTCCATTCCCAGCCCCATGAGACCCCGTTTGCCCCCACCCGAGCTCGTTCAGCTACCAAACACCATTTATCTTTTTCGAGCTGAAAAAGTAGAGGAAACTTTGTCAGAAAAGGTTCCGAAGCAGCCCATATGTCGACCCAGAAGGCCACTTCAGTCCCGCCTCTACCTTCACCCTTAATAGCTCTAGAGATGTCCACCCCTAGCCTAAGTAAAATCGTTGATATATTGTGAATCTGTTTCCACGGACCTGCATATAATACTTTAGCTGGAATCGGGTTCCATGTTCTAGAGTTGAAATGAATAGACCATACTACTCTCCTCCATAACCCATTTGTTTCCGTCTTGAATCTCCACCACCATTTAGCAAGCATTGCCAAGTTCGCATCCCTTAATGTACCGAACCCCAAACCCCAATACTTAACCGGAACGACTACTTTCTCCCATGCCATCAAAATCATTTTGGACACCTCATCCGACCCTCCCCAGAAAAAAACATCCGCCGTAGTCTTTCAAGTTAATTCAAAACTTGAACTAGTGCTTTATATAAGGAGAAAAAATAAGTCGGTAAGGATGACAACACCGATCTTAATAGTGTGATTCTCCCCCCATAGGACAGTTTTTTCGCCTTCTAAATAGACAACCTACTCTTGAATAATTCAACAACCAGTTTCCAGTTTTTTATTAGGTTCATGTTAGCCCCCACAAACAATCCAAGGTACTTAAAAGGAAAGGATCCGGCTCTACACCGTAATGTGTTTGCCATACTAACTATTTCAACCTCTTCAACCCCAATCCCATACAACTACACTAGGACATATTTACTTTTAACCCGGATGTCAAGTAGAAGCATCTCAAAATCTGACGTAAATTTTGAATGTTTGCAACAGACCAATCCCCAAGAAAAACCATATTATCCGCATACAAGAGATGAGTTAGAACCATACCATTATTTTTGCATCGAATGCCATGGAATAAACCCACTTCCGACGCCTTCTTCATTATCCCCGACAGTGCCTCCATAGCAATAAGAAAGAGAAATGGAGATAAAGGATCTCCTTGAGGGAGCCCCCTCATGCATTTAAACCCATTGTAGGTGAGCCGTTAACTAAAACGGATGCGCGAGCGGAGTGGAGAATCGCCATAATCCAGTGAAACCACTTAGTTGGGAAGCCCATTTGTTCTATTATCGAGTTTAGGAATGCCCAACTTAGTGAATCATACTCCTTATTAATGTCCACTTTGAATATCATACCCACTTTTTTTGCGTACTTCAACCAAGCTAGAATTTCATTCAGTATAGGTGGCCCGTCCGTGATATTTCTACATGCAATGAAAGTCGTTTGCTCCGCGGATATAAGCTTACCAATTACACATTTCAACCAATTCACCAAAACTTTAGAAATAACTTTGTTAATACACCCGATTAGGCTAATGGGGCGGAAGTCCGATGGTCTCAACGGGTCTTTTATTTTTGGAATCAAAGCTATAAAGGATGAGGAGCAACTTCTATTTAAATTCGGGTTGCAATAGATTTCTTCAAACACTTACACACAATTATCTTGCAACCCACTCCAACACCTTTTAAGAAATTTAAAGTTAAACCCGTCTGGCCCGGGTGCTCGGTCACCATCACAATCCCAAACTGCACTCTTTATTTCCTCCAAGGTAAAAGGTCAGATCAGTTCCTCGCCTTCGCTATGTGATAAGACACTTAGAAACGAACACACTATCGGAGGTCAGTTGTTTACCGGCTCAGCGAAAAGGTGGGAATAGTAATAAAAAAAATGTTGTTTGATGATAGCCGGCTTAGTGACCCAATCATCCCAATAAACACCCCATTGATCCGGTTCGAACTAATGTTAACGTTCACAATCGAGTTAAAATAACCGGTATTTTCATCTCCTTCCATTGCCCACCTAACTCACGATTTTTGCCTTGTGTTGGATCTGAGTTTGTTTTTGATTGTATTTTCGTTTGAAATTAAGATGAAAATGAAAGAGTTGTGCAGCGGAATTATGATGAAAGCAAACTTTGCATACAATCAAACGAGAGTAATACTTTAATCAAACATCTTTTCACAATGAATCGAAAGATTGAATTTGTTTCAACAACGATTACAATGATTGATGAATGAATGCAAACTCCCCCTCAGCCAGAGCTCAGTAGTTTGTTCGTGCAAAGAAGACGATGTTGCAAAAGAGCTAATAGAACAGTACAAAGTACTGAACTATTTATAGGCACTTGCAAACCACTGAGCATCTTAGCTGATGTCACCATGAAAGTGACATCTAACCTCCAACAAACTCTAACCTCTGATCTATACAAACACTGATGTACTGACTACTGCTATTACATTTCTTTACATAAAAGACACTTAAACAGCTGCTGCATCCTTCCACTGCTGTGAACCCAGCAGTGCTTGTCCGGATCAGCAGTACTTGACTCAAGGCAGTAGATTGAATCAGCAGAGCTTTGGTCTTCCATCAGTCTTTGACATTGGTCAGTAGATGCAAGGCAGCAGTTGTAGGTCAGCACTTAGTAAAATCAGCAGATAGAAAGTCAGTAGATATGAAACCACTTTCAAGGGGAGAGATTTGTATGAACCAACTGTAATCGTCTGCTTATTCTGGATCCACTGCTCTGATCCAGTTTTGGCTTTAATTATCTGTTCCTCTGATAGGGTTTAATCCCAACAATCTCCCCCTGGGACAGATAATGCCAAAACTCTTCATTATTTGTGGAAGACTTTATTGCCTCATCAACAGTTCCCTTATCTGACCTTTGAATTGTAATTCGAAGTCTAGGGCATCTGTATCTTCATCATCCCTGCTAAGTGGAAGATCAAGGAGATCCTGCAAGGAGATGTTTATTTGCAGAAGTATTTGGTGAGGCTGGCCTGTTCATGACTGACTGAGCAGCACTTGCAGATTGTTCCAATTCAAGATCTTCTTTTATCATTACTTTCGTGCCTGCTTTTACAATGGCATCTCCAGCTAAAATATCTTGAATTGTTTCCATATTAAACTGGTTTTTGCTCCTTCTTTTGTAGATGGCAGCACCAGCTGGAGCAGTGGTTCTTTTGACTTGCAGCTTTGGTGGTCTTTTAGAAACCTCTGCTTTAGAATAGTCAGGCTTTTGAGGAACATTTGGGTCTTTCTTTCTTAGTTCCTCCAACCTTTTGTAGGTGGCCCTGACTACATCTTCTTTCCATCTGGCAATTTGTCTTTTGTTTCCATATTCAGCAGCAACCAGTTCCTCTTTCATTCTTTGCAGTTCTACCTGTTTGTCAGGTACATTCTTTCTAAACTTTGCCCAGTCAGGAGGAGTGTGAGTGACCTTCCTTTTTATCATGTCTTGAATTCTTGCAGCTTCATCTTCAAGCTCAGGAACAGTCCACTCTTTGTACATGTATCTCTCTCCTTTATACTTTTTGTGATCCATGATGCTTTCAATGTAGTCTTTCTTCAAAGTTTCAGCTGCTCTTTCTGAAATTTGTTGACTGACATTTTTTTGCAAATTGTTCTAGGGATCTGACTTGTGTGAGCAGATATTGATAATTTCTTGAAATTTCTTTGTCAGATTTTCCTTGTGTGTTTCTTTTTGAGATATCCTCTGCTTGCTTGGCCTTGATTTCCAAATATTCATCAACATTTTTAGGCCAAGGATATCCCTTTATTGATGGCAAACTCCTTTTGGCAGGGTCATCCTCATAGTAAAAGGATTTTATTTCATCTCTAACAGCTGCTAGTTCAAGAGGAAATTGAACACCTGCAGGAGGTAAGGGCTTGTACATTGGAACTAAAGAGAGAGGAACAGGTTTTGGTATTGTGACAAGAGCTGAAGATTTTGAAGATGTTTGTGGTGGTGAAGTGTCATCATCTTTGAGAATTAGCCTTCTCCTTTTTGTTTGAGGAGGGGCTGATGATGTTTTGGATGGAACAGTGGTGATGGATGTAGTGGCAGTGGTTTGTGATTGACTAACAGTTGTTGAAACAACTGGTGTTCCAACCACTGTTGTCATTACAGCAGATGTTGTAACAACCACTGTCTTCTGCTTTTTGGCAGGAGGTGATTTTGTTTTTGGTGGTAATGGTGGTAAAGCAGTGGATTTGGTGTATTTTGAAGTGGTGTGTGTTGAAGTGAGGACATATGTTGAAACTACTGAGGTATCAGCAGTAGTTGATACAACAGGAGTTACAACAGCTGTTTGGGTGGAGGTTTGATGCTGATGACTTTTGGATGATGGTTTTGGAATATGCTTTGGAATTCTTGATGAGGTGGACTTAGGCTTCCTTTTTGTCTTAGGATTTTTAGTATCCTTTGAACCAGAACAACACTGCTCATACAGCTCCATGAAAGCTCTTTTCTCCTCATTCCACCTTGAAACATCCTTTGCCATTCTATCTCTTTTTACACTTGCTACTCCTTCATCAAGTGCTTCTTGAGTAGCATCAACCTTCTTACTACCATCTGGCACATGAATTTTTCTGGTCATGGCATCCTTTTCAGGTTCAATGTAGAGACCATCATCTATTCCTTTCTTCTTCCACTCCTGAATTTTCTCCCCCTTTTTGGCATTATCGTCTGGGAGTTGATCAATGAAAAGTACTGTTGGAGGAGCAGTGCCAGTGGTTTGCAAGATCTGAGTTTTGAGAGCCTTCAGATCAGCCTGAGTGTTCTTGAACCTTGACTCCATTGCATTTCTCAGCTGTTGGACATGTTTCTCATGTTGCTGATCTGCTAATTGTGCTTGTTGATGGAGAAAAGGTTGAAACAAGTTCCAGAGCTCATTTGTAGCAGGTACCCTTTGTGGAGCAGGTGCTTGAGGTGGAATAGCAGTTGATTGTACCTTTTGTACTTGTAACACCTGTTGTAGCATATCTTTGAGTTCTGCAACAGAGTTATCAAGTTTTTCAATGCGATCCGTCAATTTTTGGTACTTTAAATCATCACCCAAGTGAATGAGATCATCTGATTTCCCACTAGCAGTGGTTTTATCAGTGGTAGATGTAGGGAGTATACTCCAAACATTAACCACTGATGCCCCTTTTTCTTGGTACTGGGGTCTTTTTCCTTCAACACTTGACAACCTTTTGATGTTGCCAGTAGGATAAATAAATCCACTGGTGGTTGGCAGAGGTGCTATAAAAGGAATTGCCTCCAAGGAAGTCTTATTAATGTAACCACTGTCCAACTGTAAACCAGTGGGTTCAACAGTTGTAGTGGCTGCTTCACTTGGACTACCACCAAGAGTTACTTGTAACTCAAGGGGTCTAACCTCCTCAGGTTGTGTTGGTGGGTTAGCAGAGATTGATACATCAGACGCAGTCAGTTGTTGAGGTATATTCTCTTTGATAGGTGATTGAGAAGGACTGGTTAATGCCTGGTTCAAATCAATTGCATCCAACAGCAGTTTAGTTGGTGGGGGAATTGTGGATGTGAAGGGTGGTGTAGAAAGTGGATTTGCCCCGGGTATTGAGCTGTGGATGATAGAAACGAGTGTTTCCAGAGCATCATGATGTGGAGACCCTATTTGTACAACCTGTTCTTTTTGTGAAGAAGCAGGAGGAGTTTCGGTTATGGGTTGAGATATTTGTACCAACTGCTGTGAGGAAGTAGCAGCAGTGGTTTCTTGTGACTTTTGTGTTGTCACTGGCATAAGCTCTGGTATCTCATCCTCCAGAGATGCCTTTTTGATGGTTTTGGGGGGTTTTTGTGTTCTTCTTTTTGTTGGCTTTTTGGTGATTTTAGGTGTGGGTTTCAAAACAGTTGTGCTGCTGCTTTGATCACCTTGAGCAGTGGGCTCAGCAGCAGATACCTGAGGAGCAGTTGTAACTGCTAAAATCTGCTCAGGCACCTCTGCTTGTGTTTTGCAAGGTGCTAACATTCTTGAAAAAGTTTCAGTTGTTAAACTGTTTATTTGAGTAGAATCACCTTGGTTTATTGTAACTAAATCATCCTTACTGAATTTCTTTGTAAAATAGTAACTTAAAAACCTTGGAAACAGTAAGAATGATTTTGTTTCAACATTATTAACCAAATCTTTAAAAATTTCCCGAGAATAGTTAAAATTTTCTCCTTGAAGAATTGCATATCCCAGATTTTGAATCTTTAAAGGGATTTCATTGAAAGAAGTGGTTTTGTTTGAAACACAGAGTCGGAGAGTATGAAATAAAAATCTGGTTGCAGACGGAAAATAACCTTTTTCTAAGGTAATTTTCTTCATCATTGTTGCTTCATACCCTCTCTCAATGAAGTCAGTTTGTAACTCGTTTTTAGTGAAAGAAATTTTACCTTCCTGATCACCGAGTTGAAAGACCTCTGAAATGGATTGTGGCGTGATTTGGACAGCTTTACCCTTTATGGAAGAGTTTATGGTGGTTGCAGTGTCTCCTTGTTTTTCAAGGGTTGCATTCTTCCAGAACTCCCTTTGGGTCGCCAAATAGATTGGTGCATCGGCGGTGAACAAAGTTTTGTACTTTGATTTTGCCATGATGTCAATGATGGAATCGAAAACTTTGGTGGTTCCTGGTTTTGTGAGAAGACCCAGGAGATTGTGAGATGGTTTATGTGGAATTTCAGTGGAGATTGCCTTTTGAGAGGCTGTTTTCGATGAGGATTTGGATGAGGGTTTTGAAGATGACTTCGATTTTGTCATTTTGAAGATGAATGATCGAAGAAATTTGTGGAAGATGAGATGAAAAACTGCTTTGAGAAGAGAATTTTTAAGAATTCAATTCGACAGTAAAACCCTGTTTTGGTGGTGAGTGGGGGATTTTATAGGGAAGAAAATGAATGCTGAGGTGTCAGCCGTTACAAAAGGTCTGACCAATATGTACTGCCCACGTGACAACCCCTGGTGAAAGTGAAGGACAGTACTTTTGTGATAGGGACAGATGAAAGTAGTGGTATGAAATCAGTGGATGATTTTCACTATCAGTGGATAGCATATCAGTGGATAAGACACTGCTTTTGAACAACAGAGATTATCAAAGGAATGAGAGAACAGGGGTTGACTTTCAGCAGTGGACAGACTTTTAAAGTAGAGCAGACTTTTGAACAAACAGTGGTTAATGGCAGACTTTTAAGGATTTTAATGAAAAAAAAATATCATTTTTAGCTATTTTTAAGGATGGAGTATTGATTTTCTGAAAACATTTTGTTGCTTTAATTCATAGAAAAACAAGATGTTGCTTGTTATTCCATGTTCAACATCCCAATTCTAGAGACCAAGCTTTCAAAAGTGGCTGTATCAAGTGCTTTTGTGAGCACATCTGCCAGCTGATCTTTAGTTGGGACATGATGCAGAGAAATCAAACCTTTTTCATAGCAATCCCTCACAAAGTGATGTCTAATGTCGATGTGTTTGGTAGTTGAATGGGAAACTGGATTTTTGATGATATTTTCTGCTGCCTGGCTATCCAACATGAGTGGTGTCTTTAAGGCAGTGATACCAAAATCCAGTAACTGATTTTGAAGCCACAGGAGTTGGGCTGTACAGCTTGCAGCAGCAATGTATTCAGCTTCAGCAGTGGATGTTGAAACAGCTGCTTGCTTTTTGCTTTGCCATGAGACTAAGCAATCACCTAGAAACTGGCACCCTCCTGATGTGGACTTCCTTGTGGTGTGACATCCAGCAAAGTCACTGTCTGAGAAACCTGAAAGCTTGATGTTCCTATTAGCTGGATACCAGATTCCAAGTGTGGGAGCACCTTTTATGTATCTGAAGATCCTTTTTACAGCAATGAGATTTGATTTTCTGGGAGCTGATTGACTTCTTGCACAGACACATGTTGCAAACATGATGTCTGGTCTAGATGCAGTTAGGTACAATAAAGACCCAATCATGCTTCTATAAAGTGTTTGGTCAATCAGCTCATCCTTTTCATCAGACATGACCAGATTATTTGTTGCCATGGGTGTGCTGCATGGTTTACAATCATTCATATCAAATTTGGCTAAAAGTTCTTTAGCATATTTGCTTTGATGAATGAAAGTTCCATTTTGCAATTGCTGTACTTGGAGACCAAGAAAGCATTGCAGCTCACCCATTGCACTCATTTCAAACTCAGCTGTCATGAGTTCTCTAAACTCTTCACACATTGAGTTACATGTGCTTCCAAAAATAATGTCATCCACATAAATCTGGACAATCATTAAATCCTTCCCTCTCCATTTTAAAAACAATGTTTTATCAATGGTACCTCTTTTGAAACCATTTGAGAGTAGGAAGTTGGAAAGAGTTTCATACCAGGCCCTTGGTGCTTGTTTCAGGCCATACAAGGCTTTGTTTAGCCTGTAGACATGATCTGGATAAAATGGATCCTCAAAACCTGGAGGTTGACAAACATACACCTCTTCTTGAATTGTACCATAGAGGAAAGCAGTTTTGATATCCATTTGAAACACCTTCATATTGTGGTTGACAGCAAAGGCCAGGAACAGTCTAATGGCTTCCAATCTTGTAACAGGGGCAAATGTTTCATCATAATCAATCCCCTCTTCCTGTCTATAACCTTGAACCACAAGCCTGGCTTTATTCTTGACAACAATACCCCTTTCATCAGTTTTGTTCTTGAAGACCCACTTTGTGCCAATGGGACTAACCTCTTCTGGCAGTGGTACAAGCTCCCATACTTGTTGTCTTTTAAACTGTTGGAGCTCCTCTTGCATGGCTTCTACCCAGCTGTTGTCTTTCAGTGCCTCTTGGTACTTGACTGGCTGATGGAGTGATAGAAAACCAGCAAAAAGACAAATGTTTTGGGTTTGGCTTCTTGTGAGCACCCCTTCATTTATGTTGCCAATAATTTGATCAGGTGGATGAGATCGCAAGAAGATTAAATCTCCTTGGTATGGTATGATGGCATTGGTTGGTGAAGGCTGCAAATGTGTATCATCTGAGCTAACCACTGCTGGGGACTTTGATGATCCAGCAGTGGCTTCAAAAGGTGGTGGAATAGGAGGTAATGAAGTGGACAACTGCTGACTTTTATCCACTGTTTGAGGACTTTTGTCAGCAGTGTTTGAGGATGTGGAAGCAGTGGTTGATGGGCTACTTTGGTCAACAACTGTTGAGGTAGCAGTGGTTGAGCTTTGACAACTGTTTTGAACAGCTGGTGCTTTTCCCTTTGTGGCAGACCTTTGAGGGATGATGATTTCATACCCATAGTCTGGTGTTGTATCCTCTGATGGACCTGCACTGTTAGTCTTGACAGCAGTATTTTCAAAAGTAAATTTTTCAAGATCAAACAGATCTGCAGGGTTTGCTGGGATTTTCATTGATGAAAGTTCATTGAATTTTACATTCAAAGTCTCCTCCACTGCCTTAGTCCGTGTATTGAACACTTTGTAGGCCTTGGCAGTGGTTGAGTATCCCAAATGATAACCACAATCAATTTTGGCTGCAAATTTTGAAATGGAATCTTTTAAGTTCAAAATGAAACATGGGCAGCCAAACACCTTGAAGTATGAAATCAGTGGTTTAATTTTATACATAATTTCATAGGCAGTCTTTTTTGTGCCTGGGGTTTATTAAAACTCTGTTCTGAACATAGCAAGCAGTGTTTACTGCCTCTGCCCAGAAAGTTAATGGCAAACCTGAATCTGCAAGCATGGTTCTGGCAGCCTCAATCAGAGTTCTGTTCTTCCTTTCCACTACCCCATTCTGCTCTGGTTGTCTAGGGATGCTGTACTGCCTTACAATCCCTTTCTTCACACAGAAGGCATCCAACTCCCTATTTTTGAATTCTGTGCCATTGTCACTCCTGAAGCTTTTCACTGGAAGGTCAAATTGCTTTTCAACCTGTGTTACAAAGTCTTGCAAAATGCCTGCAGTCTCATCTTTTGAGTGTAAAAAGAAAGTCCATGTAAACCTAGAAAAGTCATCAACAATAACCAAACAATATCTTTTCTTTTTGAGGCTCATGACTTGAACTGGGCCAAACAAGTCCATGTGTAGCATTTGCAAACACTGGGTTGTTTTGGACTCTTCAATGGACTTGAAAGAACTTTTATGCTGTTTTTCCTTTTAAATAGGAAATGCAATGTTCAGGGCATGAAAACAATTTTTGTGGTAGGCCTCTCACCAAACCATTTTTTGAAATTTCTGTGATTGTCTTAAGATTTGTGTGCCCCAGCCTTTTGTGCCAAAGTTCTGTCTCTTTGTTAGAGGCAGCTGAGAACAGACAGGCATCAGCTCTGGGACACTCTTTTGACATGTCAACAACATAAACATTGCCACTTCTTTGAGCAACAAGTTTAGTTTGACCAGTTTTAATTATTGCTTCAATCTTTTTGACCATTTCTGGTCCAACAATCCTACAACAGTCTTTTGTGAAGAATGACCCAAATCCCTTGTCACTCATTTGGGACACACTCAGAAGGTTAAATTTTAGATTGTCTATTAGATTGACATTTTCAAATTTTACATTTCCAGATTGTACTGTACCAGACCCCAGAACTTTCCCTTTACTATTATTCCCAAAGGATATATCACCCCCTCCATGGATTTTAAAGTCTTTGAGGAGGGCTTTACATCCTGTCATGTGCCTGGAGCCTCCACTATCTACATACCAAAGACTATCAAAGCATGCAGAAGCTCCCTGCACATGAAGTAAACGGATTAGTTCATTAAGGTCTCCAAAGCCAACAAGGCTTTGGATGGGGTCTCAACAGTGTCTGGGATGGATGCAGAATGGTGGACAGTGGGTAGGTCAGGGGTTTGAACTGTTTTAGGACAGTGTTTCTCTAACCACTGTTGTGGGTCCTGACCAATCATCTGCTGGTAACCAAAAGGATGCCTGTTCACTTTGGGTTTAGAGGGCCTTTTGTAGGCCTCATAAACGTGTGGAATCCTTTGGTAAGACTGTTTTTCTCTGCCTTTTCTGAACTGATTGGCAGGGGGTGCATCAGTAACCTGAACATCTCTTTTGACAGATGTTTGGTTCAGCTGTTTTGTAACAGCTGTTTGAACTGGCACAAACAGTGGTTGTTTCTTGGTGAATTTGACAGATGTTGATGATGATGATGGACTCAAGGATGTTTTAGCAATGTACTCATTCTTTTCCACATCAAAGTTTTTGAGATACACACATGCTTGAGTTTTGTGGTTTGTTTTACCACAGACAATGCAACCTTCAGCTGAAACAATGACACTTGTTCTGTTTAAATCATAAGCTTTTAAGTGGAAACAATCTTTTGTTAGATGATTCCTTTTCTCACAGAATTCACAAAACAAGTTATCAATTTTTTCTTTCTTCTTTCTCTTTTCAGACTCCTTTGCAACAGAGGTTTTAACCACTGTTGGGATGTCCTTGAGAGGTATGACTTTAGCTTTTGGAGCCTTGACACCATCAGTTGATGTAAAGTCCATTGGCTTGAAATTTTCAAGAATGTCACACTCATCAGACCATTTTGGTTTAAACTGGTATTCTTCAAGCTCCTCAAAAGTAGAGGATCCCATTGGTCTGTCAAGTGTGATTTTGTTACCAAGTTTGTCAGTGATTTTCACTTCTTGGCCATTCTTGTTTGTGGGGATGAACTCAGTGGTTACATCAGTGATTTGAACAGATTTTTCAAAAGCAGTGTTTTCATCATCATGTTTTCTATAGCCAACCCCAAATTTCACATTGCTTTTTATCTGTTTTTCAAGCATAACCTCATATCCTCTGCAGGATTCCACCCATCTTTCACAAGTAATCTGGGTGGATTCCAACTCCTTTTTGCAAACTTGGTATTTTTCTACCATAGTTTTAAGTTGGGTTTTGGTTATGCTTTGCTCTTCTTTTAGACAGCTGATCTCTTTTTCCTTTTCAGTCAATTTGTTTTTAAGTTCTTTTAAAGACTTTTCAAATTTAACCTCATAAGTCAAGATTTTATCCCGAAGGTTTTCATTCACCTCTTTAATGTTAGCAAAAGCAATTATGCAATTGTCAGAACACAGTTTTTCAAGAACTTGAGGAGATACCTTGGCAGCTGCCATCATTGCACAATCACATTGATGATCTTCTTCATCAACAGCTTTCACCTTCTTTTCACCAGCCTTTTCTTCTTTCTCTTCTTCTTTGTCCTCTTTGGACCATGGATCTGTCATTGGTTCAATCAGGATACCTGAACTTTCTCCCAACAGTAGTTCACCAGCCACAGCAGTAACCACTGCTTCAGTCACCTCTTCCACTGTTTCAAAGCTCTGCTGTTCCTCCTCAGTTTCAACCCCCTCCTGTATTGACTCTAATGCCATCAAACAAAACTCATCATGAGAAGAATCATTAGAAGCATAGAGTGCAAAATTTTCATCACTAAGGTCTTCAGGCATACTGCTCCAGTCAACAAACCCTTGAGTGAAGAAACTTTGTTGATCTGGTTGTGCTGCTGCTGGAGCAGTGGTTTGAGGTGCAACAGGTTGCACTTGTACCTATGGAGCAGGGGTTTGAACATATTGGATTTGTGGAACAGTAGTTTGGACATAGTGTACTGGCACAGGGGCAGCAGCATAGTGAGCATTGTTCACTTGAGCTGCTGGGGTATACTGGGCATAATGCACAGTGCTTTGGTTTTGAGGTCTAAGATTTGAGCTAGGATGAGTAATTATGGGACCAGTAGTTTGACTCCTACATTCCCTAGCGAAATGTCCCAACCTATTACACTTGTAGCACTTGATTTTCGATTTATCCAACCCAACCCTTAGATTCCCATGCAAACCTGGGAATTTTCGCCCTGTTCTCTTGTAAAATTTGCTAGTTCTAACACTTAGCAAAGCCAGTTGGTGCAGGATGTCCATTTCCTCTAAGTCAGTGGGATCGAAATGTTGTAAATCATTGAGTTCAAAGCTTAGATTATCTGACATCTGGTTTTCGTTTGCAGTGAATGCATAACTTGCAGAGTGAGGATCAGGGTTGTTGAAATTTGCACCAGCAGTTATGTCAATGAAGTGATCATAACCCTGATCCTTACCACTGCTCCCAGATTCTTCTTGACCCAGAAGAGCAGTATTACCGAAAGTGTAATCATCGGTAACTTTTCCTGACTCTTGTAACCTCCTTTTCTGGTTCAACTCCCTTTCGTAGGTCAGGAGTCGGCCGTGGAGTTGGGTCAAGGTCAGATCCTTGAATTCAGGTGAATTTCGGGTGACAAAAGCTATGGTGTCCCATTTTTCTGGCAGTGACCTGAGGAACCTGCTATTTTGAGTTGAGTTTGTAAAAGTGGTGTTAACAAGCCTCAGTTCACTGATGAGACAACTGAAACGTTCAAATTGTTGCGTTAGTGATTCACCTTTAACGTAACAAAATGTTTCATACTGTTGATTTCCCTGTTATTTTCTATGACTTCTTCAGTCCCCCCAAACTGTTCCTTAAGTGCATCCCATAATTCTTTGGCATTGTTACAGTGTAACAGTCCAGCATAAATCTCATTGGGCAGCGCTGATGCTATGACGCTAAACGCTTTAGCATCTAGTTCGATCTTTTGAAAGTCGGTTTCGGTATAATTTTCAACTGGTTTTGGAACGAACTTTTTAGCATCTTCAGCGCTTGGCACTGAAGGAACATGGGGAACATAAATGACAGACCTCCAACAACCTGTGCTTTATTGAGCAAGGATGTGACCCATCCTTCTCTGCCAGATGTTGTACTCATTTATTTTTAGCATAGGTGGTTTAAAAAGTGAGCCGATGTTGTTTTTATAATCCTGAGATTGTGACGTCATTCTTATTGTTTTACAGACACTGAGAAATCAACTTTAATGGTGATTAATCCTTGCTCTGTTTTTCAACGGACGAACAAACGATCAGTATCAACTGTTATAAGCTGAACTATTTACGTTAAAATGATTGTTAAATCAAATTTGACTATCCAAGCTCTGATACCAATTGTTGGATCTGAGTTTGTTTTTTATTGTATTTTCGTTTGAAATTAAGATGAAAATGAAAGAGTTGTGCAGCGGAATTATGATGAAAGCAAACTTTGCATACAATCAAACGAGAGTAATACTTTAATCAAACATCTTTTCACAATGAATCGAAAGATTGAATTTGTTTCAACAACGATTACAATGATTGATGAATGAATGCAAACTCCCCCTCAGCCAGAGCTCAATAGTTTGTTCCTGCAAAGAAGACGATGTTGCAAAAGAGCTAATAGAACAGTACAAAGTACTGAACTATTTATAGGCACTTGCAAACCACTGAGCATCTTAGCTGACGTCACCATGAAAGTGACATCTAACCTCCTAACAAACTCTAACCTCTGATCTATACAAACACTGATGTACTGACTACTGCTATTACATTTCTTTACATAAAAGACACTTAAACAGCTGCTGCATCCTTCCACTGCTGTGAACCCAGCAGTGCTTGTCCGGATCAGCAGTACTTGACTCAAGGCAGTAGATTGAATCAGCAGAGCTTTGGTCTTCCATCAGTCTTTGACATTGGTCAGTAGATGCAAGGCAGCAGTTGTAGGTCAGCTCTTAGTAAAATCAGCAGATAGAAAGTCAGTAGATATGAAACCACTTTCAAGGGGAGAGATTTGTATGAACCAACTGTAATCGTCTGCTTATTCTGGATCCACTGCTCTGATCCAGTTTTGGCTTTAATTATCTGTTCCTCTGATAGGGTTCAATCCCAACACCTTGTATCCGATTGTCTCTGTTTATCAAATTCCACTAAAAACCGCTTAAACTCCATTCTCATGTCTAATTCAGCTTGGTTTAATGCCCTTTCTTCTGCCAGTAATTCCAGATCAACCACTTGTTTCTTACGAACAGAGTATATCTCTTCGTTCCACCTTCGCTCCACCAATACTCATTCCTATATCCAATTTTTTAGCCACTTGAGCTTGGTGGCGAGCGCTAGATCCCCAGGCCCAATAAATGAAAATCGATTACATTTGTCCAGAACAAATCCCACAAAGCCCTCCATTTCCAGCCATGAGTTGTAAAACCGGAAAGGCACATTGTAAGGCCTCCTAATCCAAGATCTCACTCAGCTGATGCACCCAACAGGTGTGCGGAATCCACCTGATGATCAACCACTGTAGATGAAACACTAGAATGCAAGGATCTGTGAGAGAAATCAAGAATACACAGAGTATTCTTGATGAGCAAGATGAATGACGTCACACACAGTAGCCGCCAGACAAACTCACACACAATAATTAGGGTTAGAAAGGTGCACAGAATTTCACAAAGAATCGCCGTCTTGTCTATTCCACATAAAGGTATATATACAAGACAAACTCCGGACAACACATTGTCCAGAGACAAGGGCCCAAAGCCCATACAAGACAAACCACGGACTCCAAGACATACTAAAAGTCCGGACAAAACAATCTACACATAAACCCTGACTCTTGTCCCTAACATAAACCCCTGACAAAAGTCTAGACATAAACTTGGACAAATTGTCCAAGGATAAACCTTGGACTAAGTTTCAAGACATGTACAATAAAGACCCTAACAATTGGAAGGCATGCACTTATCACCCAAAGTGCATTAACAAACTCCCCCTTGATCAGTGCTTGGTCTTCATGTGGTCTTGAATTCTTCACCCTTGCTTCGAGTACTTGCTGCCTGGTTTTTCACACAGAACTGCACGACCTTGATGTATTGATCAGCTAACAGTTGATCTTCTTCAAAGGAATGCAACGGCAGACGTCTTAGCTTCTTCGAATCTTCCATCTTGAGATGAACGATCCAGACCCACACAACTTCTTCAAATCTTCCATCTTGAGATGAACGATCCAGACCTAAAACACTTAACACCGGATTAAGAATCTTAACCCCGGAGACACTCGGCCCAAACCTGGATCCCAAAAAATAAATTCCAATACCCCAGAATCAAAAAATAAAATATTAAACAACCATCATTTAATAATTTGTATTTCAAAACACGATCATTCAGAACAAGTTACTTCAAAACTTACACTTTTGGAAAAATATCACAACTTGGAACCAAATTTATCGAACATATTAAAATGACAAAGTTCCACACACACTTAGATGTATCTTACATGACCGATTTTTTTTTTTATGAAAAAGAGTTATTTTAAGTTACCGAATCTAGTGTTTAACACCTTATTAAAGAATGTTCACAACCCTTAGAGTATTTTTCAGAATGATAACTCGCACATAGAAACAAGAAAGCAAAATCTTTTTGTTGTTTTTCAATTTTTGACTGAAAAAGAGGTTAAACCTACGAACGTATTTACACTAACTATCTTTTTGTGAAATTGGAGCAAAGAGATCATATCGGTTTTTCTGTCAATATCCAACACAAGAACATAGTTTATCAGTTTAAGCTCTTAGAATGATATTAACAGTTCAAGACGTTCAACGGTATTGTGGTCCACTTAAGCTTTTGCACGCTTTCGAACACTGTTTTCGAGATATGTGATTAAGTGTATTAATAACTGATTGTAACTATGTTTACCCACCTCAGAATATACTCCCGTATCAAGGTATGCACGAGAGTTCATCTTACTGGTGAGTATACCATTTATCATCTGTTTTGACGTATAAAATGATGTGAGATACTCACTTATTTAGAATTGAAAACAAGCCCTATCTGATAGAATCACTTATTGATGAGGAACTTGATTTTCAGATGCATGAGGGCACATGAGCAAGTCCGTGAACAGGTTAGTACTATCGTACAGACAAAGAGACGAACTTGACTCCCGCATAAGA
Source organism: Helianthus tuberosus (assembly GCA_030545235.1). NCBI lineage: Eukaryota > Viridiplantae > Streptophyta > Magnoliopsida > Asterales > Asteraceae > Helianthus > Helianthus tuberosus. The sequence continues at coordinate 208,249 of JARYGA010026437.1, forward strand.
GCTGTGACATATTATCACATATTTTGTGGGACATGTGATTGTTCATCACTTATTGAGGTCGAATGCATCATGTAATATATACACGATTGAATGATATTTACACGTATGTATAGTATCATGGAAGATCTAGACTTGCGTCCCCGTTGTTTTCGGTAAAGAAACAACCATGATACCCAGATGATAAACAGCATAAAGACCACGTATCTCAGAACCTCGGCATTCTATCAAACGAAATTACGGTACCAAGACCATATATCCGAGAGATGTACCACACAAGTTACACAGTTCATTATGTTTATATACCAAAAACAGGTTCTTATTGACGCGTAAAACCTACCGAAGCAACGTATAATGATGCTGTTACAGTTAACGGTTAATTTTATATATTACTATAATCCTGCACCAGATACAACTAACCGATGTACTATCATTTCCCTTATATCTCAACACGACTTCATTTTATATTTTCAAATGTTTTTGTATTTTTAAAATTTATCCTACAACTAAGTAAAATATTTTTGGAGTTTTTCAATTTTTGGAAAGCAGTAAGAACTGTACAGTAAACATAAAATAAAGTTTCTATGCGAGTTTTGAAAAGCATTTTACTCGGGGTTGATCATGCCAATCATTCGGACCAGATTTTCAAATCTAGCCCGATCGAATGTCTTCGTAAACAGGTCGGCAAGATTATCCAAGGTGTCTACCCTAACCACTTCTATTAAACCCTTCTAAGCACAGTCGCGAATGAAATGATGCCTAACATCTATGTGCTTAGTGCGTGAGTGATTAACTGGATTGTCAGTTATGGAAATGGCAGAGTTGTTATTGACAAGAATAGGAGTTCGAGAAAAATTCAAACCGTAGTCCCTCATTTGCTGCTGAATCCACAAGACCTGAGCACAACAGCTTGATACAGCAATGTACTCGGCCTCGCACGTGGATAAAGAGACGACAACTTGCTTTTTGCATTGCCAAGAGACAAGACGGTTCCCAAGAAGTTGTGCGCCGCCGGAGGTTGACTTTCTGTTCATCGGGCACCCTCCGAAGTCTGCGTCAGCATACGCCAGCAAATCCAGACCACCTTCAGCTGGATACCACAATCCAAGCTTAGGCGTCCCTTTCAAATATCTGAAGATACGCTTGACCGCTTTCATGTGAGACTCTTTCGGAGTTGATTGGAACCTGGCACACAAACAAACAGAAAACATAATATCTGGTCGTGAAGTAGTAAGGAACATTAGCGAACCTATCATTGCTCGATATAGAGTCGGATCCACTTCAGGATCTTTCTCCTTATCGGGTGAAAGCTTGTGATTTGTCGGGAGAGGCGTGTCATAGGGTAAGCTATCTTCCAATCCAAATCTTTTGAGAATCTCGTGGAAATACTTCGTCTGATGCACGTACGTCCCGGTTTTTTCTTGACTCACTTGAAGACCTAGAAAGAACGATAACTCGCCCATCGCGCTCATTTCAAATTTTGACTTCATCACCGCCTCGAACTCACGACACAATTCTTCATTTGAAGAACCAAAAATTATGTCATCAACGTAAATTTGCACGATCAGAAAATCTCCCCCTTTCTTCAATATGAACTGTGTGGAGTCAATCGCGCCACACGAGAACCCGTGCTCCAATAGATGTCTTGATAAAGTCTCGTACCACGCCCGAGGAGCCTGATGGAGACCGTAGAGAGCTTTGTCTAACAGATAGACTTTGTTCTCAGACTCTGGAGCTTCGAAACCCGGTGGTTGGGATACATACACAGTTTCATGCAATTTTCCATAAAGGAACGCGCTTTTAACATCCAACTGATAGACTTTGAAACGTATGTGTGCAGCAAAAGCTAGAAACAAACGAATGGCTTCCAGTCTTGCCACCGATGCATAAACTTCTGTATAATCAATCCCTTCCTCTTGATCGAAGCCTTGAACAACCAACCGTGCTTTGTTTCTGACGACAACACCCTTATCGTCTTTCTTGCACTTGAAAACCCACTTCGTGTTGATTGCATGTTGGCCCTTTGGAAGATCGAGGCCCTTTGGAAGATCGACCAAATTCCACACCTTTAACTTGTCGAACTCAGCTAACTCCTCTTGCATCGCCTCACACCAAGAATTATCCTTCAGAGCCATCTGATAGTTCTTCGGCTCGATCTGAGAGATAAAACATTCATGTAGGCTAAGATTGTAGATTTCTTCCTTCTTGATAGCAGAGATCAGACACTGCATCTCTGAAATACTCCTTCGCGTTTGCACTCCCGCATTTGGATTCCCAATAATATTATCAACAGGATGATGAATATTTGTTCTTGGAACTGGGATAGCTGGAGCTTGAAGATTGTTTCCCAAATTTGATTGAATCTCCCCCTTAGCATTTGCATTACTACTAGAAGCTTGATCATTTCCAGAAGACACATTAACATTTGGATACGCTGAAAAATCAACGTAACGATCACCACTTGTAGTTTGAGCAGCTGCATTGGGGATCTGCTCAGCAACAACTTCGTTTACGATCGAAGAATCAGCGATTGGAACATTCGAAGACACATTAGTAGGAATACTTGCTCTCCAGCTCGCATCCACTTCATCTTTGTTCACAAGATGTGTGTATACAACCTCCGAATCTTCTTCTGAAACATCAGGAAGATCAAATGAATCAAATAATTTATCATAATCATAACCGCTTTTAGGACCGAATTCGGACGGTGGAGGATCGTAACTCAAAGGAGTTATATCAAACACGATCTCCACTATACGCTTCTTAATGTTATAAACGCGTTTGTTTGGAGTTCCATTGGCATATCCCAAAAAGAACCCAATTTCTCCAACTTCCCCCATTTTAGGAGTATCTTTGGTGCGTTTGATAACACACTTGATCCCAAAAGGTTGAAAACCAGATAAGTTCGGTTTCTTGTTTTCAAGCAATTCATAACACGTTTTATCTTCTCTTTTGACCGTAAGCACATGATTTAACACATAACATGCAGTGTTTACCGCCTCGGCCCAGAAGAAAATTGGCAATTTAGATTCAGAAAGCATAGTTCGGGCCGCCTCAATTAGGGTACGATTCTTCCGTTCTGCAACTCCATTCTGTTGAGGAACATATGGAGCGCTGAACTAATGAACGATTCCCATTTCCCGACATAACTCATCCATATAATGATTTTTAAACTCAGTGCCGTTGTCACTTCGGATTTTCTTAATAGGAAGTGAGTAATTTTTCTCAAGTTGTTTGAACAAGTCTCTTAAAATACCAGCAGTTTGGTCCTTTGTTTTTAAGAAAAATACCCACGAGTATCGTGAGAAATCGTCAGTGACAACTAGGAAATAAGACATCCCACCAATGCTAGTAACATGGTTTGGGCCGAAAAGATCCATGTGAAGCAATTCAAGTGGTTTTTGGATCGAGTTAACAGTTTTCGGTTTGTGAGGCTTTCGTATAATTTTTCCTTTTTCACATGATTCACATTTGTTGTGCATATTGAAGCTACATAAAGGAACCCCCAACACTAAGTTGTTTTTCACTAAGTGGTTCATTTTTCGCAGATGCACGTGGCCCATTCTCCTATGCCAGAGATACGATTGATCTTCAGTCGCCTTCGAAAGTAAACATGTCACTGGAGCAGACGAGTTGACCAATGGGCGCATGTCCATGACATATGTGTTATTCACCCTTGGAGCCCTCATTACGATCCAATCTTCAGGAACAACAAATCTCGGACGCAAAACAAAGCAAGCTTTATCAGTGAACAACATCGTGTACTTGTTATCACAAATTTGAGAAACCGACATCAAGTTATGCTTCAGTTCTTCAACGTAGTTCACTTTATGCAGCGTAATTTTTCCATTTGACACTGAACCTTCACCGGTGATGTATCCACCCTTCTCACCGGCAAAGTTAACATAACCACCTCGAATTTGTTTAAAATTACTCAATAACTCTTTATTGCCTGTCATGTGTCTGGAACAGCCACTATCGATATACCAAATATAGATAGCCCCCTTCAGCTGCTCCTACACTCCCCAACAAGAAAATTTAGTTAGAATGTGGGACCCAAGCCATGATGGTCTTGGGTCGTCCCGTTTCGTCAACATAAGAAAACTCTTTGAAATAGCCATCATCGCCTCTATGTCCTCCATTTCCATTTCGGAAATTGTTGGAATGACTCCCCGTAAATCGTGGATTATACGAAGTTGACGATCTGTTGGTATAACCAGAGTTTCCATAACCTCGGCTTCCATAGTTTTGGTGACCGTAATTTTGATTCCTGGGTGGCTCAAAATTCCTACCAAATCTAGGAACATCATCGTGTCTTGAGAATGATCGTGGTTGATTATCCGAATGTTGTCTTTGATTTGAAAATCGCGGGGGTGACGCATTTCGATCATTCACGAATCTGTTCTGTGCATGAGGTCTTACATAGTTGTTGTTCGAACCTCCAGAACGTTGGTCATTCTCAAGTGTTTGGAAAGTAACATGATTTTGTCGTCTGTGAGGGGTTTTCTCACGAGTATCATGTCTTTGAGATGAACTTTCCGATCCTTCACCACGATTAATAACAATTGGTTTCTCCCCATGATCCTGATTTTGTTGTGGTTTAACATTTGTTTTGACAACCGATTTTACTTCTTGTTTAATCACTTTGTTTTTTTCAACCTTCTGATTTTTACCGTTTTTCTTTTCAACATTAACTGTTTCTTTTTGCGGTTTTTCAACAAAAGGTTTCTTTTGATCAGGATCAACATGGGATTTACCCTTGTCATTTGGACAATCTGCTGCTAAGTGTCCTTTCCCACGACACTTATAACATTTGCGAACTTTCGCAGCAATCTTTGGACGTTCCTCATGACTGGTCGAAGATGATGAGGCGTTAGTGGGAGTTTTCAAAATTTGGTTGACATATTGAGAGTTTGAACCTGTTTCGATTTTCTCTTCTTCTTTGATAAAATCTTCCCCTTTAACAAACTCAGTTTTAGGGATATTTTTCAAATTCTTTTTGGATTTCCCACGTGACTTTGGTTTTGACTTCGCATTTTGAACTTGATTGAAAATTTCCAAAATTTTTATTGCTTATCAAATTCTCAATGTTATCAAAATTTAGCTCATTTTTCTTTGTAACTTCACTCACCTTCGACTGTTCTGAGTCAGAAGCCTCATCAGGCTCAGATTCTGACTCACTTTGCGGTTTAACCGTCAGAGGGGTCTTTGGCACAAAATTTGCCAATTCAGGATCAATGCTTGACATCGATTTATAATTATGGTTTACCGGAGGAGGCACTTTCTTATAACTGATGCCGAACATTTCTTCCTCAGATTCTTTGAGACGTTGGCTGTTAATACAGAAATTCATCACTTCAGATGAATCCCCGAACTTTTCAATTTTTCGTTGCAAATCTAAAATCAGATTATCTTTTTCCAAAATGATTTTGTTCTTTTCCAAAACACAATTTTGCTTCATTTCAAGTTCAGATCTTAATTCCTGATTTTTAAGAGTTCCCTGAGCCACAAGTCTCTCAAATTCAGAGATATCATTTTCAGCGCTTTTATCTTAATTCGGTGTTCTTTATCCGAATTAGACAAAACAACAATGAGTTCTCTGGATTTTTCTAAATCTGCAATCAGATTTGTGTTGTGAAGTGCATATCTGTCAATCTTGGTGACAAACTCTACACATCTTGCACATCGCTTATCTACAGAAGATGATTTTACCTCAATGCCAGCCATGAATGCACACGCTTCATTTTCTACCGAGTTTTCTTCCAACCTTTTAGCTTCTGTGTCCGCAAATTGCTGCATTTCAGCTATGGAGATGTTGAACTCAAAGCATTCTCCCTTTTCTCCATCTTCTGTTTTGTTCGACTTTTCAACAGACTCTTCATTCAAGTTATCTTCATTCTCAGCAACATTGCCCGAATCCAACTCTTCCCCAAAAACCTCGGCTACAACAGCAAGTTCCTCAATGCTAGACTCTTCGATAATCTCTTCACACACTTCTTCGTCGACAATTTCAGCTATAAAGGCTTGTGACACAATAGCTCCTGAAATGTCTTCCAATGCACAACCCCAGTCGTAAGGCTCAGTCACATTTTGTAGAGGTTGAGCCACCATAGCATTGTTTGTCGAAGGTGTTAGATTTTCAGAACCACTTGAACGAGCACTTAAGTTTGAAGTAGATGAAGCATTGTTGTGAGGTCTTGAGTTGTTTCCTTGAGAGTTGCTTTCCATCTTCGGCTTCCGACAATCACGTGCGAAGTGCCCGTAGATGCCGTAGTTGTAACATTTCACCTTTGACATGTCGACCCCCATTCGTGTCTTCGTCTGACCACCTATGAACTTCCTACCCATTCTCAACAGAAATTTCTTCGCTCTACGGACTAAGAGTGCCATATTGAGTTGTAGATCAAGTTCTTCCATTTCGTCTTGGTCTATCTGGTCAAAGTCCTCATCGAGACTTGACAGTTCAACAAGCTTTCCAAGACAGAAGTTCTCGTAGGCAGTCATGAAGGACGCCAAAAGGCTCATGTTTTCTTCTATCAACTTTAAGCAGCTTGCATCTAACTTTGGAATGTTCAAGTTTGTTGCTTGAGATTTCAGAGCTCCACTAGAAGAGTACATTCCTTGATTGGAATTTGTTGTTCCACTTGAACTGACATTGTTGCTTATAAAGGCGTGTTTGTGACAAATGGCAATAAACCGGCAATTCCGTACAAACTAATCACTATTTTATTTACATAATCTCATGCATTTAGCGTAATTTAATTACGTAACATTGTCGTTAACTGGATAACAATGTTAGGACAAGGAAACAATGCTAAAACATATGTTGGGTTTCGCCACATTGTGAAATCAGGCAAACAATGTCCTAAAAGTGTTGGTAGAAAGTGCCACGTGCACTATTCACGGTTACACTATTCATGCCAGCAAACCGTGAAATCAGACCGAAACACTGAAAAACGACACTCGGATATCATAACTGAGTCCATTTATATACGAAAACATTATTATGAAAACACATCTTGCAAAGAAACAAGACTTTCCGGTATAACGCCCTAATCTCAAAAAATGTCTATTTCGGCTAAAAATATAGCACTTTTAACTTGTCCGAACCTATAACAAAGCATTTCCGGGACTTCGGAATTATGTTACTTGATGAAAAACACACTAAAACATTTTAAGGATATCAATGAGATGACCAGAATCATAAGCTTCCGATATTACATCGCTATGCACTAAACTAGTCCGTTAGCGAACCGACGAGCTAGTAAGCAATATTTCCGTCATCATAGCAACCAAATGGAAACTCTAGTGAACTAGTTAAGCCAAATTTGGAACTCAGAATTTCTTCATACATCACTTAGACGTGAAATAACAACTTGCGACAACGTCCGTCGGTACGCCACAAAAGTGCCGTAAACCCACCGACGACCAAACGAAAGACATTTAAAGCGTCGAAATACAATTTTTACTAGTTTAATGAACTAGTTAATAACAATTTTGGTCCCGAATCACTAATTACACCTTAATGGTGTAATTAAACCCTTAATCACCCTACTTTAATTAATGACCAAAATATCTACTTTTTAACATTTTTTTTTATAAAAATGTTACACTTACCCCCCCTCTCATTATTTACGAAATCAAGGGGGCCCCACCCCTTGATTCTTGTTTGAAAAATGAAGGATTTAGGCATGGTTATGAGAAGTGGTTGTTGAAAATGATTACTACATCCTATCATATAGCAACACTATCATCCATACTTATCTTTTACAAACATTTTCAAGCAACAAAAACTCCATCTTCACCTCCAAAATCGGCAACCCACTTTCCCCTTTAAACCCTCCATAAAATTTCCATAAACACTTCATTTTACACACATTCTAACCATTCTAAGATCATACACACTTGGAGCATGCATGGAGCATCATTAGGAGCCTTGTTGGAGCTTAATATTCTTCTTATTTTCTTATTTTGGCTTGTGCAATATTGTAAGTCTTCTAATCACCATTTTTAAGCTTCATATTACTAGTAGATTATGGAAGTACAAGTTGATCATCAAAAAGATTAATAAAAATCACACCAAAAACCCTAACCCCAAAGCTAATAAACACTAAATATAACTATATTATGTGTTGATTTATTAGATTTGTGATAGCTAGTTAGCATAATTTATGTTGATTATGTTAAAGTAAGTTTGTTTTAAGTGGGTGATCTTTTTATGATTAATAATATAAATGATGATTTAAACATGGTAATGTTTAAATCTAAACAAGATCATCAACCTCTTGTTCCATGAACTTTACTACAACTTAAAAATGATTTATTACACATAGGTGACTTTTATAAAGAATAACCACCATGATTCTTATTATGATCATCCTAAAAGTTTACTAAACAAAGTGGTTTAAAGAGGAGATTTTAATTAGAAAATATAATGAAAATGGTGTCTTTAAGGTCCTAATAAATATGTGAAGATTTCATTATTTTTAACCAAGTTGTTAAAAATATACTTATAAAAGTTCATGGAAATAAAGAAGAAAAGAGCATGAATCATGCATGCAAAGTTGGTGTAATGAAACTTGATTTGGAAATTGATTATGATTATGGGTTTAAACATGGTTTAAACGCGTTTTGAAAACGTTGGAAACGTCATAGTTTAGGGGAAACTATGGCGAATTTTTCTAAAAAAAAAATCCAATCGCGATTAAAAATGAGATCAAAGAGTGATTAACAAGGTTAAACGCGATTAGTGGTCATAAACGTCATTTTGGAAACCCTAATGAGAATATTTAAGTCTTAAATATTCAATAAGTTTTATGGACTTAAGCTTATTCTTATACAAAAATAAATGGTTAAAAATGTAACCATATATGTATATATATATAATTTTTGGTAAAAATTATATACTTTTGGAAACTTGTCAAGTGCATGTAATATGTGCTATATGTGTATGTATTAGATACCTATAGGGTTATCAAAAATAAATACACATACATGTTCCTACATGGTCCAAGAAATGCTAGTAAAATCGGACAATTAAATAAAATGGCCGAAATGGAAATACATAACATTTGATGACGACAATTTGGGCGTATCGACATCGTAAACAAGTTACTACAATGTCGAGTCTAAAAATAACATATTTTTAGACACTAAAGCGAACGCATAACTAAGTGGTCAAAAACAAGAATCCGGAAAGTCGAAAACTATAAAAATTACCAAGTATTTTCGTGTGAAAAACGAACTTATTAAGTTACATGCTTGGTGAATTTTTGGTAAAAATTGCAAGAGTATATTTAATGGACTCACTAGGATTAAATTTGGGCTAGACCGAAATTACTAAAAACTAGGGCTAGGCCCAATGACAGTAAAACTAGGGCTAGGCCCAATGACATTAAAAACTAGGGCTAGGCCCAATAACAAGAAAACTAGGGCTAGGCCCAATAACAATGAAACTTGGGTTAAGCCCAATGACATAGGTTCGAAGCCGTTCGCATATAATTCAATACGTATAGAATACATGAATACACATAACAATCGAGCGAGTAAACTATCAACGCTCTAAAATACAAAGTTGTTCCAAAGATGACAAACGAGAACGTAATAAAGAATTCAAGATGAACAACTTATACGAGGTCCGAAAGACCTAGTGTCTAATGAGATTAGTACACATGTAGGTTATTGACACGTACGGACGCTCACTTCGATATCATAATACACGGAACGCATACTTGTGAGTTCATGTCCCTCCTTTCACTATTTTCAATGTTTTGTTTTCAAATACATCGAGGGGAAATACATGCTAAAACTATTGGTATGTTAGTTACGGAGTAGATGACATGATCAATGTGCATAAGTAGGGAAACAACATTAGTAACCATTAATCACTTAGTGACCAAGGTGCAAAAGGTGTAGATCTATTGGGCTTGAGGCACGCCCCACTCCTGGTTGGTATACCCTGGAGTGCTTTTGTGATCCCAATGATGACAAAGTGTTCTCGATTTGGTTATTTGCTTATGGTAGATTATGTCAGGGGGCTCGCTACCCACTGATAGATCCTTAGCAGACTCCATGAATGAATCAGAACATACCATGAGTACAAGATTTCATTTTCATGAATACCATGAGTACAAGATTTCATTTTCATGAATACTATGAGTACAAGATTTCATTTCCATGAATACTATGATTACAAGATTTCATTTTCATGAATACTATGATTACAAGATTTCATTTTCATGAATACTACGATTACAAGATTTCATTTTCATGAATACTACGATTACAAGATCTCATTTTCATGAATACTACGATTACAAGATCTCATTTTCATGAATACTACGATTACAATATCTCATTTTCATGAATACTATGATTACAAGATTTCATTTTCATGAATACTACGATTACATATGATAACAAAAATTGCATGAACTCGCTCAACTTTTGTTGACTTTTTAAAACTACATGTATTTCAGGAAACAAGTCTTGAGCCGGTGATACATGATTGGATGCAATGATTACCTTTCTTACGTCACACACAACACGCTTCCGCAACTAGCAGGGTGTGACAGATTGGTATCAGAGCTCCGATTGTAGTGAACCGGGGACAAACTTTTATAAAGTTTGGTCTACAATCACCAAGGGCTCTCACATGAAAACAAAGTCGATAACAATACACAAATGATTTCAAAAGTATGACAAAAATGATAAAAGGTTTTCATTGTGTCACGATAACATGAGGATCTATCACGCGAGCTCAATCATAAGTAACGGATATGGATCAATACATGTTTAGTCTATAAGGAATAGACTCGAAACACTAGGAATTACATGTGAAACACGAGAACAAAAATAACATGAGATTTAGTGATTATATATATAATGTATTTATATATGTGTTGTACGGAATATTTTGCCATGAACGAAAATAACTTCGACTACGAATCCTATTATTACACTTGACTCATGCGATGAGAATGACGACCTCGCGTCTATTACGAAGCTTATGGCGGGCGTGGTCCCTGAGAAAGACCCTAAAGCATTGATCCCATGGAAGATGGTTATTTTCCCTCGGATGGTATATGTCCGGCTTTGGTAGTGACGACGAGGCGAAGGTGGCGGCCTTGGACAACAACCCTACTAGTGGGACGAGGTCCCTGAGGCTCATACTAATCGTGATTGATGACACTCTCGTCCAGACAAGGAAGATGAAGTACTCATCTTAAAGGTGCCCCTCCAGTTATTATTATTACGGATTCTTTTTATTCCTATTTCGGCTAACATTGTGCCCTTTCACGAATAATGACAATGGGCGTTAGCATGTGGACAATCACGAAGGTCCCTTCTGTGTTAAAAGTATATAGACAATAGTGTCCTCTCTTTGACTGATCGACTGCTTGAACGAGAGAATGCTAGGGTGACCATACAAGACAATTTATTATTACAGGGCCCCACGTAATAACAACTTGTAGTGTATGGGAATCCTGGTGAGCTCTGCGGGTCAAGCTAATGATCACTAGCCATAAGAAATTCCTAAGTTGTTCAAGTTTCTATCTAGTGGAACACTAACCGGAACGGTTACTATAACACTCTACGATACAGGAAAACTACACGTATTGATTGCACTTAACATTCGATCTATAACACGAGTCGTTTGAGACTAGTCATCGAAAGCAAACAAAACTCGGTAGCCACTCATGGAGGAGTTTTCCTCAACAGTCTCGAAATTCTGGTACATGGGTTGGTTCTTTGGTGTCTATGACACCTTACCTTATCTTAGTCATTGGAAATGATTACATTCAACTCTGTCGTTTGACATTTGTCTTATTCCAAAGGATGATATGGCATGAGCCATACTGCAACTCCTTCATTGTATTATTCGACATCTATGGAAATTATAACAATTTTGTCGAAGCTCGTGGAGCTCAAGGAGTATCAACGTATTCGTCACACGGTCTAGTGCGGCGAAGGATTTTTCCTACTTTGGGCGATCGAGATCCAGGAAGTATGGGATACACGTTGTAAAAATTGGAGACGACCGTTTGGTTTCTCCTCCTCAATGAATTACTTCTTTTCCCATTTAGGCACATGGCTAATACACTCAAGAGGTACTATGCATTTTGGAATGCATTTATTCATGAATATCATTGTTCAAACATACCGGAGCAACGTTGTCTTGAGGTTTCCATGACTAATCACATTCTTAATCCTTAGGCGCATGATATGCTATATCTGTCCAAATAAAAGCCTAGACCCAATGATACTATGTATCAGAAACAACGTGGTGTCGACAAGAAAATCTACGCCTAGAAGAGGGTTAATCAGCGCCCTACTATTAAAGTTGAACTAGAGGTCATATGGAACAACATGAGGTTGTCGAGTCGACACTAGTGATGGTACTGATGGTACCGGTATTTCAAGTGGTTCAAATCCCGATGGGACGAGAATGAGTGGCAATCCCACACTTGGAGATGCAATCACACCAGATTTTAATCCTAAGGCTTTTCCGGATTATAAGCCGCGAGACCTCATTGATACGAAATGTGCGGTGAGTTCTATCCGCTAGATAAAGACAAGGAAGTCAGTTAACCTTGCTACTAAATGTACTCCTAAGTAAACGTTTTGGTAAACGAATAGCCTCCTGTTGAATGAGGCGTTAACTTGGTGGAATCTCCAAGTGCAAACTATAGGGAGTAATACAACAAAGAGGTTATTGTGGGAAGAACTCAAGAATCTTAAGCGAGAAGAGTATTGCTCGCTAGTGGAAAAATTCCAAGTTTGGGAACCGAGCTCTAGAACTCGATCATGATTAGAACCAATGTTGTTGGTTACCCTCGACGCCTCTACAATCTGTCAAGGATTGATTGCATATTGGATAACACTCGAATCCAAACGCACTGAGCGCTACATTTGGGGTTTAGCCCTGAGATCCGAATCATGATCACATCATGTCACCCTACCTAGATTTATTTTCAAGTAACTCTCTCAGTCAGTCTCACCAAGGATGTGGTGAGGATGGGGGACTGCCCAAGGAGGGTGTTAAGAGAAAGAGAAATCCCGTGAGAAGCAAAGCGAAGGCGATTACTGCCATAATCGATGCTCGCATTGAGAAGTATGCTAATAACTTGTCAAAATTTGGAATGAGATAGGTGAAACTTTCATCATGAGGGCACTTGCAAAAGTGACAAGGGTAGCAGTGTGGTGAGACTTGGCACAAAACAGAAACTAATGAGTTAGCTATATTTAAGAATGAACGAGGTGGTTTTTACTGTGGCAAGGAGGTCACTACGATCATGGATGGTTAAGGATGAATCAAGCTAGTGAGTAAGCAAGTCTAGGGTTATGCTCTACTCTACAACCATCATGTATCAATTCTTTGGATACTGATGTGTGCAAAATGCAACATATAAATTACATCAAACAAGGCATAAAACTAACCCTTTTTAAGTATTAATATTGGAAAAAGAGTGTTTTTGTCTTCCTTTTGTATTTTCAGGATTAAATGAGCTCAAAAACACAAAAGAAGCAAAAAGACAGCTAAATCCAACATAAATACAAGGAAAGGAACATTAGTGGACTGCCCGACCCCTCAACGGCACCTTCCAAAGCAAAATAGAGAAGGCAGAAGTCTGAACACGCCCCGTGCTCAGCCAGCACGGGGGCGTGCCCAAGAAGCAGCAGAAAAGACAAACCTATAGAAGCTTCTATTGCCCACCACGGGGCGTGCCCAGCGGACACGGGGGCGTGCCGAAAGTACAGCAGGCGCATTTATTGTAATTGCGAATTACAATTAATGAGGAGAGAGAGTGTCAGACAGGCACGGGGCCGTGCCCAGCGGACACGGGGCCGTGCCCAGCTCTCTGTTCAGCCTATAAATAGGAGTGCTTAGATTCATTTCATCTCATCCCTTGGCACACCACCTCTCTCACACTTCATCCACCACCCACCACCATCACAACACCATCATCCACCACCATCATCCATTGTCCATCGTAGAGTGTGTGAGTCGTCTCGGGATCCAAGATTGATCGTAAGAGTTCTTGACAATCAAGGCCATGTTTGCCTAAGTCTCTTACATCACTTGGTGAAGACAAAGTGTCTAGTATAATACTTTTTATTTCTAATCTTTTGCACTTTTTATTTGGTTTTGTATTAATGACTTTAATAACTAGTTACTTATGTTGAAGGTGATCTTTCCTTATCGTTTGTCCGTGGTGTCTTGGCATTATTTTACTGTCTATATAAAATAAAATATTTTCACCATTCATATCTCCACGGTCTATATGGAGGTATGTTGGCTACCTGGTCGGGGGTTAAGGGAACGGTTTGGTAAAGGTCTTGCCATTGTTCAGCGTTTAGAGGTCCTGCAATGGACCTGGGTCAAATTTAGTAGGACCTCCTTCAATGCTTCACGGTATTGGATGGCGGGGGTCCAAACTCTTTGATCCCCTCATAAGTTAACTACTATTAATACTATAACCCGGCTATTTAGGACTGTATCCCTGCTGACTCAGACTACTTAGCCGAGGGTAACGTCACCGCCAAAAGCGGGGCCTACCACAATACTGCATTAATAACTTAATTCATTATCTTCCAATAATCCATCCTTTTAGGATTGTATCCTTGCTGACTCAAACTACTGGGGTGAGGGTAACGTCACCTTCAAAAGAGGGGCCTACTACAATAACTAAGATAATCTCTTAATCATGTGCAAAAGTGCGGAAATAATCAAAGGTTATACTAGATACGAGTCGGAACCAAGTGATTCATCTTGTCTATCTGTTTTTATTTTATTTTTATTTTCAGCATTTTAGTTAGTTTTTATTTTTATTAGCTTAAAACATTTTTTTAAACTTTTATTTTGATTAGACGTTGAGGATAAACCGGTACTAAAAGCTCTTGTGTCCTTGGACGACCTCGGTATCTTACCAACGCTATACTACACTCAACGATGGGTGCACTTGCCCATATGTGTGTTTAGTGTTAGTGAAATATCGTGTTTTATAAATTTAAAACTTGGCTAAAATAAGTGTTAAAAAGGGCTTAAAATATACACCTAATATATATAACACTTCACACGCATCAAGTTTTTGGCGCCGTTGCCGGGGACACAAGGATTTTAAGAAAGTTAGGAATCAACGGCCTAATCATCTTTTATTTTTCTTTTTAATTTTTTTTAGGATTTTCTTAGTTTTTCAGTTTCTGCAGAGCTCAGCACGAGCCGTGCCCGGTCAGACACGGGCCGTGCCCAGCATCATCACTGGCAGTTTTTATTTTCTGAGTTACAGAGAGCTGAACACGGGGCCGTGTCGGTGCAACACGGGGTCGTGTCCAACTCCCAGTAACTGGGATACAGAAAACAATTACTGTACTTCTGACCACGGGCCGTGTTCACTGAGCACGGGGCCGTGGTGAACATTCTGACCAGCGTTCTTTTCTGTTTTTGTTGCAGGACTTGGAACCCAGGCGCCACATTTGAACCTCCTACGTAGTGCATGAGCTCCAGTTCTAGTAGAGACATAAAAGAACCCCTAGAAGAGCCCGAGCGCTTTCTCAGAAAAAGACTTAAAGCTAAAAATCAAGAGAAAGCTCCGGGGGACCCACTTCCAATGGTGGACCAACGTACCCTCATGGATTACCTACGGCCTACCGTAGGCAATCTTGGCGCCGCTATCAATGCACCGAATGTTGAGGCCAAAAACTTCAAACTTCGGCCGCATTTGATACAAATGCTCCAAAACTCCGCAACCTTCCACGGGCTTGCGGACGAGGATCCCCATCTACATATTACTAACTTCTTAGAAATATGTGATACCTTTCGGATCAATGGAGCATCAAATGACGCCATCCGCCTTAGGATGTTTCCATTTTCACTAAAAGACCGAGATAAGGCTTGGCTTAACACCCTCCCAGTTGGATCGGTAAACACTTGGGATGAACTTGCTCAAAAGTTTCTATATAAGTATTTCCCTCCTGCTAAAACGGCTAAATTAATGACTGAAATTAATACATACTCACAAGAGGATGGGGAATCCTTATATGAAACTTGGGAAAGGTTCAAGGAGCTTTTAAGAAAGTGTCCTCATCATGGTCTAGCGGTGTGGCAACAAGTATCCACTTTCTACAATGGGTTGTTGCCACACACAAGACAAACACTTGACTCAAGCTCCGGGGGACTCTTAGGTAATCGTCGCCCAAATGAAATATATAACCAAATTGAGGAAATTGCTCAAACCAATTTTCAATGGCACACTCCCCGAGGTAATAAATCTATTGCCCCGGGCGCCCATAAGGTTGATGAAAGCACCTCTTTACAAGCCCAAATCGAGGCCCTCTCTTCAAAAATAAAAAGGCTAGAAATGACAAAAACGGCCTCGGTTATGGCTTGTGAAGGGTGTGGTGGGTCACATGAAAATTGGAGTTGTATGAAAGAATTAGATGAACAAACAGAAACGGTAAACTACATGGATAATAGACCTAGGCCGTCGGGTCCTCCAACGGGTACCTACAACCAAGGATGGCGTAACCACCCAAATCTTGGTTGGAGAGATCCCGGCAATAGTAGTAACCAACAAAACCAACGAACTAATTTTCAACAACCGCAAAATTTCTCTCAACAACAAGGTGGAAGAGAAAGGCTTGAAGATACTGCATCTCGCCTCATCTCTGACACTGAAAAGAAAAACTCGGATCAATTTCAACAATTGGAATCGAATTTCAGAAATCAACAAGCTAGCATTCAAAACGTTGAAAAACAATTAAATCAACTAGCTCAAAATTTCTCCGAGAGACCACAAGGCGCGTTACCTAGTAATACCGAAACAAACCCGAAGGCACAAGTACATCTCATCACATTAAGAAATCGAACCGTGGGTCCCGAGGATGCTCCATTGCCGCCAAATGAAGGAAGCCATTCTAGCCAGCCTATGACTCCTCCTGCGCCAGAAAAGGCTTCTACACCAAATCAAGAGCTCACCAAGACTCCTCCAATTCCGTACCCCGGTAGGTTAAATCGTCAAAAGACCGATGAGCAATTCGCAAAGTTCAAAAGTTTACTTAAACAATTGCATGTTAATATTCCTTTTATTGAGGTCCTAACCCAAATGCCTAAATATGCAAAATTCATGAGGGATTTCCTCACTCACAAAAGGAAAATTGAATCATTGCAATTAGTTAACTTAGGCGAAGAATGCTCAGCTTTAGTACTCAACAAACTTCCACAAAAGAAAATCGACCCCGGGAGCTTCACAATCCCTTGCTCGATTGGGAAGTCCCCCGTCCGAAATGCTTTAGCCGATCTTGGGGCTAGCATCAACCTCATGCCCACATCAATGTTCAAGCGACTCGGCCTAGGAACAACAAGCCCTACGAAGATGAGCATACAACTCGCCGACAGGTCCGTCAAATTCCCACAAGGTGTCGCCGAAAATCTGCTAGTCAAGGTTGACAAATTCGTCTTTCCAACCGACTTTGTCATCCTAGACATGGAAGAAGACACCGATGTCCCTCTCATCCTCGGGAGGCCATTTCTAGCCACCGCCCAAGCATTGGTGGATATGAATGACGGAACTCTAACATTGAAGTTTGGGGATGAGGAAGTAAAATTTGAATGTGGAAAGCGAGTAGAGGAAGAATATCCGGTCAACTACATGAAGGTCATAGACTCAAGCTTGGATGACGCTCTCCGATGGTGTAACATGGGATGCAATACATCCCACTTGGGTAACATATGACCAGGCTTTGGGTCTAGCCAAGGACCCTTATAAACGTGGCGCACCATGGAGGCATTCCACGGAACTATCCTTAGTTTAATTTAGATTAATTTTTATGTTTTCTAGTTAGTTTTAATTTTCAGGAATAAAACACACTCATGGTGGTAAAGGATGAAAAGGGGAACGAGAAAAATGAACTCATGCACAAGAACAAGGCAACCCGACAATTATCTCCATTTCAGAAGGTTCAACACGGGCCGTGCCCACCCAACACAGCCCCGTGCTGAACCACCTGCAGAAAAACGCCCAGTTCAGGTACCTGGACACGGGCCGTGTTCACCCAACACGCCCCCGTGTCCAGACTTCTGTATCACTTATTTCAATTTTGTTACTGGCACTTGAACACGGGGCCGTGCCCGGATAACACGGGGCCGTGTTCAGTGCCCAGTAACACAAATTTTTGCTTTTTAAACACTATTTTACACATCTAATCAACCTAAAAATTTATTTTTGGGACACATTGAGGACAATGTGTAATTTAAGTGTGGGGGGGGGGGGGATGCTAAAACCTTGAATCTTGCAAGTCCTAAATACAAGCCTTACACAAAACTCTATTGGAACCGCTAATCACCCCAATTTTTTTCAAAAATTTCATTTTTTTACTTGTCTAGGTTTAACTCGGGAAATTCAAGTTCTCAAAAAAAGGTTATATTTTTACGAATTTACAACCGATAGCGTAGTGATAAAAAGAACCAACATAAGAAAATTATGAAAAGGCATGGCAAACTTAGTAAAAATTTGATTATATATACTTGATCACATAAAAACCCATTCCCACAAAAGTGAGTTTTGAGCCTTTATTGAGCATACAAATTTACATCTTTAGACTAAATGCTCATTTTTCGTTTCTTGTGTGAATAGCCGCTTGGTTCTTACAACTCTAGAACTTGTCATGACGATACATTCCCGGTCCTTATCAACTTAAACCCGAGTAAGTAAATGATGGAGGCATTAGGACTACCCCTTTTTATTTCTACACCATTATTTTTCTTTTTCTTTTACCACCTACCCCAAAAAAAAATCCCCCTAGTTAACCCCTTTAAGCCTAAACCTTTTCATTTCATCACCCAAACCAAAAACCCTTTTACCCACCAAAACCTTTTTCATTTTTAACCCTTTGTTTTAGTAACAGGTTCGGTTTTTCGTATGAAAAAAAAAAAATTTGTGTTGATGATGAAGCAAAAAAAAAAAGAAAATAAACAAACAAGTTCATCAAAAATAACTTTGTTTGAATAAAAGCTTCATCAAAATAAAAGGTTACAAAAAAATAGAAAGTCTTACGAAAACCGACACATGTTACGCTTTTCGCCCTTTTTCTACTAACCACTAACCACTATCCCAACCACCTACCTTTAACCCAAGCCTAACCCTTAACCCACAAAGTCCTCTTAATACTGACAAAGGTATAAAAGTTAAAAAGGAGGAGGATTGATTGCTTGGCAAGCTTATGGTAGGAATAAGTTCCATGCCGCTCTCGAGTGATTCACTAAAAATACACTTTCGGCCGAGTGTGAGTGATTTCTCCCGTGAGGTATGTGAACTTGTAAATAAATGGAATTTTAAAAAGGCATGTTATGCCCAAATAAGTAATTTCTCCTATGAAACGTTCTAAATAAATCATTACGAATAGGATTGTAAATAAATATAAATAAAACCCAAAAAGATCTTGGACATCCCGACACTCTACGACAAGCCCAAAACCTTCTCTTCTACCTATTCCATTTGGGAGTGTAAGCCACATATTAAAGAGTTTTGCTTGAGGACAAGCAAAAGTTCAAGTGTGGGGGTATTTGATGTGTGCAAAATGCAACATATAAATTACATCAAACAAGGCATAAAACTAACCCTTTTTAAGTACTAATATTGGAAAAAGAGTGTTTTTGTCTTCCTTTTGTATTTTCAGGATTAAATGAGCTCAAAAACACAAAAGAAGCAAAAAGACAGCTAAATCCAACATAAATACAAGGAAAGGAACATTAGTGAACTGCCCGACCCCTCAACGGCACCTTCCAAAGCAAAATAGAGAAGGCAGAAGTCTGAACACGCCCCGTGCTCAGCCAGCACGGGGGCGTGCCCAAGAACCAGCAGAAAAGACAAACCTATAGAAGCTTCTATTGCCCACCACGGGGCGTGCCCAGCGGACACGGGGGCGTGCCGAAAGTACAGCAGGCGCATTTATTGTAATTGCGAATTACAATTAATGAGGAGAGAGAGTGTCAGACAGGCACGGGGCCGTGCCCAGCGGACACGGGGCCGTGCCCAGCGGACACGGGGCCGTGCCCAGCTCTCTGTTCAGCCTATAAATAGGAGTGCTTAGATTCATTTCATCTCATCCCTTGGCACACCACCTCTCTCACACTTCATCCACCACCCACCACCATCACAACACCATCATCCACCACCATCATCCATTGTCCATCGTAGAGTGTGTGAGTCGTCTCGGGATCCAAGATTGATCGTAAGAGTTCTTGACAATCAAGGCCATGTTTGCCTAAGTCTCTTACATCACTTGGTGAAGACAAAGTGTCTAGTATAATACTTTTTATTTCTAATCTTTTGCACTTTTTATTTGGTTTTGTATTAATGACTTTAATAACTAGTTACTTATGTTGAAGGTGATCTTTCCTTATCGTTTGTCCGTGGTGTCTTGGCATTATTTTACTGTCTATATAAAATAAAAGATTTTCACCATTCATATCTCCACGGTCTATATGGAGGTATGTTGGCTACCTGGTCGGGGGTTAAGGGAACGGTTTGGTAAAGGTCTTGCCATTGTTCAGCGTTTAGAGGTCCTGCAATGGACCTGGGTCAAATTTAGTAGGACCTCCTTCAATGCTTCACGGTATTGGATGGCGGGGGTCCAAACTCTTTGATCCCCTCATAAGTTAACTACTATTAATACTATAACCCGGCTATTTAGGACTGTATCCCTGCTGACTCAGACTACTTAGCCGAGGGTAACGTCACCGCCAAAAGCGGGGCCTACCACAATACTGCATTAATAACTTAATTCATTATCTTCCAATAATCCACCCTTTTAGGATTGTATCCTTGCTGACTCAAACTACTGGGGTGAGGGTAACGTCACCTTCAAAAGAGGGGCCTACTACAATAACTAAGATAATCTCTTAATCATGTGCAAAAGTGCGGAAATAATCAAAGGTTATACTAGATACGAGTCGGAACCAAGTGATTCATCTTGTCTATCTGTTTTTATTTTATTTTTATTTTCAGCATTTTAGTTAGTTTTTATTTTTATTAGCTTAAAACATTTTTTTAAACTTTTATTTTGATTAGACGTTGAGGATAAACCGGTACTAAAAGCTCTTGTGTCCTTGGACGACCTCGGTATCTTACCAACGCTATACTACACTCAACGATGGGTGCACTTGCCCATATGTGTGTTTAGTGTTAGTGAAATATCGTGTTTTATAAATTTAAAACTTGGCTAAAATAAGTGTTAAAAAGGGCTTAAAATATACACCTAATATATATAACACTTCACACGCATCAATACCAACGTCGGCTTAACTTAGTGTCTTTAGATACTAAGCATATACACGAATTAGAGTCATGTAGGTTAAACATGTCTTGCTCTATCAAGTTAGCTAATAAGGAATTAGCGAAGTCATGTGAAGTCATTAAGGGTCACCGATACGTCCCTATCAACCGACCCGTTGCATCCGTGTTGTTCTATACCAATGTCAGTATTGGCTTCATTCCCATAGAATTCAAAGTATGCTTGGCCTAGAGTCAAGTAAGCTAGACGTCCTCTCATACCATAGGATTGGCCAACGGTGAATTAGTGAGTCAGGAGAAGATATTAAAGGATGCACACTCGAACTTGGAGCACGGAAATTCAGTATCGACCTTTCACTCATTCAAATGGGTTGTTACGACTAAACTCCTGGCATAGACTGGTTAGCCGACAACCTAGCGGAAGTAGTTGCTTCAAGAAAACTATTCTCCTCCCCCCCCCCTGTTTGACGAGAGAACATCTTTTGGTGCATGGAGAGAAACACGGTACACGGCTGCTGATCAATAACTGTATGAAGGCTCAGAAGAGTCTGAGAACAGGATGCATCGCCTTTCTTGCCTATGTGGTCGACAAGAAGGCCGAGTAGCGCAAGGTGGAAGACATCCCTGTGGTAAGGGAATACCCTGAAGTCTTTCCAAAAGACTTGCCAGGACTACCTCCGCAGCGACAAGTCGAATTCAGTATCGATCTTGTGCCAGGAGCTGCACCGATGGCGAAAGCTTCATATAGACTCGCACCCTCGAAGATGCAGCTTCAGGAATTGTTTGACAAAGGATTCAATAGACCGAGTTTCTCACCTTGGGGAGCTCTGGTACTATTTGTCAAGAAGAAAGACGGAAGCTTTCGGATGTGTATAGATTACCGAGAACTGAACAAGTTACCCATAAAGAACCGGTATCCTTTACCAAGGATCGACGATTTGTTCGATCAGTTGCAAGATTCCAGCGTCTATTCCAAGATCGATCTAAGATCTGGATACCATCAACTAAGAATTTAAGAGGAAAACATTCCTAAGACACGTTTAGGACTGGTTATGGACATTACTAGTTCCTTGTTATGCCCTTTGGCTTAACAAATGCTCCCGCCGTGTTCATGGAATTGATGAATCGGGTATGTGAGCCATATCTCGACAAGTTCGTGATCGTATTCATTGATGACATTTTAATATACTCACGAACCGAGGCAGAACATGAACAACACTTGAGAACTATCCTGGAGCTACTTAAGAAAGAACACTTGTATGCCAAATTCTCAAATGCGATTTTTGGATTCACGAGGTCCAATTTCTCGGTCATGTGGTGAACGAGAACGGAATACAAGTTGATCCAGCAAAAATAGAGGCCATAAAGAACTGGAACACTCTAAAAACCCCATCGGAAGTAGGACAATTTCTAGGTTTAGCGGGATACTATCGTAGATTCATTGGGAATTTTGCCAAAATTGCTCAACTGCTAACCTCGCTCACTCAAAAGGATAGAAAGTTCGATTGGGGTGAAAAAAAAAGAAACGGAATTCCAATTACTTAAGGATAAACTATGCCAAGCGCCAGTCTTATCACTCCCTGACGGTACCGATGACTTCGTGGTGTACTGTGATGCAATGCTTCAAGGCTTGGGGTGCTTGTTAATGCAACGTGAAAAAGTCATCGCGTACTCGTCGCGACAGTTAAGAGTTCATGAAAAGAACTATACCACTCATGACCTGGAATTAGGCGCAGTGGTATTTGCTTTAAAGATTTGGCACCATTATCGTTATGGTACTAAGTGTACCGTATTCACAGACCATAAAAGTCTTCAACATATATTCAATCATAAAGAATTAAACATGCGCCAGCGGCGATGGGTAGAATTGTTGAATGACTATGACTGTGAAATCAAGTACCATCCGGGCAAAGCAAATGTTGTGGCGGATGCTTTGAGCCAGAAAGAGCGAGTCAAAACTTTACGAGTACGAACTTTAGAGTTAACCATTTAGATGAACTTCACTACTCGTGTGCACGATGCACAACTAGAAGCTCTAAAGACGGAGAACATTCAAGCAGAATCCTTGCGAGGATTAGAGAAACAACTGGAAGAGATCAAAGATGGCACAATGTACTTCATGGGAAGAATCTGGATTCCTTACTTTGGCGGATTGCGAGACTTAGTGTTGGATGAAGCACATAAGTCAAAATATTCAATACATCCCGGATCTGATAAGATGTATCAGGATGTAAAGGAATATTACTGGTGGCCTAATCTCGAAGGAGATATTGCGACCTACGTTGGGAAATGCCTAACTTGTGCAAAGGTCAAGGCCGAGTATCAAAAGCCATCTGGACTATTACAACAACCCGAGATTCCCGTTTGGAAATGGGAACATATATCAATGGATTTCATTACAGGACTCCCAGGATCTCTCGAGGTCATGACATGATTTGGGTTATCGTCGATCGATTAACCAAGTCAGCTCACTTCTTGCCAATTCGCGAGAAAGACAGTACAGCGAAGTTAGCCGAAATCTACCTCAACGAGATTGTGGCACGTCATGGAGTGCCCATTTCGATAATCTCGGATCGTGATGGTCGCTTTGTGTCAAGAATATGGCAATCATTTCAAGAATCGCTTGGATGTCGTCTGGATCTGAGCACAACATTTCATCCGCAAACCAATGGACAAAGCGAACGAACCATCCAAACATTGGAAGACATGCTTCGCGCCTGTGTGATGGATTTGGGCAGAAATTGGGATAATCATTTACCGCTGGTAGAGTTCTCATATAATAACAGTTATCACACAAGCATTAAAGCCGCCCCATTCGAAGCACTATACGGACGGAAGTGCCGATCACCGCTGTGTTGGGCGGAAGTCGGAGACAAACAACTCATTGGCCCTGAACTAGTCCAAGAGACTACGGACAAGATAGCAAAGATACGAGACCGTATCAAAGCGGCTCGTGACAGACAAAAGAGCTACGCGGACCAAAGACGTAAACCATTATCCTTCAAGGTTGGAGACAAAGTCTTACTAAAAATCTCACCTTGGAAAGGCGTAGCTAGATTCGGGAAACGCGGAAAACTAAACCCGAGATACATTGGGCCGTTTGAGATTCTAGAAAAGATCGGTACCGTCGCGTACAAGTTGAAACTGCCAGAAGAACTCAGTAACGTACACGACACATTTCATGTATCGAATCTCAAGAAAAGTCCGACCGTTGATACAGTTATCATTCCAGCGGATGGAATTCACGTAGACGACAAACTCCAGTTTACCAAAGAACCTGTTTAGGTTATGGACTGGAAAGTCCACAAGACAAGGAGAAGTCGTATTAAACTAGTAAAGGTCCGCTGGAACACACGTCACGAACCCGAGAATACATGGGAACGTGGAGTTCAGATCAATACAAAGTACCCCTCCACCTGGTCGAGAAGAGTCCTTTAAAGGATAACTCAACGTGAATTTCGGGACGAAATTCTTTTTAACACGGGGAGAATGTGACAAATGGCAATAAACCGGCAATTCCGTACAAACTAATCACTATTTTATTTACATAATCTCATGCATTTAGCGTAATTTAATTACGTAACAGTGTCGTTAATTGGATAACAATGTTAGGACAAGGAAACAAAGCTAAAACATATGTTGGTTTTCGCCACATTGCGAAATCAGGCAAACAATGTCCTAAAAATGTTGGTAGAAAGTGCCACGTGCACTATTCACGGTTACACTATTCATGCCAGCAAACCGTGAAATCAGACCGAAACACTGAAAAACGACACTCGGATATCATAACTGAGTCCATTTATATACGAAAACATTATTATGAAAACACATCTTGCAAAGAAACAAGACTTTCCGGTATAACGCCCTAATATCAAAAAAATGTCTATTTCGGCTAAAAATATAGCACTTTTAACTTGTCTGAACCTATAACAAAGCATTTCCGGGACTTCGGAATTATGTTACTTGATGAAAAACACACTAAAACATTTTAAGGATATCAATGAGATGACCAGAATCATAAGCTTCCGATATTACATCGCTATGCACTAAACTAGTCCGTTAGCGAACCGACGAGCTAGTAAGCAATATTTCCGTCATCATAGCAACCAAATGGAAACTCTAGTGAACTAGTTAAGCCAAATTTGGAACTCAGAATTTCTTCATACATCACTTAGACGTGAAATAACAACTTGCGACAACGTCCGTCGGTACGCCACAAAAGTGCCGTAAACCCACCGACGACCAAACGAAAGACATTTAAAGCGTCGAAATACAATTTTTACTAGTTTAATGAACTAGTTAATAACAATTTTGGTCCCGAATCACTAATTACCCCTTAATGGTGTAATTAAACCCTTAATCACCCTACTTTAATTAATGACCAAAATATCTACTTTTTAACATTTTTTTTATAAAAATGTTACACTTACCCCCCCTCTCATTATTTACGAAATCAAGGGGGCCCCACCCCTTGATTCTTGTTTGAAAAATGAAGGATTTAGGCATGGTTATGAGAAGTGGTTGTTGAAAATGATTACTACATCCTATCATATATCAACACTATCATCCATACTTATCTTTTACAAACATTTTCAAGCAACAAAAACTCCATCTTCACCTCCAAAATCGGCAGCCCACTTTCCCCTTTAAACCCTCCATAAAATTTCCATAAACACTTCATTTTACACACATTCTAACCATTCTAAGATCATACACACTTGGAGCATGCATGGAGCATCATTAGGAGCCTTCTTGGAGCTTAATATTCTTCTTATTTTCTTATTTTGGCTTGTGCAATATTGTAAGTCTTCTAATCACCATTTTTAAGCTTCATATTACTAGTAGATTATGGAAGTACAAGTTGATCATCAAAAAGATTAATAAAAATCACACCAAAAACCCTAACCCCAAAGCTAATAAACACTAAATATAACTATATTATGTGTTGATTTATTAGATTTGTGATAGCTAGTTAGCATAATTTATGTTGATTATGTTAAAGTAAGTTTGTTTTAAGTGGGTGATCTTTTTATGATTAATAATATAAATGATGATTTAAACATGGTAATGTTTAAATCTATACAAGATCATCAACCTCTTGTTCCATGAACTTTACTACAACTTAAAAATGATTTATTACACATAGGTGACTTTTATAAAGAATAACCACCATGATTCTTATTATGATCATCCTAAAAGTTTACTAAACAAAGTGGTTTAAAGAGGATATTTTAATTAGAAAATATAATGAAAATGGTGTCTTTAAGGTCCTAATAAATATGTGAAGATTTCATTATTTTTAACCAAGTTGTTAAAAATATACTTATAAAAGTTCATGGAAATAAAGAAGAAAAGAGCATGAATCATGCATGCAAAGTTGGTGTAATGAAACTTGATTTGGAAATTGATTATGATTATGGGTTTAAACATGGTTTAAACGCGTTTTGAAAACGTTGGAAACGTCATAGTTTAGGGGAAACTATGGCGAATTTTTCTAAAAAAAAAATCCAATCGCGATTAAAAATGAGATCAAAGAGTGATTAACAAGGTTAAACGCGATTAGTGGTCATAAACGTCATTTTGGAAACCCTAATGAGAATATTTAAGTCTTAAATATTCAATAAGTTTTATGGACTTAAGCTTATTCTTATACAAAAATAAATGGTTAAAAATGTAACCATATATGTATATATATATAATTTTTGGTAAAAATTATATACTTTTGGAAACTTGTCAAGTGCATGTAATATGTGCTATATGTGTATGTATTAGATACCTATAGGGTTATCAAAAATAAATACACATACATGTTCCTACATGGTCCAAGAAATGCTAGTAAAATTGGACAATTAAATAAAATGGCCGAAATGGAAATACATAACATTTGATGACGACAATTTGGGCGTATCGACATCGTAAACAAGTTACTACAATGTCGAGTCTAAAAATAACATATTTTTAGACACTAAAGCGAACGCATAACTAAGTGGTCAAAAACAAGAATCCGGAAAGTCGAAAACTATAAAAATTACCAAGTATTTTCGTGTGAAAAACGAACTTATTAAGTTACATGCTTGGTGAATTTTTGGTAAACATTGCAAGAGTATATTTAATGGACTCACTAGGATTAAATTTGGGCTAGACCCAAATTACTAAAAACTAGGGCTAGGCCCAATGACAGTAAAACTAGGGCTAGGCCCAATGACATTAAAAACTAGGGCTAGGCCCAATAACAAGAAAACTAGGGCTAGGCCCAATAACAATGAAACGTGGGTTAAGCCCAATGACATAGGTTCGAAGCCGTTCGCATATAATTCAATACGTATAGAATACATGAATACACATAACAATCGAGCGAGTAAACTATCAACGCTCTAAAATACAAAGTTGTTCCAAAGATGACAAACGAGAACGTAATAAAGAATTCAAGATGAACAACTTGTACGAGGTCCGAAAGACCTAGTGTCTAACGAGATTAGTACACATGTAGGTTATTGACATGTACGGACGCTCACTTCGATATCATAATACACGGAACGCAAACTTGTGAGTTCATGTCCCTCCTTTCACTATTTTCAATGTTTTGTTTTCAAAAACATCGAGGGGAAATACATGCTAAAACTATTGGTATGTTAGTTACGGAGTAGATGACATGATCAATGTGCATAAGTAGGGAAACAACATTAGTAACCATTAATCACTTAGTGACCAAGGTGCAAAAGGTGTAGATCTATTGGGCTTGAGGCACGCCCCACTCCTGGTTGGTATACCCTGGAGTGCTTTTGTGATCCCAATGATGACAAAGTGTTCTCGGTTTGGTTATTTGCTTATGGTACATTATGTCAGGGGGCTCGCTACCCACTGATAGATCCTTAACAGACTCCATGAATGAATCAGAACATACCATGAGTACAAGATTTCATTTTCATGAATACCATGAGTACAAGATTTCATTTTCATGAATACTATGAGTACAAGATTTCATTTTCATGAATACTATGATTAAAAGATTTCATTTTCATGAATACTATGATTACAAGATTTCATTTTCATGAATACTACGATTACAAGATTTCATTTTCATGAATACTACGATTACAAGATTTCATTTTCATGAATACTACGATTACAAGATCTCATTTTCATGAATACTACGATTACAAGATCTCATTTTCATGAATACTATGATTACAAGATTTCATTTTCATGAATACTACGATTACATATGATAACAAAAACTGCATGAACTCGCTCAACTTTTGTTGACTTTTTAAAACTACATGTATTTCAGGAAACAATTCTTGAGCCGGTGATACATGATTGGATGCAATGATTACCTTTCTTACGTCACACGCAACACGCTTCCGCAACTAGCAGGGTGTGACAGTGTTCACTAGCAGGAACTTCATTTTCTGAATATAGGGCGACACCGGCTCCTCCATTACTACCCTTATCCATCGGTTTTGAAGCTTTATATAACTGAGGATCTTGTATCTTCTCGAAATCAGATGCTTGATCTTCCATATTCCAAGCATAACCCTTCAGTTTTTGTACAGCTTCTTCCAATGAGAGCTCCTCGTAGAGAACACCTTCTCTAATCAAAGCGGTGTACATATTCCATTCTCTGGGAAGGCAATTTAGAAACTTTTCAACTTTCTCAAATTCAGTGTAGATACCCTCTTGACTCCGATCAAGTTCGCTCAACAGATGATAAAATCGATTTACCGTGTCATCGAATGGCTCATTCTTTAAAGCTTTAAAGACAACGAATTGAGTCTTCAATCGTTCAAGACGTTGTTTCTTGTACATTGCATTTCCCTCATAGCGCTCGATCATGCTATCCCACAACTCCTTCGACTTACTTCTCTTACGGAAAGTATGAAGTATAGATTGCGTCATAGCCATCGTAATCATTGACATAGCTTTCTCTTCACAATCATAAAACTTTCTTTGGTCGTCGATGAGTGCCAAATAAGTATCAATCGTTAACGTTCTTACTGGAGTAGCTCCACATCCTTTAACGATGCACAACCAGATCTTGATGTCTTTCGCTCTTACATACCTTTCGAAACGTTCCTTCCACTCAGGAAAATCAAGCTCGTTTATCAACAAAGGAGGTTTGTCGTTACTCCCTACCTCAGCATTGTGCTTGAGGTTTTGCACCATTGCAGTCAGATTGTTGTTTGCCATTTCGAAATAGATGTGAAAGAAACAGTGAGTTTAAACAGAAAGTTAACAGTAGGTTTCCAGGTTTTGAGCAGAAAAGATTGACTGAGAAAGTTTCTTAAGTCCAAAACTCGGAGAGAAAACACGGAGTGAAATGTCTGAGGCTTTAACGGAGAGCAAACCCAGATAACAACCTGAAATAGAACACAAACAAAAACTCCACACTACACTGTTAAGGAAATAAACTCGGACAACTCTACTCTATGCTAAAACACGGACTTGTTGAACTATATAAGAAACTCGGATCAAAATAAAGCCTAAAACTCGGATTAATTGTTATATAAACTCGGACAATTGTTGAACTAATATAAACTCGGATCAATTGTTAACAAGTAAATTCGGAGCTGATAATGTAAACTCAGACAACTTAAAAACTCGGACACCTTAAAATGAATCTCGGACTACAATGAACTTTTAAAACTCGGACCCACAAAGGTTATGGAAACTCGGACACAATACTAATGATAAAACAAACTTGGACTTAATTTTAACTAGAAACTCGGATAAACTAAAGAAGGTAAACTCGGAATAAAAGGCACAAACTCAAAACTCGGACCTCTCAAGTTCTGAAACTCGGACCTTCAAGAAATGGATTTAAAACTTCTCAAGTTCTGAAACTCGGACCTTCAAGAAATGGATTTAAAACTCAGACTTAATTTGAAACTAACAAAGAGACTCCACTAAAACTCGGACCTAATGAAGGTTCTAAAACTCGGACCTACAAACCCTGACCAAGTGAAGGAGTAAAAAAAAACTCGGACAAGGCTCAGAAACAAGCTTCCGGATTATATCCCAAGTGTGACTTCACACTGGTTCATCAATACCCCAGAAACACCAACACAAAATTTAAACCACGAACAATGCTTCCAAAGATCAAACTAGGAATCTTTTTCAACCTTCAACACTGTATGAACACAAACCAAAACCTCTGTAAAACCCAGATGAAGATCAACACTAAAAATCACCAAACTACTCAAAATCCATCACCAAATCACTAGAAATGAATGAAGAATCATGAATAAATCACAAAAACTCACTAAACAACTACTAAACCCTATCAAAGATTGAACTTTTCTCACAAAAACCTTCAAACTAAGAAACACCTACAGTAGTATGAGCACACTGCTCTGATACCACTTGTAAGGCCTCCTAATCCAAGATCTCACTCAGCTAATGCAACCAACAGGTGTGCGGAATCCACCTGATGATCAACCACTGTAGATGAAACACTAGAATGCAAGGATCTGTGAGAGAAATCAAGAATAAACAGAGTATTCTTGATGAGGAAGATGAATGACGTCACACACAGTAGCCGCCAGACAAACACACACACAATAATTAGGGTTAGAAAGGTGCACAAAATTTCACAAAGAATCGCCGTCTTGTCTATTCCACATAAAGGTATATATACAAGACAAACTCCGGACAACACATTGTCCAGAGACAAGGGCCCAAAGCCCATACAAGACAAACCACAGACTCCAAGACATACTAAAAGTCCGGACAAAACAATCTACACAAAAACCCTGACTCTTGTCCCTAACATAAACCCCTGACAAAAGTCTAGACATAAACTTGGACAAATTGTCCAAGGATAAACCTTGGACTAAGTTTCAAGACATGTACAATAAAGACCCTAACAATTGGAAGGCATGCACTTATCACCCAAAGTGCATTAACACACATGGCCAAAATCAGAAGGAGTAGTAGTTAATAACAAGGGCCTATGATACGAATGTAACCTGTCAACGGCCGTTACAGCCGCCCCCGGCCAGTTTTCCACGAATCCAATACACACGAGAAACCGATCCATTTTGCTAAGCTTGTCACCGCGGTCAGATATGTAAGTGAATTTTGCACCGCCCATATCGAATTCCTGCAAAGCAACTGACAGAATAAATTCATTAAAAGCACATTAAAAGCATTAGCATTTGCTGCCACAAAAAAAATATAAATATATACCCATTTATATACCAAAAGGAATTTTTTTTGAACGATCAACAGAACCAATCTCGGGCACTCTTGGGACACCCACTCGACAAACGGAGTACTCGGTGAGTAACCCAAGTCCACCACCAATTCCGGGGAAAATCCGGTAACCGACCCACCCGTAGACACGACAGTGAAATTACCAGTAAAACCCGTTTGTCTTAAGGATATAACACAGGTTTCCCTGGGTCTCTTATCATTGCCCACTAGTGTCTCACTCTTCACCAAGTGGAAGTTAAACCTGCATCTCTCAAAAGAAATGCAAACGTTCACAACTTGATCTAGAGATCATTGAGATATACCAAAAGAATTGGTTTTAAAAATAACCAATTACATGGCGACCTAAAGTCAAACATTGAACAACAACAAAACAAATACCGAACAACCAATCGAAGATTTTCTTTGTTTTATTTTTGTCGAATTATAATATACATTATTTTGTTTTATTTAGGAAATTACCACGCTTTTCCTGAATAAAATTTATATATGTGAATAGTTCACTAAAACTATTTATTCAAGCCAAATCATAGTTAGAAAGAGTAGAAGACATAAACTTGTTTTAATGGGTTTTGGTTCAAAACAATAAAGCTAAGGTATGAACAGAACATGAGACCTTTGTTTAGAATCTGGCGTTGTTGTTGGCTCCCGCTTGATATGCATTGTTATTGATGACTCTATCCTCTGTTGTCGGGTTGCTGGATTAATTGGATTAGCCTGAGCTTAGGCATTGATGATGTTCACTAATCTTGGGCAGGTGTTTCGAAAGTGAGTAGGGTCACCACAGTTGAAGCACGCTCTAGGGATAGACTATATTTTGCGGAGATGGAGTCATGATTTGGGGTAGTTGATATATGGGTTGGGTAACCAGTTGGTCATTAGGGTGAGTTTGGTGCTGGTTAGGTGCTTGTCGCAGAGCAGTGCAACAAACAAGCGCTAGATGACCAAGGTGTCCACAATTGGTGCACTATTGGCATGGAATTTGTCAAAAGAATAAAATGGAATTTGTAAAAAGAAAAAAATATTGTGATTTATTTTGATTAATAAAATAATCATGTTTTATTTGTTAAAGAAGTTAGAAACTGGAAAAATCACCAAAGTAGTCATTCACCGATGAGAAAAGCCAAACTAGACGATGGAGACGACTTTTCTAGAGATTACACATGGAGTAAAAGGCTTCCCTTTTTCTTTTCGTACACTATTTTTAAACCGTATTACTTTTTATATGATAATATTTTTTTTAAATATTAAACCAAAATAAAGAGAATAAAATGTTCTTTAATTTGGTGTAATTTAAAAAAAGTATAATCTTATGAAAAATTTATGCTCATTTAAAAATTATGGAAAAAAGAAATCAGTAAAAAATACATAGATTTCACACATGGAGGAAATGTCTATAGTAATATAGTATAGTTGTTTCCAAGTTCGTGGAGCCACCCTGAGAACTAGTAAAATGAGACATTTCAAACAATATAGCCGGTCCCCCACACCGCCCCCCTCTTCCCGTCCCGGCGTATCCGGCTCCCCACAGACGAAGTTGACGGGCCCATTTTCAAACAATATAGCCGTTACAACGGCTAGAATTATTAAAAAAAAAAACCTTTTTCACTTTAAATATATACCCATTCTTCTTCCATTTTTTATACCATTTCCTTAATATTTCACCAATTCTTCTCCTATTCTCATCTATTTTTATAAAAAAAAAAAACACTCCCATTTTTATACCAATCTTTTATAAAAAAATATCTTTTCATCCACAATGGTATCTAATTCTTGGTGGTCCTCGTCTTCTTCGGACGAAGAGGAGATGTTTTTCGCAAACGCTGTAGTAAAGGCGGCGCAGATTCTTTTGGAGGAGGAAGAGGAAGATGGCTAATCTGAAAAAGTTATTACCAAACGAATACGGATTAACAGAGGCCGCCAAGGTTTGTCATTAATAAATTTTATATATTTATATATTTCCTCGTATTTATAAATTTTATATATTGAGTATAGACGCGGGTATTATCTTGCTGACGGAATATATCCGTCTTGGTCTACAATTATCAAGACTATTTCATTTCCCGAGGACGAAAAAAGGAAAAAATTCGCCAAGCGTCAAGAAGCTGCAAGAAAAGACATCGAACGTTGTTTTGGTGTTTTACAAAAAAAATGGGCCATCATTCAACAACCGGCACGTGCTTTCACACCGAAGAGGTTGCGCCTTTGTATGTACGCTTGCATTTTGCTCCATAACATGATTATTGAAGACGAAGGTCGGGCGATTTGTGAGTATGATGAGAATGCATCTTACGGGAATACTGTCCCGGTAGATCCGACGCAACCGGATTTAAACTCGTTCGCGCTAACCAACGACTACACGCATGTAAACCTTCAACACGATTTGGTAGAACATATATGGAACAACGTAAACGTCGGGGACGGTGACGGAGACGAAGACGAGTAGTGTAATTTTTTTAAATTTTTAAATGTTGTCTTTTTTCATAAATTCTAGGTAATGTATTTTTTTTAGGTTATGTAGTTTTTATTTATGTTATGTAATGGATTTTATTATCTTCTTTTATGCCTTATTTATATTTAAATTTTGAATTGTTTTTATAAAGTTAAACAAATAAAAAAGTTAAACAATAAAAATTAAACATTAAACAATAAAAGTTAAACAAATAAATAAATTAAACAATAAAAAAATACGTGGGGTAGCCCCATCCTCCACCCCCCTCAAAAGTGAAGGAGGCCCATCCTCCATGGGATGGTGATGTGGCGCCTATGTGACGACCCATCCTCATGAGGATGGAGCTCTCCATACCCTTTAGTCTAATAGAGCCTACGTAGCCTCCAAGTGATTAAAAGGTCTAACCCCTACTTGTTACCTTACTGCTAGGGTGTAAATGAAAAGGTTGTGGAGCCTTTCATTTTTTATTTTCTTCACGATTTTTAAAAGAGTATAACTTTTTCATATGCGATAATATATATATTTAAAAACAAATTACACAAAATTAAAGAACATTTTATTCTCTTTAATTTGGTGTAATTTATATATATATATATATAGGGTTGGGTTATATGGAAAACCCTATCTTTTTTAGAAAACTTTGGAAACCCAACCTCATCCATTGATTTTGTTTCATCCAAGTAGATCAATGGTTGAGCTTTTTTTTGGTGTCTTTTACATTTAAATAAAACCATAAATTATACACAAGTAAAGGAGAAGGAAATTTAAGGTATTGAAAATCATACTTTTCTCTCACACACATCAACTTTATTTCTCTTACACACACATGTTATATCTCCCTCCTCTCTCCTCTGTCTTTAATCAAGATCATGATGAACACCAAACACAAGTTTAGATCTTCAAGTTCAGATCTACATCGTTTGAAAGAGAAAATGTTTGAAGATTGTTGTTTTAGAGAGACAATGACGGCAGGATGAAGGTTTTTAGAGAGAGGAATTTGTTATTTTAGAGAGAGAGAAACAACAATCTTCATCATGTTCATCTATAACACCAAGAACACACATACAAGTGTGTGAGAGAGAAAAAGTTTGAAGTTGTTGTTTTAGAGAGAGAACGATGGCACGATGAATGTTTTTAGAGAGAGAAAGTTGATGTTTTAGATAGAGAAACAACAATCTTTATCACAAAGACACACGCACAAGTGTGTGTGAGAGAAGAAGGTTTGAAGATCTTCTTCGTGTTCATCGGACGGTTCTAGATCCGGTAAGTGTTCTTGAAATATCATTTCACACTTGATTTTTTGTTGAAATGGTTGTTAATATGTTTTTATGGGCTGAAACTGTTCTAGTAATAGTTAATGTTCATGTATTTTAAATAAATCGAAAACTTTAGGATGGGATTTTGAACGGGTTTTTTTGTTGGTTTGGTTGCTTGTTTGGGGATTTTGATCTTAACAATAATTGTTTTTTTTTTGTTGGGTTGGTTGCTGGTTTGGGCTTTTGTTCTGAACAGTAAGTGTTTTTTTTGTTGGGTTGTTTGATTTACAGAAACAGACCAATAACATGTGTTAAGCACCTGTTAGAATGATATATAACATGTGTTGATTTACAGAAACAGATCCACAAAGATATTCAATTGACAAGCTGGATGGATGTAGGCGACGTTAATGCGGGGACATTGAATAAGTCAAATCTTTTGGGAAAGAACTCTTCGTTCGTTTATAACATGTGTTAGTGGTTCATGATGTAACAGAACACCATGATGTAACCTGACATGTGTTCATGTATAACATGTGTTAAGCCCCTGATAGAATGATATATAACGTGTGTTAACCTTTGTTAATTAAAAAAAAACAAGTAATATCTATTTTATTTTTATTGATGTTTAAAATATCCGATAATGTGGATACCGAGCGTAATACTTGTACAAGTATTACATGTACAAGTTAGTATGTAACGTGTAATATTAAACGAGCCATTTATGGTAACACATGTACCGGTAAATTTTGGAATATATAATATGAAACGGGTCATTTGTTGTGCACATTTTGGAATATATAACATGTGTTAAGCCTCTGTTATAATCTTTTTGTAAGTTTAACTTTAGGGCCATAACACTGATGTACATGTAGTTACATTTGTGTTAACAAGTTTAACTTTAGGGCCTTAACACTGATGTACTTGTTTTGTCCATAGGTGAATGGATGTCTATGTTCAAAATAAAGATGGTTATATAGACGCAAAGCGTAGCTAGATTTTTTAACCTTTATGATAGTTTTTGGATCATCTTTATATATTTAAGTTTGTATAAACATTTTTGTTACCTTTAAGTATGATTGTAATGCGTGCAATTACTAACAAACCATGATGACAAGTGACTTTTTTTTATTAACATTTGTAAATGTTGGTCACTTCATTCCTTTGGTACACATGTGTTACATACGTTAACATGGCAACATTACATATGTAACAATGGTCGTTACATATGTAACAATGGTTGTTATATATGTCATATATTTAATGAAAAATAATAAACTACTATTAAACGTATGAGCTATTGAATATCACCCTGTATGCAAGATATATTACCCCGAAGTGTAACACATGTTACAACATATAAGACAAAGTAGATCATGCCCTACATTCAACAATGTAACACTTCTTACCCCGAAGTGTAACACATGTTACAACAGTATATGCACATCATAGTGTTAGGATCAGTATATGCACATCATAGTGTTTTGCAAACCACTTTCATATACCGTAATACAAGTCGGGTTACAACAAAGATTACGATGGATGCTTAACACATGTTATCGTATGTATATAAGTCGGGTTACAACAAGATTACGATATTAACTAAGCTCACTATTAAACCCATCGCCTCCGTCGACTGTTTTCACCCTTATCACATGTTAAGCAACTACATGTTCCAAACAAACAAATTGTAACACATGTTAGATTAGCATATACACATCATGGTGTTTTGTAAGTGAGCTTATACAAGAATACATGTCAGGTTACAAAAAGATTATAATAGAGGCTTAACACATGTTATATATTCCAAAATGTGCACAACAAATGACCCGTTTCATATTATATATTCCAAAATTAGCGATACATGTGTTACCATAAATGGCTCGTTTAATATTACACGTTACATACTAACTTGTACAAGTGTTACGCTCAGTTTCCACATTATCGGATATTTTAAACATCAACAAAAATAAAATAGATATTACTTGTTTTTCTTTTTTTAAAATTAACAAAAGTTAACACACGTTATATATCATTCTAACAGGGGCTTAACACATGTTATAAATGAACGAAGAGTTCCTTCCCATAAAATGTGACTTATTGAATATCTTTTTTTTAACACATGTCCCCCCATTAACGTCGCCTACATCCATCCAGCTTGTCAATTGAATATCTTTATGGGTATGTTTCTGTAAATCAACACACGTTATATATCATTCTAACAGGGGCTTAACACATGTTATGGGTCTGTTTCTGTAAATCAAGCAAACCAACAAAAAAAAAATTACTGTTCAGAGATCAAAAGCCCTAAACAAGCAACCAAACCAAACACAAACCCTTTAACACAAAAATAAAAACCTACAAATTACATAAACATTTACCACTTTTTAGAACCATTTTAACAAAAAATCATGTTCCTCTCTAAAACAGCCATTACACAAAAAACTATTAACAACTACTTTAACAAAAACATCAAGTGTGAAAATGATTTTTCAAAATAAAATACTCAAGAGATTGTTGTTTCTCTCTCTAAAGCAGCAACTTTCTCTCTCTAAAACACTTACCGGATCTAGAACCGTGCGATGAACACGATGAAGATCTTCAAAGTTGCTTCTATCTGTGTATTCCTGGTGTTCTTGATAAACATGATGAAGATTGTTATTTCTCACTCTAGAAATCAGCTTTCAACAAGCATGAGCACACCCGAGATGAAGATGACGACGTGAGATGAAGATGAACACACCCGCAATCAGCTTTCAACAAACAGAGATGAAGTTCATGGAGTTTTGAAAATGGGGGAAGCTAAAAGGTAAAGAAATGGAGTTTTGAAAGTACATCTGGATGTGAGGTGGGTAAAGATCGAAGTAAATACCTTGTTTAGGAAGTTGAATGCTCCATAGTATATTAATGGTAGATCTAGTATTAAAGGACTTGTTTAGGAAGATAGAGATATTTTGAAAAAAAAACTTTTTAATTTGAAATACACTAAACGAAATGGAGGATGAAGGATGTGAATGATGTGATGGGTACATTAATGATGGTGTCAAATCATGTTGGTCAATAAATCTTTGGGGTGGGGTAGGCATATGT
The DNA here is from genome assembly GCA_030545235.1 of Helianthus tuberosus. Classification (NCBI taxonomy): domain Eukaryota; kingdom Viridiplantae; phylum Streptophyta; class Magnoliopsida; order Asterales; family Asteraceae; genus Helianthus; species Helianthus tuberosus. The sequence goes on from JARYGA010026437.1 coordinate 246,549, forward strand.
AAATTTACCATAGTGCCCTCAAAAGCAAAAAAGGAGATGAAGTTGGGTGGGACATGTGGCCAAATGTAGGCCATGTGATGGGTTTCCAAGGTTTTCTCAAAATAAAGGGTTTTCTATGTAGCATTATCATATATATATATATATATAGGGTAAGGTTCATGCGAGAACCACCCTTATTGCGAGAACCGCGAGAACCAATGTGAACACAAAATAAAATCTAAAAAAAATCAAAAAAGCACTCAAATTTTTTTTTTTAATTTTTTTAATATTTTTTAATAAAAAATCGCTATATTTCGTTACCATAATAAAAAAAAAAAACTTTTTTTTTCGAGTAACAGTTATCCATGCACATGTGCATATGTATCATTACTTCAACAAATTCGGTAATACGTTATCAGGAATAGACAATTGCACTTTAATTTACAATACCATTAGTAATACACTACTTTTTACATTACTAATATTCAAAATGCACATGTGCATAATTAGGTATAACCATGATATAACGTGTTTTGGTACAAAAAGTTTGTGATTTTGAATGGAGAAGTAGGCCCATATACATGTTTTTTGGTTAGTTATATTTAGTGGTTGATGGTTTGGTTATAATTGTCAATTTTTAATGTAATATGTTGATTTGATGGTATAAATGGTGTTTACATACATGTAATAAAGTGAAAATATTGTTAATGGTATTGTATTATGGATGGTAGGAGGTAATGGTATTGTATTATGGATGGTAGGATGTAATGGTAGTGTATTATGGATGGTATGATAGATGAAAGGGAAAGTGTATTCAAAGTGGTGTACCAAAACACCTTATTTCATGTTGATACATATAAATGCACATGTGCATTTCTAATATTGGTAATGTAAAAAGTAGTGTATTACATATGGTAGTGTAAATGAAAGTGCAATTGTCTAATATATGTAATGAATTACGGAATTTGTCAAAGAAATGACAAAAATGCACATGTGCATGCTTGTGTATTATGGATGGAATGATAGATGAAAGAGAAAGTAGTGCACCAAAACACCTTATTTCCTGTTGATACATATAGATGCACATGTGCATTTCTAACATTGTTAATGTAAAAAGTAGTGTATTACACGTGGTAGTGTAAATAAAAGTGCAATTGACTATTATTTGTAATGAATTACGGAATTTGACAAAGAAACGATACATATGCACATGTGCATGGATAACTGTTACTCGAAATTTTTTTTTTGAATTTTTTTTTATTTTTTTTATTAACAAAATATAGCGATTTTTTCAAAAAAAAAAAGTAAAAAAAAAAAAAAAAAAATTTGGGTGTTTTTTAGATTTTTTTAGGAATTACTGTTTGTGTTCACACTGGTTCTCGCGGTTCTCGCAATAAAGGGTGGTTCCTAACGGATCTTTGTCCTATATATATATATATATATATATATATATATATTGATGCATGAAAATGTTATGCCAATTTAAAAATTTTGGGGAAAAGAAAAGTGAAAAAGGCCGCATAACCTTTTCTTCCAAATGTAGCCCTTAGAGAATGCTGTTTCCAGTGTTTATTTTGGTAATTTGTAGTTGGTCAATGTCTACTGTGTTGATTTTCCCTTGGAAACTCGAGGTGGTGGCGAGAACTATGATTTTGGTATGTTGATTGGAATATGAATGTAATTAGAATTCTATGAAGTAAATGTATTGAACTTTCCTTTCTAATTATGAATGATTAGAAAAGAATTTGAATCTTGCACTCTAGATCTTGTTGTGGTTGCTAACATGATTAGTAATTGGCAACCGGTTTATGACACGTTCAGAAATCGGTTAGCCAAGTGGAAGTCCCACCTTTTGTAGATCGGGGGTAGAGTTATCATTATCAAATCTATGGAAAGCTTACTGACATATTACTTCTCGATTTATAAAGCCCCTAAGAAAGTGATAATGGATCCAGAAGCTATGATTAAAAAGTTTTTCTGGGGAGGTTCTACGGGGGAGAATAAAATGCATTAGGTGGCAGGGGACCGTGTTTTGCGTCATAAAAAAGATGGAGGTCTCGGTTTAAATAAGCTTAGCGAGGTTAACACCTCTCTTTTGATCAAATGGGGATGGCGATTCAAGACGGAGACGAATAACCTTTGGAGGAAAGTGATTGATGCTCTACATTCTACAAGGGTGTGGTGGGAGTATATCCCATTTAAAAAATCCTTGACTGGTACGTGGAACAAAATAGCTAAAGTCTGCATTCAAACCAAGGTTGGAGGGCGTCCCATCCGTAACTTTTTTAAAGGAGTCATTAGTAACGGCAAGGAGATAAGTTTTTGGCTTGATCCGTGGATTTCTAGTGACCCTCTTAGGGAAAAATTTCCTGATTTGTTTAGTTTAGAGACTAAAAAAATGTAAGGTGGCTGATAGGATTTTGACTATTGAGGGCGGTTCTGAACTGAAGTGGGAATGGAGGGTTCCGATCTCTAACCTGGAAAGCTAAAACAACTTGCAGCAGCTGACGTTGTTGCTGGATTCAGTGCGGTTTTCGGAAAGGCCCGATAAGTAAGATTGGATGTCTGGCTCGGGTCATCTTGGTGAAAGACGCAAAATGCCTCTTATATTCCGATCACGATGCAGTCATTGGTTATATTATGGATTGGTGCCAATGGACTCCGGCTAAATGTAACATCCATGCTTGGCGTATGGAGATGGATAAGATCCCGACTGGAGTTGCGCTAAGGAGAAGGAATATTCAAATCGAACACCCCTTGTGTCCTTTATGCAGGTCGGACGATGAAACCACGGAGCATCTTTTTATTTCGTGCATCATTGCCTCGACAATTTGGAACGGTGTTAGCTCGTGGTGCAAAATTCCTAATATTTTCGCCTTCTCGATTAAAGATCTTCTAGAATATCACTAGGTTTTAAGGGCTTCGGAAAACAAGAAGGTAGAGGTCAAAGGCATCATTATAATCATTTGTTGGAGTTTTTGGCGGGCCAGGAATAACCTTAAATTCTCTAATTCGCCGGTTTAAATTGATTCTATACTTAGTAAGGTTAAGGCTTTAAGTTTTCTAGGGTTTTCGAATAGATCGAAGTTCAAAGGGATAGAGTGGAGAGATTGGTGCACATTTGTAAATATGTAATTTTTGGTGTTGTTTCTTTTTGTCGTCCCGGTTTGGGTCGGCAGTGTGGTTAATGAAGTATACTTTTCAAAAAATAAAAAATAAAAAAACACTCCCTCACGACTACCATCTCCATCGCCACCTGTGCCAACATCATCGTTACCACATCCGTTATCACCGTTCCCACCACCAGTGACATCGCCAACACCATGTTGTTACCGTCACCACCATCAGCAAAACTATCACAACCACCACAACTACACAACCTTAAGTAATTTAAGTATTTAACTGAACTAAAATGACTCAGTGACACTAAACTCACCAACATGGTTGAATATAAAGGTGTCACTAATGCAGTTGTTGAATCTTTGCTTCGTAATTTCTTAGAAGTTCTTTGTCTCTTGCTAAGATACTCTTTTGTGACAATGATAGTGTCGTATATATATTTTAATTCAATATACCACAAAGTTACCAATATGATGAGGAGAATGTTGAAGAATAATTCAAATAGTCCGGATTCTATGGTTGCAAGTGTTTTGAGGATTTCAATAAGGCCGTTGGCCAAAGTTGTTGGTTTTAGTCCGAGTCTATAGGATTAACCGAATATGATGGTTATCCTTTGGTTATTTAGAGTGTGGCAGTCTTTACTTTTTCTTTATGTACTCTCAATTTATTCAAAGCAATAAAGTAATCTGTGTCGACTAACATTGAGTGTTCATCTGTATTTTTTGAAAGTTTGAGTGTGTATGATTTGATTGCACATACCAACACGTGGTATCAGAGCAAGGGTTTGAGATCAGATCTAGATGGTAGAATCAATGCAATCAAGCAGTTCATCTCTCATGCCAATCCCTATGTTTAAAGGGGAAGGGTATGAGCACTGGAATGTGAGAATGAAAACTATCCTTCGATCCAGAGATCTGTGGGATATGGTAAATCTGGGAATGTCTAATCATGGTGATGACATTGAGGCCCAAAGAAAAGAACAGAAGACAGATGCACAAGCGATGGCTGTTATACAACAAGGTGTTCATGACAGCTTGTTCTCAAGAATAGCATCAGCAGAGACATCCCAAGAAGCATGGGATACACTGCGCATGGAGTTCCAAGGTGATTCTCAGGTTCAGTCTATAAAGCTGCAGGGATTGAGGCGTGAGTTTGAAAACTTGGTTATGAAGGAAGGAGAAGTGGTTGGTGACTACTTCTCACGTGTGATGGCGATTGAGAGTCAGTAAAGAGCCTTTGGTGAAGAGATCCCGGATCAAAAGGTTGTTGAGAAGATCCTGAGAAGTCTCACAGCAAAATTCGATTATGTTGTGCCATCAATTGAAGTGGCATATGATCTCACTCGCTTGTCTCCAGCAAAGCAAATGAGAGCATTACAATCTCAGGAGGAGATGTTAAATAGCAGATCTGGTGAGTTGAAGATAGGAGACAAAGAGAAACCTGATGAGCAGGCTCTGCAAGTGTATCAACCAAATAGGAGACTTACATATGACCAAGGTACCAGAGGCCGTGGTTGTGGCACTTCCAGAGGTCGTGGAAGGGGTCGTTCAAATGAAGATGGAGGCAGAGGGCCACAATGCTACCAGTGCAATCATTTTGGTCATCTTAAGCGTGACTGCTGGTTTAATGAGGAAAGCCAGGCTAAAGTGGATGCAAATCCAGAAGAAAAAAAGGAGAATCATGAAGAGGTTCCGTACTTATTTATGGCATTAACCACATGTGATTCTGATAATCCAAGTCTTTGGTTCATTGACTCTGGATGCTCAAATCACATGACAAGTGTTAAAGGTAGTTTTGTAAAACTTGATGATTCATTCAAACTAGCGGTGAAACTTGGTGACAAGAAGAGTCTCTTAGTTGAAGGAAAAGGAACTATCAAAATCAAGATGAACAATGGTACATTTAAATATTTGGATGATGTTTATTATGCACCTAATCTTGAATACAACTTATTGAGTGTTGGCCAGTTGATGAGGAAGGGGTATGCATTAATCTTCGATGATGATGCATGCTCTATAATACACAAAGAAACACAATCTGAACTTATGAAAGTTCAGTTGCCTGCAAACAACATGTTTCCCCTTGATGCTTCAAAAGTCAAGGCAAGTGGGTCCTCATATGAACATGAAGCAACCAGACTGTGGCACTGCAGATTTGGGTACCTTCATTCACAAGCCTTACAGCAACTCTATAACAAGAAGATGGTTCAGAGATTGCCTCGGATGAAGGAGATTGGTCAGTGTGAAGGATGTGCATCAAGGAAACTTCACAAACTTCCATTTCACTCAAGTACAAGAAGGGCAACGCAAGTTCTTGAAGTTATTCACACAGATGTGTGTGGTCCTATGCCTGTCAAAAGCCTTGGCGGTAGTAGGTACTTTCTTTTATTCATTGATGACTTTTCAAGAATGACTTGGGTATACTTTATTGAAAAGAAATCTGAAGTTTTCTCCAAGTTTAAAGTGTTCAAGGCTTTGGTTGAAAAACAAAGTGAAAAATTTATTAAGGTGCTAAGAAGTGATAGGTGTGGGGAATACTGTTCTAATGAGTTCAACTCCTTCTGTGAGTTGCATGGTATTAAGAGACAACTGACTGCTCCACACACTCCTGAACAAAATGGAGTGTGTGAAAGAAAGAATAGAACAGTTGTAGAGATGGCTCAATGTATGCTTCAGTCTAAAGACATGCCTAGTTATTTTTGGGCCGAAGCAATATCTACAACTGTTCACATTCTAAACATGTCTCCAACAAAGGCAGTAGATGCAAGAACTCCTATAGAAGTGTGGTCTGGTGAAAAACCTGATGTTGAAGACCTTCGAGTGTTTGGAAGTATAACCTATGGTCTCACACCAGCCCAACTAAAGCACATGTTTGAGCCAACCTCAGCAAAGTGTATTTTGATTGGCTACTCTACACCAACCAAAGGTTATAGGTTGTACAATCCTGTAACCAAACAGATCTTTACCAGAAGGGATATAGAGTGTTTTGAAGACAAAGCCTGGGACTGGTCACGTGTGAAAACTCCTAAAAATAGTCATTTGTGGGATTTAAGTACACTTGATATGTTACTAGGTCTCACAAATGACCCTTCTACCCCTAGTGATTCACAAATCCAGCAACCTACTATTCCTAATGTGACTGCTGGTCAGAACGGTCATGATACAAGCAACCAGGATGTGATAAGTAATATCATAGTACAGCAGGGTCCCAAAGTCAAACTGTTGGTGATGCTGCAGAAGGTATAGTTGACTCTAATGTTGGTTTCAGGTCCCTCACTAAACACACACTCACAATGATGTACCCATTTTTCATTCAAAATAACCATTGCAAACTTTCTCCATCTTATAACCTTCTGTCCATTACGTTAACAGTTGGTGATGCTGCAGAAGGTATAGTTGACTCTAATGTGGGTTTCAGGTCTCTCACTAAACACACACTCATAATTATGTATGTAATGTAAATGTAATGGACAGAAGGTTATAAGATGGAGAAAGGATGCAATGGTTATTTTGAATGAAAAATGGGTACATCATTCAGTAAACAACTAACCTATATATACATGCTTACATATCCCATACGTGGCAAAATAGAAATAATAAAATACTAACTTATTCCTAAAAATCTGGTACGCATATTCTAGAATAATTCGTTCATGCAACTACACTTCCTCCACAAGAATAGGTCAATCTCTACAAGCCCATTATAATTAAAAATGTGCAGCTACACATGGGTATGATCCCTTTAAGATGCAGCCTATTATTGACTCGTTCCACGACCTGTAAATGAACCCGTGACCCCCATAACGTGTCGACCCTTAAACAAACCGAATTAACACAACATTCACCCCCTTAATCGGTTTGTTTATGCCTTCAATGCAGCACCGAATCACCTCGGTTTCAAACCACTATGACATCTAACGGACACCCGATCTTCACCTCGATCACGTCCAATGTCTCAGTTCAACCCGAATAAAAAAATCAGTACACTTTTAACATCTCACATGGCTTTACGTTGGAAACGTTCACTAACAATCTTGACTTATCACGGATTGACGACCTCTTCCCCGGCCAAATCCAAAGTCTCCCGACTTGAACTCCAACGCCATAATGTTTACGACCGTGTAGTTTTCCAGTCTCTTATTTATCTTGACACCCATACCTTTTCCCTATCAAACTTGTTCCAAGAGGCCTCTCCACCGACCAAGAAAACAAAGCCAACCGCTTATTACGTTTTCTTTCAACTGCTAAATGAACCGAATCCAAAGCCACCTTCTTTGACGGATCCCTTACGCCTGTTTTTCACGCAACACGCCAGTCTAATCTTATCACGAAACAACATGATCAAGGCACCTGCGAAACCTGCTGTTGTCACATGATATATACCAGTTGCTCAAACCCGCAACTAATAACCGAACAACCTCGTTCTTCTTCCTTTCATCACCATTAACAACCACGGAACACAAGTGTTTATCACCGGTCACCCCCGTCGTCTTAACTGGTACGTCTACCACAACAACGGCCGACCGAAACACCATAAATCCTCCGATTACGGCTGCTAAACAGACCAGAAACAACACCCTGCTGTCCCGACCCTTCTTCACCACTGCCCTCCACCAACCGACATACCCGCTGGCGGCGGAGGCTTCCTCCGATCTTCTCGAGCCCTAGGCTCTGATACCAAATGTTGGTTTCAGGTCCCTCACTAAACACACACTCACAATTATGTATGTAATGTAAATGTAATGGACAGAAGGTTATAAGATGGAGGAAGTTTGCAATTGTAATTTTGAATGAAAAATGGGTACATCATTCAGTAAACAATTAACCTATATATACAGGCTTACAAATCCCATACGTGGAATAATAGAAATAATAAAATACTAACTTATTACTAAAAATCTGGTACGCATATTCTAGAATAATTCGTTCATGCAACTACACTTCCTCCACTAGAATAGGTCAATCTCTACCAGCCCATTATAATTAAAAATGTGCAGCTACACATGGGTATGATCCCTTTAAGATGTAGCCTATTATTGACCTGTACCACGACCTGTAAATGAACCTGTGACCCCCATAACGTGTCGACCCGTAAACAAACCGAATTAACCCAACATCTAATTCTCGTCCTTTAAGAACCAGAAGTTTGAATGATGTCTATGAGGCTACCTCGCCTATGGAAGATTATTTGGTGTGTGAATTTGCTCTCTCCATAAGTGATCCCATGATGTATGAAGAAACAATTTTGAAGAAAGAATGGCAGGTTGCAATGACCGAAGAAATTAAGGTAATTGAGAAAAATGAAACATGGATGCTAGTTGATCCTCCATCTAACAGAGACATTGTAGGTCTGAAATGGCTCTATAAAACAAAGCTTGGTCCAGATGGCAAAGTGTTGAAGTATAAGGCTCGTCTAGTGGCAAAGGGGTACTCTCAAAGGAAAGGTATGGATTTTCAAGACACATTTGCTCCTGTGGCCAGGTTTGAAACCATTAGAACTGTTCTTGCAGCTGCTGCTCATCAAGGTTAGATGATCTTCCAGCTTGATGTTAAATCAGCTTTTCTGAACGAGAAGACTTGAGGAAGAGATCTATGTTGAGCAGCCAAAAGGTTTTGAAGTGAAAGGTCAAGAGTACAAAGTCTACCGACTGCATAAAGCCCTGTATGGTCTCAAATAGGCTCCCAGAGCCTGGTACTCTCGGATAGATACTTATTTCACAGGTCATGGATTTGCTAGAAGCTACAATGAGCCAACCTTGCACGTGAAGACGGTTAAAGAAGTGGGAATCATCTATGTCTGTCTATATGTAGATGATATAATATTTGCAAGTTCGAGTGCAGTGTTGCTTCAGGAATTTAAGGAAGGTATGATGCAAGAGTTTGAGATGACTGACATGGGTCATCTTAAATTCTTCCTTGGTCTTGAAGTCATACAAATGAAGACAGGTATTTCGTAAATCAGGCCAAGTATGCTTAAGATTTGCTGAGGAAGTTTGAAATGGTTGGTTGCAAGATTGAAGACACTCCTATGAATGCCAATGAGAAGCTGCATGCTAATGATGAGTCTGTTCCTGCTGATGCAGTTGTTTACAGAAGTTTAATATGTGGTTTAATGTATTTGCAGGATACTAGACCAGACATAAGTTTCACTGTGAATGTTCGGTCTAGGTTCATGCAAAGGCCTAGTAAACTGCATTTTGGAGCTGCTAGAAGAGTACTTCGTTATGTTGCAGGTACAGTGCGATTTGGTTCGTGGTATGAGAAGAACAGAGAAGTGAATCTGTACGGGTACAGTGACAGTGACTGGGCAGGAAGCTTAGATGACAGGAAAAGTATCTCTGCTAATGTGAATACGCTTGGTAGTGGTGTTGTATCATGGAGCTCCAAGAAACAACACTCAATTGCTCTATCTAGCACAGAGGCAGAATATATATCAGCTATTAGTGCCACCTGTCAAGCCATATGGCTTAGAAGAATTCTTGATGATTTGGGTTTGAAGCAAGAAAGGGCTACAGTGAAATGGTGTGATATGAGGTCAGCTATTCACATGTCCAGAAATCCAGTTATAAATGGGAGGTCAAAGCATATTGAACTAAAGCATCATTTTATTAGAGATATGGTAGCTCAGGGACACAGTTATCGCTTGAGTTTTGTGGAACTGATGAACAGACTGCAGATGTCCTAACTAAAGCTCTTTGTCGAGAGAAGTTTCTGCTATTCAGGAGGATGTTGGGAGTCCGGGAATTTGAATTAAGGGAGGGTGTTGAAGAATAATTCAAATAGTCCGGATTCTATGGTTGCACGTGTTTTGAAGATTTCAATAAGGCCGTTGGCCAAAGTTCTTGGTTTTAGTCTGAGTCTATAGGATTAACCGAATATGCTGGTTATCCTTTGGTTATTTAAAGTGTGGCGGTCTTTACTTTTTCTTTATGTACTCTCAAGTTATTCAAAGCAATAAAGTAATCTGTGTCGACTAACATTGAGTGTTCATCTGTATTTTTTGAAACTTTGAGTGTGTGTGATTTGATTGCTCATACCAACAGGGAATGGGATTGGATTTGCTGATGCTGGGGTTTAATTCATTCCGTAATGGTATTTGTTCTTACAGTTGTATATTAGAAACATAAGTAACCAACAAATAGTTAGGATTTATAAAGATGATAGCTAAATGAGTGTCATTAATCTAGAAAAGGTAAGAGAGCCCTATAAGCTCATCGAACAATTCAATAAACCCTAACTAGCAAACCCGACAATTATTCAACAAAACTAGATGATTAAAAACTGTAATGATCTAACCTCCAATTTCTACACATCCAAACTTAGCTTAACAATCTACCAAAATTCAAATGATGTTTACCCAAATTTGTTTTCCGGTAGCCACAATTGGTTGGGGATAGAATAAAGGCAAACTCTTAAGAGTTGATGCCATCTGAATAGAGATTTGCCATAGTGTTGTGAATAGGATAAAGATATGAATGCATTAATGCAAAAAGGTGGCTATGCGAAATCCTTTGGCTACAAAAACTTTTCTATGCGAAAACTAGACCTATGTTGTCAAAGACGCAAGGCGCAGGCGAGGCGCATCGGCCTCGCCCAGAGCCTAGGCGCAAGGCGCAAAAAAAGCGTGGGCTTTTTTAAGAAAAGCGCACATAGAGAAAAAAAAATATAAAAAATATGTTATGCTTTGAAAATAAATAAGATTCCACATATAAAATTAAAAAAACTATTATATATGCCATTTAAGACCATGTAGCTAATAGTCGGTTTCATTTTTTTTCAGTTTTCCTGCTTATCCACTGCGCCTCAGCACTGTTTTTGCGCCTAGGCTACCACCAGACGCTATAGGTGCGGCTCGCTGCGCCCGGGCGCCTAGGCGCGCGCTTTTTGCGCTTTTGACAACATAGAACTAGACCACGTAAAAAGTTGACTATGCTAAAACTCGACTATGCGAAAAGTTGACTGTGCGAAAAGTTGGCCATGCAAAAAGTAGGGATATATGTGAAAAACTAGGTTAAGCGAAATATAGTGATATATGTGAAAAACTAGGCTATGCAAAAATTAGGCTATGTGCGTGAAAAGTTAGGAATGTAACCCTAATCCAGGCGGTGACTAGGCGAGGTGCTGAAAAGTAGGGATATATGTGAAAAAACTACATTAAGCCAAAAGTAGGGATTTATGTGAAAAATTAGGCTATGTGAAAAGTTAGGAATGTAACCCTAATCAATGTAGCGAGGAAACCCTTAAAATAAATTTGGGGGCGCTGCCGTGATCCGCGAAACAAGTGTGAACGTCGCGAGAATAGCAGCAATGAATATGAGCACTTGTATGCTTCAACAAGAATCAAATAAGAGGGGTTACGTCCTCCGATGAAGATACTATGTTGACTACGTTATGCTCCGATTGTACAATCTAATAGACATGTACAGATTAACCTTTTTTTAGAAACCGGTCCGGATTTTTAACCGAACAGTTGTTTTTTTTTGGGAAAAAAATGATTCTTCAGAAACCGGTTTTAATGATGAGAACCCAAACCGGTAGGAACCAGTTCGGATCGGGTTTTTAACTGGTTCGGGCCAAAAAAAAACCGGTAGCCGGTTTTTAAAATCGGTTCGGTTTTTAAACCGGTTACAAATGTCGCGAAGAAGAACCGGTCAACCATTGGGTCGAGTTCAGTCTGAATCGGTTTAAAAAAACCGGTTTTGTCTTTTGTTTCCAATCCTAAAACCGGGTTTTTGGTACATGTATCTGATGAGGTAAAGTGAGCAAAAAAAAAAAAACCTTCTAATACCAAAACAAGCCAAGATAAAAAGAATGCTTGGTAATTGTAACTGTGTTCAAGAAGTAGGTATACATGTAGATATTTAGATAATCTACTCTTTACTATGAATTTGTTAATTAAAAGTTTGACCACATGCCTCCTTTAATTAGCTTCTCAAAAGAATGACCAGTTCAGTGTGCAAATTCTCATATGAGTTTTGAGAATCAGACTTCTCACAATTTGCACATATCTACACTAAAAGAAAATAAAGAAAAATGAAATACTTTGCTTCCGGAATAAAAGTAAATTTTATTATATCCACGCTTTTTCACAATACAAATTTAAATAGCAATCAATGACCAGTTTTGATCTATTGACTAACTAGTTGATTTTATGTTCGCACGTTGCGGCGGGGACCCAATGACTGCAAAACGCGTGTCAGTAACGGCAAGCAGCTACCGAATATCAAAAAATAAATAAAAATGACATGATAAGGGTAGTCATTCCGTTCTAAAAAAAGATTTTAAATAACCTAATATATAATAATAGGACCCCACACGTCCTACACGTTGGAAATTCGGTTGTTTTCAGTTCAGTTATTTCGGTGCTAACACGTTAAAATATGGATGAGCTCGGTACCGGTAACAGCACCGAAAGTACCGATCCAGAAAATCATCGAAATTAGGTACCTGCACCGAAAATGCTCGGTACAATACGGTATGGTATTTGAAGGTAAAAATCAATAAATACAGGTATGGTGTTAGACCGGTGTTGAACCGAAAGTAACGATACTGAAAACGTCAAAAGGTGGGTACCAAATTGGTGCCGAAAATGATTTGGTATAGTAAATTTGGTACCGATACGATACCGTTTTGATTACAGGATTTGATACGATTTGCTCATCAATAATCTAAATATCCAAGTTAATTTTACATGCTATAATTCATTCATTACAGAAAAAGAAAAAAAAAAGGAAGCGAAATAAGTTGTGTATATAAAACCTCATTCAAATGAAACACAATTTACTTACTGTGTATCTGAAAAGTAATCTAAACGGTGCAATTACTTGCATTGTTACGTTGCTACAGGATTTGATGAGCTCGGTACCAACCGGTACCGAAAATACCGTTACCGAAATCCCCAAAAGTGGGTACCGGTACTGAATATACCTGGTACGGTACGGTTCGGTACCGGTCGATACTGGTACAACACCGGTATTTGAGGGTAAAAACCGGTGAATAACGGTGCCGAACCGGTACCGAAAATACAACCGGTTTGCTAAAATTGATACCGGTACCGGTAGTCGATACCATTTTCTCATCACTTAGTGATGTTACTATTGATTTAATTCTATTTTTAATATATAGGCCCAAAAGTGGGTACCCGTATCAAATATACCTGGTACGGTACGGTTTGGTAACGGTCGGTACTGGTATGACACCGGTAATTGAGGGTAAAAACCGGTGAATATCGGTGTCGAACAGGTACCGAAAATACACCCGATTTGATAAATTTGATAAATTTGATACCGGTACCGACACTCGATACCATTTACTTATAATTGTTATCATATAGTAATAGGTTATTATCATATAGTAATATAAAACTACTGTTCATTCAGTTTTAAAATTATCATATAGTAATGTTGTCATTCAAACTTACGAATGTTGATGAAGATTCACCATATGTTATCGATAATTCCTCCCCGTACATAACATGATCAGTATCAGCTCGAAACGAAGAGGGTGTACGTGAGGTTAGTATGGTGTCTAACTCTATGGCCACTTCTTTCATTGTTGGTTTATATTTTCCATAAACATACTCAGTATGAGCTCGAGACGTAGAGGGTGTGTGTGACGTATTATGGTTTCTAATTCTGTAGCTATTTCTTTCATTGTTGGTCTATATTTTCGATTCATATTCAAGCATCGAATTGCAAGATTAGCTACGCTTAGAAGGTCGTCTTAGTACCCTCTTTAATCACAGTTGCATCAAAAACAGACATAACACGCCCCTCTTCCATTGCCAAGGTGAAGTGTGTAACCAGACTTCTAGTTTCACCAAATCTAGTTAGGGAAATTGGCCTTTCTTCGGTTAGTAGTTCAATCAAAACAACACCAAAACTATAAACATGACTCTTTTCTGTGAATTGGCTTGATTGAAAATACTCAGGATCAAGGTAGCCAAACGTACCTTTGACTAAGGTTGTCAAATGAGTTTGTTCTACAGAAACCAACCTTGAAGTCCCAAAGTCAGAAACTTTTGCCCTGTATTTTTCATCCAAAAGTATATTAGTGGTTTTAATGTCTCTATGGTATATTGGAATGGAAGTTGCTGAATGCAAGTAAGCAAGTGCTCCTGCAACCTCCGTAGCTATTTGTAGTCTCATGCTCAAAGAAAACGGGAACTCATAAGATCCATTATGAAGTCGATCATACAAGGTACCATTTGGGATAAATTCAGAAACAAGGAGAGGGTCGTCTGTCTCTAAGCAACATCCCAAAAGTTTGACCACATTTCTATGGTTGACTTGGGAAAGAATGACCACCTCGTTAATGAACTGTTCTAACTGGCTTTCATCAACTATTTTTGATTTCTTGACTGCCACAATCCTTCCATCCACTAACATCCCCTTATAGACGGTACCTTGACCTCCTCGGCCAAATATTCTGTTTTCATTAAAATTGTCAGTGGCCTTCTTCAACTCATGTGATGTGAAAAGTATGGTTTTATCGACTAAAGATGAGTCGGCTTCTTCTTGTTGTTTTATAAGCAAGCTACCATTACGTTTAAAAAATCTCTTTCTTTGCCTCCTTTCTTTTGCTTTCTTTATCAATTTGTATAATACAAAGTTGGTTGCTATAAGAAAAAGTACACCCATACTGAGTGGCGGAACTAGAACATTAATTCAGGGGTATCCCAAAAAAAAATTTCACCGTGCAATTATACAATATTAAAAAAAAGACGATAAATAAATAAAGTAAAACAAATACCTAATAGATTTGTCCGCTTCTTTTTTTCATAGCTTGAAATCGTTCCATCATATCATCGTCTTTTACTTCATGTAAAAAATCATTTTCGACCGCACAAACCATAGCATTGTTAAAAAATTCCAGGCCCATTCGATTGCGTAAATCCGTCTTAACAAGCTTCAATTTCGAAAAACATCTTTCAACGATTGCGGTTGCAACCGGTAAACATATAACTGGTTTGGGCTAACATATAACATTATAACTGGGCTTTAATAACAATTGATTGGGCTTATTATATACAATCTTCATTACTGAATGCTTACTCTTCATAACTGGCCTTTAATAAACTGATTTGGGCTTATTATTTACAACTGCAATTTGGGCTTACAATTTATTTTAGGGGTGTCCTTTGTATAAAAATCGAAAAAATTAAATAAAATTTACACTACCGGTACAAAGTTGAGCCATAGCCCGTGCTACGGCTACTTACTCTCAGGTCCGCCCCTGCCCATACTTATGCTAACACCTGAATATGGCCATGCAATATCTGAAGTCAGTATGTAGACTAAGGGGCTGTTTGCTAGCCTCTGAATGGTTATTAAGAGGCTACCTTTTAATGGAACCATTAAGAATTTTACCAATGAAAAGGTAGAAGAATGTGACATGTGATGATTTACCATTCAGAGGTTACCTCTTAACCATTCAGACTTGAGGTTACCTCTTATTCATTCAGAGGTTTTAAACCATTAAGAGGTAGCATCTGAATGGTCATTAAGAGGCTACCAAACAGCCCCTAAATGTCTCAAAGATTAAAGTGATTAATGCTTAGGAATTGTACTGTCCCAGAACATTCATAATCTATTATAAATTTTGTAAAGGTTTCAGTACTCTTACAAATAATCATAGTAAAAGTGTTGATGTTATCATCCATAGATTTCTTCATCTTCTAACTATATTTGTAAATATAGTGTAAGCTATTTACGACGAGAAAAAAATTCTTTGTACTTGCTTAAATAAACATCTAATTTTCATACAACCCCATCTGTTTTTTCATTTTGCATTTTGAAAGTACATGTCTCCCTGTTTTTTTTTTCTGAACGATAAATAAAATTAATAACTAGCAAGCAGCTAGACAAAAATAAAGAGTGACAATGGAACAGTTATAGTTTAACTTTGGTTACAAGTCCAATCCAACAAACTAGCTCAAAGATGCAAATCTACACATACTAGAGATCTATAAGAATGAGAATTTTTTACA
This sequence comes from Helianthus tuberosus, assembly GCA_030545235.1. Classification (NCBI taxonomy): domain Eukaryota; kingdom Viridiplantae; phylum Streptophyta; class Magnoliopsida; order Asterales; family Asteraceae; genus Helianthus; species Helianthus tuberosus. Next base: position 262,635 of record JARYGA010026437.1, read on the forward strand.
TATAGCCGCTTAGGTTGTAACTTTATGCTTTAGCTTTCAAAAACTTTATTTTGTCATTGTTTTGGGCAAAAACAAAGCGGATGTATTTCTGCTAAACATCTACTGCTTACAACCTATGGAAACTCTGAATCAAAGAGCCATTTACGATGGATTTTGTGGAACTAATCTTGATTATTCACGTTTTGCATGGGAAGGAGTTTGAGTTAGATAAGTTAAAGTGTTTCGAGTCTTTGTTAGATTGGTTTGAATTTTAAATAAGGATTAGATAAGCATGGTTTATTTAATAGGTGTTGAAGTTCTAATAGGTTTATCCGTTTAAAATTAGGTTACTATAAATAACTTAATAGTTTTTTTTTTTTAATTATGGTGTTATTAATTTACATCGAGATGGATGGTAAACGGGCAAGAAGCTGCGCCGCTACCCCATTTTGAATAACAAAACTAAGTTTTTTTAAAAATTACGTTTGTTAAATTCAATAGATTAAAAGTGTCGATCATAGTTTTGATAAAATTATGGTTTTATGTTTTTATTTTTTCACTTATGTGTCTTCAACTAGTATCAAAACCTGGATACGAGGGGTAAACCAAGAAGACGGAAGATGGGTTGAAATAAGAAGAAAATGCAAAAGAACAGGAAAAAAAGAAGGAAATTGAAAGAAAAAAAGGGGTTTGTACGGTGAGAAAAAAAGGAACTGAACGGCAAAATGGTGAAATCAGTGGTGATTAGAGTGTGAGCAATTGAGTGGTTTATACTTAGGCCACCCGGGGCGATGGCTCTTTCGTAAATCAGGCCAAGTATGCTTAAGATTTGCTGAGGAAGTTTGAAATGGTTGGTTGCAAGATTGAAGACACTCCTATGAATGCCAATGAGAAGCTGCATGCTAATGATGAGTCTGTTCCTGCTGATGCAGTTGTTTACAGAAGTTTAATATGTGGTTTAATGTATTTGCAGGATACTAGACCAGACATAAGTTTCACTGTGAATGTTCGGTCTAGGTTCATGCAAAGACCTAGTAAACTGCATTTTGGAGCTGCTAGAAGAGTACTTCGTTATGTTGCAGGTACAGTGCGATTTGGTTCGTGGTATGAGAAGAACAGAGAAGTGAATCTGTACGGGTACAGTGACAGTGACTGGGCAGGAAGCTTAGATGACAGGAAAAGTATCTCTGCTAATGTGAATACGCTTGGTAGTGGTGTTGTATCATGGAGCTCCAAGAAACAACACTCAATTGCTCTATCTAGCACAGAGGCAGAATATATATCAGCTATTAGTGCCACCTGTCAAGCCATATGGCTTAGAAGAATTCTTGATGATTTGGGTTTGAAGCAAGAAAGGGCTACAGTGAAATGGTGTGATATGAGGTCAGCTATTCACATGTCCAGAAATCCAGTTATAAATGGGAGGTCAAAGCATATTGAACTAAAGCATCATTTTATTAGAGATATGGTAGCTCAGGGACACAGTTATCGCTTGAGTTTTGTGGAACTGATGAACAGACTGCAGATGTCCTAACTAAAGCTCTTTGTCGAGAGAAGTTTCTGCTATTCAGGAGGATGTTGGGAGTCCGGGAATTTGAATTAAGGGAGGGTGTTGAAGAATAATTCAAATAGTCCGGATTCTATGGTTGCACGTGTTTTGAAGATTTCAATAAGGCCGTTGGCCAAAGTTCTTGGTTTTAGTCTGAGTCTATAGGATTAACCGAATATGCTGGTTATCCTTTGGTTATTTAAAGTGTGGCGGTCTTTACTTTTTCTTTATGTACTCTCAAGTTATTCAAAGCAATAAAGTAATCTGTGTCGACTAACATTGAGTGTTCATCTGTATTTTTTGAAACTTTGAGTGTGTGTGATTTGATTGCTCATACCAACAGGGAATGGGATTGGATTTGCTGATGCTGGGGTTTAATTCATTCCGTAATGGTATTTGTTCTTACAGTTGTATATTAGAAACATAAGTAACCAACAAATAGTTAGGATTTATAAAGATGATAGCTAAATGAGTGTCATTAATCTAGAAAAGGTAAGAGAGCCCTATAAGCTCATCGAACAATTCAATAAACCCTAACTAGCAAACCCGACAATTATTCAACAAAACTAGATGATTAAAAACTGTAATGATCTAACCTCCAATTTCTACACATCCAAACTTAGCTTAACAATCTACCAAAATTCAAATGATGTTTACCCAAATTTGTTTTCCGGTAGCCACAATTGGTTGGGGATAGAATAAAGGCAAACTCTTAAGAGTTGATGCCATCTGAATAGAGATTTGCCATAGTGTTGTGAATAGGATAAAGATATGAATGCATTAATGCAAAAAGGTGGCTATGCGAAATCCTTTGGCTACAAAAACTTTTCTATGCGAAAACTAGACCTATGTTGTCAAAGACGCAAGGCGCAGGCGAGGCGCATCGGCCTCGCCCAGAGCCTAGGCGCAAGGCGCAAAAAAAGCGTGGGCTTTTTTAAGAAAAGCGCACATAGAGAAAAAAAAATATAAAAAATATGTTATGCTTTGAAAATAAATAAGATTCCACATATAAAATTAAAAAAACTATTATATATGCCATTTAAGACCATGTAGCTAATAGTCGGTTTCATTTTTTTTCAGTTTTCCTGCTTATCCACTGCGCCTCAGCACTGTTTTTGCGCCTAGGCTACCACCAGACGCTATAGGTGCGGCTCGCTGCGCCCGGGCGCCTAGGCGCGCGCTTTTTGCGCTTTTGACAACATAGAACTAGACCACGTAAAAAGTTGACTATGCTAAAACTCGACTATGCGAAAAGTTGACTGTGCGAAAAGTTGGCCATGCAAAAAGTAGGGATATATGTGAAAAACTAGGTTAAGCGAAATATAGTGATATATGTGAAAAACTAGGCTATGCAAAAATTAGGCTATGTGCGTGAAAAGTTAGGAATGTAACCCTAATCCAGGCGGTGACTAGGCGAGGTGCTGAAAAGTAGGGATATATGTGAAAAAACTACATTAAGCCAAAAGTAGGGATTTATGTGAAAAATTAGGCTATGTGAAAAGTTAGGAATGTAACCCTAATCAATGTAGCGAGGAAACCCTTAAAATAAATTTGGGGGCGCTGCCGTGATCCGCGAAACAAGTGTGAACGTCGCGAGAATAGCAGCAATGAATATGAGCACTTGTATGCTTCAACAAGAATCAAATAAGAGGGGTTACGTCCTCCGATGAAGATACTATGTTGACTACGTTATGCTCCGATTGTACAATCTAATAGACATGTACAGATTAACCTTTTTTTAGAAACCGGTCCGGATTTTTAACCGAACAGTTGTTTTTTTTTGGGAAAAAAATGATTCTTCAGAAACCGGTTTTAATGATGAGAACCCAAACCGGTAGGAACCAGTTCGGATCGGGTTTTTAACTGGTTCGGGCCAAAAAAAAACCGGTAGCCGGTTTTTAAAATCGGTTCGGTTTTTAAACCGGTTACAAATGTCGCGAAGAAGAACCGGTCAACCATTGGGTCGAGTTCAGTCTGAATCGGTTTAAAAAAACCGGTTTTGTCTTTTGTTTCCAATCCTAAAACCGGGTTTTTGGTACATGTATCTGATGAGGTAAAGTGAGCAAAAAAAAAAAAACCTTCTAATACCAAAACAAGCCAAGATAAAAAGAATGCTTGGTAATTGTAACTGTGTTCAAGAAGTAGGTATACATGTAGATATTTAGATAATCTACTCTTTACTATGAATTTGTTAATTAAAAGTTTGACCACATGCCTCCTTTAATTAGCTTCTCAAAAGAATGACCAGTTCAGTGTGCAAATTCTCATATGAGTTTTGAGAATCAGACTTCTCACAATTTGCACATATCTACACTAAAAGAAAATAAAGAAAAATGAAATACTTTGCTTCCGGAATAAAAGTAAATTTTATTATATCCACGCTTTTTCACAATACAAATTTAAATAGCAATCAATGACCAGTTTTGATCTATTGACTAACTAGTTGATTTTATGTTCGCACGTTGCGGCGGGGACCCAATGACTGCAAAACGCGTGTCAGTAACGGCAAGCAGCTACCGAATATCAAAAAATAAATAAAAATGACATGATAAGGGTAGTCATTCCGTTCTAAAAAAAGATTTTAAATAACCTAATATATAATAATAGGACCCCACACGTCCTACACGTTGGAAATTCGGTTGTTTTCAGTTCAGTTATTTCGGTGCTAACACGTTAAAATATGGATGAGCTCGGTACCGGTAACAGCACCGAAAGTACCGATCCAGAAAATCATCGAAATTAGGTACCTGCACCGAAAATGCTCGGTACAATACGGTATGGTATTTGAAGGTAAAAATCAATAAATACAGGTATGGTGTTAGACCGGTGTTGAACCGAAAGTAACGATACTGAAAACGTCAAAAGGTGGGTACCAAATTGGTGCCGAAAATGATTTGGTATAGTAAATTTGGTACCGATACGATACCGTTTTGATTACAGGATTTGATACGATTTGCTCATCAATAATCTAAATATCCAAGTTAATTTTACATGCTATAATTCATTCATTACAGAAAAAGAAAAAAAAAAGGAAGCGAAATAAGTTGTGTATATAAAACCTCATTCAAATGAAACACAATTTACTTACTGTGTATCTGAAAAGTAATCTAAACGGTGCAATTACTTGCATTGTTACGTTGCTACAGGATTTGATGAGCTCGGTACCAACCGGTACCGAAAATACCGTTACCGAAATCCCCAAAAGTGGGTACCGGTACTGAATATACCTGGTACGGTACGGTTCGGTACCGGTCGATACTGGTACAACACCGGTATTTGAGGGTAAAAACCGGTGAATAACGGTGCCGAACCGGTACCGAAAATACAACCGGTTTGCTAAAATTGATACCGGTACCGGTAGTCGATACCATTTTCTCATCACTTAGTGATGTTACTATTGATTTAATTCTATTTTTAATATATAGGCCCAAAAGTGGGTACCCGTATCAAATATACCTGGTACGGTACGGTTTGGTAACGGTCGGTACTGGTATGACACCGGTAATTGAGGGTAAAAACCGGTGAATATCGGTGTCGAACAGGTACCGAAAATACACCCGATTTGATAAATTTGATAAATTTGATACCGGTACCGACACTCGATACCATTTACTTATAATTGTTATCATATAGTAATAGGTTATTATCATATAGTAATATAAAACTACTGTTCATTCAGTTTTAAAATTATCATATAGTAATGTTGTCATTCAAACTTACGAATGTTGATGAAGATTCACCATATGTTATCGATAATTCCTCCCCGTACATAACATGATCAGTATCAGCTCGAAACGAAGAGGGTGTACGTGAGGTTAGTATGGTGTCTAACTCTATGGCCACTTCTTTCATTGTTGGTTTATATTTTCCATAAACATACTCAGTATGAGCTCGAGACGTAGAGGGTGTGTGTGACGTATTATGGTTTCTAATTCTGTAGCTATTTCTTTCATTGTTGGTCTATATTTTCGATTCATATTCAAGCATCGAATTGCAAGATTAGCTACGCTTAGAAGGTCGTCTTAGTACCCTCTTTAATCACAGTTGCATCAAAAACAGACATAACACGCCCCTCTTCCATTGCCAAGGTGAAGTGTGTAACCAGACTTCTAGTTTCACCAAATCTAGTTAGGGAAATTGGCCTTTCTTCGGTTAGTAGTTCAATCAAAACAACACCAAAACTATAAACATGACTCTTTTCTGTGAATTGGCTTGATTGAAAATACTCAGGATCAAGGTAGCCAAACGTACCTTTGACTAAGGTTGTCAAATGAGTTTGTTCTACAGAAACCAACCTTGAAGTCCCAAAGTCAGAAACTTTTGCCCTGTATTTTTCATCCAAAAGTATATTAGTGGTTTTAATGTCTCTATGGTATATTGGAATGGAAGTTGCTGAATGCAAGTAAGCAAGTGCTCCTGCAACCTCCGTAGCTATTTGTAGTCTCATGCTCAAAGAAAACGGGAACTCATAAGATCCATTATGAAGTCGATCATACAAGGTACCATTTGGGATAAATTCAGAAACAAGGAGAGGGTCGTCTGTCTCTAAGCAACATCCCAAAAGTTTGACCACATTTCTATGGTTGACTTGGGAAAGAATGACCACCTCGTTAATGAACTGTTCTAACTGGCTTTCATCAACTATTTTTGATTTCTTGACTGCCACAATCCTTCCATCCACTAACATCCCCTTATAGACGGTACCTTGACCTCCTCGGCCAAATATTCTGTTTTCATTAAAATTGTCAGTGGCCTTCTTCAACTCATGTGATGTGAAAAGTATGGTTTTATCGACTAAAGATGAGTCGGCTTCTTCTTGTTGTTTTATAAGCAAGCTACCATTACGTTTAAAAAATCTCTTTCTTTGCCTCCTTTCTTTTGCTTTCTTTATCAATTTGTATAATACAAAGTTGGTTGCTATAAGAAAAAGTACACCCATACTGAGTGGCGGAACTAGAACATTAATTCAGGGGTATCCCAAAAAAAATTTCACCGTGCAATTATACAATATTAAAAAAAAGACGATAAATAAATAAAGTAAAACAAATACCTAATAGATTTGTCCGCTTCTTTTTTTCATAGCTTGAAATCGTTCCATCATATCATCGTCTTTTACTTCATGTAAAAAATCATTTTCGACCGCACAAACCATAGCATTGTTAAAAAATTCCAGGCCCATTCGATTGCGTAAATCCGTCTTAACAAGCTTCAATTTCGAAAAACATCTTTCAACGATTGCGGTTGCAACCGGTAAACATATAACTGGTTTGGGCTAACATATAACATTATAACTGGGCTTTAATAACAATTGATTGGGCTTATTATATACAATCTTCATTACTGAATGCTTACTCTTCATAACTGGCCTTTAATAAACTGATTTGGGCTTATTATTTACAACTGCAATTTGGGCTTACAATTTATTTTAGGGGTGTCCTTTGTATAAAAATCGAAAAAATTAAATAAAATTTACACTACCGGTACAAAGTTGAGCCATAGCCCGTGCTACGGCTACTTACTCTCAGGTCCGCCCCTGCCCATACTTATGCTAACACCTGAATATGGCCATGCAATATCTGAAGTCAGTATGTAGACTAAGGGGCTGTTTGCTAGCCTCTGAATGGTTATTAAGAGGCTACCTTTTAATGGAACCATTAAGAATTTTACCAATGAAAAGGTAGAAGAATGTGACATGTGATGATTTACCATTCAGAGGTTACCTCTTAACCATTCAGACTTGAGGTTACCTCTTATTCATTCAGAGGTTTTAAACCATTAAGAGGTAGCATCTGAATGGTCATTAAGAGGCTACCAAACAGCCCCTAAATGTCTCAAAGATTAAAGTGATTAATGCTTAGGAATTGTACTGTCCCAGAACATTCATAATCTATTATAAATTTTGTAAAGGTTTCAGTACTCTTACAAATAATCATAGTAAAAGTGTTGATGTTATCATCCATAGATTTCTTCATCTTCTAACTATATTTGTAAATATAGTGTAAGCTATTTACGACGAGAAAAAAATTCTTTGTACTTGCTTAAATAAACATCTAATTTTCATACAACCCCATCTGTTTTTTCATTTTGCATTTTGAAAGTACATGTCTCCCTGTTTTTTTTTTCTGAACGATAAATAAAATTAATAACTAGCAAGCAGCTAGACAAAAATAAAGAGTGACAATGGAACAGTTATAGTTTAACTTTGGTTACAAGTCCAATCCAACAAACTAGCTCAAAGATGCAAATCTACACATACTAGAGATCTATAAGAATGAGAATTTTTTACATATAGCCGCTTAGGTTGTAACTTTATGCTTTAGCTTTCAAAAACTTTATTTTGTCATTGTTTTGGGCAAAAACAAAGCGGATGTATTTCTGCTAAACATCTACTGCTTACAACCTATGGAAACTCTGAATCAAAGAGCCATTTACGATGGATTTTGTGGAACTAATCTTGATTATTCACGTTTTGCATGGGAAGGAGTTTGAGTTAGATAAGTTAAAGTGTTTCGAGTCTTTGTTAGATTGGTTTGAATTTTAAATAAGGATTAGATAAGCATGGTTTATTTAATAGGTGTTGAAGTTCTAATAGGTTTATCCGTTTAAAATTAGGTTACTATAAATAACTTAATAGTTTTTTTTTTTTAATTATGGTGTTATTAATTTACATCGAGATGGATGGTAAACGGGCAAGAAGCTGCGCCGCTACCCCATTTTGAATAACAAAACTAAGTTTTTTTAAAAATTACGTTTGTTAAATTCAATAGATTAAAAGTGTCGATCATAGTTTTGATAAAATTATGGTTTTATGTTTTTATTTTTTCACTTATGTGTCTTCAACTAGTATCAAAACCTGGATACGAGGGGTAAACCAAGAAGACGGAAGATGGGTTGAAATAAGAAGAAAATGCAAAAGAACAGGAAAAAAAGAAGGAAATTGAAAGAAAAAAAGGGGTTTGTACGGTGAGAAAAAAAGGAACTGAACGGCAAAATGGTGAAATCAGTGGTGATTAGAGTGTGAGCAATTGAGTGGTTTATACTTAGGCCACCCGGGGCGATGGCTCTTTTGTACGTGATGGCCAAATTTAACGCGTGATAAAATCAAAGAAACCACCGCCACCACATAAACATCACGCGTTCACATTGAATCCCGTTAAATTTTCAACCCGTTATTTATAAATTGATGTGAGTGAATTTGTTAGTTGGGGGGAAATTGTTGGGTGTGGTGGTGAGTGATGGACATTTACACTAAAAAAGGTTGTGAGTAATGGAATAATGTTTGATGACATGACGGAACTTGATTGGTTGTTGTGATTGATAAAAGGGTGGTGAGTACCACCCCTACCCCTCTTAGAAAAAAAGTGTGAGCGACTTTAATTGGATCTTAAAAAAATAATATTATACTATTAATCCAATTGTTATTAAATTTTAATATAGTAAAGAATTTCTATAATTTTTTTTTGAACTGTAGAAGATTTTCTATAAAATTATTTTGCAATACCTTAGCGGCATCGAATCGCCTAGCAACTTACAAAAAGCATCCAGTTAAAGTGGATTAGAAGCACAAAGAATATGTATTACCTAGAATAACACCCAACGAGGTTTTGCCTTCTTTTGCTTCTTTTGCTTCTTTTGCTATTCTATCTTCGTCATAATGACTATAATCACAAGTCATGCTCTGACTGTAAAGGGGACCAAAAAGGTAATATGTGTTGTCGTATGTACGGCGACCTCCACTTTCAGCGCACCTTCGACAGTCATTAAATAACTTGGACTCTTCTATAAAGTGAGGAAGTTCCATGTGAGAGAGAAAAAAACATCCAACGATACTATATATTGAATCACACACATACCAGGGGTAGGGTCAACTCGACGGCATCCATCTATTAAATAAGAGTTGACTTTATCTGACAACGGATAGCATATCAAAGTATCCACAATAGTTCCATTAAACAGCTCCACTTTGTTTCTTTCCACGGTTCTGTTATCACAACATGTAACTTGATCGGAGTCTGCTAGAGTCCACAGAAGTGATATCGGAATAACAGATGTATTTCTCCTGACAATAAATGAGTCAGAAAACCTTCCTTCGTCATATGAAGTTTCATCTACCAAGAAGGCAGACCCTGTACAGCCTCCATCTTCCTCTTCCAAGACAGTGATGTTAATACTGTACGATTTGAGATAATGAGGAATTGTGGTTTGACAACAACCGATCCCAAAACAGTTGTTGCTATTGCTAACTGTAACACCGCGGCAAGCCGTTGAACACCCTGTGATCACACTCCCATCATCCATATGCATAGCAGCAATACCACACCCCTTGAAAACAAATTTATTGTTTAATTGGGAGAACAAGAAGGGGGTCCCATCAAGGTCAACACCCATAATCTCACTGCTGTTCCGAACTTGGTTTGGGCAACCAGTGATCCTTGGTGTACCAACAGTGACTGTTAGATTGCTCAAGCTTACATTCAATACTTCCAGGCGGTTTAGTACAGATAGATATGGGATGGAGTTGGTGCATTCAATGATGTACCATTGATTGACCGAACATTCCGCACCGATTCCAAAAGGGAATGGAATCGTCACCTTGTTCCCGCACGTATCATTGCACCCTGGCTTGGCGTAGTTTGCAATTGCAGGTGTGGTGGCTGTTAACAAAAGGAAAAGGAGTATAGGCAGGTAAGCTTGAAAGCACTTCATATTTGTAAATAAACAAGGATTACTATTTACTACAGGTTTATGGCTGAACATGTAAGGGGTTGGGGTGTTTAGGTATATAATGCATGGTGGGTATATACAAATATATGATTCGAGAAACCTACGTATAGGGAAGGTTCATTTGAGAAGAAAATTTTATTAAGAAGAAAAAGAATAAAAGGGTATAATTGTAAAACATTAAATAGTTTTTTTTCTCATCTCATTTATTATTATGTTTGACTAATTAATTAGTCATTAAGACTATAATCCTCCACACTAAATATTTTTGCCTACACACATCAAAAGTTATCCTACACATTTCGAAATTTATCCTACACATCTTGAAATTTATCCTACACAACTCGTAATTTATCCTACACGCCTCGTATTTATCCTACACTTTAACTGAATTTTTATTTTTATTTTTTGTGAAAAATATATATCTTAAAAATAAGTTACAAATTTAATATAGTTAGTTATTAAAGATGAAACTACCAATTAATGATGTATGTAAGTTTACTAATATACCCTTATAGTTACATTAAGTACAAATATTAAATGAAGTCTAATGAAGCATTCTTATTTGTTGAAATTTCTTCTTTTTTCTTCTTACAAAGAATTTTTTCTCATTTAAACCCTCCACTATATATATATAGGGGAAGGTTCATTTGAGAAGAAATTTAATGTGAGAAGAAAAAGAAAAAAGAACATATTAGTAAAATGTTATTTCATTTATAACTCATATCATTAATTTTTCTCTCTTTAATTAATTAGTTAACTAATCATTAAATATCCTACATATAATTTACGAAACCTACACATATCAAAATTTTCCTACATATACCCTACAAGTTATAGAATTTTATCCTGCACAGTCAAAATTTATGCTACACACCTCGAAATATATCATACACAACTCGTAATTTATCCTACACAACTAGTAATTTATTCTACACTTTAAATTAAGTTGTTGTTTTTAATTTGGAAAAAGTATATATTTTGAAAAGGAGTTACAAATTTAATTTAGCTAGTTATTAAAAGGGAAGAATACAAATTAGTGATTTATGTAAGTTTACCAATATACCATTTTATTAAAATTAAATACAAATATTAAATGAAGTTAAATGAAACATTCTTATTGGTTGAAATTTCTTCTTTTTTCTTCTTACAAAAAAATTCTTTTCATTTGAACCCTCCACTATATATATAGTGGAGGGTTCAAATGAGAAGAAATTCTTTGTAAGAAGAAAAAAGAAGAAATTTCAACCAATAGGAATGTTTCATTAGACTTCATTTAATATTTGTACTTAATGTAACTATAAGGGTATATTAGTAAACTTACATACATCATTAATTGGTAGTTTCATCTTTAATAACTAACTATATTAAATTTGTAACTTATTTTTATGATATATATTTTTCACAAAAAATAAAAATAAAAATTCATTTAAAGTGTAGGATAAATACGAGGCGTGTAGGATAAATTACGAGTTGTGTAGGATAAATTTCAATATGCGTAGGATAAATTTCGAAATGTGTAGGATAACTTTTGATGTGTGTAGGCAAAAATATTTAGTGTGGAGGATTATAGTCTTAATGTCTAATTAATTAGTTAAACATAATAATAAATGAGATGAGAAAAAAAAACTATTTAATGTTTTACAATTATACCCTTTTATTTTTTTTCTTCTCAATAAAATTTTCTTCTCAAATGAACCTTCCCCTATAAGAGCATCACCAATAAGGAAGCCTAAAAACACATAAAAATGTGCCACATCAGTTGTCACTTAATTAAAACACCATTTCTTTAAAAATACATAAACCCAGCCAATAAGAAAAACTAAAAATACTCAAAAACATTATCACATCATCACCACATTCTAAAAAATCCCTCTCTATCTAAATAATATATAACTAAAAGGACAAGGTGGCCCACCGTTTGGCTGTTTTTAGTCATTTTTGTAGAAGAACATATCTCAAATATGGAGCACAAAAACAAGATCTACAATAAGGAAAAATGGATGACGTGGAAAAATGAGCAAAAACAATACCTAAAAACGTATTATTGTGAATGCTCTAAGAAATAATGTACTAGAGACTTATTACCCTACTAGAAAAATGGACAATTTGCTACAGAAATTTCCTTCACAATTTTTTTCGTCACAGATTTCAATACTTTTATGACGCATTTCCTACAAATTTTTTTTTCAAGATTTTTTGACAAATTTTCGACGCATCCATGACGAAAAAAAGAAAACCCTAATTAATTGACAGTTGCGTCACAAATCCGTCGGAAATAATCTACAAAAGGATAATTATTATTGTTTACCGAATAAATATTTATATAAGAAAAAAATAAGGGAAAATAATATCGTTTCCTACACATTTATGACGAAATATTTATTTTTTAATTAACTTAAACCATCCGTCGGAATTCCGTCACAACTTGTGACACATTTCCAACAAAAAATAAAAAAAACCTTAATTAATTGACAGTTGCGTAATAAATTCGTCACAAGTAATCTACAAAAGGTAATTATTATTGTTTACCGAATAATTATTAATATATGCAAAATAAATAAGGGAAAATAATAACATTTTCTACACAATTCTGACAAAATATTTATTTATCAATTAACATAAACCATCCGTCGGAATTGAGTCAAAACTTGTGACACATTTCCGACAAATATCCTTGTAAGTAACTATGTGTACGTATGCATATGAATATAATGATGAACACCATAGCTAATTAGGTTCAAGTTATGTGAACCCGAATGGTAGATCATGAAGCTCGGGTTGAAGAAAAAAAGAATCTACTTGAAGCTCAGGTTTACGCATTTCTACGAAAACTGGTATAAGAAGTTTCAGATTTTCTAGTAGTGTATATAAGATTTTTGGAATGAAGAAGAAGAAGTGGGCTAGGCGAAGTTGAAAGTATAAATGAACATAAAACCGGTTAACCACATTGGTTTTTAAAAACCCAAACCGGTTCGGAACCGAAATCACATGAATCACTTAGGTTCAATATCCAAACCGGTGGTTCCATACAGATTCCACTCTCCAGACAAAAAACAGAACCGAAAGCGTTTCTGCAAAAACTGGTTTGGAAACTGACATGAAGAAACCGGTAAGAAAAAAACTAGAAAGAAATATTAAAACTCGTATGTAATGTTTTTTGTTGAAGCCATTCTTCAATAACCCTATGCTTTCTTCGTTTTTGTTGATATATATACTACATTTTGTACCAAACAATTAACGGTTCGTTTATATTTCCATTTTAGTCCCTGAGTAAATTGCCATTTTAGTCCTTGAGTTTTTGTCCAAATTGTCATTTTAGTTCAAATAGTTTTTTTTTTCTCCTCTGGGTCCTTGACTTTTTCTTTTTCTTGTCATTTTGATCACATTGTTTAATTTAGTCTAAAAACTAGGTTATAATCAAGGGTATTTTTCCCATTAAATTATTATAAGGTTTATAAATTATGTTGTAAACTACCCCTAGTTATCACTACCCAACAATTATGCCAAAAATACCCCAGGTTATAACTAGATTTTTAGACTGAGTTAGGCAATTTGGACCAAAACTCAGGGACTAAAATGGCAATTTGCTCTTTTCCCTTTCATAAAAATAAATTAAAATAAGAGAATAGTGGTTTGTGTCATGACCACACCCTTAGGGTAGTGGTTTTGGATGATGGATTAGAAGTGGGTAACATGACGCTGATGTGGAAGGTCATGGTGACCATAAGGATCGTGACCACACCCCATAGCCTAAATGATCGGTTTGGTTACCAATTCGTACTAATTAACTATTAGTTAGCTTCATGTTCTCAATCCAAACCTTGTTTTCAATACATGATAAGTTCATAAAAAATAAAAAAGTAACAAATCATATATTATTAAAAAAAGTAATTTTATATAAAAATAAATGAAAGGCTTGATTTGTGATTACATTTCTAGTAAGTCAATAAGAAGAGGAAAACTGATTCTTTTACTTTCACGAGCACATCACACATTCCTAATTAGCCAATAAGAAGGTTCTATATTCACTACATGGATTAAGATCGTACGGTTGTCCACAATCCAGTCCAACGGCTTAAAAATACTCACTAAAAGCACAAAACATAAAGCCACAATTATATAAAAAAAAAAAAAAAACCCACACAATAGTTGGTTCCTAGAGAGAGAAAATGTCTGGAAGAGGAAAATGAGGCAAATGATTGGGAAAATGAGGAGTAAAACGACACCGTAAGGTTCTTCCGGACAACATTCAGGGAATTACAAAGCTGGCAATCCGCCGACTTGCACGACGTGGTAGCGTGAAGCTTTAATATGGTCTGATATATGAAGAGACACGTGTCATGTTGAAGATATTCTTGGAGAATGTGATAAGAGACGCGGTTGCGTACACGGAGCATGCAAGGAGGAAGACTGTTACTGCCATGGATGTTTATGCGTTGAAGAGGCAGGGGCATACGCTTTATGTTTCGGTGGTTAGGGTTTGGAAAAGTTGGGTTTTTTTTGTGTTTTTTTTTTTTTTTTTTTTTTGGTAAAAGGGGCCTGACAAACACTAAATAGTTGGTTAGGTTGTGTAGAGGTTTGTTAGTGGTGGTTGTGTAATTGAAGCTTGTTTGGGAATCAAGTGATTTTGAATGGATTTTGCTTTAGTTTGGTTTTATTATTGAATGGAACTTCTGTTGATGTTCTTTTTTTTTATGAACTTCTGTTGATGTTAATAAAAAGCTTTTGTGGGAGGTCAAAAAAGAGTAGACTTATTTTCTTTATTTTGTCATAAATTTGTCACAAACCATACCAAGTTTCGTCGAAAAACTGTTACAAACAATACTCAATTTCCTCATAAATTGGTAACAACACTTCTTATTTATTTGTCGGAATTGTGTCACAAAAATACTCAGTTTCCTCGAAAATTTGTAACAACATTCTTATTTATTTGTCGAAATTGGGTCACAAAAATACTTCGTTTTACAAAATTATGTGATTTTTTTTTTTGTGTCGGAAATTTGTAACAACACTTTTAATTTATTTGTCGGAAATGGGTCACAAATAATGTTGTATTAAAATTTGTTTTTTAAAAAAATAAATCCTAAAAGATAATAATTAAATATATTATAGGAGATTCGTAGCAATTTGCGAAGTAGTAGTTTTGTAGGAAATGTGTAGAAAGTTGCGTAGGAAATGTCTTGAAAACTGGTTTCCTACGAGGTGTTTTCCTACATCAGGTGTTTGTCATAAATGCGTAGAAAAGCCTGTTTTATGACGCATTTCCTACGAAAACTGGTGTAAGAAGTTTCAGATTTTCTAGTAGTGTTACGAGTCTACGCCTATGAATCTTTGATATTTTCTTGTATTAATATCTTGGATATTTTTCTTGTTTTAAGATTACGATGGTTAGAGGCTACTATTCCACCTATGAATTTCTATAGTAATACAAAATCTATCACCTTGTAACTTCATATAGGAAATTTATCAAAACCCCAAATTCGTTTAATAGTGTTTACTCTTTAATCTATGAAACAAACCCAAAACAAAGGAGCACTACGTAAAGAGATAAAAAGCATACACAGAACAGATTACATGGTAAGACCTTGATACATATGTATAGTGTTGGTGATTTTAGCGTCATCTATAAGACCATGCGTAATGGGGCGTTTTTTGTAAAATTTTTTGCCCGAAAACGCCCTATAACGCCCACCCCCCATTACAGGGGGCGTTATGGGGCGTTATTTTCGAAAAAAAATCATCCCGGCGTTTTAAAAATAACGCTTAAATTGACATGGGGCCCACTATTTTCGACCGTTTTCAAACGGTAACTTTCTTTATTTTTTTTTTTTTAATTTAATAAATTACCACACTATATATATCAACCCATTATTTAAAAAAAAACCCACTTTATCTCCTACTCTCTCCCACTTTTCTTCTAATTTTTATAAAAAAAACACCCACTTTCTTCTAATTTTTATACAATCATGCATCCATACCGCCCTCCTTTTGGTGTCCCCGCTAGACCCGCAAACCCGAACACAACCCAACCGCAAACCCCGTACAACTACCAAGACATGGACCCGAGCTTTTTAACTTACGCGGCTTACTTGAGTGGCGCCACTCCGTTTGTTCCTCCCACTTTCGGCTATGGTCAAGCCGGCGGGTCTCAACCGTTACAACCCGAAGCCGAACCCGATGTTGTGGAAGTCGTACCAGAGACGCAACCCGAACCGGTGCAAGAAACATCGAAACGCGGCAAAAGGTCGCATAAGAAGAAGGATAAGGACGCACCGCGGCGTACAAAAAATATCATCAAATGGACGAAGGAAGAGGAATACACGTTGACTCGGGCGTTTGTCGACATCTCGGAGGACGAAGAGACCGGTAACTTTTTTATATAAATATTATTTTACTTATTTTGTTACTTTATTTTATAACAAACAACTTAATTTTTTTTTTTTTAGCAAACTTTCAAACGGGCCCGGTTTTTTGGGATAGGGTTCGTGCACTCTTCTTTAGCACGTGGGGTCAAGGCGAACATCGGGACAAAGACTCCATTTCTAGCAAATGGTCCGACATCAACAACAAGTGTCATTCGTTCCAAGAAGTCTTCCAACGTAACTACGATAATCGCCCGAGCGGTGAAGGTGACGTTTGGGTTTTAACGAAGACTTTGGAGGAGTTCGAGAGGACAAAATGCCCTTTCACGTACTATAAGTGTTGGGAGGTACTACGAAAAAGTTCAAAGTGGGCGGTAGTTAATCCAATGACGTCTAGTAGTAGACGTCGGGCTAAAAGGTCAAAAACATCATCCTCCGTTGACCCGTCAACTCCGACATCGGATGCCCGCAATGTTGATTTAAATGAGGCGGTGGACGTTGACGAGGGAATTCAAGAAGAGTTGGTCCGACCCCCCGGTAGAAGAAAGGGAACCGGGAAAAAAACGGTCGAGTCGTCTTCCGATCTCGAGTTAAAGGATGATTTCGAGGAGATGAACCGTCGTCTCCAAGACATTCGCGACCTCGGCTACAAACGTTGGGAGATTATGCAAGAACGAGTGGCTGAAACCAAAAAGTTTAACGAGATGCAAGAGGCGAGGCAAATGGAAAAGGACATTGAGTTTTTGTCCAAATCGATCGACCACCTCCAAGGCGACGCGTTGATCCTTGCGCAAATGCGTCAACAAAAAATTCGACAAAAATATGGACTCTAGATCATGTTATTTTTTTTAACTTTATTTTTTCTGTTTTTTTTTTATTTTCTGTTTTTTTTTTATTTTCTGTTTTTTTTTCTGTTTTTCTGTTTTTTTTTCTGTTTTTTTTTCCAGTTTTTTTTTTATTTTTATTTCAAGTAATGTAATTTTATTTTTAAATTAATGAAGTTTTTTTATGTTTTAAATTAAAAAAAATAATTGTGAAATGATTGAATGGGGCATTATGGGGCATTATACCACTACACCACTTTTGCTATAATGCCCCCTTGCTGACTAGGACGCCACGTGTCGTATAATGCCCCATGGTGGGGCTTTATAACCTTCTACCACTACACATGGTCTAAGTCTCGTAATTAAGATTTATTTACACAATTGGCCCCACAAGTGTTAAATAATTAATTTCTTCAACTTTTGAAATTAACCCTTTCTAGTTTATAACATTTCTTTTGTTTTTATACTTATAAAACAAAACTGTAAAATTAAAACATTTCAATGTTTATGACATTTTTACTTAAAATTTGTATTTTTAATTTTTTTTATTTATTTAGTTTTTGTACATAATTTTATGAAATAATTAAGTCTTTTTTAATTTTTTTTTCAAAACTCTAGAGATAGAAATGGTTTAAATGATAGGTAGTGCAAATGATTTAGTAAAACTCTAGTGATAGAAATGGTTTAAATCACACCCCTATTTCTATACGGCCTCTATAGAGTTATATGGGTCGTATAGGAGAATGTTGCACAAAAAATATGAGAGAATGTTTTTTTTCAACAAATATACGAGCCGTATAGTATTATACGACCTGTATAGAATGTTATATGACTCAACTAATGCTATACGACCCATACACCATATATTGTTCAGGGCCGGTCCAAGCTTTTTGGAGGCCCAAAGCGAAACTAAAATTTGAGGCCCTTTTTCCGAATGTCGTTGTTATAACGCCATAATTTAGCAAGGAAACACAATTTTTCAAGAAGCCAATTCATAACTGTTGTCATCAGTTCAAAATGCTAAAAAACCTTGTTTGTAGAGGACTGTGTTTGTAAATTATTAATTTACTAAAAAAACTCTTGTACAACATATACCTCACTCTTTTTTTAATTGAATACAAATAGGGGTTAATAGACAGCATAAAAAACATTATAGTAAACTACAGAATCAAATTTGAACCAAATAAAACTTTATCAACGATTTACGAAATTTCACACAATCAAAAAACAAAAAAACAAAATAATGTTATGAATGCATCCATTATTAGTGACTATCAACATTTCTAACTCCCATGTCACATTTATGTTTGTATTAATGCTATAGCCTATATATAGTGGCTCATGTATTTTGTATGAGTGATATCAATAAGAAATTCATCTCCTATTCTCTCATTCTCTTCTATACATTGCTAATAGGTTCTAGTTATTACACAACACGTTATCAGCACGAAAGTGCTCGAATCATCATTGGTTTTAATCGTTGATTAAAGTCTCGGTTGACCCATGTCGTTGATGATGTTTTATTGATAAAAGTTTTGGTGGCCCGAGGTGTTTCCAACGAAGATTGGATTTCGTAGACATGGCGATTGAAAAGTGATGGAGATACTATTTCCTTTAGTTATTTCAAGGTAAGTTTTTTTTTCCACCATACATGTTTATCTACATAAGGTACTACTCTTATACCTATATTGTTTCTTGTTGAATATGCATTATCTTTTCAACTTGATTTTACCATGATAAGAATAACCGTTAATCAGAATGAAATTTTTGAAAGTTGGTTGAACAGGGGATGTTCAAATCCTACTCATAATTTTCATTTTCATTTTCAATGACCTTTTCTAGAATAAATGATCATCACGGTATTGAAAAAAAAATAGGAAATATAAGTTTAATATATACATGGACACTTGTTATAGAAACCCGATGAGAAAATACTTGTTATTAATTTATTAAGTCTAATCTTATCTATTTGCTAGTTATATTGCAAGCTTATTCCTTGGTTTAGAAATGATATATAGTTTGATAAATTCTTTTTATGCATGTTTAATAGATAAACCTTGAAAAAAAGTTGTATTTATGATATCCATGATCTTGCATTTACTTGTTGATTATATTATTTATATATATTTTAAAGTTATATATATTATTTAGTTTTAATTAATATAGCATAAATTCAATTAAAGTTCTAATATATAACTTATGAGTGTGGATTGAATATTATTAATTATAAAATTAATTCCGATTTCCTCATCATTAATTCATGATTGATGTATATTTACCTATTTTTTTAATTTACGAAATGAGTAAATAGTAATTAAATAACCTTTTATTGTTGTTCTAATAAATTGTTTTTATTATATTTTATGGTTAGTAAATAGTAATTAAATAGCCTTTTATTGTTGTTCTAAATTTTATACAACAAATTACGTTTCAAAAAGACATTACAAATTCTAAATCATTATGTGCTTTTATTATTATGGTTATGAGTTTTGATATCATTATGTGCTTTTATTATTATAGTTATGAGTTTTGATATCATTATGTGCTTTTATTATTATGGTTATGAGTTTTGATATCATTATGTGCTTTTATTATTATGGTTATGAGTTTTGATTGGTCCATTAATTAGTTTTTGTTATTAGTATTTATACAATTTATGATAACTACCAAAATACAATGTGTATTAAAAGGTGATGTCTAATAGTTATATTTGAAGATAATCATTAGTGCAATTCTGTTAATGAATTTACAATAATGCACATGTTTATATGATAATATGTTATAATATGACAACTAGTTAGCTAATTTTGTTGTTATATCATTGTTATTGCAATTGTATAAGCCTTTTAGTTGCTATTTGATATTTAAATATGTGATTTGATTCTATGAAATATTTGTGTGGTAAAAGATATTATTTGCAAATTAACATGACACTAAAATTCTCAAGATGCATGTTATATTTTCTTGAGCAACAAAATTTATTAGTATAAGAAAGCTCATTTACGAGTAATAAAGATTCATATGTTATTATATGATCGAGAAAATTGATAGTGACATTTGTTTATGTTTTAAACTACAGTGACAAATATGTGTATATATGATATATTTGTGATTGGCTATATCATGTTACATTTATGCATAAATTACAATCTTAAATTATATAGAGTTATGAACATGGATATTAATATATATGATCTTGGTTAATTCTTAGAAATTAAAATCATTAAATATCATTTTTCCCATTTAATTCATTCTTTATTAATTTTAATTCATTCTTATTAATATCTGTTAATTAGAAATTTGATTAATTCTTATTACTTTAAATGATCTTTAATATTTTTTTTAGACATGACAAGCAAATTAATATGAGCTTAATCTCTTTAATACTCACACATACATATATGTATACGTATAATGTCCTAGGATTGTGTGTGATTTATATATGTAATTGATATGCATATAAATTTTGAATAATT
Source organism: Helianthus tuberosus (assembly GCA_030545235.1). Classification (NCBI taxonomy): domain Eukaryota; kingdom Viridiplantae; phylum Streptophyta; class Magnoliopsida; order Asterales; family Asteraceae; genus Helianthus; species Helianthus tuberosus. The sequence goes on from JARYGA010026437.1 coordinate 283,549, forward strand.
AACATGCATATAACTTGCTTATGGGTAGATATTACGGTTTTCATTTGTTTAGCAATACTTCTGTTGGTCTCATTGTTTTAGATAGCATATACGTTATATGTATTGCCTTTTGACAAGTTAAATGTGCTAAATAAATTAATACAAATTTCATTGGTAGCTGGTTACCAAAACAACTACGCTGAGATAAACATTGTTATGCTTTAGTGATTTGATATTTCAGCTTGTTACAATGCTATGCATAGTCAACATAATTAATTGTATGGTTATTCTTCTAATTGCTTGTTGTTGCTAAACAAATATTAATAGACATTGATATAGTCATTAGAAATGTGCCCTCCCATGAAAATGATGAAAAATAGCTATGAAAATAATTAGTGGACTTTAGCTTAAGTAAACTACTCTGATGTTAGTTACTTAAATTGATAGATAATAATTCATTTGAGTTAGTGTTGATGCTCACATGAATCCTAAATCAATGATGAGAACCCGAAGTTCTCCCAAATGTATACAAAGTCCCGTTTGTTTTTAATAATGATTTTTCAAGTTCAACCCAAACTTTAGTTCATCGCACTTGGCTTTTTGGCTAACATATGGCCTAGTGATGGAAAACCTTATGAATAGTACATGTTTTCCCTCTAAACAAAGGCTAAAACTATAATATTTCACATGGTAGAGACGCTATTGATACTATTTCACGTGTTAATAGCATATTAAATGCTCCAGAAGAGCATCGATAGTTTACCCGCTGATATCGAATTTTGTAACTCATAATGCATCATATTCTAATGTATACCGAAGAAATTTATTAAGTTTCCACTATGTTTGAATGAAAAGTCATCACCTTGGAATGGTGTAAAAGAAAATGTACTAAATATCTAAAATATAACATATAGCAAATATGGCCAGAAGACTATATTAGAAATTACTAGATATGATACTAATTTTTCACAATATTCCATTAAATCAAATATGGTGAGTAACCAGAAGTTACTAGAATATTTATACGTTCACCATATGGCATGACCAAATAGGTAATCAAGATAGCATCATGATATGCTAAACAATCAAACATGCTAACCGATACCTTAGCACCTCTAAGTAATCTAAAAACATTACTCCCAAAATGCCTTATCATATGTCTAGTTAATTTTTTTGTGGCAAATAAATTTTTATGCCCTTCCAAACAATAGACTCCTACAAACAATCCCTCTTATATGGGACCATTGAAATGTACAGTTGTGTGGATTGTGGCATTCATACATGGTTACATGTGAGTTTTTTAGCTACCCGTATGTAGCATATGCCCAACATTATGGAACGTTGTTTTTTTTAACATGGTTTAACACTGTTCTTTGACAACCCAATTGTAGGGACCATTATTGGGCACAATGTGAAATATAGTGAGAGGTATACGTAGTCGAGACGGAATTCGTCGATTGATTATATCAATTCAAAACCAACTGCTTATCACAAATACTCCCCATTACAACTGGTCTCCTGAAGAGAACCAAGTTTCCATTTTTTTATACATTTTGTTGTGCAGCCTATGTACCAATAGCACCACCATAACATATAAAATGGGATATGTACATCGTATTCCCAGTCTTAGGGGGAGACAAGAAAATGAAAGACTGGTAACATAAAAAAATGCATCATATTATATATCGACCCCTGAAGTGGTCAATGCAAATCTGAAGTCCAAAAGAAAGAGCGTGTATTTGCAAATAATAACAAATGAAAAACAAGATGCATTCACTAACACAAATAAGGTGACAAAGTCACATATACCAGCTTAAACTTATCTGCTCGAATGGAAGTACTCACAAAATGATTATCATATTAATAAATTGTGAGAGATAAATCGGTTCCAAAAAGATAAAACCCACAAACACAAAAAGAGCAGAATAACGCAGTTGGTGTAACCCCAAAATGCGTGGCACACAAAACACCATAAGTGGTTGCATACAAAACCCCAGAAGTGGTTGCATACTAAACCTTAAAGAAGGTTGTTGTCAAAACCCCAAAAGAGGCTAATGGAGTTCTAAAAGAAACTCTAGTACCAAACAAATTTGAGATCGCGATAAATTATGTACAAAATAAGTACAATATGGAACCGTAATGAAACACGTGTAAAATGATATATTTGATTATGCTATAGCAATAGATGTAATCGATGAAAAAAAAAAGATTACATATATAGAAAGTGTGCAAGAGTGTACGCACACAAATAGCCAAAATGGCTACATGACTTAAGGTTGAACTAAATTTGCTCGACAAACTAAACGTTTTCGAACCAGCAGTTCGAACACCCATAGACGTCAAACCAGTAGGTTATAAATGGGTGTCTTTAAATAAAAGGAAACGTAAATAATAAGTTTTTGCGATGTAAGGCACGCATTTTAACATAAAGATTTTTCCCAAATCCCAGCAGTTGATTACGAGGAAACGTATACCCCTGTAGTGGATGCGATAATCTTTAGATGTTTAAGCGGCCTCGCAATCTCAGAATGACTTCAGATAAAACAACTTATGGATGTCATCACCGTATACATGTATGAGACAATTGCAAATGACATCTGTATGAAAACCCCTGAAGGATTAAAAATGCTCAAAGCATTATGAAACAATAACCCCATATGTGTTATATATTTGAATCTTAAAGGAAACTACTTGTATGTGGTACAGTCGACTATACTCTGAAAAGAGAGGTATGGTATAATTTTGATAAAATGAGCTACATCTATTTAACAAGATTTCACTCTTACAGTGATAATGTCAACATTATCGAGAGGGAACTCTCAAACTAAAGAGGAAAATTTTGAATGACCTTTACAAAGTGTAGTTATCCTCGACCTGTAGTTTCGAGTATATATGTACTATTTTTGCTCATCAAACTGACTACATCTAGAAGATGTTATATAGAAAAAGCTCATTCGTTGAGTACATGAACGATTGTCTGATCGCTTGACATAGAAAAAATATTCTTATCAACCCCAAGAAAAGGATGTTTAACTACTTAGTCAAGAAGTACCATACTTAATTACGATCAGAGCATTGACGTATCTTGCAAACAAGACGACATCTGATATTACGTTGTATTGGTAAGATTACAGTTCTAATCTCAAATGTTGCACTCTTTTTCCCTTCACTAAGTTTTTCCCATTGGGTTTTTCTTGGTAAGGTTTTTAACGAGACAACATAACTGATCCAGTAGTATCAGTTTATCTTATAGGTCCCGGAGTACTAATTTAACAATCATCATAAATCATGTTGTTAATTATGTATAATGCGTAGTGCACTCTTTTCCATTAGCTACGGTTTTGTCCCATTGGGTTTTCCTGGCATGGTTTTTAACGAGGCAGAATTATAAAACGCATTAAATAATTATTTGACATATTTACAAACTCAAGACACGGGATAGTTCCACAAGAACAATATGGCGTCCTGGGTTATGATTGATATATATTAGACTCGCATAGAGTTCGATCTCAATCCAGATACAAGTTATGAAGGTCGAAGATTTCAGCATATTTAAGAAGTACGTAGATTAGAGTTGATCAAGAGAAGCTCAAGCTATACTGTATGAAGACAATGTAGACAACAACACCCAAATCAAAGAAGACTACGTCAAATATCAAGTCAAACAATTGTCACAGAAGATTGGATTCAACATCATCAAGATATACAAGTAAAATTGAGGGGGAGTAACGTACCCATAATATACACATTGTATGTATTCTTTTTCTTTAATGAGGCAACATACCTGATCCAAAAGTATTAGGGGGAGACAATACGCGCTGCACTCTTTTTCCCTTAGCTGAGGTTTTGTCCCACTGGGTTTTCCTAGCAAGGTTTTTAACGAGGCAGCATCACCAAGCGTATTAAAGAATAGTATATCATCATGTGGATAGTCAAGGGGGAGTGTTATGAATGCATCCATTATTAGTGACTATCAACATTTCTAACTCCCATGTCACATTTATGTTTGTATTAATGCTATAGCCTATATATAGTGGCTCATGTATTTTGTATGAGTGATATCAATAAGAAATTCATCTCCTATTCTCTCATTCTCTTCTATACATTGCTAATAGGTTCTAGTTATTACACAACAAATAACAAATTTTAAAATAAAAAACAGATTAACAAATGATGGCTGAAAACAAATTAGAAATCAAGAAAAAACTACCTTCAAGCTTCAACCATTGACGAATGAATTTATGCAATATGCACTCCCTTCAACTATTTCAGAACCAACAATTATATATTATTCAAAACTAATCAACGATGAATGATAATCCGTGTGAATTCCTCCAATTAACAATGATTATCTTAAATGATGTTCAAATTTCAGTCCATATTGATGTTTGATATGGGGAAGGCCAAAGCAAATTGCCGTTTAATATCCCGAGTAGTTCGCTCCATTTTAGATCGTGATGGCCGCTCTAGAAGTCATGGGGTTTTAAGGAGTCCAGTAATTAAAAAAATATCAAGGCCCAAATCCAGTTTTAACACATATATAATTTTTTTTAGGAAAATGGCGGCCCTTTATTTTGGAGGCCCTAGGCCCAAACCTTACCTTGGTATTCTATTGGGCCGGCCCTGATATTGTTATACGACCCAATATTGTTATACGAATCGTATAGAATGTTATGCGATCACATATTTTCTCCATCTATACGAGCCGTATAACATTATACAAACCAATATTTATTATGCCAGAATATTTTATACGAGCCGTATAACTCTATACAACCCGTATAAGGGGTGTGAAAATAAAATTTTAGAGTGTGGGTATATTAACTCCCTTTAGGGGGGAGGGGGTGGTGATCACTCATCACTCACTTATCACTCACAATATCCAATCAAGTTCCGCCATTTCATCAACTATTATTCCGTCACTCATAACCTTTTATAGTGGCAATGGTCATCACTCACAACACCCAACAATAAACACTCACACCCCCTCACATTCATCCATCTATCACATGTGAAGTTTTTCACGGAAACAATCCTTCACTCGTTAATATTGTACGGTGGCGGTGGAAAAATGCCAACTTCCACGCGTTGAGCTTCTAACATCACGGACAAAAAGTGTCCCACCTCCACTCCCCTTAGTAATTGCGTGATAGAATTTGGAAACGAGGTGGAAGCTTGTGATTCCTTGGTTTCTTGATGATGGTGTGATGGGTGCCCCTCCCCCTTATGCATTGAAAGTTGCTTTGGAGACGCAAAGTTGCTAAAAGTTGATTCGATTTAATGATTGATATCAGCTTAATTTGACTTGAGTATGAAAAAATGATCTACAGTATCATAAGTGAAGGCCTGTAGCAATTATTTTCTATGGTGTCAAATTTGTTCTTAGGTGGCGATTTGTTCTTAGGTGGCGACTTTGTTAAGCTTAAAATTACTTTGTACTCTCTCTTTCTCTCTCTAAGAAAGTGGTGAGGCTGCTCGACGATGCAGAAATAATTCCGATTAGCATTTGGGGACTTATCGATCAGTTCGTTGGAGCTATCTAGAGTAGTCCGTTCATTCTAATTAGTTTTGTTTCTCATCCATTCGCTCCTTGCACTGATCTTAGATCTCGTTCTTCTTCAATGGACGTGGGGGACGAAGGAGAGAGGTGGAACGACGTGTCGGCGAGGAAGAAAAACAAGAACAAAGGAATTGCGGACGTCAGGATTCGTGAGGGAGGCATAACCAAGTTTTATATTACTAATCTTCCGTTTGGTTGTAACACTTGGGACGTGGCTGACTTTGTCAAGGTTTTCGGAGAAGTTTCGGGGGTGTATATTGCTAGGAAAAAAGATAAGGAAGGAAGAAGATTTGGTTTTGTGAAGTTCAAAAATGTGGCTGATGTCAAGGAAATGGAACGGGCGCTTAACGGTACCAAAATGGAAGGATTCAAGCTCATTGCCAACCTAGCTAGATTCGCAAAGGAGAATGAAGGAATCAGTGGCAAGAGGAATGGCTACAAGGATAAGGTCGTTAAGGATTCTCGTAACCCTCATCAGGAAGTGAAGACTCATGGTAATGCTTTCATTAATCAAGGTAATGGTAAGCTTTTCAGTGATTTGTTTAATAAGGATCATAGCTCTTCTGTCCCCGTCAATAAGGTCCTTAGCTCATCAGTTCCCGTCGTTGAGACGGACTCAGAAACGAACTGCTGCATCGAATTATCGGATGAGACTTCTGCCTTCAAAGATTTGATCGGTTTTGCATTAGTTGGAAGGTGTAAGGACCTTCGGATTTTGAGGAGTTTGAATATGCTGCTGTTGAAGAGCAGAGTTAAGGCGGTTTCGTTAAGTTACGTGGGTGGTCTTTCAATGCTTCTAAAGTTCGAGGACGAAGATAATTGCAATAATTTTCTGTTGGATCATAATGTTTGGAAGGATTGGTTCGCTAGCCTCGACGTTTGGAATTGCCAATCTCTCCCGTTCGAACGCCTTGCTTGGGTTGGAGTTCTCGGTGTTCCTATTCATTTAGCGGATAATGATTTCCTCAACAACATCGCGGAACATTTCGGTAAGATCGTTTATGGATCCCAGCTGGAGGAAAATGATCGTGATTTATCGGTAAGCTGGATTGGGTTACTTTTTGGAGACGACAATAGAATTCACAACCATGTTACGTTAAAATGGAAGGATAAACAATACCGAGTCTGGATCGAAGAAGAAATGAGTGACTGGTTTTCGGATTCTGTTGGGAAGGTGTCATTTCAGGACAATGTTTCGTTGTCGCCGGAGAAGTTCAGTTCCGGTAATAATCAGAATGCTAACAGTCCTCAGGGGCCAGAGAAGGATAACCAATCGGCGGGAAAGGACGATGGAAGGTTGGTTGAGGACACCGATGTCACACGTGGGGAAACCAACATTCCCACTGAGCCGAACGTTAATATCTTCGGGAATGATTTAATTGATTCGCTGATAATTAATAAAGAGCCGCCTTTTCCTCCAGGTGGGTCCCAGCTATTAAACAATTGCGTCAATTCTACCATGAAAGATATTGTTTTTTTTTAAATCTTTGGATCCTTCTGGGAGGCCCAAAAAGAATCATGCCTTTAGAAGGCCCAAGTCTAAAACCCGGAGTCAAGGAAGAAGGTCCAGTCCTGTCTCGGAGGAAAGACCCAGGAAGAGGCCCAGGGATAGTGGGGTTTTTAATTTTGATCTGAATATTGACCTTAGAGATAAGACCACAATTTTTGACCAAGTCAAAGGAACGGGCGATATTGTGGAGACGAGGCAGGATTCCGATTTCGTGGTCAATAGGGAGCAAGAATTAGCAGATGATGGTTTCATTCATGAGGTTGAGCTGCCGGATGTCGAGGTAGCACTTGCAACGGACGAAGAGTGGAGGAAATTGCGGATACTTTCGATGTTCAGGACTCAGACGAGGTCGAAGCAACTCTAAAAATTGGGAATCTCATTGGAGTAAATCTTAACAATCACAACGATCTTGTTATCGATGCGATTAGAGCCGAAGGTGTAACACCCCGTGTTTTCAAAAGTCAAAGTCAAAGTCAAGGTCAAAGTCAACGACCGATTACACAACGTGACTTGTAGTAGATTTCTTTTATGTGTCTATTTTAGTTGTATTATGTGGAGTAAGTGTCCATAATTACTATAATCGACACGTATTATTCATTATCTAATCGACTTACGAGTGTGAACTGTAGGAAGTAACAATGCGATAAAGTTAACTAATCGATAATCGAATTATGCTAATCAAATCGACATCGAAACTCGTAATATGCAAATTGGAATGTTGTTATACGTGTGTGTGTGCCTTATGTGTTACTTGTGCATGTTTATGTTATGTTGTGGGAATCAATCGAAATCGAACTCGAATCACAATCGAAATGGTATGATAATTAGTGGAGAAAGGACAGTGCTTGATATGAGTAGTTAGGACGAAAAGTAATTTGACTAGGAAACTCTATCATATCGAACCGATCGCAATCGAAATCGAATCAACAAAAATCGTCGCGTCAAACACACGAACCAAGTGCCATCCGACCGGGCTGCCACTTGGTCATAATGTCAGGTGCCATCCGACCGAGATGACATCCGACCGGATAGCCATCCGGGCGGGGTGGCATCCGACCGGCCAGCCCTTTCCTCTTTTAGAATCCTATAAATACCCCTTGTCACTCTCAAACTTTCTACTTTTGGAAACCTCTGTCCGACCAGCTCGTGCTCCTCACCTTTTCTTCGATTTCTCTCGACTCCGGTAAGATCTCGTCCTAAATCTTGTACTTTCTTGATCTACACACACTCCTACACCTTTCTATCTTTTAAATCTTAATTTTTAACCGTGAAATCACTAGATTTGAGGTGTTCTAGGATGATGTCATCATGTGTTCTTGAAGAACTTCATGTTTTGGCTTCAATCCACCAAAAACAACTTAGATCTAACCAATTTCCACACAAGTAAACAAAGATCTATGCTAGATCTAAACATATTTATGGTGAAAAAGAATTGAAAGATGGTTTCCAACTTTCTTTCGACTCTTTTACACTTAATGCCCTCAAAATCGGTAGAATAGGACCATGTTCTAGTCCCCTACTCATTCTTAGTGTTGTGCTAGTTCAAGACCTGGATTCTACCCACGAGACCACCGATCTCGGGATAACCGAGAATAACCGTCTCGAACCGGTTAACTGGTCAAACTAGGGTGGTTCCTGTTTGATCGGGTCACTTGGGTCAAGATGGGGTTCTGTTGGTTAACACGTTGTCAAAACATCTCGATAAAACGACAAACAGTCAAAACGACCAAGTGTAAGACGAACGAAACAGCCGGGACGGAGTGCTATCCGACCGGACTACTGTCCGAGCGGATAAGCCACCCGAACGGATTGCCATCCGAATGGATCACACCTTGGGTCCCACACTTAAACGACTTTATCTGAAGTTTGAGTATTGAACGAATTGCTATTCGATCGGATTACCATCCGACCGGATTACTCTTCGGATCATGAGATACTAAGACTTTAAAGACTTAAACAATTTTCAACATGTTCATTAACAGGGTTGCCACCCAGTCGGATGGACATCCGACCGAGTGACTCTTCTGCTGTGAATTTTTTCTCACTAAGTAACCTCATCACTAAAGTCGCCGTCCGACCGTCCGACCGGATGACCATCCGAGCGGATTGTCATCCGCACGACTGACCGTTCGATCGACCGAATTGAAGGGTATAGATACTTCAATGTTTTCAAAATGAAACAACGAAAACTTCAAAAGTCAAGCCATCATACACAAACACATCCTTCACAAAGAAAGAAACAATCCACTTGAATAGTCATCCGACCGGACTACCGTCCGACCGGATGACCATCCGAACGGATTGTCATCCGCACGAACAAGTCGTCCGATCGGATTACCATCCGACCGAACTGCTATCCGACCCACTTACACCTTGCATCGTTTTACGCGTCACTTATCGTTATGCTATCAAACTATTCAGGCTAACCTTACTCTCTAAGGGCTCCCTTCAATCCATCAATCGCTATGAGTATACTCGATCCCTTTTTGCTTTATGCACTTTTGGGTGTTACATACGTTACAACTATTCAAATCACATCAAACACACTACTCAATACTATTTGAACGCTAACCGTTAATGCATGTTATACGTGGCTTATGAACGCTTGTTTGTTATGTTTACACATGGAATACTGTTTACCTGCCTTAGCAACGATAGTACTATAGTTTGGACTCAGCACCTGTTCGCAGGGGTTGTTAAGGACAATTACTTGCATGGATTACGGTGGTAATCATGTATTGCGAACTGCCTCGGGCAGTCAACTCGTAGTCATTGGTATCGATGGATCTATGTTGATAACTAACGTGCCTCATTTCGCTATGTGTACGTGCTGGTTATGCGTAAACGAATTCGAACTCTATATGCTAGTATCAAACTTGTATGCTCACCTTTACATTATATGTATTGACTTTATTTTAACGTATGTGACAGGTGCTTAGGATGCACAACTGCTAGGAAATCGAGGCTAGAATAAGGCTCTAGAGGCCAACAAATAGTTGTCTGTACTAACTAAATCAAGGGTCTCTAGAAGCAGATAAACAATTGCTCTATTTAAATCTGAGTTATCAGAATAGAACTATTTGCCTAGATTTTGTCTGTAATAATTTTTTTATCTTTTGAGGCATGGTATGGGACATGCTACTTTAAATTGATTGGTAATGATAATTATTATGGAAACTTCTGGACAATCTGTTTCGCTCAGTGCCATACCCCGATGTTTCCGCCATCGGTTGGGGTGTGACAGAAGGTAAGTACGCTGTGCATCAATTAATATTTTATCTTTAAACATCAGAGGCTTAAGTGGGGGAGTCAAAGCGAACTGGGTAAAAGATTTAAGGATTTCAAACAAAATCGGGGCTGTTGCCCTCCAAGAATCTAAAGTGGAGTCGGTTTCTAAGGCATGTCTGGTAGGGTTTTGGGGGAACAACAATTTTGAATTTTCTTATGCGGCTTCTGTGGGCATGTCGGGAGGGTTGATTTGGATGTGGGACCCAAGTGTTTTTGAAGCTGATGATATCAATCAGAACAGGTGTTTCCTTATTGTTAGAGGCTCATTAGTTGGAAGTGGGATTTCTCTGAATCTCATGAACATTTACGCTCCTCAAAGTGTCGTGGCTAAACGCCAATTATGGGAGGATATTTCTATTCAGATTGAGACATATGATGGTAAATGGGTGTTAGCGGGGGATTTCAACGCTGTCCACTCTATGGAGGAAAGGAAACGTTCGAAGTTCAAAGCCGCATGTGCAGAGAACTTTAACAAATTTATCTATGAGAATGGGTTGTTAAAATTTCCGTTGCAAGTTCGGAAGTTTACATGCATTAGAGACAATGGAAGGAAACTCAGTAAATTGGACCGGTTCCTGGTTTGTTCTGATTTTTTTAATGGGTGGCCTCAATCTTCTGTGCGGGTGCTTCTTGGTAGACACTCGGACCACAATCCAATTATTTTGGAAGTTGTTGACCTCAAGTTTGGTCGTCGTCCGTTTCGGGTGTTTAGTTCTTGGATCGGCCAACCGGGTTTTGAAGAAGCTGTCACGGAGGCTTCGGAGAGCTTTGAGGTGTTTGATCCGCCGGATGCCATTCTTACCTCCAAATTTGCTCTCATTAGAGCTCGTCTTAAAGTGTGGAGGGATGAGTTCTTGTGTAAAGAAAAAGAGAGCGTTAATTTGGCTCTGGAGGAATTAGAGGCTCTGGAAAAAGACATGGAAAGTAGGGATCTTACTGAAGACGAGGAGTGGATTATGACGGAGAACAGAAAAATTTTGAAGGATTCGGATTATAGAAATAACTCGGACCTTAAACAAAGATCTCGGCTGAGATGGGCTCTAGACGGTGATGAGAACTCCAAATTTTTTCACGCTTTGATTAACAATAGGAGAGCGTCAAATTCGATACACGGGCTCAACATTGACGGTGTTTGGTGTTCCAAACCGTCTCTGATTAAGAAGCAGGTTCTCTCTTATTTTCGCGATAAATTTAGAGAAATTTTGCCTATTCGACCGGAGTTGGATTGTTCAAACATCAAGAAGATTTCGGATCTGGATCGTAACGTTTTGATTGAACCGTTTCTGGAGCAAGAAATTAAAGCGGCAGTTTTCGAATGTGGTGACGAGAAAGCTCCAGGTCCGGACGGGATGAATTTTAGATTCATTAAGCATTTTTGGAGTTTATTCAAGGATGATTTTCGGAGAATCTTCGATTGGTTTTATAATACAGGAGAGATTTCTTTAGGTAGTGGGGCCTCGTTTATCGCTCTAGTGCCTAAAGTCAAAGACCCGGTTTCTCTAGTTAATTATAGACCTATAAATTTGGTGGGAGTAATTAGTAAAGTTATTTCAATAGTGTTAGCCAATCGTTTGAGGATAGTGCTTGATGGGGTTATTTCGGAGAATCAGTCGGCTTTTCTTAAAGGTAGATACATCTTGGGTGGTCCTCTCATTGTCAATGAGCTTATCTCGTGGAAAAAAAGAAAAAAGAAAAGGCATTCATTCTTAAAATAGATTTTGACAAGGCCTACGATAATGTGAATTGGAACTCTGTTGTGAACATTCTCCATCAGATGGGTTTCCATGAGAAATGGTGTTCTTGGATCATGGGTATTTTGAAATCGGCTACCTCTTCGGTGTTGGTTAATGGCTCGCCGACTTTCACATTTAGATGTGAAAAAGGTATGAGACAAGGAGATCCGTTATCTCCTTTTCTTTTCTTGGTCGTGATGGAGGCGCTATCATTTATGTTGTTTAATGCTAAGAATGTGGGGGTTATTAAAGGAATCTCGATTCCTAAAAATGGGCCGAATATTGCTCATCTCCTATACGCGGACGACGCTATCGTTATGGGAGAATGGTCTAGAGGCGAGGTAGTAAATGTTATGAGAATTCTCCGTTGTTTTTTCCTCTGCTCCGGTCTCAAAATAAACATTGACAAATCTTATCTCTATGGTATTTGAGTGGGTTTGGGTGAGATAGGGGATATGGCAAATTTAGTTGGATGTAAGCACGATTGTCCTCCTTTCAAATATCTTGGTCTCAAAGTTGGAGCTAATATGAATAGGGTTTCAAATTGGCATCTGGTTATTGAAAGTTTTTGTGCTCGTCTTGCTAAATGGAAGTCTAACCTTCTTTCGATTGGTGGAAGAGTGGTGTTAATCAAATCGGTTATGGAAAGTCTCCCATCCTATTACTTTTCTCTTTATAAGGCTCCTAAGAAAGTCATATTGGATTTAGAAGCCATGATAAGGAAGTTTCTTTGGGGCGGCTCCGGGGAAGAAAAAAAGATGCATTGGGTTGCTTGGGAGAAGGTTTCTCGTCTCAAGAAAAACGGAGGTTTGGGTTTAAGTAAGTTAGATGTGGTCAACAAGTCTTTACTCACTAAATGGGGTTGGAGATTCAAGACGGAAGAGAACAATCTATGGAAAAAGTTATCGTTGCTCTTCATTCAAGTAGGTCGGGCTACGATTGCATTCCCTTCAAAAAAGTCTTTCCGGAGTTTGGAACAATATAGCTAAGAATCTGGTTAAAACAAAGGTAGATGGTCGTCCGCTCGGGTACTACTTGAGAGGATCTATCGGTAATGGAGAGGAAGTGGCTTTTTGGCATGATGTGTGGCTCTTGGATGATCCTCTTAAGCTGGTATTTCCAGATCTCTATAGTAAAGAAGCTGATAAATGGACTTCGGTTGCCAACAGGTTAAATATGAATTGCAATGGGGATAGGTATTCTTGGTGCTGGGCTAGTGATATGTCGGATCCTGTGTTAGCTTCCAGGATCGAGCAGTTAAAAGGCTTTCTTGATAATGTTCATATTTCAACTGGGAAGGATCGGTGGAAGTGGACCTCGGCTGTGGATGGAATCTTCTTGATAAAAATGGTTAAACACCTTTTGAATGGAAATCAAACGCAGGATGATAGTTTCGTTTTGGACTGGTGTTCCTGGGTTCCTGCCAAAGTCAATATACATTCATGGAAACTGGAGCTGGATAAAGTGGCTACCGCAGAAGCATTAAGAAGAAGAAACGTGGGCATCAGCGATTCGGTCTGCCCTTTCTATCATTCTGCTGATGAATCAGCAGATCATCTTTTCATAGCTTGTTTCATTGCATCGAATGTTTGGAACGGAGTTAGTACTTGGTGTAATATTCCTAATATATTCACCTTTTCGATTCGCGACCTGTTTACGTATCACATTGACAGTGGTTTACCGGAGAAGAAGAAGGAGGCGGTTCAAGGCATTATCATGATTACATGCTGGATTATTTGGCGGGCTAGGAATAATGTCAATTTTTCCAATGGAATGGTTAGTATCAATAGCATTTTTAGCGATATAAAGGCTTTAAGCTTTTTTTGATTTTCAAATAGATCAAGGTATAAAGGTTTAGAGTGGAGGGATTGGATGTCGTTTGTGCATATGTAATTTTGTTTTATTTGGGCGGCCCGGCTTAGGTCGTCGTTTTTCTGTGAATGAAGTTTACCTTTCAAAAAAAGGTGGCCACTTTGTTAATCAATGGCAAATGTAAGGGTATAAGGAGTGGTTAATAATTTGAGAGTGGTAAACTTCAAAATTAACCAATGAGAGTGTGCCATGTCATTTAACCTTAAGAGTTTAAACTATGCGGAAAAGTGTTGGCAATGGTTAGACACTTTATTAATTGGTAAACTTTTTTTATTTTTTTTAAACTAGTATATTTAATATTTAACATAATAAATGTAGGATAAATTAAGAATAACATTACATTAAATACAAAACATTAAAATTACATTAAATTGAAATACATTAAACTAGTCTTCGTCGGAATCGACCAAAAGGTGGAGTAAATCTTGACTTGCGAGATGATTCATGAGATCGTGTTTTATTCTCCAATGCGTGTCTTCATCCATCAGCTCGTCCAACACCGTATCGTCTAGAGCGGGCTCGACCGGAGGATCCCGAATGTGTATCGGTGCTATCGTGTTTCCGTTGTTTTTCAAAATCATGTTGTGTAAAATAATACACGTGTAAACAACACTCCTAATTTTTCTAACGCTTCTTGCTCGCATCGGCCGACTCAATATGTCACACCCTGACTTTTGCGGAAGCGTGGTTATTGGTGTGACTTCTTAATACCTTAGCATTCAATCATAACAACGCTATATAATAGAAACATGAGATGTTCATCCATTAATTAAGTTTAGAAAATACCACAACATACTTGTCTTGAAAACATCGACACCAAATTAAGTTACAAACCATGACATGTTCAACTGAGTTCATAAAGACTCCACAAAAGACTTCAAATAAAACCTGAGTTTGGAAACATGTATCCCGTCCAGGAATAGGATACACCCCCTAAACTCAACAACCATGGATGACATCTTTTATTTAAACGCATCCTGAAACACAGGCACACACCTACCAGATCCACTAGATCCCTGAAATACATGTAATTTGAAAAATCAACAAAAGTTGAGCGAGTTCATGTGTGAGTGTATGAATAAACCTTTAAAGTATGTCTTGTATGTATGTATGTCCATGGTATGTAGCAATAAGGAAAAGAGATCACCAATGGGTTGCAAAGCCAATGGTATGTGTGAAATGGTGCAGGAAAACTCAAACCTAGCAAATTTGTACCGGGCCTCCAGCTGGAAGACATAGTCACCACTATGGGCCACCTTGGTCCCCATGGGTGTGGGCTCGCTACACCCAAAAAGATCTATCACTCATGTCCCTCGGTCCTACGACGAGGATTAATGGCCTTAAGTGTTATACCCACCCTTCACATGATCTAGTAGTAACCCTCCTTAGCTAACCATACCTTGTATAAAAGTTTGTAATAATTGTAACATGTATTTCACCCCCGAAGTATAAAACTGAAAACAGTTAAAAGAAAAGGGGGACATGAACTCACAGTATCGCGTCTTCAGTACTGGCACTCAAAACTCCTCAGCAAACACGACTACCTACAGTGTACTAACGTCTATTAGACAAACGAGCCGTGCCTTTGCTTAGTATTTTCGTTTTGAGTTACGTTTCTCATGTTCCCAATTTTATTCCAAGTTATAATTACTTTTTTAAAAATAAATTATTTTAACTTTAAATTATATTTCATTTTGGAATAATTGTTTAGGCAATATTTCATAACAATACTTCTCAAGTATTTTATTTTCGTAATTCCTTCCCAAGGATGGGATATCTTATACATGTATATTTGTAATTTTCAAAATAATATATTTCTAAGTCTCACTTTAGAAAATATATTTGTAAACTCATTTTGTCCCAAAAATAATGTATTGTCCAGAAAATATATATTTTCTCAAAATTCATATATCTTCTAACTATACTAGGAAAATATATTTTTATTTCCCAAAAATAATATATTTCTCCTTGTCCAAAAATAATATTTACCAAAAATATATAAGTTACGGTACTGTTTTGGATAGTAAATTTCACGGTACTTTGTTAAGTTATATTATTTTACCCTAAAACAATATAACCATTTCACCAAGTATTCAAATAATTACACAAGTGTCTTAATATGTATATATATTCTAAATATATATATATTTACCCATTTTTATTTATAAACACCAACCTCCAATATTTGTATTTTTGTTACAAAAATTATGGCAAAGTTTATATCGAAAACTTATGATCAAAATATACATATAAATACTTGTTAGAAAATATTTTTCTAAGTGTTTATATTTTTAGAAAATTTTGCCATAGTTTCCCCTAAAAACGGAGGTGTCCATGCTATTAAAGCATATCATTTTCTTTTCAAAAATCATTACAACAATCAATAATTAATCATTAAACAACATATACTTCCCAAGTGCAAAAACTATACAATTTACATAACCTCATGAACTTGAACTTTCGCAAAAACTCGTAGTAACTTGGGTGTTTAGTAGGTTTACTTACCCCTTAAAGTGCGTTTATTACTTTACAAATCTCATTCTTAAAGAAACTAGGTGTTCACAACTTGCAAACATATTCTACAAGAATGTTTATTCATAACATCTTCTTGTTTCTCTAGTATCTCTACACTTGTTTTATCACCAAAAATAGTGTATTTTTAAGTAAGAATCAAGTTCTTCTAAAAATCATATTTTGAACTTGGTTTTCTTGGAAAATCATTCGTAAATCTTGAATCTATAACTTTACTAGCTTACTTGTTTGTTATTTTTCAAGAAACCATTTCATTTATCAAGTTCATGCTCATGCATGAGGATGATCTTCTTGTGTTAGCACGTAATCATCCTCTAACTTGCTAGATCATGTGTTTAATCACAATCTAGCAAGCTCCTTATGATGATCAACATCATAATCTCAAATAAACAACAACAAGCATTAGACATATACTTAAACATCATTATTTCATCCATATATCATCATATGTAAGCTTCATGTTCATGATTCAAGATTATGTCTTTTAGGGTTCTTGTGAGTTATAACATAATACATCTTTTTAACAAATCAAAATTAGAAGTATCAAAGGGGTGTGAGAATCTTACTACTAGCTCTAAGTTAGGGAAGAACACAAGAGAAAAAGATGGTGAAAATGGTGGGTGAAAGCAAGCAAGAAAGATTCTTCAAGTTCCACAAGCTTCAAGCTTCTTTGATCACCTTCTAACACTTTGAACTGAGCTTGGAATGGGATGAATGAGGTTGGATGATAGATGAAAAGGTGCTGGTGGTGGCGGCACTACCTAGGCCGAGAGGGAGAGGAAGAGAGTGAGAGAGAGATGAGTGAAGTTGTGAAGAATGTAATGATCTTGTATCTTCCTACCATACTTATAATCATGTTCCCTCAATATCTTGGCAACTAAATCAAGCAAGATCTAAATAAAATAAGAATGAAATCTAGAGGTAAGGTGGTGATCTTGGTGGGGTCCTTGTGACCGTGAATTCCAGGGGGGGGGGGTAAATGTAATTTTTGAATGGTAAATTAGATAATAGTTGGAGCTTAAGTGATAAGTCTAGTGTTTTAAGTGTATGGCACATTATATAGTGTGTTAGGGTGTTCGGGGATCATAACTAGTCCAAAAATAATTAAACAATGTTTCTAGCAATATTTGGTGTTCCGGGTAATGCCCGGTTATTCGGTTAGATACCGGTTCGTTAAAGTGTCAAGCTATTCCGTTTAATGATCTTTATGTTACTTTTTGTGACACTTTTAATTCCCGACACTTATGAAAGCATTCAGGACCATTTAATCAATTTTCTGCATAATACTAGTATGTTAAAAAGCTGAATTTTGCTGAAAAATGCAGAATTCTGCACTATAGGTGGGTTTTAGGCACTTTCCGACACTCAAACTATCACCTAGTGACGCAGTTTTATGGTCCTTACTTCCCTACACACCATACTAGTGTAGTACCTTGTCCCTGGCCCATACTGGGTCTCAAAACACTGTCTGTCTATGTACTGAACCCCGTCAGCATATTCCTGCTTTATTTGTTAACTGTGTTATCTGTGCTTTGTGCATCATGTATGTCAATATAGTTTGTATGTGATAATTATGTGACATTATGTAATATGTGATGCAGATGTAAGTATGATGCAGTAACCAGAAAGCAGTTAAGTAATTCAGCACAGTCATTAAGCACTTAATTAATATTAATTAATTGTACGGATACCTGGATTTATGAGGGTTGTCACATTCTCCCCTTGTTAAGAAAATTTCGTCCCGAAATTTAAGTTCTGCTACTAGTTGCAGGGGTCTTGGGGAACAAATGTGGGTATTTTGCTTTCATACGATCCTCACGCTCCCAAGTGAACTCTGGGCCGTGTCGCGCGTTCCAACGAACCTTGACGAGTTTGACACTACTCCGTCGCGTCTTGTTAACCTTCCAATCAGTAACCTCAACAGGTTCTTCAGTAAAGTGGAGTGTGTCGTCAATGTGGACCCTGTCGGCAGGTATGACAAGTGTTTCTTGAGTTGGACTCTTTTCCAGGTTAGATACATGAAATGTATCATAAACGCCATTTAGTTCCGCGGGTAGATCCAACTTGTAAGCTACAAGACCAATCCTCTCCAGGATTTTGAATGGTCCAATGTATCGCGGGATCAACTTCCCACGCTTTCCAAAGCGTGCTACACCCTTTCAGGGTGAAACCTTTAGCAAAACCATATCTCCTACGGCAAACTCCAACGGTTTCCTTCTTTGGTCCGCGTAGCTCTTTTGTCGATCATGAGCCGCCTTTATGCGTTCTCAGATCTGTGTAACCTTATCAGTCGTTTCTTGAACCAATTCCAGACCAACAAGCTGTCTATCACCAGCGTCTGCCCAGCATAGCGGTGATCAACACTTGCGTCCATAGAGAGCTTCAAACGGCGCGACTTGGATGCTTGCGTGGTAACTGTTGTTGTACGAGAATTCTACCAAGGGTAAGTGAGTGTCCCAACTACCACCTAAATCCATTACACAGGCTCGCAACATATCTTCCAATGTTTGAATCGTTTATTCGCTCTGGCCATCTGTCTGCGGGTGGAATGCAGTACTCAGATTCAACTGAGAACCAAAGGCTTCTTGGAAGGATTGCCAAATCCTTGATACGAATCTTCCATCTCTATCAGAGATAATCGAGAGAGGCACTCCATGTCGTGCAACAATCTCTCTCAGGTATAGCTCAGCAAGCTTGCTAGTGTTGTCTTTCTCCTTGATTGGCAAAAAGTGTGCATATTTGGTCAGACGGTATATGATTACCCAAATCGTATCGTGACCTCTGGGTGTCCTTGGCAATTTCGTTATAAAGTCCATTGAAATCTGCTCCCATTTCCACATGGGTATTTCAGGTTGTTGCAGGAGACCCAAAGGCTTCTGATATTCGGCCTTTACCTTGGCACAAGTCAAACATTTGCCAACATACGTTGCAACATTTCCTTTTAGTCTCGGCCACCAATAGAAATCCTTTAAATCTTGGTACATTTTATCCGATCCTGGATGGATCGAGTACCGTGACTTGTGAGCTTCATCAAAAATTACTTCTCTTAGACCACCGAAGAAAGGAACCCAAATTCGTTTCATGAAGCACAACGCTCCTTCATCATTTGGTACTAATTGCTTCTCTATCCCACGGAGATATTCATTCTCAAGATTCTCTTTCTTGAGAGCTTCTCTCTGTGCGGCACGAATGCGCAATGAGAGATCCGTTTGTACAATCATTTCCAAAGCTTGAACCCTTAAAGGCTTGATTCTTTCTTTCTGACTTAAGGCGTCTGCGACTACATTCGCCTTCCCTGGGTGATACTTGATTTCACAATCATAATCATTTAACAACTCAACCCATCGTCTTTGTCTCATGTTAAGCTCTTTTTGATCGAATATATGCTGTAAGCTCTTGTGATCGGTAAGGATTGTGCATCGCGTGCCATACAAATAATGTCGCCAGATCTTTAATGCAAACACCACAGCGCCTAGTTCCAAATCATGTGTGGTGTAGTTTCTCTCATGAACCTTCAACTGGCGTGAAGTATAGGCTATAACCTTCTGTCGCTGCATCAGCACGCAGCCTAAACCTTGATGCGAAGCGTCGCAATATACCACGAAGTCGTCAGTGCCTTCGGGTAGGGATAAGATCGGTGCGTCGCAAAGCTTGTTCTTCAACAACTGAAATGCTTCTTCTTGCTTGTCTTCCCATTCGTACTTCTTGTCTTTCTGAGTGAGGGAGGTCAATGGTTGAGCGATTTTCGAGAAATCCTCAATAAACCTACTGTAATATCCTGCCAAACCTAGGAATTGACGGATCTCAGTTGGTGTCTTTGGAGTCTCCCAATTCTTGATCGCTTCAATCTTTGTAGGATCCACATGAATTCCATTTCCGTTAACCACGTAACCAAGGAACTGAACTTCGCGTAACCAAAATTCGCACTTCGAGAATTTCGCGTACAACTTTTCTACCTTTAGCAGCTCTAAGATGGCTCTTAGATGTTGCTCATGTTCTTCCTTTGTCTTTGAATAGATCAAAATGTCATCAATGAACACGATCACAAACTTATCGAGGTACGGCTTACAAACTCTATTCATCAAATCCATGAATACTGCCGGTGTGTTCGTCAACCCAAATGGCATAACCAGGAACTCGTAATGTCAATATCGAGTCCTAAAGGCCGTCTTTGGAATACTTTCCTCTTGAATTCTTAACTGGTGATAACCTGATCAAAGATCGATCTTGGAGTAAAAAATCGAACCTTGGAGTTGATCGAACAGGTCATCAATCCTTGGCAAAGGATATCTATTTGTCACAACCCCCGATCCCTAAACCCCGGGAACGGGCGGATGTGATCACAGAGTTGGGTGGTATCAGTTTGTTTAGTCTCGCAGCGGAATTTCATCAGGACCGTAGTTAGGAAATATTTATCAGAGTAAAACCACCATACTTGATATTAATAAATACATGGGCAAAACCCAAGTTTCTTATTACAATACATTTATAGGGACAAACCCTATTTTATTGAATTTAAAACATCGTTTATTAGGTAACTTTTATAGCCACATTTTCCCAAGCCTTCAGTGCTCTCCAGCTGGCTTTTCACTAATTGGTTGTTCACATTGTGTTACCTGTAACGCGTTTTAAAAACATTTGTCAGTCGGAAATACTGGTGAGTGAATCCCAGTTTAATCAAGAAACATTTTATCAATTAAAACAGTATTGAGAGCGATCACATTGTTTATTTCTACACAATTACTCATTCAGTATTTGCCACTCGACCGGATCTATGGCTATGGTCAAATTACCCATTGGCTAACTCGTCGTCCAATGGTAATGCACTGTCATTCAGACTTACTACTACTCGTAGTAAATTTTGTATACAAAACCCCATAATACCGGCAGTAATTGAAGAACTACAAAGACTCAATCACCGCTTAATTTCATAGTAAAACATTTAAGGTTTGGTAAAACATTACCAAAAACATTAACAAAAAGAGGATAAACTCACATTGTTGTCTTAGGCTTTTCGTAAGGATTTCCTGGGTATAATCTATAATTTATACAAATGTACATTAGTTAGTATCATAACCCTTTGAAATTATTAATAATACCCTCCCCGAGACGGTATTCCAACAACTACATCGGGCAGAACCACGACAGTTGTTACGGAACCCTAAATCAATCGGGCAGCGTAACTATTATGAAACTGGGGTTATAATACTTACAACGGAGCAGAACCTCGCTAATTAGGGGTATAATTCCCAAATATTATGTCTCTACTACAGAAATTCGAGATTGAGATTGAAATGTGAGTGACGGAAATCGAAAACTGATGCCTGCTATTTATAGTTGTGATATTGAGTCCTGTCGCGGCCCGCGTAAAAGACAAGGGACCCTTACGCGGCGCGCGTCAACATCGGTCAACACACTAGCTTAGCTGGGTCAGCTACTAGACTTGACACGATGTCGACACGTGTCAGCACCGGATGTCTCCGCGTTTCATGATCTTTCACGGCCCGCGTCAACTTAGACAAGGTCTTACGCGGCCCGCTTGAACTAAGGAAATCAGCGCGGTCAATTCTAGTCTTAATACGGCCCGCGTGAAGTTGAGATGAGGTCTTTTGCAGCCCGCCTCAACTTACACTTTCAGAATTTTATTTATTTTATATACTATAATATAATTAAGGCTCGATTTTCACATACGGGGTATAATATAAGACATATTGGGACAATTTATAATATATTAAAGTGTCAAAATATTATGAGGGTGTTGGTTTTACCGAGGGTTGTTACATTCTCCCCACCTTGTTTTAGAGCTCGTCCTCGAGATCTACTGAAATAAATGTGGATATTTCCTTTTCATTTCTGACTCGAGCTCCCATGTGTACTCAGGTCCTCTTTTGGAATCCCACTTCACTTTGACTAGAACTAGTCTCTTATGCTTGAGATTCTTGACTTTCCTGTCTTCAATTTGTAGAGGCCTTTCTA
The DNA here is from genome assembly GCA_030545235.1 of Helianthus tuberosus. Lineage (NCBI taxonomy): Eukaryota > Viridiplantae > Streptophyta > Magnoliopsida > Asterales > Asteraceae > Helianthus > Helianthus tuberosus. The sequence goes on from JARYGA010026437.1 coordinate 305,999, forward strand.
CAAACTTGAGTTGTTCATTTACCTCTATATCCTTAAGAGGTACTATCAATGATTCATCAGCCAAACACTTTTTAAGATTTGATACATGAAACACATCATGTATTCCTGCCATTTCCTCTGGCAGTTGTAGCTGATAGGTTACAGGTCCTATTCTTCTAATAATCTTAAAAGGTCCAACATATCTGGGACTTAACTTCCCTCGTTTGATGAATCTTACCACTCCTTTCCAAGGAGAGACTTTCAACAATACTTTATCTCCTACCTGAAATTCCAACGGCTTGCATTGGTTATCATCATAACTCTTTTGTCGATCACGTGCAACTTTCAATCGTTCCTTGACTTGAATAATCTTGTCAGTTGTTTCTTGCACTATCTCAGGTCCAGAAAATTGTTGTTCCCCAATTTCTGCCCAACAGACTGGGGTTCGACACTTTCTTCCATAAAGTGCTTCGAATGATGCAGCATTGATACTTGTGTGATAACTATTATTATAAGAAAATTCTATTAAAGGTAAGTGATCGTCCCAATTACCTCCAAAATCAATTACACAAGCTCTAAGCATATCTTCCATTGTCTGGATTGTTGATGTGTGTAAAATGCAACATATAAATTACATCAAATGAGGCATAAAACTAACCCTTTTTAAGTACTAATATTGGAAAAAGAGTGTTTTTGTCTTCCTTTTGTATTTTCAGGATTAAATGAGCTCAAAAACACAAAAGAAGCAAAAAGACAGCTAAATCCAACATAAATACAAGGAAAGGAACATTAGTGGACTGCCCGGCCCCTCAACGGCACCTTCCAAAGCAAAATGGAGAAGGCAGAAGTCTGAACACGCCCCGTGCTCAGCCAGCACGGGGGCGTGCCCAAGAAGCAGCAGAAAAGACAAACCTATAGAAGCTTCTATTGCTCATCACGGGGCCGTGCTCAGCGGACACGGGGGCGTGTCGAAAGTACAGCAGGCGCATTTATTGTAATTGCGAATTACAATTAATGAGGAGAGAGAATGTCAGACAGACACGGGGCCGTGCCCAGCGGACACGGGGCCGTGCCCAGCTCTCTGTTCAGCCTATAAATAGGAGTGCTTGGATTCATTCCATCTCATCCCTTGGCACACCACCTCTCTCACACTTCATCCACCACCCACCACCATCACAACACCATCATCCACCACCATCATCCATTGTCCATCGTAGAGTGTGTGAGTCGTCTCGGGATCCAAGATTGATCGTAAGAGTTCTTGACAATCAAGGCCATGTTTGCCTAAGTCTCTTACATCACTTGGTGAAGACAAAGTGTCTAGTATAATACTTTTTATTTCTAATCTTTTGCACTTTTTATTTGGTTTTGTATTAATGACTTTAGTAACTAGTTACTTATGTTGAAGGTGATCTTTCCTTATCGTTTGTCTGTGGTGTCTTGGCATTATTTTACTGTCTATATAAAATAAAGGATTTTCACCATTCATATCTCCACGGTCTATATGGAGGTATGTTGGCTACCTGGTCGGGGGTTAAGGGAACGGTTTGGTAAAGGTCTTGCCATTGTTCAGCGTTTAGAGGTCCTGCAATGGACCTGGGTCAAATTTAGTAGGACCTCCTTCAATACTTCACGGTATTGGATGGCGGGGGTCCAAACTCTTTGACCCCCTCATAAGTTAACTACTATTAATACTATAACCCGGCTATTTAGGACTGTATCCCTGCTGACTCAGACTACTTAGCCGAGGGTAACATCACCGCCAAAAGCGGGGCCTACCACAATACTGCATTAATAACTTAATTCATTATCTTCCAATAATCCACCCTTTTAGGATTGTATCCTTGCTGACTCAAACTACTGGGGTGAGGGTAACGTCACCTTCAAAAGAGGGGCCTACTACAATAACTAAGATAATCTCTTAATTATGTGCAAAAGTGCGGAAATAATCAAAGGTTATACTAGATACGAGTCGGAACCAAGTGATTCATCTTGTCTATCTGTTTTTCTTTTATTTTTATTTTCAGCATTTTAGTTAGTTTTTATTTTTTAGTTTAAAACATTTTTTCTAAACTTTTATTTTGATTAGACGTTGAGGATAAACCGGTATTAAAAGCTCTTGTGTCCTTGGACGACCTCGGTATCTTACCAACGCTATACTACACTCAACGATGGGTGCACTTGCCCATATGTGTGTTTAGTGTTAGTGAAATATCATGTTTTATAAATTTAAAACTTGGCTAAAATAAGTGTTAAAAAGGGCTTAAAATATACACCTAATATATACGACACTTCACACGCATCAAGTTTTTGGCGCCGCTGCCGGGGACACAAGGATTTTAAGAAAGTTAGGAATCAACGGCCTAATCATCTTTTATTTTTCTTTTTAATTTTTTTAGGATTTTTCTTAGTTTTTCAGCTTCTGCAGAGCTCAGCACGGGCCGTGCCCGCTGAACACGCCCGCGTGCTCAATCATTGGAACTGGCAATCCTGTTTTACGTCAGACAGTAAGCTGAACACGGGCCGTGCCCACTCAACACGCCCCCGTGCCCAAGTTTCAGTTACTGAAAACAGAACCGTTAGATCCCGGCGGTTGGTAATTTCTGACATAAACATGAGTGATAGTAATTATTTTTACTTTCGGCACTCTTATGGTACGTGGTGTCAATTATGTGGTGGCAAACATGAAGAAGTAGAATGCCACTTTCTAAATTATAGGCCCCACTACATGGACCCACCGACTTCTTACAACCTTAAGAGGGGCGAAAGTAAAAATAAGCACTATTTCTCCCTCGAATGCGCCCAGCCAGATATTCTAGGGGAAATGCTCCTTGATGAGTTGTTTCAACTAGAAAAGCTAATTCAGAATTGGTTAGAAGAGCTTAGGAAGGATTTTATTGATCCACCCCAAGATGATAACCATGAAGAATTGTTGGAACCGCATTCCGACAACCTCGTTGCTCCCGAAAATACCTTCGTTCCTAGAAAAGACTTGGACGATAGTCGTCCCTGTGTCGATTGTGCCGTGAAGGACTCTCCATCGACTTCGTTCGGTGCATACATAGACCTGAGCGATTCGGCATACACCTTCTTTAACAAGAGCCCGGGAAAGGTTTGGACTTGTCCACCTAGAATGAAAATAGGAATTACCCCCACCGACAACCTCTTGCGTTCTCGCCTTAGTCTAGGACAATTAAGGTACCTTAGGCACTTTGGGGTTGTTCCAACCAGTAAAGAACCACCCGATTTCGACGAGATCCTTGAAGTAGCAAAACTCCATAAAGCAGCCTCTAGACACGGGGCCGTGTCCAGGTCAACACGCCCCCGTGCTCACCAAAAGGATTCTCTGCTGATTTGGTCAGAATACGGACAAAATGTGTCAGGATTTCCTCTGAACACGGGGCCGTGTCCAGTCAACACGGGGCCGTGTCCAGTGCGCTGTCGTTTTCTTTAAATGCAGCCTGATTCCTGCTCATTTTGACCACTTCAATTGACAGAGATCCCTGGGATTTTCACTCATACCATCCTAGGTAAGTGCTAAAAGAAGGTTCCAAAGGACCCTCTTGTCCCTTCCACTTTTACTCATTTCCTCCTCTTTCAAAAATTTTTCAAAATTTCCTCCATGGAAGCTTGGAAATCCCTTGATTCCAACCCTCTATGTGAAGTTTGTAAGATTATTTGTTAAAGATTCTTGTTTAAAGTTAGTTGTATGACTTTGTTTTAAAATATCTGAGCTTAAAACCAGATAAAAATCATGAGAATAATTTAGAACTCCAAGATTCTTTAGCCAAAAATCCTGCAGACAAATGGACACGGGGCTGTGCTCAACGAGCACGGGGCCGTGTCCAGGGGCTCTGTTTTGTAAAAATTTAGCTTTCTTCGGTTTCCTTCACAGAAAATGGCAAGCAGAACAAGCGGATCATCTTCAAGAAATAACCGACAAGGGAGGAGATCTTCAACAGCAGAAGACTCTCTGGTAAACTATGTTTACGCTCTAAGGGAGGCTATTGATGAAATGACGGGAGTGGAAGAAGCATTGGTCGACCGTATCAACCATCTTACAGTAGGGCTGGAGGGCTGTCTCCATGAAGTAAACCTCTTGCACCAGAGGTTGAACCTTCTCGCCTCCCCGCCTTTGGTACCTATAATAACCCAAAGGGCGTGGAACATGGTGCCCGAAGTTGTCATTCCAGCCGAATGGTACGCCATGCACCAAGAGCTTCCGCGAAGAGTGGTGCAAGGAGTCCCGGTGAATGTTCCCCCTCAACCACCAGCAGCGGAGGAAAATGAAGCCGCATTCTTCCTTCCTAGGGAGATCGAAGAATGGCTTTAAACAACGTTTAGGGAAGAATTCATTCGGCTAAAAGTCCTACTATATCGGGAAACTATTCCCGAAATTTTCTTAAAATAGTAGAACTCCTTATGATAACCTCGTGTACCTGCTGACCTATTTAGTTAAGTTTTAGTTTTATTTTAAATTAGGATTATGTAAGTTCTCTCTATGATGAAATGAAATGATGGTTTTAAGGTTTGGATGGTTTGTAATGAATAAAACACACTCATGGTGGTAAGGGATGAAAAAGGGAACGAGAAAAATGACCCCATGCACAAGAACAAGGCAACCCGACAATTCTCTCCAGTCCAGAAGGTTCAACATGGGCCGTGCCCAACCAACACGGCCCCGTGCCGAACCACCTGCAGAAAAACGCCCAGTTCAGGTACCTGGACACGGGCCGTGTTCACCCAACACGCCCCCGTGTCCAGACTTCTGTTTCTCTTATTTTAATTTTGTTACTGGCACTTGAACACGGGGCCGTGCCCGGATAACACGGGGCCGTGTTCAGTGCCCAGTAACACAAATTTTTGTTTTTTAAACACTATTTTACACATCTAATCAACCTAAAAATTTATTTTTGGGACACATTGAGGACAATGTGTAATTTAAGTGTGGGGGGGATGCTAAAACCTTGAATTTTGCAAGTCCTAAATACAAGCCTTACACAAAACTCTATTGGAACCGCTAATCACCCAAAATTTTTTTTCAAAAATTTCATTTTTTTACTTGTCTAGGTTTAATTCGGGAAATTCAAGTTCTCAAAAAGGTTATATTTTTACAAATTTACAACCGATAGCGGAGTGATAAAAAGAACCAACATAAGAAAATTATGAAAAGGCATGGCAAACTTAGTTAAAATTTGATTATATATACTTGATCACATAAAAACCCATTCCCACAAAAAGTGAGTTTTGAGCCTTTATTGAGCACAATTACATATCATTAGACTAAATGCTCATTTTTCGTTTCTTGTGTGAATAGCCGCTTGGTTCTTACGACTCTAGAACTTGCCATGACGATACATTCCCGGTCCTTATCAACTTAAACCCGAGTAAGTAAATGATGGAGGCATTAGGACTAACCCTTTTTATTTCTACACCATTATTTTTCTTTTTCTTTTACCACCTACCCAAAAATCCCCCTAGTTAACCCCTTTGAGCCTAAACCTTTTCATTTGATCACCTAAACCAAAAACCCTTTTACCCACCAAAAACTTTTTATTTTTAACCCTTTGTTTTAGTAACAAGTTCTGTTTTTCGTAAAAAAAAAAAAAAAAAAAATATTTGTGTTGATGATGAAGCAAAAAGAAAATAAAGAAACAAGTTTATCAAAAATAACTTTGTTTGAATAAAAGCTTCATCAAAATAAAAATAAGAAAATCTTACGAAAACCAACACTTGTTACGCCTTTTCGCCCTTTTTCTACTAACCACTAACCACCTTCCCAACCACCTACCTTTAACCCAAGCCTAACCCTTAACCCACAAAGTCCTCTTGATATTTACAACGGTGTAAAAGTTAAAAAGGAGGAGGATTGATTGCTTGACAAGCCTATGGTAGGAATAAGTTCCATGCCGCTCTCGAGTGATCCACTAAAAAAATACGCCTTCGGCCGAGTGTGAGTGATTTCTCCCGTGAGGTATGTGAACTTGTATATAAATGGAATTTTAAAGAGGCATGTTATGCCCAAATAAGTAATTTCTCCTATGAAACGTTCTAAATAAATCATTACGAATAGGAGTGTAAATAAATAAAAAATAAAACCCAAAAAGATCTTGGATATCCCGACACTCTACGAAAAGCCCAAAACCTTCTCTTCTACCTATTCCATTTGGGAGTGTAAGCCACATATTAAAGAGTTTTGCTTGAGGACAAGCAAAAGTTCAAGTGTGGGGGTATTTGATGTGTGTAAAATGCAACATATAAATTACATCAAATGAGGCATAAAACTAACCCTTTTTAAGTACTAATATTGGAAAAAGAGTGTTTTTGTCTTCCTTTTGTATTTTCAGGATTAAATGAGCTCAAAAACACAAAAGAAGCAAAAAGACAGCTAAATCCAACATAAATACAAGGAAAGGAACATTAGTGGACTGCCCGACCCCTCAACGGCACCTTCCAAAGCAAAATGGAGAAGGCAGAAGTCTGAACACGCCCCGTGCTCAGCCAGCACGGGGGCGTGCCCAAGAAGCAGCAGAAAAGACAAACCTATAGAAGCTTCTATTGCCCATCACGGGGCCGTGCTCAGTGGACACGGGGGCGTGTCGAAAGAACAGCAGGTGCATTTATTGTAATTGCGAATTACAATTAATGAGGAGAGAGAATGTCAGACAGACACGGGGCCGTGCCCAGCGGACACGGGGCCGTGCCCAGCTCTCTGTTCAGCCTATAAATAGGAGTGCTTGGATTCATTCCATCTCATCCCTTGGCACACCACTTCTCTCACACTTCATCCACCATCCACCACCATCACAACACCATCATCCACCACCATCATCCATTGTCCATCGTAGAGTGTGTGAGTCGTCTCGGGATCCAAGATTGATCGTAAGAGTTCTTGACAATCAAGGCCATGTTTGCCTAAGTCTCTTACATCACTTGGTGAAGAAAAAGTGTCTAGTATAATACTTTTTATTTCTAATCTTTTGCACTTTTTATTTGGTTTTGTATTAATGACTTTAATAACTAGTTACTTATGTTGAAGGTGATCTTTCCTTATCGTTTGTCCGTGGTGTCTTGGCATTATTTTACTGTCTATATAAAATAAAGGATTTTCACCATTCATATCTCCACGGTCTATATGGAGGTATGTTGGCTACCTGGTCGGGGGTTAAGGGAACGGTTTGGTAAAGGTCTTGCCATTGTTCAGCGTTTAGAGGTCCTGCAATGGACCTGGGTCAAATTTAGTAGGACCTCCTTCAATACTTCACGGTATTGGATGGCGGGGGTCCAAACTCTTTGACCCCCTCATAAGTTAACTACTATTAATACTATAACCCGGCTATTTAGGACTGTATCCCTGCTGACTCAGACTACTTAGCCGAGGGTAACGTCACCGCCAAAAGCGGGGCATACCACAATAATGCATTAATAACTTAATTCATTATCTTCCAATAATCCACCCTTTTAGGATTGTATCCTTGCTGACTCAAACTACTGGGGTGAGGGTAACGTCACCTTCAAAAGAGGGGCCTACTACAATAACTAAGATAATCTCTTAATTATGTGCAAAAGTGCGGAAATAATCAAAGGTTATACTAGATACGAGTCGGAACCAAGTGATTCATCTTGTCTATCTGTTTTTCTTTTATTTTTATTTTCAGCATTTTAGTTAGTTTTTATTTTTTAGTTTAAAACATTTTTTCTAAACTTTTATTTTGATTAGACGTTGAGGATAAACCGGTATTAAAAGCTCTTGTGTCCTTGGACGACCTCGGTATCTTACCAACGCTATACTACACTCAACGATGGGTGCACTTGCCCATATGTGTGTTTAGTGTTAGTGAAATATCATGTTTTATAAATTTAAAACTTGGCTAAAATAAGTGTTAAAAAGGGCTTAAAATATACACCTAATATATACGACACTTCACACGCATCAATTGTTCTTTCGCTTTGTCCATCTGTTTGAGGATGATAAGCTGTGCTTAACCTTAACTTGGTTCCCATTGCCTTTTGGAAACTTGACCAAAAATGAGAGGTAAATCTACTATCCCTATCAGAAACAATTGATAAAGGAATGCCATGTAAAGAAACAATTTCATTTACATACAACTTAGCTAATTGTTCCATACTAATTGTTTCTTTCATTGGTAGAAAATGAGCTGACTTAGTTAACCTATCTACAATCACCCAGATTGTATCATTTCCTTTCTTGGTTTTGGGTAATTTAGTAACAAAATCCATTTTTATTAATTCCCATTTCCACACCGGCATTTCTAATTGCTGTAACAAACCTGAGGGCTTCTGATGTTCAGCTTTAACTTGTGAGCAAGTTAAACATTTAGAAACATAGGTTGCTATGTCCTTTTTCATTCCTATCCATCAGAATTTTTTCCTTAAATCCTGGTACATTTTATCACTTCCTGGATGCATTGTGTATTTAGACTTATGGGCTTCTTCTAATATACAATGTAAATTTCCTAATTTAGGTATCCACATTCTCTTCTCATGGAATCTCCAAATTCCATCTATTCCTTGTTTTAATTCTTTTAACATACCTTTTAATTTTTCAGTATCTTCCTTGATTACTGACTCTTGTGCTTCTCTTATTTGATCATTTAAATCTACTTGTAGATTTAATTTAAGAGAACGTACCCTTTTTGGCTTTTCATGATACTTTCGACTTAAAGCATCTGCCACTACATTTGCTCTTCCTTCATGATATTGGATATCACAATCATAATCACTAAGAAATTCCATCCAACGTCTTTGCCTCATATTTAACTCTTTTTGCTTGAAGATATACCTTAAACTTTTGTGATCAGTGAATATCGTAAACTTACTACCGTAAAGGTAATGTCTCCAAATCTTAAGAGCAAAAATTATAGCTCCTAATTCTAAATCATGGGTTGAATAATTCTCTTCATGATTATTAAGTTGTCTAGATGCATAAGCTATAACCTTCTGTCGTTGCATCAACACACATCCATAACCTAATTTAGAAGCATCACAATAGACTACAAAGTCTTCAGTTCCTTCTGGTAATGCTAATATGGGTGTATGGGTCAATCTTTGCTTAAGAATTCTAAAGGCTTCTTCTTGTTTTACTCCCCATTCAAACTTAATAGATTTACAGGTTAGCTTACTTAAAGGAATGGCTATTCTAGAAAAATCTTTAATAAATCTTCTATAATAACCGGCCAATCCTAAGAAACTTCTAACCTCAGTTGGTGATTCAGGGGTTTTCCATTTGGTAATTGCCTCAATTTTAGGTGGATCTACATGAATTCCTTCATGATTGACTAGGTGTCCAAGAAATTGTACCTGTTCTAACCAAAATTCACACTTAGAAAATTTAGCATAAAGCTTTTCCTTTCTTAACAAACTTAAAAGTGCGTGCAAATGTCTTGCATGATCCTCTTTATTCTTAGAATAAATTAGAATATCATCTATGAATACAATTATGAATTTATCCAAATATGGCTTACATATTCGGTTCATCATGTCCATAAATGCAGCTGGGGCATTGGTTAAACCAAATGGCATGACAGTAAATTCATAATGACCATACCTCGTTCTGAATGCGGTTTTAGGAATGTCCTCTTCCTGTACCTTAAATGATGATATCCTGACCTTAAATCAAATTTAGAGAAAAATCGCGCTCCTTGCAATTGATCAAACAGATCATCAATTCTCGGTAATGGGTACCGATTCTTAATTGTGACCTTGTTTAATTCACGATAATCAATGCACATACGCATTGATCCGTCCTTCTTTTTAACAAACAATATCGGCGCTCCCCATGGCGATGAACTTGGCTGTATAAATCTTTTTTCTAACAATTCGTCCAATTGTTTCTTTAATTCTTGCATTTCTGCAGGTGCCAAACGGTAAGGTGCTTTGGCAATTGGGGATGTTCCTGGTAGCAAATGAATTCTGAATTCAACTTCTCTGTCTGGAGGTAGTCCTGGTAATTCTTCTGGAAAAACATCTAAAAACTGGGATACTACTGGAATATCTTGTAGTTCTTTTCCTTTAGTGTTAGTGATTATAGAAATCAAATACACTATAGAACCTTTTCTTATACAACTTGCAGTTTTCATCACAGAAATGAATTTTGTGGATCTAAAGGGTTTATCTCCTTTAATTGTGATCATTTTACCTTTTGGTGAATTTACTTGAATTAACTTTTGATCACATAAAATATTGGCTATTAAACAATCCATTCCTAGAACAACATCGAATCCTGCCAAATTCATGGGATATAGGTTTGCAATAAATTTCTGATTTGAAATTTCTATACTTGCACCCTGCAAGATTTCAGAAATTCTAACGGTTTCTCCATTAGCTGTTTCTACTAAACATTTTAGTGGTAGTTTAGTTAATGACTGATTTAGAAATTTGCAAAACGATGTATTAATAAAACTTTGGTTTGCACCAGAGTCAAATAATACTTTAGCAAAAACATCATTAACTAAAAACGTACCAGCTATGACATCTGGAATCAATTTGGCCTCATCTGCAGTCAGAACAAATGCTCTAGCATTTTTAGTATTCTTGTTATTTGTAGCTGGAGCTAATTTTGGGCAGTTCAGCTTGATATGACCTTGTTCTCCGCAATTGTAACATACCCTGCTGTTAGCTTTCTTCCTGTAGTTTTCTTCCTTGTGTCCCGGCATTTTGCAAAAGTTACAATATATGGAGCATCTTCCTGAATGCTTTCTTTTGCAATACCTACAGTAGGGCGTAGAGGTAGATCCTACATTTCTCCCACGGTTAGAATTTCCAGAACGAAATTCTTGAGTCAATTTCTGGGTTAGGTTTTTCCTTTGATCCTCTTCTCGGGTACGGACTAACTCATCAGTCAAGGTATTGGCTAATTCTACAGCTTCTTCTATGGTTTGAGGTCTAGCTGCCTTGACTACGTGTCTTATTTCTCCAATTAATCCCCAAATATAACGAGAGATTAACACTGGTTCTGGTGAAGCAAGAGTTGGCACTATTCTAGCATATTCAAAGAATAACTTTGTGTACCCCTTGCTATCCACACCAGTCATCCTAAGGTTTAGGAATTTGTTTGCTATCTGTTCTTTTTCATTGGGTGGGCAGAACTTCCTTTCTACCTTGTTTTTAAATTCTTCCCATTCCATATTATAGGTTCTATCACTTCCTTTTGTTTGGAGGATAGTGTTCCACCATTCTAGTGCTGCATTCTTAAACAGATTAGAAGCAAACAATATCTTATCTTCTTCAGCACACTTACTTATCCTTAAGACTGCTTCAGTTTTCTCTATCCAGCGTAATGTTGCAATGGCCCCTTCGTTGCCCGAGAATTCCATTGGTTTACAAGACCAGAATTCTTTATAAGAACAACTGTTGGGCACGGTTCTTCTTCATTTGGGAATAGGCATTTGAAGTATAGGCCCATTGTTCACGCTGTTTTCTGGTTTAAGTGGTCGCTTACTGCTATGTTTGCTTTTATTATCAGCATCCTTAACAGTTTGAAGAATAAATGGCATTGCATCTATAATTCCCTGTGCTACTATGTGTTGGATAGCACTATTATCCACTTGATTTCCATTGTTATTGATACTCGGATTATCATTAACCACGTTAATGTTACTCTGGTTATCGTTATTCAGATTTCCTTTATTTCCTTCGTCGGCCATCTGAATTTTAAACATTTATCCCATATTAATATCACAAGATAGTAAGTAATATAGTTGATTACATGACACACAATCTAACCAAAAACGTAGATCATTGCTACTTTACTCTTTTCATATACTTATGCGTCTATTACACACTAGTATAGAAATAAAGATTACAATACCAACAGAAATAAAATAGTAATATGCATCCGTACACACATATTTTTATTTTATTTTTAGTTTTATTATATTAGTATTACTACCACTTCTTTAACATTCACAGATATGGATTCATCCAAAAATCCATATTACGTTCATCGTATTTCCATACGAGACGCTCTCCCACCTGACGCATCCTCTCACTGCTCTCTAAAATTTCCTCCCCGAAAGTCCTAAGTTCTTGAACGTTTTCTGCACTCATTGGGGGTGCAGGTTCTCGGACTGGGTTTGGAATCTGGGGTGTGTTTTCCTGATATGGGGGTGACAGTTCCTGAAATTGGTAAGGATCCTCTAATATCTCCCTAATATAATCATCTTGATAATAGGGATCTAAAGGGTCCATACCTGGGTAAACTTCTATGTTCTGTATGGGTGGATAATCCTGGATAGGGTAACGTTGCACAAAGTCCCTATTATTGTCCCACCAGGGGTCGTAGTTCGGGTCTAGGGGGTTTGGTGCAGGTATCCTAGGGATTTCTTCTGGATTAAAGTCGTGAATCTCCTCTTGGTTTTCCTGATTTTCTATCTCCATGGGTTGTTCTGGGTTTTGTGGTTGTGGGGCTACTAGTTGTTCCAGACCTGGGTCAGCAGCAGTTGTAGCTAAGATATGGAAATTAGCTAGGCTTCTATTTAGCATATCTTGAGTATGAGCATCTGTTTCTTTCTTAATGGCTGCTAAAGCCCTTTGCTGTTGCAGTTTTCTCATTGTCTTCCTACGAGCAAATGCTTCTTTACTGAACCATCCTCGTTTCTTAGTAGGAAATGGTTCTTCAGATTGAGCTCTAAAGGCAAATATTCTGTCTTCCTGATCAGCAGTATACCCAGAGAGGGCAGGCTGTGATGATGTACCTTCACTCCTAGGTGAATCAGATAACTGATGATTCATATCTGATGGTTCTTGATCACTCATACTGAAAACTAACAGATAGTAAAAAAACACATAACAAATAAATACAGTTATGCACGTATTTCCATAATTATTTCCTAACACAAATTTTAAAATTTAAGTGTCAACAGAACACTTCTTTGGCTCAGACCAGTGGCTAGGCTCTGATACCACCTTCTGTCACAACCCCTGATCCCTAAACCCCGGGAACGGGCGAACGTGATCACAGAGTTGGGTGGTATCAGTTTGTTTAGTCTCGCAGCGGAATTTCATCAGGACCGTAGTTAGGAAATGTTTATCAGAGTAAAACCACCATACTTGATATTAATAAATACATGGGCAAAACCCAAGTTTCTTATTACAATACATTTATAGGGACAAACCCTATTTTATTGAATTTAAAACATCGTTTATTAGGTAACTTTTATAGCCACATTTTCCCAAGCCTTCAGTGCTCTCCAGCTGGCTTTTCACTAATTGGCTGTTCACATTGTGTTACCTGTAACGCGTTTTAAAAACATTTGTCAGTCGGAAATACTGGTGAGTGAATCCCAGTTTAATCAAGAAACATTTTATCATTTAAAACAGTATTGAGAGCGATCACATTGTTTATTTCTACACAATTACTCATTCAGTATTTGCCACTCGACCGGATCTATGGCTATGGTCAAATTACCCATTGGCTAACTCGTCGTCCAATGGTAATGCACTGTCATTCAGACTTACTACTACTCGTAGTAAATTTTGTATACAAAACCCCATAATACCGGCAGTAATTGAAGAACTACAAAGACTCAATCACCGCTTAATTTCATAGTAAAACATTTAAGGTTTAGTAAAACATTACCAAAAACATTAACAAAAAGAGGATAAACTCACATTGCTGTCTTAGGCTTTTCGTAAGGATTTCCTGGGTATAATCTATAATTTATACAAATGTACATTAGTTAGTATCATAACCCTTTGAAATTATTAATAATACCCTCCCCGAGACGGTATTCCAACAACTACGTCGGGCAGAACCACGACAGTTGTTACGGAACCCTAAATCAATCGGGCAGCGTAACTATTATGAAACTGGGGTTATAATACTTACAACGGAGCAGAACCTCGCTAATTAGGGGTATAATTCCCAAATATTATGTCCCTACTACAGAAATTCGAGATTGAGATTGAAATGTGAGCGACGGAAATCGAAAACTGATGCCTGCTATTTATAGTTGTGATATTGAGTCCTGTCACGGCCCGCGTAAAAGACAAGGGACCCTTACGCGGCCCGCGTCAACATCAGTCAACACACTAGCTTAGCTGGGTCAGCTACTAGACTCGACACGATGTCGACACGTGTCAGCACTGGATGTCTCCGCGTTTCATGATCTGTCACGGCCCGCGTCAACTTAGACAAGGTCTTACGCGGCCCGCTTGAACTAAGGAAATCAGCGCGGTCAATTCTAGTCTTAATACGGCCCGCGTGAAGTTGAGATGAGGTCTTTCGCGGCCCGCCTCAACTTACACTTTCAGAATTTTATTTATTTTATATACTATAATATAATTAAGGCTCGGTTTTCACATACGGGGTATAATATAAGACATATTGGGACAATTTATAATATATTAAAGTGTCAAAATATTATGAGGGTGTTGGTTTTACCGAGGGTTGTTACACTATTCTTGATAGTCAACTTGTTAAGCTCGCGGTAGTTGATACACATGCGGAAACTATCATCTTTCTTTTTAACGAACAAAACTAGTGCTCCCCAAGGCGAGAAGCTTGGCCTGATAAATCCCTTATCCAATAGCTCCTGATGTTGCGTTGACAGCTCTTGCATCTCGGAGGGCGCGAGTCGATAAGGTTCCGTAGCCACAGGCGCAGCGCCTGGAACTAAGTCAATGTGGAACTCGACTTGTCGCTGCGGCGGCAATCCTGGCAAGTCTTCAAGAAAGACTTCAGGATAATCCTTCATGACTGGAATGTCTTCTAGCTTTGGCTCAGCGGCTTCTTTATCCACAATGTGTGCCAAGAAGGTGACACATCCTTTCTGCAAACACTTTCGAGCCTTCAAACAACTGATGATCCTTAGGGGTGTATCGTGCTTCCTTCCATGTACCACAATTGTTTCTCCATTCGCCATCAGAATGCGAATGACCTTCTCGTGACATACAATCTCTGCTCAGTTGCTTGACAACCAATCCATTCCCACTACCACGTCGAAGCTTCCCAACTCGACTGGTAGCAAATCCAGTGTAAACTCGTGCTCCCCAAGTTCTATTACGCAACCCCTAATAACTTCATTTGCTTCTACTAGCTTCCCATTAGCTAGTTCTATCGAATATGGAATGTCTAACTTACTGGCTACCAACCCAAGTATATTGTTAAATTCTAGCGATACAAAACTATAATCGGCTCCGGTATCAAATAATATAGATGCAAAGCGTTGGTTGATAGGGAACGTACCAGTAACTACATTTGGATCTTGGCGAGCTTCCCTCGCACTGATGTTGAAGACTCTTCCATGTGCTTGATTGAGCTTTGGGCACTCTCGCTTGAAGTGCCCCACGTCTCCACAATTAAAACAACCTGGTCCCCGACCATTACCGTTCCCATTACCACCTTGATTGTTATTTGCCCCACGGTTTCCATTACCAGCTTGATTCCCAAAATTTCCACGGTTTCCGTTACCGCCATTTCCTCCCTGAGGGCGGTTTCCGTATCCATTTCCTCCACGGTTGTTGTTGCCATAACCTCTCTGACCATTGTTGCCATGCCCAGTACCAACCCAACATGTTTCCTTCGAGTGGCCAATCTTCCCACAAGACTCACACTTCCTGAGTCTGCACTGGCCGGAATGATGGTACTGGCATGTATCACATTTGGGCAAAGCACCCATGTAACCCTTTCCCTTGACTTCAGCACCAGTCTTGACCTTGACTGGTGGGTTCACATCCTTCTTCTTGTTGGTGTTGCTGGTACCCTTCTTAAAGTTTGATAACTTCCTCTTGTTCTCGCCCGATGACTCCACATGAGTCTCCTTCTTTTTCTGGTCAGAAATTGAAAACTTGTTTAACCGGATAGCTTCTTCAGTCAGTGACACGCTCAGATCGATAGCCTCAGTAATTGTCGGCGGCTTTGACGTTGTTACCATACTCATAATTTGAGGCGCCAACCCCCAGATGAAACGCTCAACGCGCTTGAATTCCGGTGTAACCATATATGGTACCACGTGAGATAGAGCGTCAAATCTCTGCACATATTCGGCGATCTTCGAGCCGTCCATCTTGAGGTTCCAGAATTCAGTTTCCAATTTTTGAATTTCGGCCCTGGAGCAATACTTCTTACGCATGAGTTCCTTTAATTCATTCCAAGTCAAAGCGTATGCTGCTGCCTCTCCCAGAGTTTGGACTTGGAGATTCCACCACGAAAGCACTCCATCTATGAACAATCCGGAGATGTAGGTAACTTGCTGATCTGGTGCGCATTTACTCATTCTGATGACCAAATCGGTTTTCTCTGTCCATCGAACAAAAGCCACAGCACCCCCGGTGCCGTCAAAATTCAGTGGTTTACAGTCTAAAAACTGCTTAAAGGTACAACCTGTACAAGTAACGTCATTCACAGAAAGCATTAGAAAACGCACATGGAATATCCAAATGTAATGTAATGTGTCTCAAGCGACTTAAACATTACCATGGGGTGGGTTGTTCCTCAAGGTACCCCCGCTTGTTTCAGCGCGTGAGGCCTCGTGCTCTGCTATCGCCCGTGAAATTCGTTCTTGTAATTCGGCCTCAGTAGTGGGCAATCGAGTTTCCCTTCGTGGAGGCATTTTCTATAAGAAGATTGTATAGGTCAGGTCTTATGCGTATAAGTATGTAGTACGCGTATGTAATAACATTCATCAACACAAGTAAACACTGAATAATATCTTTTATCATTTGTAACCTCATGAATGTTATGTGTTTACTTACTAACAATCGCAATGTAAACAAGTAATTCAACAATGCATGTAATGAGAATGCTGCGATTGAGCTTTTCATATATCAAGACCACAAGTACAGTTTTACAAGTTTCACAATTGTATCATACATCAAAAAAGGACTATAGGGTCACATTACCCCTGTCCAAACCGTCTACCAACTACAATAATCAAAAGTCAAAAGGGTGGCCTTCAAAAGTCTTCACAATCACGGCTCAATAGCTGTATTCTCACCAAAAGTAGTCTATCTGCAGAAGGCCAAAAACCTCTAAGCAGGTGGTGGAGGAATGAAAAGCAAACGGCGCATACACGCTAATTCCTCCTCTAGAGTATGAACGAGATGCAACAAACAACTAATCTGCTGCTGTGATGGACCAGTACCAGGTGGAGGACGCGGGATCCTCTCTAGCTCAGTGACTCTACCACTCAACATATCCTGCTGGAGCTGCAGCGATAAAAGCAAATCATCCCTCATATAACCAATGTGGAAGGGATGGTATGGATTAGAAATGGGCATCGTGTTGGGCGAAAACCAGAGAAGTGGCTCGCCCAATGGTGCAGTAGCAAATGGAGCAGTATGTGTAGCAGGTGCAAATAGTGGTATGAACGGAAAGGTTGCTGACACAGGTGGTATGTGACCGGGCTGCTGACTCGATGAACCTTCCCCTGGACGGGGAGGAGGGATATCCTGAAGAAACGTGACTGGTAAATCTATGCGATGAACATCAGATACGTGTGGGTGAAACGGGGCAAAGTCAATGGGTGCATATGTGGGTGCAGGAGGGGGAGTAACCGGTCTAACAAAAGGAGGCAGGTCATCGTCGTCCTCGATCCACCCATTGTGGGTGAACGCATATCTAGGGTCAACCTGAGCTGTAAAAGGGGTGTGATCTGCGGGTGCAGGTAGTGGGTCAGGCAAAGGTGGTGCAACAACTGGTACATCAGCAGGTGCAGGGTCAACTGGAGCAAGCTCATGATCAGCGGGTATATCCAAGGGCAGATCCTCAGGAATGACAGGTGCATCAATGGGCTGCTCAACAGGAATAAAATCAATCTCCTGCTCAAGATCGAAATCAGGATCAACAGGTGCCTAAAAATGCTGCTCAACGGGGACAAACTCAATCTCATGATCGGGGTCAAAATCGTGTGGAAAGACAGGATCAAACTTATCCTCAAACTCAAAATCATGATCAGCACCGTGTGGAATATCTGGTGCAACAGACATGGCTGTGTCAGAATCAGTATCTGTGGGATATCGCTGTAATCCCAGTGCGTGTAAAGTAGAAGAGGACACAGACTCGTACGAATCGGGACCTGAATGGTCAGAAGGAGCCTCGACAACGGGAATCTCCTCATGTGGAACAGCATCGACATCATCGACTGGGATCTCGACAAGTGGAGCGACAACGGCATCATCGACTGGAGCCCCACCATCCTGGGCATCCTCAGGGGGACCCTCAATGAAAAGATCGATGTCGTTGTCAGACATAGCATCTAGAGGCAGATCCTCAAGAGGAACTGCAGCAAGAGGAAGAGGAGCAGGGATCGGAACAAGAGGTGGATCCTCGCCAGGAAGACCATCAGCTATCGGTATGTAATCACCAAAATCTGGCAAGACGAAAGGCTGAAAATCGTCAGTATCATCTGAAAGCATCTCTGGATCACTCTCCGAGTCGGGGATAGGAATCTCGGGTGCCGGGATGATCTCATCATCCGAAGTGATAGCCATGGGATCAATGGTGTCGGATGCTCCGCTCTCTGAAGAGGACATGGTGTCTGTAACAAATCAATCACAAGTATGCACATATATCAACAATCGTCAATTAAGCATGTAAGTAATAACAATGTAAGCACTTATGCAACCCTAGCCTTCCCAAGACTATCCAACCCAGCCTCTCAGACTGAACTACTTAGTCTCTCAGACTAGACTTCCCAATTTCTCAAACTGAACTACCCAGTCTCTCAGACTAATTTTTCCCCCAGTCTCTAAGACTAAACTTCCCCAATCTCTAAGACTGAACCTCCCCAGTCTCTAAGACTAAACCTCCCCAGTCTCTAAGACTGAACCTCCCCAGTCTCTAAGACTGAATTATAAACATAAGCTTTGAAATGTATGTTGTGCCTTATAAAAATGTTTGTTCCCTGGATCTGGACATTTTGTGTATGCAATGAAAACATGTTTGTGAAAACATTTTCGTGAGAGCCCCAATGATCATAGTCTAGACTCGAGAAAGAATCCTAGTTCGCTACGATCGAAGCTCTGATACCAAGCTGTCAAACCCTGACTTTTGCGGAAGCGTGGTTATTGGTGTGACTTCTTAATACCATAGAATTCAATCATAACAACGCTATATGATAGAAACATGAGATGTTCATCCTTTAATTAAGTTTAGAAAATACCACAACATACTTATCTTGAAAACATCGACACCAAATTAAGTTATAAACCATGACATGTTCAACTGAGTTCATAAAGACTCCACAAAAGACTTCAAATAAAACCTGAGTTTGGAAACATGTATCCCGTCCAGAAATAGGATACACCCCCTAAACTCAACAACCATGGATGACATCTTTTATTTAAACGCAGCTTGACACACATGCACACACCTGCCAGATCCACTAGTTCCCTGAAATACATGTAATTTGAAAAATCAACAAAATTTGAGCGAGTTCATGTGTGAGTGTATGAATAAACCTTTAAAGTATGTCTTGTATGTATGTATGTCCCTGGTATGTAGCAATAAGGAAAAAGAGATCACCAATGGGTTGCAAAGCCAATGGTATGTGTGAAATGGTGCAGGAAAACTCAAACCTAGCAAATTTGTACCGGGCCTCCGGCTAGAAGACATAGTCACCACTATGGGCCACCCTGGTCCCCATGGGTGTGGGCTCGCTACACCCAAATAGATCTATCACTCATGTCCCTCGGTCCTACGACGAGGATTAATGGCCTTAAGTGTTATACCCACCCTTCACATCATCTAGTAGTAACCCTTCTTAGCTAACCATACCATGTATAAAAGTTTGTAATAATTGTAACATGTATTTCACCCCCGAAGTAAAAAACTGAAAACAGTTAAAAGAAAAGGGAGACATGAACTCACAGTATCGCGTCTTCAGTACTGCCACTCAAAACTCCGCAGCAAACACGACTACCTAGAGTGTACTAACGTCTATTAGACGAACGGGCCATGCCTTTGCTTAGTATTTGCGTTTTGAGTTACGTTTCTCATGTTCCCAATTTTATTCCAAGTTATAATTACATTGTTACAAATAAATTATTTTAACTTTAAATTATATTTCATTTTGGAATAATTGTTTAGGCAATATTTCGTAACAATACTTCTCAAGTATTTTATTTTCGTAATTCCTTCCCAAGGATGGGATATCTTATACATGTATATTTGTTGGTGCATGCGTCTGTCGACTTCGTCTTGTATCGAGTCTTATATTGTATTAGATTAATCAGGGCTCGGAAAACGAAAAAATATGTCAAAGGGCTAGTTCAAGCGAAATTACTTAGTGTAATTCCACTTGAAAGTGACACATGGTTTCAAGCGAAATCACTAGGTTAATTTCGCTTGAACCTAATTCCGCTTCAATGTAATTCCGCTTGAGACATGTTCAAGCGGAATCACCTGCCCTATATATAGATGTTGCCTAATTCCGTTTGAGTCATTCTTGTGTGTGTGTTTTCCGACGGTGAAGCTCTGTCGAAGTGTCTACATATTTGTAATAGTATCAAAATCAATATAAAAGACAGTTTAAGTGTATATCTTGCTGAAATCAACTCATCATGTCTGTTTCCGCCTTTCATTTTGAGTAGAACACCTCTGATCGACTCGTTTCGGGTCCGTACACGATCCTACATGTGGTATCAGAGCACAGGAGGAGGAGTTCTGTAGTTTTCAGCTTGATTTCATCTCATTTTATTACTTCTACACTTTCTTTTCTCAATTGAACAACTTTTCACGGTCAAAATGATCTGAATTTCACATATCATAAGCGAAATGATGTTTTAACAAATCCTTGAGAAAATTGGACCTTAATTCGACTTAAATCTGCTAAAATTGATAATTTCGTTTGAAATTCAGATCAAATATGCTGACATCATACTAATTTCGTTTGAAATTGAACCTTATTCCGCTTGAATATTGGTATTCCGCTTGAAATTTCAAACGAAATCAGTGATTCCGTTTCATTTTGCTATTCCGTTTGAAACATCTCAAGCGAAATAAGTAATTTCGCTTCAAACGGTAATTCCACTTGAGTTGACATTCCGTTTGAAACTTCTAATTTTGTTTGAAGCTGGTGTGCAGGTAATCCCGCTTGAAAGGGTAATTTCGCTTGGAGTAATTCCGTTTGAAACCTAATCTCGCTTGAAAGTGTCTGCTTGCGAATTTTTTTACCGAATCATGAGTGAAGAATTTTACAACGCATTTGCAACATCCCTAACTACTCCGGCTACCATTGCTCAAAGCATGAAGTTGGAAAATGAAACTGGAACTATGCAAAAACCCCCGAAGCTAATGAGTATTGAGGAGTATTACGGTTGGAAAGATCGATTTGAAAACTGGGTTCAAGCTAATCATTTGAGATCTTGGGAGTGTATTTTGAAAAAGTATGTACTACCACGTACTGAATTGCGAGTTGAAAAACAATCTCTGAATTCAATGACAAAGAACGAGACATGTACAAAGCTGAAAAGATGATGATTAGTCTACTTCAGCAAGCTATTAAAGAAGACATCTTTGTATTGCTTCAACATGACAAAACTTCAAAATCAATTTGGGATGCTCTTAAAATCAAGTTTGAGGGAAGTGAGAAGATGATTAAGAGTAAAAAGGCAGTGCTTAAGAAAGAATTTGATCTTTTCACAAGTTTGCCAGGGGAAGATACAAATAAATTGATTGAAAGATATTGCCACTTAGTGCGTTCTATGTCGTTGTTAAGAATAACCAAAACTCAAGATGAATGGGTTGATAAGTTAGCTGATGCTTTGCCTCAGAAAGAGTGGGGAACGTTTTTGATGATATTAAAAAATACTGGGGAATATGACAACTTGACTATTTCGCAATTCATTGAAAAGATTGAGGGTCAAGATCTTGAACAGCAAAAGAATGTGTCACACCCCGACCACGTAGGACAACCAAACGTGGCGGAAACGTCGGGGAGTGTTGTAACAGAATCATTGTTTCATAACACATGGAAATTGAAATATTGTTTTATTGATTAAAGTGGTTACAATGTCTTGACAATCAAAGAAACATAACATAAATAACTAGTCTTGCATCTTTTATTGTCGCTAAGGCCCAAGTCTGCCTAAGTGTATCTTGATAAATCCTATGCATCATATCCTGAAACACATGTGAAAATAGGTACGTCAGCATAAAAATGCATGTGAGATACATAGGTTTATGAAAATAGGATTCATGACTTATTGTTTAAGAAAATGTTTAGTCATGAACCCTGTAATTTGCTTTGTCTTGTAAATCATTTGAAAAACGATAAGATCAGATGATATGTATAAATAAATGTAAGGTTAAATGAATAACCATGTAAGATGAGTTTGTATAAGATAAGTTGTTTGTAAAACAATGTATTGTGAAAAGTATGTTATTTGTATAAAATGTTATATGTCAAAATTGAAATGATTCAAATAACGCTACGATATGAGTACCATACAAACACTTATATATAGGAAGTACCAGCGGCGTATCCACCATGCTTATATCATATTACACACGCCTCGTTACTTAAATCACTTACTCAAACCAAACCAACAATGTAAGATGTCTATGTTTAAACCAATTGTCAAATGTATTGAATAATATACCAAAATGTTTATGTCAAGGTGTAAATCATGCAACGTATAACCAATGTTGAAAATGTTTATGTGTCAAATGTAAATCATGTAATGTGTAACCAAAATGATATGTATGGCTAGTGAAATGCATCAACTAAACCATAAGTGAAATGCACAAAACAAAGTATTGAAGTAAAACTTGGTTTAAATCAAAGTTATGTTTTGTGTAGTAAATGCATGCTATACTGATATAGACATTTATGCGGTATTGTGAAAATTCATACATCCAAGCCTTGCGACAGTCGGATAACCATGTAAAAATGGGTTATCAAAAGAATATGTATTCGAATTCGGTCATTCCTTACGTCCAAACAAACCCGAGATTTCAGGAATGGGATTTGTCAAGTCCTATGGTACCACTACCTACTACCGAGCGGCATGATCGGTGTTAATGAATGTATAGTATAGTTTAAACAAACCAAATGTCATACCAAAATGTAAGCAGATGATGAATAAGAAATGTACTAAGTATACAAAGCAGAAAAGTCATGTAAATCAATGTGCTAGCATGCTATCAGTTAACATACATAGCAGAAATGTAATGTAGAACCATGTACTAAGTATGCACATAATGGACATACATAGCATAAACTGTAATGAAATCATGTACTATAATGTACTAATGAACGTAGGAAGTATATGATGTGAAAACAGGAAAGCATGAAAGTAACAAGTAGGCACATGTGTTTCACCCCAAAACAGTTTGGAAAACAGTAAAAGAGGGGTCTATGTACTCACTTGAGATTGCTCAGTAGTCCTTGAGTAACAACCAAACATTGCTAGAGATCACGGAATCAAACGGCACCTAATATAGGTAACTATGTTAATAAACCGGACCTAAATCGGAGGATCGGATAGAATGATGGTTCGTAAACCAAACGAGTATAGAGACTCGTGTCATATGGTTTAACAAAGCCTACATACTAAATGAAACCTAACCTAAGTGCTTTCGACCCATTACGACCCGTTTAGGTAGCTTATGCTACTTTAACGCGTCGTTCGCGTGAAAAGCGTTCGGACCGCCTAACTAGTCCTATGACAAGTGTTATATGCCTAAACATGTTACATAATTAGTTATATGACAAAATTTTAGGTTACATATGCTTAAATACCAATTATACATGAAAAGGGTATTCTGGTAATTTACCTAAGGCATATAAACTACCTATCATACAACTACTCAAACGATGTGACCATAGGGTATAACCTTGGAAGGTTATTCCCTACCTACTATGGTCACCTAATGTGTTTGGTCGGATCCTAATGATCGACCAAATGGGTCTGGTTCGAAGGTATAAGTGATTTATTAGATCGCTTACCCTACGACCCTAGACAACGTGGTAATCAGTAGGCATAGTCCCAAGGGACTATAACCAACGTGATTACACTCACGTTGCGAAGTTCAAACGAACTTCGCATTGACCATAAACTGGTCAACGCAGAAAGTCAAACAAAGATTGACTTTCAGACTCGAAAAGACTCGAAAAGCAATAAAAGAACGAAAGAATACTTACGAAGGGTCCCCGAATGCTAATCTAGATCCAAATAACTCAGGTATGAAACAATGGTTCCAACTTAGAGTCTTTTAGATCAGATTCTAGTGAGTTTGAAGCAAATGGGGGTGGGGTATTTATAGTTTTCGGGTAACTGTTAAGATCGTTTCATGGAAACCGTGCTCAAATCTCATGCGTACACTTGTTGGAAAGTTAAGGTGACTAAAAATGGCCCCTAATCAGCTGAAAGGTCAAGTGTGAGTATGTGGTTGTGGATTAAACTGCTGAATCTGCTGATTAAGCGATCTTATCTGATCAGGGAGGTTGATGCGGCCCGCTTCAGAATACACAAAAACTCAGGCGGGCCGCCTGGAGCTTCTGATCAGAAAACAAGTTTCCAAAATGACAGTTTTGGTCCCTGTTGTGTTTTAAGGCCATTTCCGACACTTCTAAGGCCCGTAAAGCCAAATTTAAGGCCCTAAAATGATGCCTAAACATTGTGGACATGAAACATGCTCAAAAATATGTCGGATGTTAGTTCGTTTGGTCGTACGAACGCGATGTTCGCTTAATTACGACGGAATGCGCATAAGCGCGAAAAACGATCCAAATGACGCAACGAATGGATTTTTCTCATGCCAAACACTAAGATAAAATATTATAGTGCTTACATAAATTTTTGGATGTCCAGATGTATTCAGAACGTAAGTTATGCGCGAAAGTGCAAACTTGTGCACTTTTTGACACTTTTAGTCCCTGAATGACCCAAAAGTTTATTTTAGCACACCGAACCCCTCAAAGCCTATTTCTAAGCTATGTGAAGGATATTTAGGGTATGTTTAACTTATGATCATGTTCTGGAATGTCTGTTACAGTTCAGATTGGCATACTTTCGCAGTTTGTCAACTTTAGTCCCTGTAAGCGATTTAATTTGATTTCGGCATACCAAAGCGTTCAAAACTTATTTCTAAGTTATGTAAAGGTTATTTAAGGTATGTTAAGCCTATGTCACTATTCCGGAGTGTTTGTTGCATTAAACTGGTTATATTTACGCATCGGTGCGCGTATAACCTTCCAGAAAGCGATTTAGAGTTTGGTATTGAACAAAAATTGATATGTGCAAATGATACACATATTTTTACAAATCCCAAGTATGAAATATAATATTTCATTGGTTCGGTATTTGTTTGATGGCCGTGGAGGCACAGGAGTTACAGTCTCCCCTACTTTAGGAAATTTCGTCCCGAAATTTTATCTAGAGGAAACTTGTTGTGAGTTTGAAAACATGAAGTTGAAAAGATCGAACATCATTGGTTAGGGTTCTGAACTTCTAGTAACTTTAATAACATCATGCTTGCAATGTAAGAGGGATACTTATATACAAGTATATGAAGCGGCATTGGTGCGTCCACCGTACCTCCATTACATCGTTCTCATTTCGTTATTGTTGTCTGTTCTTACACATAATAAATCTTACTGTGGTTACCGTGCACTGAATCTCATAATTATGTACGCGTCCATAATTAGACAATTCCTTGCACAGTTCACACAGTCTATTTTATAATATGTAGGGTAAAACCAAATAAATAATCCTGTGATGAGTGTGACTAGACCGCCATAGAATCCTTTTAATTAAATCAATAAATGATCTAAATAGACTATCAAGGAGTCTGTTCAGCTACATCACTAGATGTCATTCTTTAACCAAATTGTGAATCAATCTTTTTGACTAGACCACTTAAGGGTCTCTTATGAATCATGGAATAGTACTATATAATCCAAGGGTCTTAACTATTACATAGAAGCCCATTAAGGATTTAAGGTAGTACCTTATTGAATATCCTACTACGAATCCCTCATATAAAGATATGAAAGATTCTACGAGGGTTTGGATAACTAATACCCAGAGTATAAAAACACAAAATGTATAAAAGAAAACACAAGATGCATAAACACATAGTCATATAACCACAAGGATTGTTTATCTAGATCTTTAATTTGTTAATTAGTTTTGCTAACAGAGTGCATGTATTTAAAGCGCACTAGGAATCCATCTCGTGGATTTCATTTGGTACTTTAAACATTATCACGAATCTAACTATAAAGATAGAAAGATTTTTTTTTTAAAGAAAAATTCGATTTCGATTATAAGGAACCGAAATGTTCGAATTTAGGTAACATAAGGAATCCAATCAAGGACTCTGGTTTGAAAGATAATCATCCATAAGGGTCTAAATGTGAAGATAAAAAGATCCCATATGGATTTTAGAAGTTGGAGATGTTTTGAAACCTTGCACTGGATGTGCTTATGTCAAAACATGAAGTAAGAATGCTTATGAAGTTGAGATGCTTGATATGTCAAGGCGACATATGAAGCAGAATTTGAAGGTTAAGTCAATGTATGAAGAAAATATTTTTGAAAACTATGCATGGGGTTCTTTTAAGAAAAATGTGTTTAACGTTTTTGAAACCTTATATATAATACTTTTGAAATCATAAAGTAGGTGTATTAGGTAGATATTTTTTTTTTACAAAATGTTTTAAAATCATGCGAGAGGAATTTTGAAATTATGTATAAGGTTTTTGAAAATATGAATAATGCTTTTCGAAATCATGCACTTGATAAGAAAATGTACTGTGTTAATATTGTTTTCAGACTATATGAAACATTTTGAAATTAGGAAGGTTGGTTTTGATAACATGGCCAATGTTTTTGAAATAACATAGACAATGCATTTAGAAAAATTGTTTTCAAACTATATGAAATGTTTTGTGATCATGAAGATTGTTTTTGAAATACTTGTACTGTATATGTTGAAAAATCAAAACGTAATGGGTATGAGATTTGGAAATACCCTTAGTTATTTAACCAAGGATTCAAAGGCACAGATGTGCAGAAGCATGATTACTCATAATGTCACTTTATTTTCTGTACTTTGTTTCTTAGAGTGAAACGAGTACTTAAAATTTTCGAGGGAATCATGAGCGATCATTTGAAAGAGAGAAATCACAAAAGTAGTTTGCAAGGTACATAGTTTTCTTGATGTAGGTATCATAGGAAAAGTCATACACACATGTAATTACACTTGTATATCAGAATTTGTGATCAACGATTTATTTATAAACAAAACAGATTGTTTCACATTACAAGAGAACAAAAGAACAAAAGCATAAGACAGCAACATCTCCTAGTTAGCCAACTGCTCATCCGTGGGTTGGATTTGCACTAGCAAGCTTTGGGCAATCCCTTAGGAAATGGCCCATCTCGCCACAGTTGTAGCAAGACCCTGGTGAGAAACGAGCTTGAGCATAGTTGGCTTGTGGTTGTTCTGGACCACCTTGGTTCGGGTTACATCGACAAGCACTTACCAGGTGACCAACTCGCCCACATGATACACACAGACGACATGGTAAGTGAGCTTGGTGATGCCCATTACATTTGTCGCATATTGGTGCCGTTCCCTTGTATTGCTTCTTAGCAGGTGGTGTTGCCACCCGGATGGGTCCTATTTGATTTGGTACTGCTGTAGTTGGGCAAACCCTTGCCGTATGACCTATAAGTCCACAAATTTGGCATTTGCGGCACTTCACACTAGTCTGATGATGAAGGCTACATTGGTTGCACAAGGGTGCAGTTCCGTTGTATTGCTTCCTAGTAGGGGGTTGAGCTGGTTGGTTGGGGATGGCTTGACCATTGTGAGCGACCATGGCGAAGTTCTGGGAAGCCTTTCGCTTCTTTGACTTCTTAGGGGATCATTCATCCATGGTCTTTGATTCCTTGATTGCTTTCTTGGCTGGTGGTGCTGTCATTTGGCTAGGTCTTGCCTGTTTTGGTGCCACCGCTGCGGGTTTCCTTGAAGCCTTACGTTTCTTTGGTTTAGGTGAAGGCTTGGCTTCTGCTTCCTTTCGTGGCTCTTGAGTGGCGTCATTGTTGAGACGAGACATAGCAATTCCCAATTCCACAGTCTTCAGAATCACTTCGCCTATTTGTTGGGCAAGTTTGGCTGTTTGCTCGGACATTTGGCCGTTGCTGAGAGGAAGAGACATTCTTGAAGAAAATGAAAGACATAGGAAGAAACAAGTGAAAGATTATTGGACAAATAAAACAAAATGACAACGCATAGAAATTGCGATAATTTGTTTGTTACCTAAGGCAAACAAATGAGACGGTGACTAATCAAAGTAAACAGGTCTTATTAATGTATCACTGAAGACATGCTCGCCTATAAGTGAACACTCATCCCAAGAATTCCCAGGTAAGCACAACTGGTCTCGCGTCTGATGAGATATATACGAAGTGCTTGCCTAGACAGAAAACCCAGAATACAGGCATTCACCCTTCCAGTTTGCACATGTTCACATTATAAGACCCAAACTTTGACGAGATTTTGAAAATTCAAAGGGGTTCAAAACCATATAACAGAGAGTTCAAAACCTTACAATAGAGGGTTCAAAACCTAGTAATCAATCATCCTAGAACAGATGATTAGTTTTCAAAGCGGTTTGGAAATTTATGTTCTTGTTGAGGTCGTCGCCTAAGGATAGGTGACGGTATCGTTTTATGACTAAACGCAAGTAAACTCGCGTTAGGGTCCTAAGAAGGTTATAGACTAGGTCAAAGTATTACTAATAACCTAATTCCCTATAACCATGGGCTCTGATACCAACTTTTCTGTCACACCCCGACCACGTAGGACAACCAAACGTGGCGGAAACGTCGGGGAGTGTTGTAACAGAATCATTGTTTCATAACACATGGAAATTGAAATATTGTTTTATTGATTAAAGTAGTTACAATGTCTTGACAATCAAAGAAACATAACATAAATAACTAGTCTTGCATCTTTTATTGTCGCTAAGGCCCAAGTCCGCCTAAGTGTATCTTGATAAATCCTATGCATCATATCCTGAAACACATGTGAAAATAGGTACGTCAGCATAAAAATGCCTGTGAGATACATAGGCTTATGAAAATAGGATTCATGACTTATTGTTTAAGAAAATGTTTAGTCATGAACCCTGTAATTTGCTTTGTCTTGTAAATCATTTGAAAAACGATAAGATCAGATGATATGTATAAATAAATGTAAGGTTAAATGAATAACCATGTAAGATGAGTTTGTATAAGATAAGTTTTTTGTAAAACAATGTATTGTGAAAAATATGTTATTTGTATAAAATGTTATATGTCAAAATTGAAATGATTCAAATAACGCTACGATATGAATACCATACAAACACTTATATATAGGAAGTACCAGCGGCGTATCCACCATGCTTATATCATATTACACACGCCTCGTTACTTAAATCACTTACTCAAACCAAACCAACAATGTATGATGTCTATGTTTAAACCAATTGTCAAATGTATTGAAAAATATACCAAAATGTTTATGTCAAGGTGTAAATCATGCAACGTATAACCAATGTTGAAAATGTTTATGTGTCAAATGTAAATCATGTAATGTGTAACCAAAATGATATGTATGGCTAGTGAAATGCATCAACTAAACCATAAGTGAAATGCACAAAACAAAGTATTGAAGTAAAACTTGGTTTAAATCAAAGTTATGTTTTGTGTAGTAAATGCATGCTATACTGATATAGACATTTATGCGGTATTGTGAAAATTCATACATCCAAGCCTTGCGACAGTCGGATAACCATGTAAAAATGGGTTATCAAAAGAATATGTATTCGGATTCGGTCATTCCTTACGTCCAAACAAACCCGAGATTTCAGGAATGGGATTTGTCAAGTCCTATGGTACCACTACCTACTACCGAGCGGCATGATCGGTGTTAATGAATGTATAGTATAGTTTAAACAAACCAAATGTCATACCAAAATGTAAGCAGATGATGAATAAGAAATGTACTAAGTATACAAAGCAGAAAAGTCATGTAAATCAATGTGCTAGCATGCTATCAGTTAACATACATAGCAGAAATGTAATGTAGAACCATGTACTAAGTATGCACATAATGGACATACATAGCATAAACTGTAATGAAATCATGTACTATAATGTACTAATGAACGTAGGAAGTATATGATGTGAAAACAGGAAAGCATGAAAGTAACAAGTAGGCACATGTGTTTCACCCCAAAACAGTTTGGAAAACAATAAAAGAGGGGTCTATGTACTCACTTGAGATTGCTCAGTAGTCCTTGAGTAACAACCAAACAATGCTAGAGATCACGGAATCAAACGACACCTAATATAGGTAACTATGTTAATAAACCTGACCTAAATCGGAGGATCGGATAGAATGATGGTTCGTAAACCAAACGAGTATAGAGACTCGTGTCATATGGTTTAACAAAGCCTACATACTAAATGAAACCTAACCTAAGTGCTTTCGACCCATTATGACCCGTTTAGGTAGCTTATGCTACTTTAACGCGTCGTTCGCGTGAAACGCGTTCGGACCGCCTAACTAGTCCTATGACAAGTGTTATATGCCTAAACATGTTACATAATCAGTTATATGACAAAAGTTTAGGTTACATATGCTTAAATACCAATTATACATGAAAAGGGTATTCTGGTAATTTACCTAAGGCATATAAACTACCTATCATACAACTACTCAAACGATGTGACCATAGGGTATAACCTTGGAAGGTTATTCCCTACCTACTATGGTCACCTAATGTGTTTGGTCGGAGCCTAATGATCGACCAAATGGGTCGGGTTCAAAGGTATAAGCGATTTATTAGATCGCTTACCCTACGACCCTAGACAACGTGGTAATCAGTAGGCATAGTCCCAAGGGACTATAACCAACGTGATTACACTCACGTTGCGAAGTTCAAACGAACTTCGCATTGACCATAAACTGGTCAACGCAGAAAGTCAAACAAAGTTTTACTTTCAGACTCGAAAAGACTCGAAAAGCAATAAAAGAACGAAAGAATACTTACGAAGGGTCCCCAAATGCTAATCTAGATCCAAATAACTCAGGTATGAAACAATGGTTCCAACTTAGAGTCTTTTAGATCAGATTCTAGTGAGTTTGAAGCAAATGGGGGTGGGGTATTTATAGTTTTCGGGTAACCGTTAAGATCGTTTCATGGAAACCGTGCTCAAATCTCATGCGTACACTTGTTGGAAAGTTAAGGTGACTAAAAATGGCCCCTAATCAGCTGAAAGGTCAAGTGTGAGTATGTGGTTGTGGATTAAACAGCTGGAATCTGCTGATTAAGCGATCTTATCTAATCAGGGAGGCTGATGCGGCCCGCTTCAGAATACACAAAACTCAGGCGGGCCGCCTGGAGCTTCTGATCAGAAAACAAGTTTCCAAAATGACAGTTTTGGTCCCTGTTGTGTTTTAAGGCCATTTCCGACACTTCTAAGGCCCGTAAAGCCAACTTTAAGGCCCTAAAATGATGCCTAAACTTTGTGGACATGAAACATGCTCAAAAATATGTCGGATGTCAGTTCGTTTGGTCGTACGAACGCGATGTTCGCTTAATTACGACGGAATGCGCATAAGCGCGAAAAACGATCCAAATGACGCAACGAATGGATTTTTCTCATGCCAAACACTAAGATAAAATATTATAGTGCTTACATAAATTTTTGGATGTCCAGATGTATTCAGAACGTAAGTTATGCGCGAAAGTGCAAACTTGTGCACTTTTTGACACTTTTAGTCCCTGAATGACCCAAAAGTTTATTTTAGCACACCGAACCCCTCAAAGCCTATTTCTAAGCTACGTGAAGGATATTTAGGGTATGTTTAACTTATGATCATGTTCCGGAATGTCTGTTACAGTTCAGATTGGCATACTTTCACAGTTTGTCAACTTTAGTCCCTGTAAGCGATTTAATTAGATTTCGGCATACCAAAGCCTTCAAAACTTATTTCTAAGTTATGTAAAGGTTATTTAAGGTATGTTAAGTCTATGTCACTATTCTAGAGTGTTTGTTGCATTAAACTGGTTATATTTACGCATCGGTGCGCGTATAACCTTCCAGAAAGCGATTTAGAGTTTGGAATTGAACAAAAATTGATATGTGCAAATGATACACATATTTTTACAAATCCCAAGTATGAAATATAATATTTCATTGGTTCGTTATTTGTTTGATGGCCGTGGAGGCACAGGTGTTACAGATTGCGAGGATGAATAATCCGAGTGGTAAAAAAGATGTCAAAATGTATTACAAAGGCAGTATTCAAGAGGTAGAAATGAGTTCGAAAATTCAAACTACTTTTAGTGCTGGAAACTCATCTGGAACTGTTGATCAAAATTCAAACAGTAGCAGTGGATTTTCTTCATATCCAAGTGTTAATCTAAAGAGTTCAACTTCAAGTTTTCATTCTCAAAGTTCAAAAAGTGGAAATTGTTGTGTGATACAGTGCAACATTGCATTGAATCTTCCAGATGGTCAAAGTTTTTCTAAAGAAGTTGCAAAAGATCACATGGCGTTACTTGCAACTGTGCTACAATCCTATGAAGGTTTGGTTGCAGGGAGGATCAGAAATCCTATGCTGACAAAAGAGGATTACGATCAGATAGACGCTGAAGAGATGGAGCTCATGGACATCAAATGGTGCTTAGCTAGTGTCTTAAGAAGAGCTGAAAAGTTCAAAATGATTGAAGAAATGATTTTTTGGATGCACATGTATCTACTTTGGGTTTTGATAAATCTAAAGTTACTTGTTTTCGATGCAGGGAGAAAGGTCAATTCAAAAGAGAATGCAAAAATCAGGAAGCGAGTGGAGCAAAGAATCCTTTTGGAAAAGATGATTACTATCGGAAAGCCATATATCAACAAGTTGTTCATCAACCATATCAACAAAAAGAAACACAAACTGCTCATGGGAAAATGATCGAAGATGCAAATAAGAAAGCTTATTATGGTATCATTAATCAAGATGATCAAAAATCTTCAACAAATTTCAGTTTGGACAAATATATTCCAGCCAATAGTAAAGCATGTTTAATAAACCAAGATGATGAGAAAATGGCTGCAGGATTTAGCTGGGATAAGTTTGTGGATGAGAATGGAGAGTTTAAAGCTTTCATTGCAAAGATAGTTCAAGAACCTGATTTGTTTACAGAATGGATGAAATCGATTGGTATTCATGAGAAGAATCAAGAAGAAGAGTCCGTTTCATCCGATGAAAGTTCAGAAGAAGCAACTGTTTTTAATCAAACATCATCTGATTCTGGTTCTTCAGATGATAGTTCTGAAAAGACATTAAATTTTGATCAAACACCATCTGATTCTGGTTCTTCAGATGATAGTTCTGAAAAGACAATCGATTTTGATCAAACACCAACTGATGACAGTAGTGATGATGAGAAAGAAAGACATATTAATGTTGCAAAAACTCATTTATCTCCTGAAAGTTTTCAATTTTATTTTGCAGATCGCTTGGAGAAGCTGAAGGAGAGACGAGCAGCAAAAGAACAAAACAAAATGAAGTGTGAAAGTATTGATAAAAAGGAAGAGACTGTTCAAAATGAAGAGATTAAAATTGCTGAGAAGATTGTTGAAGAGGAGAAGGTGAGTGAAGTTGAAAAAGTTGTTGAAGTGGAGAAGAAATTCATCGAAGTAGAAAAGATTGTGGAAGTCATCAAGCCTTGCTCAAAGTGCTTCGAATCTTGCAAGCAATGTGTAGAAAAAGATGAGAAATTGGTTGAGCTTGAAAAGATGAAAGAACAATTATTGTTCAATCTCAATTATGTGAAAGAGTCGTATGATGTGCTAAACAGAACAGTAACTGGTCTACAGAAGACTAATTCATAAAGAGAAGATGCGTTGACTATGATGAATGCTTTGATGATGACAAAGCAGAAGGCGATTAATCATTACATTGAAGAATGTGCAAAGTTGCAGTGGGAGTTGGAAAATGAAAAGATAGAAAATGAAAGAATCAGACGGTTATTACAGAGTTATTCTAGTTCTGATTATCTCATTGATCGAATTTATCCAACTGTTGCAGGTTTTGAAGCATTTCAAAATGATGAGAAGACAAAAAGAAGGATACTGGTAAGAAACAGAGTATTAGTTATAACAAGTGTCCGCCTCCGATTTGGGAAGGGTATTCTCCTAGAAAACCGAATGAGGAACAAGTCGAAAAAGCAGTCAATATAAAGTTAAAGTCCGATATAACCGATGAATTACCAAAAAACATTGACGTCGTTTTTACGTCGTCTGATACTGATCATGAGTCCGAGTTAATAAAAAAGGTGGTTGATCAGGTGTTGGATACAGATGAGGAGTCGGAGTTAAAGTCTGAGTCAAAGTCCGAGTCTGGGTGTTCAAGTTCGTCCGTCAAAAGTTCGAGTTCGTCGGTCAACAGTTCAAAGTCATCGGTTAAACGGGTTTACAATAAAGAATTCCTGTTATTTAAATCTAATTTGATTGACGAATCAGTCAAAGTGGCATATACTTTGAAAGATTCAGACAAATTATATTCTGATGAGGAATTTCCAATAAGAAGTGTTAATTTTGAAATGATCAAAAAGGTTTTCAAACTAACAGAAATTAATATTTCTGAAATAAAAGATGTAAATATTACTGAAAAACCTAAAAAATACACTTCAAGAGTTCAACAACGGTTAAACAAGAAAAAATGTTACGGTTCTGGTTCTGGTTTTCAAAAGAAATCAAACCATAACGGTAATTTCAAAAAGAAAGGTCTTGGATTTATTCCACCTGAAAATTATAAAAATAAAAAATATGTTCGAGATTTTAAATCAAAAATGATATTTGTTTCAGGGACAAGCTCGGAAGAAGAAGCAAAAAGCCCATTCTGGAAGCAATCAAACAGAGAATTCCTTGCCAAGAAGCAAGAGAATGTGAAGAATGGAGCTAATCAAAGAAAGGAGACAAGAACCAAGAACTTGTTACAAATGCAATGAAGCTGGTCACATTGCATGGAACTGTTCTCAAGCAACAAAAACAAAACAGGAAGTCTCTAAAAAACTTAAAGAAAAAGTTGTTGAGGAAATTAAACCACCAACTGAAAAATTCAAAATTTTTGAAAATTCAACATATGAAGTTGGTGAGTGTTCAAAAACACAATTTTACAAAAAGAGAGCCAAGAATGACAACCAAGTGTGGGTCGTTAAGAAGGTTCATGAGGATGTTAAAAAGTTTGATATGAAAAATGGCGATGAATCTAACTCCACAAAGTTAGACGAGCCACAGATTGAGGTTAAAGAAGAAAACTCTGTACCTCCAATGGATGATGTTCATTTTCCACCATTGAGGGCTAAAAATTTTAAACAAAAGGTTGGAAAGATTGAGATCTCAAATCAATTCTATTCTGAGAAGAAAGAATTTGATGTTGAGAAAGTGTTTAATGGAAATGTTAAAAAGATTTTTGGAAAAATGGTTGAGGGTAAGGTTCAAGGGGTTAAAGATTTTTATGCAACAAAGAAGGCAACTTATAACCCTACTGAACAAGAGTTAAGATCACCCAAGGCTGGTCAGGCTTGGGTGGATACTTTCTTTACTTGAAAAACCTGACTTACCGGAGCTCCCAGGTTGATAAGCGTGGAGCAGGAATCGGCATCATTCTTGAATTGTTTGGTTGGTAAATCTACAGGTGATATCTTTATATTGTTATATTTTGATTTACAAGTGTTGTTGATTGACAAGTGAACCTACTAGAGGTTGAAGAAGGTTTTCACTTTCAAATGATTAATCAAGGTCATTAGGTTGAACTTGATTTGATCATTCCTACAAGTCTTTGAGAAGACAATGTGATGAATGAAACCCCATACCTACAAGTGGTTCGTAAAATCAACAAAACTTATTTTCCAGAAAAATCATTTTGGTTAAAACAAACTTAAGTGTTTCGAAATCATAATGAGAAAATGTTTTGTTGTCAGGGGGAGTTCTGATTGTTTATGCCAAGTGGATGGCGGATTGAAGCAATTCGATATCGGTTGTCACGTTGTTTGTATAGTTTGTTTTCAAATTTCCTTTAAATGATTTTGAACTTTAGGGGGAGTAAGAATTTCAGAAAATTCAAAAACATTTGAAAATTAGAAAAAGGCAAAAACATGATAAAATGCAAAAATGAGTTTTGTTGTATAAAAGAGGAAATGATAGTACATCAGTGGACTATCACACCATGCTAAAGAATTGGAAAGTTAAAAAGTGATAAACGGTCTCACTGATGATGTGCCAGTAGGTTTTTACACATTTAATAGATTGTGACCAGATATAAACCTAAATTCAAACTTGCTTATATCGTGGGGAAACATCTCTCGGATATATGGGTAACCCCCGAAATCTTGTTTGAAAGGTCCCTCTTTCTGAGATACTAGGTCTTTATGCTCAGTGATATATGGAGTATTATCCCGGGACTTCTGATTTTGCGGAAGCAATGGCCTAGTCCCCGGAGAATACTTTACGCTTGCTTGAAATATAGACCACCCTCAGCATAAAAAATGATGAAACATTGAAAAAATATGTAAATCGTGTGCTGTTGAAGAAAAGATCCTTTAAAGGGGACCCACCAAAAGTCGAAGCCGTCATCTCTCTGTTGAACGGAAGTTCTGACCTGAGCTCTCACGGTTTTTCGCAATTTAACCCCTTACAGATATCATCTGTGGTATACTCACCTGTAAGAGTGAATATTGGGATATGGATACGGGAGTATATTCTGAGGTGGGACACGCGATTAAGTTTAAGTTCTTAAAACATTAATCTCATATCTCGAAACAATTGAACTTTGTGTGAGAATTTAAGTGGATCAGTATACTGACAATCTAAGTGAATCGTTTAGAACTTAAAATGTTTAAAGCTTAACGGTGTTGGTGATTTGTCTCCAAAACTGATATGATCCTCTTACACAAACTCACAAAAACAGTGTCTGTAAATATTTCTTTACTGCATTTCTTTCCATTCAAAAATCCAAAAAGTTTTTTAGTGTGTTTTAGCATAAAATTTTGAAAAATTCAAAAAGATTTTCGACAACTGATGTTGGAGAGCTGATTTTCAAAATTCCAAGTGCTAAACATGATGAGCATGTGGTCGGGGGGAGTGTGTGTCCAAATGAGAAAAATATTTTGAAATTTTTGCCTACAAGTGGTTCATCAGAAATTATCATTAATAAATCATTCTGGATTATTTTGAAACAAAGTTTGGATAGATAAATTTGAAAATTGTTAAATTTGTTGAAATTTATTGTGAGGTAGAGAATGTGCAAGACTCTGAGTGATAGAGAGCCAGGTTCCGATACCTGAGGACTCTATGATTTCGACAAGCCAGACTGTGATCCCAGCATATCGAAAGGGGGAGTCTGAAGACACCTAAAGGAAGGTTATCTGTTGGTGCTGATGAAGTGAGAAAGAGATAAAGTTTGAGGATGCTTACACGGTCAGATACTTCAGAGAGCGATCAGACTGATAAAGACTGAAGACGTTGAAGACTCGACACTTAAGACTCGTCAACATTCGAGGGGGAGTCTGTTGGTGCATGCGTCTGTCGACTTTGTCTTGTATCGAGTCTTACATTGTATTAGATTAATCAGGGCTCGGAAAACGAGAAAATAGGTCAAAGGGCTAGTTCAAGCGAAATTACTTAGTGTAATTCCGCTTGAAAGTGACACATGGTTTCAAGCGAAAACACTAGGTTAATTTCGCTTGAACCTAATTCCGCTTGAGACATGTTCAAGCGGAATCACCTGCCCTATATATAGCTGTTGCCTAATTCCGTTTGAGTCATTCTTGTGTGTGTGTTTTCCGACGGCGAAGCTCTGTCGAAGTGTCTACAGATTTGTAATAGTATCAGAATCAATATAAAAGACAGTTTAAGTGTATATCTTGCTGAAATCAACTCATCATGTCTATTTCCGCCTTTCATTTTGAGTAGAACACCTCTGATCGACTCGTTTCGGGTCCGTACACGATCCTACAATATTTGTAATTTCCAAAAAAATATATTTCTAAGTCTCACTTTAGAAAATATATTTGTAAACTCATTTTGTCCCAAAAATAATGTATTGTCCAGAAAATATATATTTTCTCAAAATTCATATAATCTTCTAACTATACTAGGAAAATATATATTTATTTCCCAAAAATAATATATTTCTCCTTGTCCAAAAATAATATTTACCAAAAATATATAAGTAACGGTACTGTTTTGGATAGTAAATTTCACGGTACTTTGTTAAGTTATATTATTTTACCCTAAAACAATATAACCATTTCACCAAGTATTCAAATAATCACACAAGTGTCTTAATATGTATATATTTTCTAAATATATATATATTTACCCATTTTTATTTATAAACACCAACCTCCAATATTTGTATTTTTGTTACAAAAATTATGGCAAAGTTTATATCGAAAACTTATGATCAAAATATACTTGTAAATACTTGTTAGAAAATATTTTTCTAAGTGTTTATATTTTTAGAAAATTTTGCCATAGTTTCCCCTAAAAACGGAGGTGTCCATGCTATTAAAGCATATCATTTTCTTTTCAAAAATCATTACAACAATCAATAATTGATCATTAAACAACTTATACTTCCCAAGTGCAAAAACTATACAATTTACATAACCTCATGAACTTGAACTTTCGCAAAAACTCTTAGTAACTTGGGTGTTTAGTAGGTTTAGTTACCCCTTAAAGTGCGTTTATTACTTTACAAATCTCATTCTTAAAGAAACTAGGTGTTTACAACTTGCAAACATATTCTACAAAAATGTTTATTCATAACATCTTCTTGTTTCTCTAGTATCTCTACACTTGTTTTATCACCAAAAATAGTGTAGTTTTAAGTAAGAATCAATTTCTTCTAAAAATCATATTTTGAACTTGGTTTTCTTGGAAAATCATTCGTAAATCTTGAATCTATAAGTTTACTAGCTTACTTGTTTGTAATTTTTCATGAAACCATTTCATTTATCAAGTTCATGCTCATGCATGAGGATGATCTTCTTGTGTTAGCACATAATCATCCTTTAACTTGCTAGATCATGTGTTTAATCACAATCTAGCAAGCTCCTTATGATGATCAACATCATAATCTCAAATAAACAATAACAAGCATTATACATATACTTAAACAACATTATTTCGTCCATATATCATCATATGTAAGCTTCATGTTCATGATTCAAGATTATGTCTTTTAGGGTTCTTGTGAGTTATAACATAATACATCTTTTTAACAAATCAAAATTAGAAGTATCAAAGGGGTGTGAGAATCTTACTACTAGCTCTAAGTTAGGGAAGAACACAAGAGAAAAAAATGATGAAAATGGTGGGTGAAAGCAAGCAAGAAAGATTCTTCAAGTTCCACAAGCTTCAAGCTTCTTTGATCACTTTCTAACACTTTGAAATGAGCTTGGAATGGGATGAATGAGGTTGGATGATGGATGAAAATGTGGTGGTGATAGCGGCACTACTTAGGCCGAGAGTGAGAGATAGAGAGTGAGAGAGATGAGTGAAGTTGTGAAGAATGTAATGATCTTGTATCTTCCTACCATACTTATAATCATGTTCCCTCAATATCTTGGCAACTAAATCAAGCAAGATCTAAATAAAATAAGTATGAAATCTAGAGGTAAGGTGGTGATCTTGGTGGGGTCCTTTTGATCGTGAATTCCATGGGGGGTAAATGTAATTTTTGAATGGTAAATTAGATAATAGTTGGAGGTTAAGTGATAAGTCTAGTGTTTTAAGTGTATGACACATTATATAGTGTGTTAGGGTGTTCGGGGATCATAACTAGTCCAAAAATAATTAAACAATGTTTCTAGCAATATTTTGGTGTTCCGGATAATGTCCGGTTGTTCAGTTAGATACCGGTTCGTTAAAGTGTCAAGCTATTCCGTTTAATGATCTTTATGTTACTTTTTGTGACACTTTTAATTCCCGACACTTAGGAAAGCATTCAGGACCATTTAGTCAATTTTCTGCATAATACTAGTATGTTAAAAGCTGAATTTTGCAGAAAAATGCAGAATTCTGCACTATATGTGGGTTTTAGGCACTTTCCGGCACTTAAACTATCACCTAGTGACGCAGTTTTATGGTCCTTACTTCCCTACACACCATACTAGTGTAGTACCTTGTCCCTGGCCCATACTGGGTCTCAAAACACTGTCTATCTATGTACTGAACCCCGTCAGCATATTCCTGCTTTATCCGTTAACTGTGCTATCTGTGCTTTGTGCATCATGTATGTCAATATAGTTTGTATGTGATAATGATGTGACATTATGTAATATGTGATGCACATGTAAGTATGATGCAGTAACCAGAAAGCAGTTAAGTAATTCAGCACAGTCATTAAGCACTTAATTAATATTAATTAATTGTACGGATACCTGGATTTATGAGGGTTGTCACACAATACACCCCATTTCGACTTCAAAACACCAAAAGCCCGTTTGACATCTTTTCTTGCCATCTCGCGTTGCCTCTTGAATTTCTTTTCGTCTACTTCGTGAGGGTATGGGATCAACTTCACAAACACGGATCACGCAGGGTAGATGTGCCCGTGTCTTGAAGTTATGCCGAAACAAATGTTTCGACATACAGAACCTATGCCGAAAAATATCGTCGTTGTATTTCGGGTATTCGTCAAAATAATCCGCCATGAGTGTCTCATGCCCCACCTCACGTTGACGTTCAATATATCTCCTTCGATTAGATGTGCCCGTGTCTTGAAGTTCGGCTTCTTCGATGAGATTTTGGAAAAAAAGAATGCTGCTATTAGATGAATCGTCGCTACTATCGGGTGAAAAAATAACGAGAGTTCATCCGCCATTTTGTTTTGGAATGATTGGGTAAATGTTTGGTATTTTTTGGTTTGGTTGGGGTATAAATTTGAATGTATTTAGGGATGATTTATGTTAGGTATTTATAGTTTAATTTTAAAAAGAAAATGTATATATTTTTATTTAAACGGCTATATTGCCTTTGGTAAACATCCCCAACGGTCATTTTCGATGCCTTTATCGATCGGTAAGCAAACACCGAACTCACCTCACCGCGCGGCAAAGGAGGTTGGCGGCGGTGTGCTCGAGCGGCAAAGTGAGTTTGCCGCACCCCTTTGCTGCCCACACTGTACACCCTAATATAGTTGATGGTTGACGGTTACGGCAGTTATAACCGCCACCTTTCATGAAGGGTTGCAATATTGATTGATTGCGCTTGTTCACCTCCAAAAATATAAATTGATTGGGTTAGACTAGGATATGAAAATTCATAACAGATTTCATGTTTGTTCTTGATCTTTCAGAATTTTCCGCCTGAATATTCGTATATATTAGCGAAATAATATAATCTAAAAGTGTTCACACGATTTTAAAAAATATCCAAGTTATCACGAATCACAACACGAGTGGAGAAGCAACCGCACAACATAATGGTGAGCTAAAGGGGCCGAGATCATATTAGTCTGCGACTCGGAAGATATCACGCCTTGCGTGGTTTAGTTACAAACTTACAATGAGTTTAAATTTATAAAAATCATACTCGTAGCATTCATAATCTGTGTGCTTTAATGGATTTGTTTCGAGTTTGACTTTGACTTTGAATTTTTGTAACGACAATATAACCAAGAAAATTCCATCCAGACATTGGGAAGAAGGGAAACTACTTGTAACACCCCGTGTTTCGGAAGTCAAAGTCAAAGTCAAGGTTGAAGTCAAAGGAAGAAAAGATTGCTAATTGCGATCTGCCTCACCTTGCTCAATTCCTGTTTTGACTTCTTTGACTTGTAATTAGTCTACTTTATTATCGCCTTAGTTGTATTATGTGGAGTATCTATTAATAATCGCAATTTATCGCATGAATTAATCGCTTTATCGCTATCGCAATCGCACTCGCAACTCGAATGACACATTTTGGTTATTGTTATACATGTGTGTGTGCCTTATGTGTTACTTGTGCATGTTTATTTATGTTATGTGTGGTAATCAATCGAAACGCAATCGAACTCAATCGCAACCGAATCGCAAACGCTAAACGAATACGAAATAAGGATGATTGTATGTTGATATAGTAGTTGGGATTAAAAGTAATTTGACTAACGAATCGAAATGCTCGCAATCGCAATCGAAACGGCAAAACTAGTCGCACCGAACACTCGAACCAAGCGACTGATCGATCAGGTGACCAGCCGATCGACGAGCCGTTCGATCGAGCTGCCACTCGATCGGACAAGCTGTTCGACCGGGCTACCACCCGATCGACCAGCTCATTTCCACTTTGGGAAACCCTATAAATACCTCCTGTCCATATCAAACTTTCCACTTTTGCTCTCTGACGTCCGACCAGTGTTCTTGCTCTCCTTTTCCTTCGATTTCTCGCAATTCCGGTAAGATCTCAACCTAAATCTTGTACATCTTTGATCTACACTTGATTCTAC
This sequence comes from Helianthus tuberosus, assembly GCA_030545235.1. NCBI lineage: Eukaryota > Viridiplantae > Streptophyta > Magnoliopsida > Asterales > Asteraceae > Helianthus > Helianthus tuberosus. The sequence goes on from JARYGA010026437.1 coordinate 348,438, forward strand.
ACCTTTCTATCTTTTGAATTATAACTTTTAATCATGAAATCATCAAGATTCAAGGTGTTCTAGGATGACGTCATCATGTGTTCTTGAGAACTTCATGTTTTGGCCTCAATCCACCAAGAACAACTTAGATCTAACCGATTTCCACATAAACAAACAAAGATCTTTCCTAGATCTAAACATATTCACAATGAAAAGGATTGAAAGATGGTTTTTCAACTCTTTTACACTCAATGCATACAAAACCGATAGGATCGGAGCTTGTGCTGACTTACTACTCATTCTTGTGGTTGTGTTGGTTCAAGATCTGGATTCTATCCACGAGACTACCGATTTTGGCTTAAACATGGAACACCGTCTCGAACGGTTAACTCGACGGATTTGTGTGATTCCAGTCCGATCAGGGGTACCAAGTATTGACAAGGTTTTGTTGCTTAATACGTTGTCAAAGCGTCTCGATAAAATGACAAACAATCAAAACAACCAAGTGTAGGACGAACAGGTCGACCAGGGTGGAGTACCATCCGATCGGACTGCTGTCCGATCGAACAGCCAATCCGAACGACTGGCCAATCCGAATGACTTGAACCTTGGTCCCACATTAGTTTTCAAATCAACTCCCAAGAGTTTTGGAACACCGAACGGATTGTCGTCCGATCGAGTTACCACTCGATCAACCGACCATCCGACTATGTGATGTTTTGAAACTTCAACACTTAAACAATTTTCAACATGTTCAATGCACAAGGGATGCCATCCGATCAAACAACCGTCCGATCGAGTGACAACCTGCTGTGAACTTGTTCTCACTGAAGTGCCCAACCTATCGGACTGTCGCCCGATCGAACGGTCGTTAGATCAATCGACCTGAAAGGTAGAGATACTTCTATGTTTTCAAAATGCTACAACAAAAACTTCAAAAGTCAAGCCATCATACACAAACACATCCTTCTCAAAGGAAGAAACAATCCACTCGAAAGGTCACCCGATCGGATGACCATCCGAGCGGACTGTCACCCGAATGATTGGTTGTCCGATCGGACTACCATCTGATCGAACTGCTGATCGACCCACTATCATTTGTTCCGTTTTTACGCATCGCTTATCGTTATACTATCAATCTGTTCAGGCTAACCCTACTCTCTAGCGCTCCCTTCAATCCATCAACCGTTGTGAGTATACTCGATCCCTTTTTGCTTTACGCACTTTTGGGTGTTACATACGTTACTTATTCTAAATCACATCAAACACACTACATAATACTTTACGCTAACTGTTACCGCATATTATACGTGACTTAATGGATGCTTGTTTGTTATGTTTACACATGGAATGCTGTCTACCTGCCTTAGCAATGATAGTACTATTAGTTTGGACTCAGCACCTGTTCACTCAGGGGTTGTTAAGGACAGTTACCTACATGGCTCACAGTGGTGAGTATGTATCGCGAACTGCCTTGGGCAGTCAACCCGCAGTCATTGTTATCGATAGGTTCATGTCGATAACTAACATACCTCATTTCACACTGTGTACGTGCTGGTTATGCGTAACAATTTCGAACTCTATATGCTATTATTAAACTTGTATGCTCACCTTTACACTATGTGTGTTGACCTTTACTTTAACGTATGTGACAGGTGCTTAGGATGCTTATTTGCTTAGCTTGCTGTGAAATCGAGGCTAGGGAAGACCTAGGCCAACAATAAACAATTATCTGTAATAAAAATCTGAGTTGTCGGAACAGAACAATTTGACTAGATCTTTTCTGTAATAATTGTATTATCATTTATGACATGGTATGGGACGTGTTGCTTTAAATACTTGGTAATTATAGTTGTTATGGAAACTTCTGGACAATCTGTTTCGCTCAGTGCCACGCCTCGATGTTTCCGCCATCTGTTGGGGTGTGACAGATTGGTATCAGAGCCATAACTATAGGGAATTAGGCAAGATACGACCTAGTCTGGGTTGATGTCTTAGAAATGACCTACTCTATAGTTAGGAACCAATAAGACCAACTTGTGCATATCCGGTAGGGATTATGTACGAGCTTGCTGCTATTTCTCACTATCCTCGCCTGCACAACACTATCACTGCACTTTAGCCTTCAAAGAATGGACGAGCGATTAGGCTGAGATTAGGTGTGAAAACCACGAACTCTCGACCAACTTGCTTGTTCGCCTCGCATTTTCATCTATAAACACGAGAATTTGCGTTGAACCAGGAGTGAAATCCATACTTTGATGCATAATTCTCTTTTATCTTATCAAAACAGGAACAAAGTTGTTAAGTTAGGGGTGAAACCCGAACCTTGACGACTTATTCCAACCTTTACTTGGTTTTACAAAACTCTCGCCAAAGTCTCGACGAACTCCAGCGACGTGAAGTCACAATATGACTGAAAAGATGCATGCCAAGCCCAAGATTCGAGGCAAAGGCACAATCCCTAAAGTCAAAAGGTGTACAACAAGTCCTTAAGAATAGTCTAATCACTTTGGATAGTCAATGTCAAATAGCCGCAGACGATCTAATTCTCGATTTTTATATGTCTCGATTCTGAGCCGGCAACTGTTGACTCTGATGGTTCGTCGACTTTATGTGTTTATATGTGAGTTTACCTGCTTGTGTTTTAATTTTTGGGAATTTACTCTATATCCACTAATGCTTTGATCGACACACATGACTCGCACTGCATTTCTATCTCAATACGCTAACAAATTGTTACCATCCATGGAACGACTTTACACCACGTTAATTATTATACTACTACACGCTTATGCCATACTACTCGCTATGTTATTCGTGATCGCTATATTCGAATGATTGCGGACTTTGAATGATAGGTTTCTATATTCTGACTGCCTCTTGTGAATACATGCGTATGTGCTTCTGTGTTTCTGTGCCTTACGTGCTTATGTGCTTCTGTGCTTATGTGAATCTGTGATTATGTGCCTTTGTGCGTACGTAATTATACGTGTTCCTGAGCTTTAGTAGTATTAGGATTGTGAGGTAAGATTCGATTATACTGTGTTGAGTTCTGTGGCGATGTCTGTTGGAGACAATGTCGTCATCTGGATCTCGCGCTACTCGAGATGCTTGCCGAAAGCAAGCAGACAAACGCCTCACTACCATGATTACTAAGCAAATGGCAAAGGTTGTACCCCAAGTCGTCAGTGAACCGTACGAAAACATGAGCAAATCATCTGAGGAATCCAAAACTGAGACTCCCAAAGCTGCTTTCAGCTTCAAACAGTTCAAGGCATGCGGACCGAAAGAGTTCACCGAAGAAGAAGGCCCCTACGGCTTTGTTTCAATGGTTTGACTCGATCGAAGTCACTCTGCGACAGAGCGGATGTCCTGATAATCTCCGCACACTGAACGCGACCGGCATCTTCCAGTCCCGCGCTCTAGACTGGTGGACGACCGAAAGAAACAAGTGCGGAAATGATGCAGCCTATGGTCTGTCATGGGACGAGTTGAAGAACGTTATTCTCAAAGAGTTCTGCCCTCCCCATGAGCGCCAGAAGCTGGAGGATGAGTTCTGGCACATTAAGCAGAAAGAAGGTGACAACGCCGCCCTGACTGGTCGCTTTAAGCAGCTCAGTATCATTTATCTCGATCAAGTGAAGACGCCCGACATGGCGATCAAGAAGTACATTCGAGCTCTACCCGACTGTGTTGCGGATTTTGTGCATGCCGCAAAGATAACGACGATCGAAGAAACTTACTTGCTTGCCGCTGAAATCAATGACAAACAGGTGAAAGCTGGTTTTTGGCATAAAACACTAAGGAATTTGCACCAAGTCACTGCCGCACCAACCGCTGAAACAACCGCCGCTCAATCATCAAGGTTCTCACGCCGCAAGAAGAAGAACAATAGCAGCAGCTCCAGCAAAAAGAACTGTGCTGTCACCACCACTGCTGCTCCACTTCAAGCCGTACCGGCTCAGTGGCAGTCTCAGCACCGATCAGCTCCAGCAGTCTATGCACCGCCTGCAAAGCGCACATACACAGGCCCCCACCCTGCCTGCCCAACATGCACCTATCATCACCCTGTGGGTCTCGCCTGCCATTTATGCGCTCACTGCAATATGTACGGCCACTTCACTGCTAACTGCCGTACTGGTCCTCGTCAAGCACCAGCTCCAGCCACTGTTCATTAAGTTCTGTTCCCAGCCCCACAAGGCCAACAAGCGGCTCAGGCACCTGCGGTCAATGCCCGAGTCTGCTTCGCATGTGGTGATCCCAACCACTTTGCGAACATGTGCCCGAACAGAGTTGTAACGCAAGAGCCTCAACAACAGCAGCAGCAACAGCCTCAGCACAGCAACAAGCTGCCCGCGCCAGAACTTTCAACATCAATGTGCGCCAAGCCCAGGCTGACAACAACGTGGTTAATGGTACGTTCCTTGTGAATGGTATTTATGCATCGTGTTTGTTTGATACTGGAGCCGATAATTGCTTTGTGTCGTTTGAATTCGAGAAGCTCCTTAGTCATAAGCGCTCCCAACTCTCCTCGACGTTAGATGTCGAAGTTGCTACCGGAAGAACTATCGCCGTTAGTTCTGTTCTTTGTGATTATACTCTTGAGCTCAACAATCACATTTTCCCAATTGACCTTATTCCAATGCAACTCGAAAGTTTTGACGTCATAGTAGGCATGGACTTTCTTCGCGAAAACCATGCTGAAGTTGTATGCTTCGATAAGATGATTCGATTCTCGCTCACAAATGGTAATTTATTGTGCGTTTATGGTGAAACTGCTTCGAAAGGTCTCAAGCTTATGTCATGTGTCTAAGCTAGCAAGTATCTCCGCAAGGAATACAGAGCTTTCTTGGCTAACATTGTAGTAGCGGAGAAGGAAAAAAAGGTAGACGTGGTGTAAACGAGGTTCCAGTGGTCCGAGAATTCCCTAACATTTTTCCTGAGGATCTTCCCGGACTACCGCCAAGTCGTGATATCGACTTCCGTATCGACCTCCTTCCTGGAGCCAACCCTGTTGCCAAAGCTCCTTACCGACTCGCACCGTCTGAAATGCGTGAACTCTCCAATCAGCTCCAGGAATTACATGAGAGAGACTTTATTCGCCCGAGCACCTCTCCTTGGGGCGCGCCAGTCCTTTTTGTTAAAAAAAGGATGGGTCGTTCAGGATGTGCATCGACTATCGGGAATTGAATACGTTAACTATCAAAAACCGCTATCCCCTGCCTCGCATTAATGATTTGTTTGATCAGCTACAAGGTGCTACGTGTTTCTTAAAGATCGATCTACGTTCAGGCTATCACCAGCTACGCATTCAAGAGGAAGATATACCCAAAACCACTTTTCGCACTCGATACGGCCACTATGAGTTCGTTGTTATGCCTTTTGGTTTAATCAATATACCCACGGTTTTCATGGATCTAATGAATCACGTGTGTAAACCTTATCTCGACCGCTTCGTCATCGTGTTCATCGACGATGTCTTGATCTATTCTAAGTCGAAGGCCGAACACGCGCAACATCTACGTTTGGTTCTCGAGTTACTCGGGGGAATCGACTCTATGCCAAGTTCTCCAAGTGTGAATTTTGGCTGGAGGAGGTTCAATTTCTGGGTCACATTATCAATAGTCAAGGCATTCACGTCGATCCCGCGAAAATTAAAGCCGTCAAGAGTTGGATTACACCCAAGAACCCTTCTGAAGTCCGTTCTTTTCTCGGACTAGCGGGCTATTATCAACGATTTGTTGAAGGATTCTTAAAAATCGTTGTGCCGCTTACCGCTCTCACCCACAAAGACAAGCCTTTTGTTTGGGGAACTGAACAAGAGTCTGCTTTCCAAGCCCTCAAGCACATGCTTTGCAATGCTCCTGTTCTCACATTGCCCGACGGAAACGACGACTTCATTGTCTATTGTGATGCTTCCAACCTTGGTCTTGGATGTTTCCTCATGCAACGGGACAAGGTTATAGCTTACGCATCTCGTCAGCTCAAAATCCACGAGAAGAACTATACAACCCATGATCTCGAGCTAGGCGCAGTTGTTTTTGCGTTAAAGATTTGGCGACACTACCTGTATGGTACCAAGTGTACGATCTTCATCGATCATAGGAGCCTACAACATATCTTTGATCAGAAAGAACTTAACATGCGTCAACGCCGATGGGTAGAACTTCTCAACGATTACGACTGTGAGATTCACTATCACCCAGGCAAAGCAAATGTCGTTGCTGACGCACTCAGCAGACGGAGCTATCTGCTCAGCATTCGTAATACCCAAGCCCAATACAATCTCGAGACCCTCATCCGCGAAGCCCTGCATGCCTGTTTTAATGAGCACACTTTAAAGAATGAAAGAATCTACCACGATGGAGCCCAGCTTGTGAGCAAGTCGAATGGGATATTCCACTTTCTAGACCGAATTTGGATCTCCAAGAGAACCAGTTTGTGATAGACTCTGATGGACGAAGCCCACAAATCCCGGTATTCTATTCATCCCGGTGCCGACAAAATGTACCAGGACCTCCGCTACAAGTACTGGTGGCCTGGAATGAAAAGGGATATCGCTCTCTACGTTGGAAAGTGCCTGACTTGCTCGAAGGTCAAGGCTGAACATCAAAGACCCTTAGGCTTACTCGAAAAACCCCCGATCCCTATGTGGAAGTGGGAGAGTATAGCTATGGACTTCGTAACAAAGCTTTCGCGCACGCCATCAGGTCACGACAGCATCTGGGTTGTTGTTGACCGCTTGACCAAATCAGCTCACTTTTTGCCTATACGGGAAGACTACAAAGTAGAACGATTAGCCCAAATCTACACCAATGAGATCATTTGTCGACATGGGACGCCTTGCGACATCATCTCTGACCGTGATGCTTGGTTTACCTCGCGACTGTGGGAAACGTTTCAAGCGGCTCTCGGTACTACGCTTAATCTGAGTACCGTATTCCACCCGCAAACCGACAGTCAGACTGAAAGAACGATCCGTACTCTTGAAGACATGCTCCGTTCGTGTGTCATAGATTTCGGTGGTAATTGGGATGCATACCTGCCGTTAGTCGAATTCTCGTATAACAACAGTTATCATTCCGGCATTCAAATGGCACCATTCGAGGCTTTATACGGAAGAAAATGTCGATCGCTTATTGTGTGGCACGAGATCGGTCACTCGCAATTAACCGGTCCTGAGCTATTGCAAAAAACGACCGACAAAGTCCTCCAAATAAGAGACAACTTACTGAAAGCTCGGAGTCGTCAGAAAAGTTACGCCGATAGACGACGCAAGCCCCTTGAATTTGACGTTGGCGACTACGTACTCCTAAAGGTATCACCTTGGAAGGGTGTGGTCAGATTCGGCAAGAAAGGGAAACTAGCGCCTCGATATGTTGGACCTTTTAAGATTCGGGAAAGGATCGGAGAAGTCGCCTACAGACTCGAACTACCGGAGGAACTTAGTAATGTCCACCCGACTTTCCATGTATCAAACCTCCGGAAGTGCCTGGCTGAGCATGATTTAATTGTACCTCTCGATGACCTCCAAGTAAACAAAACACTTCACTTCGTGGAGAAGCCTGTCGAAATCATGGATCGCCAAACCAAGCAGCTCAGACGCTCACGCATTCCCATTGTGAAAGTCCGATGGGAAGGAAAATGAGGCGCGGAGTTCACTTGGGAACTCGAAAGCGACATGGAGGCGAAGTACCCGTAGTTGTTTGTTACGGCTTCGGCCTAATTTTGGGACGAAATTCCCTCAACTAGGGGAGGCTGTAACACCCCGTGTTTCGGAAGTCAAAGTCAAAGTCAAGGTTGAAGTTAAAGGAAGAAAATATTGCTAATTGCGATCTGCCTCTCCTTGCTCAATTCCTGTTTTGACTTCTTTGACTTGTAATTAGTCTACTTTATTATCGCCTTAGTTGTATTATGTGGAGTATCTATTAATAATCGCATAGTAATCGCTATTTATCGCATGAATTAATCGCTTTATCGCTATCGCAATCGCACTCGCAACTCGAATGACGCATTTTGGTTATTGTTATATGTAACAACCCTCATTAAAAGTCCTATTTATTTTATTATTTTATCCAATAAGAAACCCTAATTGAGACACCCAAGTGATTCTGCATAAACCCTAAAATTTTCAGAACAATCAGAATCAGGATCAGGGCCCCTAAAACTCAGGGGGGGAATTTTCTACTCGAAGATTATCCTTATAAGTTGTTATAAAAATCGAATTTAATCATTTCGTCAACTCAGCTAGCCTACACACACACGCGGCAAGCCTATAGTGATTTCGTGTCCCTTACGGACCGTAAGGGATAAGGCTTACGGTCCGTAAGCGATGTCAATTTTGTGTATAAATAGCAGGCATTGGCACTTGATTTCTGGCGTTCGTTCGAAGAAGAAATTCGTTATACACTCCGAGTTATAGTAGAAACAGTCTCAAAATCACTAATTAGTATAGCGGGGTGCTGCTACGATACAGGGTATTAACTCAATCGCTGCTACGATTCAATGTCCGATCGATTTAAACTATCCGACTGGATGTTTAAGCGCTATCCTTTGTCATTAGTCGTGATTCCGACAGGATGTTTGAGTACCACCTGAACTCGGGGAATACTCTGTCATTCGTTGTGAGGGTTTTAATCTCGTGAGTTATCGTAAATGCTGTATTTGTTACTTACCTAGTTCGTGTGCACTAGGTTACAAGGCTAATCAATAGGCTAAGCTTTGCCTGTATAAATCTGCAATATATCAAGGCTTATCTGTAGATTAAACTTTGCCCGTATGAATCTGCATGCTTATAATGTGAGTCATTCTCTTTTTATCAAATTACTTTCAAAAGAATGTTTATTTTGAAGGTTATAATTACAGGGATTAAGTCTTTGTAATCACCAATTTACAGCCGGTATGTGGGGTATTGTGCACAATATTAATTTCTCACGGGGTTAGGCTAATAAGCCCTAACACAGGTTAGGCAAATAAGCCCTAACAGTGATATACGTCAACATTGGGGCAGCCAATGGCGATATGACCATAGTCACAGATCCGGTCGAGTGACAAATACTGTGGGTAGTTGGTTTGATATCAGAAACATTGTAATCGCTCTTAATACTGTAAATTATAACAAACAGGTCATTTTATTAAATAGAATGAACTCACTCAGTATTTCCCGCTGACAAAACCTTTTTCAAACATGTTTCAGGTAATTACAGTAGATTGGAGTAAGAGATGGATACGGCACTAAAAGGCTTCAAGAAGTGACTTATTTTATTAATTAAATCAAATTAAGAAATATTGTTTTTATGTAATCAAATTTATCTTTAATAAAGCTACCTTTGTAAAACATGGGTTTATCCCATCTATTTAATAAATAAAATCCGGTGTTTTCTAAACTCTGATATTTTTCCTAACTCAAGGTCCTGATGAAATTTCCGCTGCAATATTTTTCATAATAATCACCGGTACCACTGGGCTGTTCGCGGCTTCCGATTCCGTTCAGGGTGGGTCGGGGGCCGTGACAGAAGGTGGTATCAGAGCCACTGATTTAAGCCTTTAGGTGTTGTGATAATAATACCTAAATTTATATAAAAGAGTTAGGAGATTGCTATTAACAGGTAGCACACATGATAGCATTTAGACTTGAACTTAAGAAAAGATGCCATAGTATAAAACTTCAAGATAAGCTAAGTACTTATGTGAATAAAGTATGATGAGTTTTGGTATGCCATAAGAATGGTAATTAGAATATTGCAAGATATGATAAATAAGCTATAACACTTAAATCTTGCTTATTGATATTACTTGGGCTAGAATAAGATATGTTACGGGAAATACAAGTTTCCTTGGTTCTGGATAAAAGCCCTAATAAAAGAGGCACTTTTGAAAAGATACTATTTAGGGGAAATAGAAAATTTTCTCCGGCAAGACTTGGTATGGTGTAGCAAGACTCTCCAGTTTGTCCGGATATACTGAGGTTACCTCTCCGGCGCGAACCGGATAAGACGAGGTATATAATATGTCAAACAAGTGACAAGATTTCCCTAAATAGTATCATGATCTGATATCTGACTCGTTTTTGGAAATATGAATCTGTTAAATACATTGACCTGATAAATGGTATGTTTATTTCAGCATGTGAAATATGTGATTATATAGATAGGTATATCTATAAGGAAATCCAAAAACCATAAGGATTGACAAATTGAAATAAAGCACAAGCATCTGTGTCTAGACTTCTTTATCAGGAATCTCTTTTCCATTATTTCGTTTGATCATCTACCTCGTAACTCGTGCGACAATATAAACTATTAACACAAGAAAGAAACATGTAAAGTTGTACTAGTGCACAAGAAAACACATGAAACTTAAATTATACATCCACAGATGTTGAAATATATCACATACGACTTCCAAGGCAAGACCTTTGGAAAATATAATTGGGCACGACAACACCAATGCTAATTCTGTCAGTAGAAGAATTATTAATCAAAAAGAAACACTTTGCCACGTGATTCTACAAACTACCTGAATCTCACTGAGGTACGTTGGAACAATATTTCACAACTATCTGTACACAGTCTAATCAGATTCATAATTATTATCACTACAAAACGAGTCACATACCTTTGCAAACTCCCCTATTTCATTTTATTCGACATTCCCTGGTAATGTCACTTAACAATAGTTATCACACGAAATTCCAGATAGAAGTTCTTATATTTCTTTCGTTGAAATTCTGACTTCTGCATATAATAAATTGACTTTCGTGTTTCTATTTCCTCTAATGGTCATCATATCATGAGGATTTCTTTCATAATAGTGAATATTGATCTATTTCATTTCTTGATAAATCCACACATGTACTGTTTGTTGCACATGTGGTTCGTTTGATTCTAATTTGTTGTTTCATTTAAAACTCAAATATCATTCCGCGTTTTGCACTGTGAACCGCATTATTACAAAACGATAACCCTTTGATATCGAGTCAATAAATTTCTTAAGAAACTCAATTTCCTTTAGCATACATAGTTTTTGTTGTGACCATGCCCGAACTTTCTTATTAATACATAAACTTGTTTTGTTCAAAACAAAATCAACTATTTGAACTTTCTCACATTACATATTCATTTCAAAATCCCATATGATGGATTGAAGCTATCATATTCAAAATAGTACCAACAAGCATTTCAATTGTTTTGCTTGGCCTTTTACTTCACTGAATTATTTCTTTAATTACGATCACCATGTGATGACATTTTAATAAAATTAAAGCTTGCATTTAATTAATTATTTATTTATTTATATCAAATCCGCTTTGTTGATTTATTCTATAAAAACAATCTTAACACAATCGTGTGCTAAGATAATGATACACAAATTCATGTCTTATTTCCGTGTATCTCTTAATAGTTCTTACAGCATCAATCGAGCATTTCGTAATATTTATTGCTTTATTATCATCGTTAATCGAAAAACATTATTTAAAAATAAATTTAATTAATTATATATAGAAATTTACATAAGTAAATACCTAATAAGTATGCCTATATTTAAAATTCTTTTTAAACAAATTGAGGTGAAGAATTTATACTTTTATATATATGTATAAAAATTTATGTTGAGGTATACTTTCATTTAAGTTTATGTTTAATAATTTTATTATTAATAATAATATATTAATAATAGTAGTGTTAATATTATTTTTAGGTACTAGGATTATTGTCAAGGGCAGGTATTGGATAGCCTAGCCTTAGTTAGGCATGGACTGATCACCTATGCTTAAACAAGGCAGTACTAACCAATATCCAACCATGATAATGACTAGTTAATATATATAAACTAAGTCATCATACTTATTTAGTAAATTTTAATTATATATAAAAATATTTTACTTTGTACTGTAAGGAGAAGACATATTTTCATAAAACAATACAATAATTAAAGGGACGAATAAAATTATATAAATAAATTGTCTATCATATGTTTGTAAAGAAAATGATCATATAAGAATAATACGGTAGTCATCAACTACGTCGGGTTAGGGGAACATTGTAATATATAAGAATAGTCTCCGTTTTCATTTATTTACAACATTTATAAATACATTGACAACGTTATATGGGTTCAAAATGAAAATAAGTAATCACATAGAATCAACCCATTAAGTGTTATATATTTACAAAATATTTTACAAATACTTTTGTACAATAAATATTTTTACACCTTTATTTTACAACTTTCATTTAACGTTATAAATAATAGTGATTTCTTTTACAAAATAATAATACTAAAATATTTTGTAATGTAATAACTTCATTGCGGTGTTTTGTAATATATATTACATAGTAAATATAAGTTATTTTACATAGTATAGTAAAATACTAAAATAATATTTATTTAAAAGTGGTAACCATTTACATATAGTAAAAATGCGTAACAAATAATATATTACATAGTATTTATATTTGATATGTAAGATACGGTTCAGACAGGAACACAAATAATATATATTACATTTGCTTTACAAATATAATATAATGGTTGGTCATGCCAAACCAACTTATTTATATTTTGATCTCTAGAACATAGTATGAAAAATATAGTCACTAATAGTGTACTATCACATTGTTTCACAATTAAACTTGGAACTCTAAACAATGATACATTAATTTTATTGTCTTTTGATGTATCTTTGCAATTCACTCATCTCAACACTTTGATTTTCTCAGATCATAAATATTTTACAAATCATTTTTCATACTTTTATTTCATTTTGAACCTGTTGATTCTAAGTCTTCCTCCAATTGCCAATCAAAGTAAGCTTTCTTTTGACAAAAACTTTTTATTAATTCTAAAAGTCCTTCACATTCATTCTAAAATATCTATTGATCATATATCTTTTTGCTTAAACCTAGTCACCTTGGAAATTATATCATTTCATCTCATCCGTTTGTCATCGATTTCTTGAACTAATTCAGTTGAATCATTGAATCTTACCTATTGTACAACTTGTATTCACAAAATTCGATATTTTAATTCTGTGTCATCTACCTTAAATATGACATAAGTCTAAAAGAAATATCATAACCCAAATCTCGAGGACGAGATTTTATTAAGGTGGGGAGAATGTAACAACCCTCATTAAAAGTCCTATTTATTTTATTATTTTATCCAAAAAGAAACACTAATTGAGACACCCAAGTGATTCTGCATAAACCCTAAAATTTTCAGAACAATCAGAATCAGGATCAGGGCCCCTAAAACTCAGGGGGGGTATTTTCTACTCGACGATTATCCTTATAAGTTGTTATAAAAATCGAATTTAATCATTTCGTGTCCCTTACGGACCGTAAGGGATAAGGCTTACGGTCCGTAAGCGATGTCAATTTTGTGTATAAATAGCAGGCATTGGCACTTGATTTCTGGCGTTCGTTCGACGAAGAAATTCGTTATACACTCCGAGTTATAGTAGAAACAGTCTCAAAATCACTAATTAGTATAGCGGGGTGCTGCTACGATACAGGGTATTAACTCAATCGCTGCTACGATTCAATGTCCGATCGATTTAAACTATCCGACTGGATGTTTAAGCGCTATCCTTTGTCATTAGTCGTGATTCCGACAGGATGCTTGAGTACCACCCGAACTCGGGGAATACTCTGTCATTCGTTGTGAATCCGATGGATGTCTAAGTGATTGCACTTTGTCATTCGTTGTGAGGGTTTTAATCTCGTGAGTTATCGTAAATGCTGTATTAGTTACTTACCTAGTTCGTGTGCACTAGGTTACAAGGCTAATCAATAGGCTAAGCTTTGCCTGTATAAATCTGCAATATATCAAGGCTTATCTGTAGATTAAACTTTGCCCGTATGAATCTGCATGCTTATAATGTGAGTCATTCTCTTTTTATCAAATTACTTTCAAAAGAATGTTTATTTTCAAGGTTATAATTACAGGGATTAAGGTGCTGTTTGTTTTTTGTTAAAAGAGCTTCAGAACCGCTTTTGTCTTCACCAAGCAGACCACGCGCAGACATAGGGCTCTGAAGCTTGTTTGTTTTTCAGAAGACAATTCATTAAAAAAGCACTTCATAACCTCTTCCTCGGGCAGATGTTGATTTACCTCTTCACAATATCTCTTCTCCTCTTCCAAAGACACAACTCAAGAAACCCTATCCCTTCTCCTTCTCCATTCACGCGACCTCCTCCCCTGCTCCTCCACCTCACGCCGCCGACCTCCCCTCCTCCACCTCACGCCGCCGACCTCCCCTCCTCCTCCACCTCACGCCGAGCACCACCTAGCCGAGCACCACAGAGCCGAGCCTACTCCTCCACCTCACGCCGCCGTCCTCCCCTGCTCCTCCACCTCACGCCGACCTCCCCTCCTCCTCCACCTCACGCCGAGCCGAGCACCACCGCAGTCGTTCCCCTTGTATCTCCACTCATCCTCCAATCTAAAGGTATGAAGATCTGAATTTATTATAAGTAATGTGTGATTTGTTTTTGCTAACAAGATCTGAATTAGACTAATATGTTCTTGCTAAATTAGACTCATGTCATTATAACAAGATCTGTTCTTTGAATTTATTATAACAAATGTGTGATTTTGCCAAATTTATTCGCCAAGTTATTATAAGATCTGAATCATGAAACTTTTGCCAAATTTCTTTGAAGTTATTATAAGATCTGAATCATAACAAATGTGTGCTTTTGCCAAATTTCTTTGAAGTTATTATAAGTAATGTGTGATTTATTCTTGCTAACAAGATCTGAATCATGAAAGTTTTCGTAACAAATGTATAAATTCAGCCAAGATCTGAATTTATTCGCTGAATTTATTATAACAAATGTGTGATTTGTTCTTGCTAATATATTGGCTGAAGTTATTATAACAAATGTATAATTTTTGTATGAAAGTTTTCGTAACAAATGTATAAATTCAGCCAAGATCTGAATTTATTATAACAAATGTGTGATTTGTTCTTGCTAATATATTGGCTGAAGTTATAATAACAAATATATTCGCTTTCGCTTCGCTTAGCTTATGTTTTGATTGACATGATTAGTAGAAATGTGAGAGAAACAACAATGGTCAAACGACCATCTAAAATGCTTATTAGAGACTTGCATTGAAGAGATACACACGGTGGGTAGAAAAGGCTTGAGTTTGCATAAAGACTCGTGGAATAAATTAGGAAAAGTTCTTAAGGAAAAGTTTGGCTTGGATTTAACACAAAAACAAATGAAGAATGCATATGATAATCTAAAAGCCAAATACGTAGGTTGGGTGTATTTGAAAAACAAAACCGGCAACATATACAACCCTCAAACAAATACTTTTAGCTTAACGGACGAGGAATGGGAAGAATTTAAAAAGGTATGTTCATTTATATAAATTTTAAACATAATTCTAAAAAAAAGTATATAACAATATATATTTTTTACTTTGGGTTTAGGGGCATCCGAAGGCTGCATCATTGAAGACAGTTCCATTGCCTTTTCCAGAACTTTGTGCAGAATTGTTTGATGGAAATACTGCCACTGGAAATTGCAAGTGGACCTCAACCCAAACAACATCCGGGGTTGGATCTTCTTGTCATCGTGTCCAATCACTTATGATTATGGACACCCATTATCATGACACACAAGATGATGCCGGCACTTCTGAGCCTACTCCAGAGCCTACTCAAGAGCCCACTTCTGAGCCTACTTCCGAGCCCACTTCCGAGCCCACTTCTGAGCCTAATCCAAACAAAAGGGCCAAAACCTCAAAATCATCTATTAACCATGATGATTTAGCATGTGATATGCAGAAGGCTCTATAGGTTTTGATTAAAGGCAAATAAGGGCCAACAGTTCGTGAGTGTTCTGAGAAGTTAAAGTTGGTTGGGTTAGACCCGGTAGATCCTATATTCTTAGCTGCTTTTCACATTTTTGGGGTGTCCTCTGACATGAGAGAGGCGTGGATGGCATTGCCAGAAATTCCCGAGGTCTTAAGAGGGTGGATCGGAATTACTGCAAAAAGTTTAGGCCTGATAAAGTAGTGAAGACCTTATATGCTTAACACGACTGCTAGGTTTTTGTTTTTGTTTGAGACATTTTATGCTTTTTGATTTTTGTTTATGTTTGAGACATTTTATGCTTTTCGTTTATGTTTTAGACATTGTATGTTTTTATGTTTGACATTGTATGCTTTTCGTTTATGTTTTAGACATTGTATGTTTTTATGTTCGACATTGTATGCTTTTGGTTGATGATTGTATCCTTTGGTTTATGCTTATGCTTTTGGTTTTTTATAATTGTTAAAACAGGTTCATAATGGATTATAATAAGAAATTACTTCTCGTTATTCTTATGTACTTGTATGTCCGGTTTTTTTGGAAGAGAGGTTTAAAACGAGTGCGAGACAATGATTCGCGTATGACGGGACATAAATACACGTTAGAGTTATTGACAGGAAATCCCAAACAATGCATTGATCTTCTACGTATGTCTCGTGAATCATTTGTCCGACTATGTGCACATTTTAGAGTAAATTATTCGTTAGAGGATAGTAAACATGTATCGGTTGAGGAGAAGATGGCTATGTTTTTTATGATAATCGGTCATAATCAACGATATGTAGTTATCAAGCATAGATTTCAACACTCAAAGCAAACAATTCATAAATATTTTTATGAAGTGTTGGATAAAATGATGCTTTTTGCCAAAGAAATGATAGTACCAACTTCTTTCAATCCTAATCCAAACATACGGGGACATAACAAGAGACTACGACGGGTTTTTAAAGGAGCGGTTGGTGCACTAGATGGAACTTTAATACATGTCGTTGTCCCTATTAGTAAACAAGATTTATATAGAGGAAGAGGAAAAGGAGATTGTTATCAAAACGTATTAGCAATTTGTGACTTCAACATGATTTTTACGTTCGTCGTGGCCGGCTGGGAAGGTGTAGCACATGATGCAAGAATATTATCAGAGGCATTGTCAGATCCAGATGCACCATTCTTGTTTCCACCACAAGGTATGTTTATGTTCTTTTAGATATTTATCACTTGGTTTACTTTTCTAAAATAATTGTATATCTATACAGACAAGTATTATCTTTGTGATGCCGCGTATGCACACATACGGGGATTTATGGCTCCATATCGTAATGTGAGGTATTGGCTAGGAGATTTTCATCGAAGACGTGCATTGACTAATAAAGAGAAATTTAACCATGCTCATGCAAAACTTCGGAATGTAATTGAGCGTGCTTTTGGTGTCTTGAAAGCAAGATTCCCTATTTTGAAGAGGATGGCACCATTTCCATTGGTTACACAAAGGAACATTACCATTGCATGTTTCGCGCTACATAATTTTATAAGAAAAGAGGGTTTGAGCGATGAATTGTTTACAGAATACGATCAACCCAATGTTTCGGTGCATAATAGGCAAGTGCACGTTAATGCTGGTGAAGACGAGGTTGAAGCACATGGTACTGCATCGGATCGAGAATATATGAATCAGTTACGAGATGAGATTGCTGAGCAGTTAATGCAAAGCAGGGATACAATGCTTTAAAAAAATGTTATTGTCTTTTTTATGAATATTATTTAAGTATTGTATAACTATTATTTAAGTTTGAATGTTGAAAAACTCTTTTAAGGTTAATAAATCAGTTTATTTATATTTCATTTTATTTCAGCAGTTTGCAGACATTTTACAGAAGTAAAAAAACAAACAGTCTTCTTCTTGCAGACTGCAGACCTTTTACCTCAGAAAAAACAAACAGCACCTAAGTCTTTGTAATCACCAATTTACAGCCGGTATGTGGGGTATTGTGCACAATATTAATTTCTCACGGGGTTAGGCTAATAAGCCCTAACACAGGTTAGGCAAATAAGCCCTAACAGTGAAGTATCACAGGGTTAGGCTAATAAGCCCTAACACAGGTTAGGCAAATAAGCCCTAACAGTGATATACGTCATCATTGGGGCAGCCAATGGTGATATGACCATAGTCACAGATGCAGTCGAGTGACAAATACTGTGGGTAGTTGGTTTGATATCAGATACATTGTAATCGCTCTTAATACTGTAAATTATAACAAACAAGTCATTTTATTAAATAGAATGAACTCACTCAGTATTTCCCGCTAACAAAACCTTTTTCAAACATGTTTCAGGTAATTACAGTAGATTGGAGTAAGAGATGGATACGGCACTGAAAGGCTTCAAGAAGTGGCTTATTTTATTAATTAAATCAAATTAAGAAATATTGTTTTATGTAATCAAATTTATCTTTAATAAAGCTACCTTCGTAAAACATGGGTTTATCCCATCTATTTAATAAATAAAATCCGGTGTTTTCTAAACTCTGATATTTTTCCTAACTCACGGTCCTGATGAAATTTCCGCTGTAATATTTTTCCAAAATAATCACCGGTACCACTGGGCTGTTCGCAGCTTCCGATTCCGTCCAGGGTGGGTCGGGGGCCGTGACATTATACGTGTGTGTGTGCCTCATGTGTTACTTGTGCATGTTTATTTATGTTATGTGTGGTAATCAATCGAAACGCAATCGAACTCATTCGCAACCGAATCGCAAACGCTAAACGAATATGAAATAAGGATGATTGTATGTTGATATAGTAGTTGGGATTAAAAGTAATTTGACTAGGAAACTCTAACGCATCGAAACGCTCGCAATCGTAATCGAAACGGCAAAACTCGTCGCACCGAACACTCGAACCAAGCGACTGATCGATCAGGTGACCAGCCGATCGACCAGCCGTTCGATCGAGCGGCAAGCTGTTCGACCGGGCTGCCATCTGATCGACCAGCTCCTTTCCACTTTGGGAAACCCTATAAATACCTCCTGTCCACATCAAACTTTCCACTTTTGCTCTCTGACGTCCGACCAGTGTTCTTGCTCGCATTTTCCTTCGATTTCTCGCAATTCCGGTAAGATCTCAACCTAAATCTTGTACATCTTTGATCTACCCTTGATTCTACACCTTTCTATCTTTTGAATCATAACTTTTAACCGTGAAATCATCAAGATTCAAGGTGTTCTAGGATGACGTCATCATGTGTTCTTGAGAACTTCATGTTTTGGCCTCAATCCACCAAGAACAACTTAGATCTAACCGATTTCCACATAAACAAACAAAGATCTTTCCTAGAACTAAACATATTCACAATGAAAAGGATTGAAAGATGGTTTTCCAACTTTCTTTCAACTCTTTTACACTCAATGCATACAAAACCGATAGGATCGTAGCTTGTGCCGACTTACTACTCATTCTTGTGGTTGTGTTGGTTCAAGATCTGGATTCTATCCACGAGACTACCGATTTCGGGTTAAACATGGAACACCGTCTCGAATGGTTAACCAGACAGATTTGGGTGATTCCGGTCCGATCAGGGGTACCAAGTATTGACAAGGTTTTGTTG
This sequence comes from Helianthus tuberosus, assembly GCA_030545235.1. Taxonomy (NCBI): domain Eukaryota; kingdom Viridiplantae; phylum Streptophyta; class Magnoliopsida; order Asterales; family Asteraceae; genus Helianthus; species Helianthus tuberosus. The sequence goes on from JARYGA010026437.1 coordinate 367,852, forward strand.
CTTAATGCGTTATCAAAGCGTCTCGATAAAACAACAAACAATCAAAACAACCAAGTGTAGGACGAACAGGTCTACCAGGACGGAGTGCTGTCCGATCGGACTGCTGTCGGATCGAATAGCCAATCCGAACGACTGGCCAATCCGAGCGACTTGCACCTTGGTCCCACCTTAGTTTTCAAATCAACTCCCAAGAGTTTTGGAACACGAACGGATTGCCGTCCGATCGAGTTACCACTCGATCGACCGACCATCCGACTATGTGATGTTTCGAAACTTCAACACTTAAACAATTTTCAACATGTTCAATGCACAGGGGATGCCACCCGATCGAACAACCGTCCGATCGAGTGACAACCTGCTGTGAACTTGTTCTCACTGAAGTGCCCAACCTATCGGACTGTCACCCGATCGAACGGTCGTTCGATCGATCGACCTGAAAGGTAGAGATACTTCTATGTTTTCAAAATGCTACAACAAAAACTTCAAAAGTCAAGCCATCATACACAAACACATCCTTCTCAAAGGAAGAAACAATCCACTCGAAAGGTCACCCGACCGGATGACCATCCGAGCGGACTGTCACCCGAACGATCGGCTGTCCGATCGGACTACCATCCGATCGAACTGCTGATCGACCCCACTATCATTTGTTCCGTTTTACGCATCGTTTATCGTTATACTATCAATCTGTTCAGGCTAACCCTACTCTCTAGCGCTCCCTTCAATCCATCAAACGATGTGAGTATACTCGATCCCTTTTTTATTTACGCACTTTTGGGTGTTACATACGTTACTTATTCTAAATCACATCAAACACACCACGCAATACTTTAACGCTAACCGTTACCGCATGTTATACGTGACTTAATGAATGCTTGTTTGTTATGTTTACACATGGAATGTTGTCTACCTGCCTTAGCAACGATAGTACTATTAGTTTGGACTCAGCACCTGTTCACTCAGGGGTTGTTAAGGAAAATTACCAACATGGCTCACAGTGGTGAGTATGTATCGCGAACTGCCTTGGGCAGTCAACCCGCAGTCATTGGTATCGATAGGTTCATGTCGATAACTAACATGCCTTATTTCACACTGTGTACGTGCTGGTTATGCGTAACAATTTCGAACTCTATATGTTATTATTAAAATTGTATCCTTTACACTATGTGTATTGACTTTTACTTTAACGTATGTGACAGGTGCTTAGGATGCTTATTTGCTTAGCTTGCTGTGAAATCGAGGCTAGAGAAGACCTAGGTCAACAATAAACAATTGTCTGTAATAAAAATCTGAGTTGTCGGAACAGAATAATTTGACTAGATCTTTTCTATAATAATTGTATTATTTTTTATGACATGGTATGGGACATGTTGCTTTAAATAATTGGTAATTATAGTTGTTATGGAAACTTCTGGACAATCTGTTTCGCTCAGTTCCACGCCTCGATGTTTCCGCCATCGGTTGGGGTGTGACACTACTCCTTTATTTGTATCATTCTTCATATTTGGAATTACCTATGGCATCCAAATTATAATATTCAAAGTAAAAGGAAAGCTAAAAATTTGCTAGATCAACATTTCATGTCTTCTGAAACGTTTACAAACAACTCAAAAGTAGTTTACATTAAACAACACCAAAAGTCATATAATTATAAAGGCATTATATAACCCTACAAATACTAACTTGGGGTATGTTTATGGGTTGCGTCCCTGCTTCATGATTTAGGAAAGCATCTGACACCGGTTGGCACTAACATTCACACCCACCGGTTGAAAATGGAACCGACAAACATTCATAACCACCGGCCTTCAGAAAAATTATATACATTAAACAAAGAGTCGCCACTTTACATTTGACAACTGAAACCAAACTCATGCCGCCTTTTGAAAAGAACCCAACCGCCGCGTCAACTCCATCCACCGGTTCCCGTCATTTGCCACTGTTTCATGCACTATAAAACCCCATCCATCCTTTATCTTTGGCCACTCAGTTCCGCTTTCGCCTGCCTTTGAAGCACAGTGGTCGCTTCTCACACCGAAACTCTAGATTCCTTCACATTGTTGCACTGGTGATTTACGTTTTTTCTTCTGTTGTGTATTGATTTTTTTGTTGTCTAATTTATGGTGTTCATGTTTATTGTATTTTGTTTTAGAATAATAATAATAATAATAATAATAATAATAATAATAATAATAATAATAATAATAATAATAATAATAATAATAATAATAATTGTGATTGTTAATCTGTATGCAAATGATTTAGTAAATGTGTAATTTTAATTCTGCATGTTGTAGATACAATTGTTTCGGATACAACAAAGAGCGTCGGAGTATGGTCGGACCACACAGAAGGGTTTCCGTCTTCTTAATATTGTGTTTAATGCAGGTTTTGTCTATTCATATTCTCACTTTAAAAAAAAAAATTTGGTGATCCAAATATATGTTGTTAAATTCAAGGGAACAACCCTTTGGTTAATTAAAGGACCATACTGCACAGATCTGTTTGCCAAAAAACCGTCGTTGATCTTGAGTAACCGTCATATTAGCGACTAGCCGTTGACGAGGCAGAGGTTCCCGCCGCGAAGGAAGGAGTTGAAGGCAGTGGAGTCGGATTGTATTTATAAAAATTGGGCGGCGATTCGGTGGTGGTGCTGTGGTTATAGACTTGCCGTGGCTCGGTGGTGGTGTTGTGGTTGTGGTGGTTCGGTGGTGTTGCTATGGTGACGGTGGTGCTTCTGTTGAGGAAATAATTTTTTGTGTTTATGATTTTGAAGAAACCGTTAAGGGTGTTTGAAGAGTGCATATGTGTAGTTTTTTTCTTTTAGGACACGTGTATGTTTATTTTGATGATACATGTACATGAACATGAGTACATCACCACAAATTTGAAGTGTTATATGGAACCATCACAATTTTTTCCCCTATCTTTTTTATTTATATATTCACAATGTTTATTTTATTTTATAAATACAATCATCACAGTGGCTCATATATTAATTCTTTTCCTTTCTTTTCAATTTATATATGTTATTTTTTATAAATACAATGAAGTTTGTGATCTATCAATTGCCATGTAGTTTGCGGAAATGTTGATTGTGTTATAATATATAATTTATTTATGCTAGAATGACTCAAGATAGACGAATATTTGTTGTGTATGTTTAACTCATATGAACGTTAGATACTTTTATCATATATTGATTAAAACAAGCAAAAACGCCATTCATTTTTATGATGCTCCATAAATCTTTTGCGCTTTTGTATCTTTTTTGCTAAGTTGCCCCTACTATAACAAAACAATGTTATCCTTTGGACATAATTATTTTTTTCAACGTTTTAACATTTATTTTTGTTCGGTTTAAGGGTCCAACCGCAACGCTCGAGCCCTAAACCAATAAAGAGTTGAGTAACAGGTCAAACATAGTTGGTCAAATTTTTAAAAGATTTTAGACATTTATAACACACCTACATAATAACCTAATGTATATAACACAACACCCACTAACAACATGTTCACCAACGCCATTTAAGCCCATGGTAACCTAATGTATATACCAGTACAATTTTCAAGCAACTATTCTACATACAAAATTTACATCATGTTGAGGTAATATATAGGATGCCAAAGTTGAACCATTCCTCAAAACTCTTTATGGTCTTTTGAAGTAAAATGCTAAGTTAGGGATGAAGCAAAAAAGAATTTCAATAAACTTAACAATTTTCACATATCATATAATGATACTAAAACATTCATAATCAGCATCCCGCCGCAACGCGCGGGTTAGCGCCAACTTGTAAATATACAATTACTATCTTCTCTGTCTAATAATATGGTTTTTTTTTAATTGGCAAATTTTGATCACTGAAGTATCATCGTGCCACCAGCGGAACCACCCGATCATATCCATCTAACCCAGGACCTATTGGTACCAAAGTCTTATTCCATCCACAAGATGCCATTAGGCTATAAAGACATGGACGTCTAATAATATGTTAATGGTAACATTAGCTAGGAAGTATAAAAATTGAAATATAGTTGGATTTCTTCAATAATATTGTGTATCTATCATGGAATGATCTTTTGTCATGATGAAGAAATAATACTGGTCAAAATTAACATATTTTCAACTATTCTGAAATACGATACAGGACAAAGTGAACGAGAAAAAAAAAAAAACTATACCAATTGTATAGCAACACCATCCCGCCGCTGACCAATTGCTTAGCAATATGACTGCTTAAGTTCAACCAGCCCCGCCCTACGAGGTGGAGATCTTGGAACTGGAAAGTTTGTTCAGAAGCCATAAAAAATATGCTGTGCGGATCTAGCTTAAAAATTCAGGGGTATCCCAAAAGATTTTTTTATCGTACATTCATGTAATAATGAAAAAAAAAATACACAATAATAAATAAATTTAACCATGTTATCGCAAGCATGACCAAAGACAACTTATGTCAAACCGTAAAATAAAACGAAACGAAAAACATATTCAGTATACTTAGCATGACCAAAGACAACAAGAACTTACGTCAAACCGTAAAATAAAACAAAACGAAAAACATATTCAGTATACTTTGCATGACCAAAGACAACAAGAACTTATGTCAAACTGTAAAATAAAACGGAACCAAAAACATATTCAGTATGCTTAACTTGGAAACATTTTAAATTAATGGTTACCAATAAAAAGCCAAACAATATGCTTAACTTGAAAACATTTTAAATTAACGGTTACCAATGAAAAGCCAAATATAAAATAATAAAGTTCACAAAAATTATATTGAAAAATGATAATCAGTAAAAGTTTGAAAAGAGAGTATGTTAAGAGGCCAAGAGGGAAAGAACATATTAAAAATATAGTTGGGCTTTTAGTGAAAACATTAATAATACACTAAAATACAATCGGGCCTTTAGTAACTTATGTGGATTTTGCTTAAAAAAGAACCCATATAGCCTTGTTTGGATATATAACAAAACCCTAATATCTTCATCTTTGTTGTCTCTCGTTCTCCCCGCAGCTGTTGCTGCTGAACAACTTCACAAGACCACCAAAGCCCCACTACCAGCTGTCATTTTTCTACCGGAATTTGTTTAGGAGGATCCTAATTTTTCTACCGGAATTTGTTTAGGAGGATCCTAATATTTGTTTAGGGGTATCCTATACGTAAAACAACAAAAAAAATACACTTCGGAATGCACTTTAGAGACAAAGTTGAGGGGTAGCACGGGCTACCCCTAACTACATGCTGAATCCGCCCCTGCCAGCCCCGCCCTACGAGGTGGAGATCTTGGAACTGGAAAGTTTGTTCAGAAGCCATAAAAAATATGCTGCTAATGGGTCTAAAAGATCAACGGGGAGAAGGCGGTTGGGGGGGGGGGGGGGGGGGGGGAGTTGGGGGGGGAGGGGGGGGGGGGGGGGAATTTACTAAAGCAATAACCGGAAAGAAATTACTCCCAAGCAAAAACGTGTTTGACTGGTCTGAATGGTTACCAAAAAATGTGTATTTCTTTTGCTGGAAGGTTGGTCTTGATCATATCCTGTCTAATATGTTGCTTTGGCCAAAAAATAAAAATAAAAAATCAACATGCCTTCCACAGTATGCGATAAATGTGGTGCTCATTTGTTGGGGAATTTTCAGTTTGCCAGATAATTAGATAGGCGTGTAATCACTCTCAGATCAAATTATTTCGGTGGTTCACCTGAAAAATTCAATCGGATACAACTCTGATTTTATGAGAAATTGAACCAGGGTATGTTGGTGTGTGTGAATTTTTTTTCAAACCAGGAATATTGCAACCAAAAAACTGTCTTGGAATTCGGGTTTCTGGGGTGTAACTGCCTAATGGCAGTTAACTCTATTTTTAGGATAAAACTTCCTATTAACTGCCATTTTTAAACATTTCGAAAATGTGGCATTTTCAAACAGCTCGACCCCAGTCAGGGACACTCCGAATTATAATAACTCAAACAAGCGTGCACTCCCGCACCTCCTAACTTGCTTGATGTGTATTGTTCTTCGCTTTGATCACCAAGTCAATCCCCCATTACGCTAAAATATCTAACATCATTTAGAAACAGCAGATCTTATCCTAATTGAGTTGCGAATTGAAATCTAAAACTTCTCGGATAGGTTTTATGTTTTCGCCACTACAACAAACTTTTTCTTCTTTAGTTTTGACCACACTTTTATTATTTTTAGGTTTTTCTATTGGACACATTGTCTTGTCTATTTCTACTTTCTAGCCACAATTTCTTTGTTTTAAACGGCCAACAAACTCAATCCCGAGCATTCTCAGGGCACCCACTGGACAAACGGAGTACTCCGAGAGTAACCCGAGTCCACCACCAATTCCGGGGAAAACCCGGTAACCCACCCGCCCGTAGGCATGACGGTGAAATTACCGGTAAAACCTGTTTAGCTCAAGGATCCAACCCAGATTTCCCTGTGTCTCCTATCATTGCCCACCAGTGCCTCACTCTGCACCAAGCGGGAGTCGAACCTGCATCTCTCAAGAGAAATACAAGCCTTCCACCACTTGATCTAGAGATCATTGGCCCACAATTTCTTTGTTATTTGTTAGTTTTACCAGTTATGTATGACGCGAGAACAAATGTAATCACGTTGAATAGAGAGAGAATTTTATTTTATTTATCCTTCAATATAAATTTGACTCAGAACCAAATTGAGAATATAAAAGTATAAATGGTCGAAGCATGAATGTATTATTTCATGGTTAGAATTATTTTTGAACATATTTTTTCTCGAGTGTCGATAACATGCCGGTGCCATATAAAGAACTGAGTTGCGAATTGAAATCTAAAAGTGATAGAAGCATGAACGTATTAGTTTATAATTATTACAAGGATTTTGCCATGCCGCGCTTTGCGGCGGCAAAACAGAATATTCACGTATGTATTGAACACTTCTAATGTAAACAAATTCACAAATTTACGGCCAACTCGACCTGTTCTGACCTGTTACCTAACATTCCCCTAAGAACAGGTATCATGTACACAAAAAGATGCCACTATGCCAGTTAGGCTAGGCAACTCAAGGCTAACAGCAACACTCGACGATCATCTCATATCATATCCGGTCTTAAAACCTGACAAAACGCAAAATCACAACCTAAGATATCTGTACTGCTAGGTTATGATCATTGTCAACATATGGTGAATTATGGAAATAGTAAGCAAAACTGACCATAACTAATGTGTAATGCATAGCAGGTTTGACCCAAAAAACGTGAAACCCAATTTATGACTACTGTCCTGAAGTTGGTACGAAACTTTTCCCAAGGAATGCACTAAATGTAGAAGGTTTGACTACAATAAAAAGTCAAAATGAATTCAAGATTAATATCATTAAAGTTTTAAGTGTAATTTTATTATAAAGAGTTGTCTAAATTTAGTAAGTTTGACACTAAAGTCAAACTAAATTTACGACTACTGTTTGGAAACACTAAAGTGTAAATCTTTCTTAACAAATTGTCTAAATGTAGCATGTTGGACCTAAAAGTCAAAACAAAATTCAGAAAGTAAAATTGCAATTCTCTCTATCGGTCTAACCCCAACGTAAAACTAATTAATCCAATATTACCATCTCTAAAGTCGTAGTATATATCTTATATTAACGAAGGATTGTGTTAAAAAATACCCCAATCTCTATTATTACTTTTGGTAACCCCTATCAAGTTGTCAAATCTCTAATATCCTTCATTTTGACGTTTTCATGGGGAGTCGACTAAAAGTTTAGGGCTAGTTGGCTACAACAAACATATTACAACCACAAACATATCACGGCACTCAAAAATTAATTGAACTAAAATCACACCACAATGACCAATCAATTGTAGCTAAGTTTGCCCAATTTATAATCCATAGAAACTATTTCCTTTTATCTCTAATACCTTTTAACACATATGCGAACAAATAACGTTTAGGGTGAAGTCGTAATGTTTTGCGCCAAATCAATGAAATACCGACTTGTTCAACCACACATTGATTTTGATATCTAAGTTTAGTTTTTAAGTTGGACTTTAATTGCGGTTATGCCATGCTCTATTTTAATTTTAGACACTACATTTGTTTTCATTTTGTCTTTCTTTACTTAATTTATTTTATAAATAATTTTAGTTATATTTTTCGTTCCAATTTGCAAGTGTAATTGGAAGTCAATTTTTCTAAACTCTTTAAAAGTGCTGGTATATTACAATTACCTAATAATATGTCATATTTTTTATTTGATATTATAACATCTTTGTCCTTTTTTTGGGTTAATGCTGGATTCAAGACTATTATTAATTCTAATTCATAAAAACATTTGAAATCCGATTCTTATTATTCCTAAAATCCATACACTCAGCTCTCTCCTCTGATAATTTTGAAGCAAAAGCTTCCAAACATTATGTCTTTGTCTGTGAAATACCTCTCACCCCACTCTATCTACATCACCAGCCCAACACAACACCACCGGTCCATCACCATTAAATTGCCACCAGCCCGCCACCACAACAGAAATGTGGATGCCGCAGTGCCACCGCCACCCGCTACCTCCTGGTGGAGACGTCGATATACCCTCCACCTTCCTTAACCCAGGCGTTGAAATCGTCACCGCCACTCCGACGATGTCTTAAATTCCGTCACCGTCTCTCTAAAACGTATTTTTCTCCTAAATCTTTGATTCCACAAAGAAACAGTGTTTTATGTTGTATCAAGGTTTTTTTTCAAATCTTCCCTTCGTAGACCCTAGATATTCATACCATAAAGCATCGTTCATATCAAGATTAAGATGAAAGATAACATACCGTTTGAAATCCAAGATGAAATCATGAAAAGCTTCATGTGAGGACGTTGATTCAGTTCCGATAGGCCATGGACGGCCTCCTTTAGTATCTCATCTCAGATCGCCTCCCTCTCTTTATGCTTCTCTCTCTAAACCTCTTTCTCTCTCTATCTGTGTGTGATGTATGTGTACATACGAAGACCAAGGAAGAAAAGGACAGAATATGAGTGAGGATCAAAACTGTCATTTGTGAAAGTTGAAGGACTGCTTTTTTCGGTGGGAAAACCCCACCGACCTTTGTCTTTAAGATTATATAAATTAGTTTTGAACGTATTTTGTTTTTCGTGAGTGTTGATAATATAACGGTGCCATGAGGAACCGAACCGATGAACATCATCGGTAACGATATCAGTACTATCCCAACTGTTATCAATATTCGTTTTTATGGTTTTCGATCGATGTAAAACACGTTTCAATATTTGTACCAATAGCGATATCGATCGTTTTCGTAGCGAACCAAAAGGTGACACCGATCGTTTTTCCGCCGCAAAACGCATGAGAGTTCCACTATAGTTGGTCACCATCTAACAAGCAAAAAATCATGGCAAATTGGAAATAAATAATCCAAACTCACTGTTATTGGCCAATAATAATCCTAACTCATTTAATCACCAATAATAATCCGAACTATTCACTTTTGTTTGTAAAATACTCCCACGTTAAAAAAACACTAACTAGGTTAAAATATTGCTGATGTGGCTTAACATGTGTGGACTGACGTGGCTGGTTAACGTCTTACATGTGTATAAAATGATTATCAGCCTCATTTGCACACACAATCGACTGAATTTGCCCAATTTGTAGAATTAGGGTTTTGAAGGAGAGTGCGATTGTGTGTGCCAATGAGGCTGATAATCATTTTATACACGGGTAAGATGTTAACCAGCCACGTCAGTCCACACATGTTAAGCCACATCAGCAATATTTTAACCTAGTTAGTGTTTTTTTAACGTGGGAGCATTTTACAAACAAAAGTGAATAGTTCGGATTATTATTGGTGATTAAATGAGTTGGGATTATTATTGGCCAATAACAGTGAGTTGAGATTATTTATTTCCAATTTCCCAAAAATCATCAACTTGGCATAGTAAAATTGTTCTTCGTCTATTTAAAGAGATGTAGACTTACATTAAAAGAAAAAAAATAAAAGTAAAATGTCACTTTCGTTTTAGAGGTTTGACCACTTTTGCAACTTTCATCCCTGAAGAGTTTGAAATCTTCTCATTTTCATCTCCGAGGGCCATTTTTCGAGGGACGAAAGTCGCAATAAATTGTCAAACTCTGGGATGAGAGTGGTAAAAAAAACAAAGGTGAAGGACTGCAATGAACAAAAAAGTCGTTTTAGATGAAACAGACAAATATGTCCAAAACGTACAGATGGTTTTGGCAATTTACTCAAAAAATAATAATGAATCTATTCACATGTGAATTAAGATGTTTATTCACAAGTGAAGAAAATTCACACTTGAATGCATGAACCTTTGTATATATAAGGGCACCGTTCATTTTTTGGGTTTGCAAGGTGATAGATAAATCATTCTACGGTTTCTAGAGTAGGGCATGTTAGTTATATTTCTGCGTCTTCCTTGAAAGCTAATAATGGCGATTTCTTACAAAACATGATTAACAATGTGTAGAGTTAGAAGTCAAGGTTATGACGGAGCTTCCGGTATGTGTGGTGAGCTAAATGGATTAAAACAGAATAACATAGGAAAACAAGTATACATTTCATGTTCATTGTTTTGCCCACCAACTGTAGTTTATCTGCCTGCCTACATCATTAGATATGTGTTTTTTAGTTATTAGACAGACAAGAATTATAAGCTAGATTAGGTTACATAAGTTTATTATTATTATTATGTATCATTTTATTATTATTCGATAACATAGGTTGAGGCAGTTATTATATGTAAACCCCTCGTGTACATATATACTCTTATGTGTAACGATTTCAATTTACCAATTCAATCAAGAACATCATTCAATCTCTCGAATACGGAATCAAATCTGATAGTGTGATTCGTTCCAATATAGTGGTATCAGAGCCACCGATCAACAAATACGAGATCTGCAAACCTTTATCAAATACAAAAACCTTATTTCAAACATGGCGAACAACGGAGGAATTCAAACCCAGATTCCTAAATTACTGGGACAGAATTACTATCATTGGCACATTCAAGTGAGAGTATTACTAGAATCACAGGATTTATGGACGATAGTGGAAGAGGGATACTCAGATCTTTCGGCAAACGCATCAGAAAACGATCAGAATATCCAGAGGGAAAAGATCAAGAAGGATAGAAAAGCGCGGCATATTATGTTTCAGGCCGTCAGCGAAACAGTGTTCGAACGAATAGCAACATGTAAGACTTCAAAGGAAGCGTGGGAAATTCTGCATAAGGCATACACAGGAGAAAATAGAGTAAAAACGGTAAGGTTACAAACCCTTAGATGTGAATTCGATGCATTAAAAATGAAGGATAGTGAATCTATCGGAGATTATGTTAACCGTACAATAGTAATTCTTAATCAATTGCGTCTGAATGAAGAAAGAATAGAGGAGCAACGGATTGTAGAAAAAATTCTTAGAAGTTTAACAAGAAAATATGAATCAGTGGTGGTTGCTATAGAAGAATCTAAGGATTTGAATGCAATCTCCACTGAAGAATTACTCGGAATTCTGCAATCGCATGAATTACGATTAAAACAATACGATGAGGCACTGACAAAACATGCCTTTCAAGTACAAAGCAATTACTATGATATATCGAAATCAACAAGGTTAGAAAATAACGGCAGAGGACGAAGTAAGGGAAGAGGAAGGTTTAATAGTTCAATCCGGTGTTTTAACTGTCAAAGATTAGGGCATATGGCACGGTCTTGCAACAGGAAGAATGAGAATGACAAATATAACAATGCACTCATGCACACTGATGATGTCGAAGATGAGAATGAAGATACCATGTTCATGATATTTAATGTAGAAGAAGTCGTAAAGAATGACTGTTGGTATCTAGATAGTGGGTGCAGTAATCACATGACGGGGGATAAAAATCTGTTTATTACGTTAAATGAATCCGAACGACGGGAAGTGAGAACCGGAGATGATAAGCGTTTAGAAGTACTCGGCTGTGGAGATGTAATGATAAAAGTTAGAGGGGTAGAGAGACGAGTTCCTAATGTATTTTATGTGGAAGGGTTAAAACATAACCTATTAAGTATCGGTCAATTGATACAAAAGGGTTATGATGTAAGATTCAATGATCAGGAATGCACTATTAAAGACTCATCCGGAACATGCATCGGTACTGTGAAGATGACTGGAAACAAGAAGTTTTCCGTTAAATATGAAACAAGACCTGATCCCTCGGGTATGTAATGTGATAACTTCCGACTCTTTAGAATTATGGCATATGAGGTTTGGACACTTGAACTTTGAAACGCTATATGAAATGGGTGTGAATGAGATTGTGAGGGGCTTACCGAAAATCACTAAAACACACAACGTGTGTGAAGGTTGCATTTTTGGTAAACATGCTAGAAAGCCTTTTGCCAAACAAGCAACATGGCATGCAAAGGAACCATTACAACTCATTCACTCAGACATATGTGGGCCGATGAAAACTCAATCTATAGGAGGGTGTAAGTATTTTATTACCTTTATAGATGATTTTACTAGAAAGACATGGGTATATTTTTTAAAGTTCAAGTCTGAAGCTTTGAGTTATTTCAAGATATTCAAAGCACTCGTTGAAAATTAGAGTGATCATAAAATAAAGTGTATACGAACAGACAGAGGCGGAGAATATTGTGGTCATGAATTTCAAGAGTTTCTTAAGGATAGTGGAATACGTCATCAACTTACCACAAGCTATACACCTCAGTAAAACGGTGTAGCCGAAAGGAAAAACAGGACCCTAATGGAATTGAGTAGAAGCATGTTAAAGGCGAAGGGATTACCAAATATGTAGTGGGCCGAGGCAGTTTCGTGTGCAACCTACTTGCTGAATCGAGCTGTAGGTCCCGAAATCTGAGGATCGATAACGAAAACCAAACCCTTGTTTATAACAAAAAATGTCACGGGTGCAGAATCCCCGTAACGATGCCAAATCAAACACAGTAAATAACACACACGGTATAACCAATGAAACGCAATCTATTGATTAAATGGGATGAGAACCAAGAACAACTGATACACACACAGTTTGACAGTTGACAGAATAACTTTCAGGGTATGCTCTCATCTAGTTTCAAAGTGAAACCAGAAAGATTTTTATATAGCAGCCTGGGCCTTAACTACGACGAAACATAAAAGGGCTCGACGAAACAACATTGGGCCAGACATTGGGCCTGAAGAAACCCAACAGTCGACGAAACTAGAGAGTTTCGTCATGCTTTTGTCCTGTAGCATGATGAAACACTTTGTTTCATCGTGTTTTGTCCTGTAGTGTGATGAAACACTTTGTTTCACTTTGTTTCATCATGTTTCGTCATGCAGGAGTTTTGGCCCAAAGAAGTCAAAGCCCAAATGAGGTTTTGGCCCACATGAAGATTTGGCCCAGTGAACTATATAAACACACACCTAGACAACTAATAATCTAAATGCAACATGCATTGTTCGTTTAACGTTACAAAACAAATGAGATAAAGTTGTCGGACCCAAGTGGGATAGGAGGATATCCGACTTGGTCTTCATGCTGTTTAAAGGCTCAAACCGAACGTGCCGCGTCCACACAAAAATGTATCAACAAACTCCCCCTTGGACGCTACTGTGATGGTTTGACTTCCATGTCTTTCATGTCGGAGGATCTTCAAAGTCTTCACGCGTCGTAAGAAGAAAGTGTATCAACAAACTCCCCATTTCATTTAGAAAGTGTGTTAACAAACTCCCCCTTAGAATGAACTCTCCATTGAGTCATGCTCGTGAATCTTTTGATCGTCAATACTTCAGATCTTTGTGGTGTTGATGAGTGATCAACTGCAACCCGATCATCTTGATCTTCAGAATGCATCAACGTCGTTTCTTCACTCCAAAGCTTGTCATCGAACATGTTCTCCTCGCCTTTAGCATCTGCACACGCAAGAAATCTAAACGCATAATGAGAACAACCGCTTGGAAAAGTCAAATTAAACAAACGACACATATGAGATCAAATCTCAATCAAACACCGACCGACAGCAGTTTGAAAGTTTAAAAAAAATTATCAATTTTAATCCTTTAACTTTCAAAACTTGTTAACTTCGACAGTTTATGAAGATGCAATTGTTTTTCAGCTTACAATCTGGATTTTGGGTAGGATAGACTCGAGTTCCAACATCGGTCAATCAAAAATAAACTAGAAGCAAAATCTTTTTGGTTTTTATAAAGTTTATATTAAAACACACCTAAAATCTTTTTGGAATTTTTCATATTTCAAATGTAAAGACGAAAAGCAATAAATAAATATATACAAAGATGCAGAAACTGAAAGCAGTAAACAAATATTTACAGACATTCTTTTTGCGAGTTTCGAGGGTAAGAGAATCATATCAGTGTATGGTCATGTCAAAACGCTCTTGTTGTTAGATTAGTTCACATTAAGATAAGCATCCTATAACAATTATCGGTATTGTTGTCCACATAAGCTCAACTTATCAGATGTAATCATGGCGAGGGGATACGATTAGTGTATGATTTATACTTACCGACCGGTGTTCATCCACACACGACACATTCCCGTATCAAGGTATGCACGAGAGTTCATCTTACCGGTGAGTATACCGTTTATCATCCGTTTGACCGTATAAAAGAATCTGAGAAACTCACTTATTTTGAAATTGAAAACAAGCCCTATGTGATAAAATCACTTATTGATGAGGAACTTGATTTTCAATGCATGAGGGCACAGGAGCAAGTCCGTGAACAGGTCAGTACTTTCATACAGCAGAGAGACGAACTTGACTCCCGGATAAATGTGATATATAATCACTTATTTGAGGGACATGTGATTGTTGATCACTTATTGAGGTCGAATGCAATATGTACACATATGTATAGTATCATGGAAGATCTAGACTTCGTCTCCGTTTGTTTCGGTAAAAGATACAACCATGATACCCAGATGATAAGCAGCATAAAGACCGAATATCTCAGAACCTCGGCAATCAATCAAACAAAATTTCGGTACTAAGACCATATGCCAATGTGCGGTTCCCACCTAGTCTTCAGTCGATTTAAGATTTATATCACCCTGCACACTTTAAAACGATTGTGAGCCTACCGATACATCTTATATAGAGCTGCTTAACATTTTTCATTTTGCATTTTAGTTTAAAAAGGTTTAGACAGACCACTGATGTACTATCACATTCTCTTTTTCTCGCCAGGAAACTCATTTTTGTTTTTCTATTGTTTTTGAGTTTTGAAATTTTTCGATGTTTTTGAATTTTCAAGTTTTGGATTTACTCCCCCTAAAATCAACAAACTATGATAAAATAAAAAAAACACAAAGGTATTTACAAAAAACGATTTTCCGATGTTGGTTAACTCATGTTTTACCTCAATGCCATTTACCAAAATTAAGTTTTAATCAGAAATGATTTATCGAATTTTGGAAAAATGAGTTGGCACGTCGGTAAGCGGTGCGGACCATGACAACACTGACGAGTTTCATTTTGAAACAATCACGTGTGAGGTGATATTCGAGATCAACGTGTCTGGCCAAAGAGTGCTGTACGAGATGATATAATTCATAAAGCAGCTTAAATATCGACAAGTATAGGAGAGATTAGAAATTTAAAACCGTATCCTGCAACTACTTCGTGCATTGCAAGGAATCTGAGTGCTCTCCCAAACTGGATATCCACCCGGTGTGGATTTCAAGGTCGATTCTTTCTAGCTACTTCAATTAACCTGAGAAAACTCTTCATAGCAACAAGATCATAAACCTTTGGGTCCGGCTGGTCTTCCATATTGCACCAGCGAAGGTCTTTGACTTTCTTTTTGAGAAGTAGTGTGCGGTTGTTCAATCCATGCCAAGGCATCCGCACACCTGGTTGGTTTGTTCAACAACACATTTTCTTCAATTACACCGCGAAGAAATGTACACTGCACGTTCATCTTGTTGATTTTGAACATCAGACGTGCTGCAGGTGCGTACATTTTGATTGAATCTATCCTGGGGACCCGATTAAAGCCTTTAACAATCAAACTTTGAAATGATTTTCATTTTGTCGAAGCTTTTCAATTTCTTTCGACAGACAATTCTGTCTTCTTTTCTTTTTCTCTCCATCAAAGGCAACAATTTCTTTGTCGCCGATCTTGTGCATGGATACTCCACTATCAACAATCCTATGACTATCGATAGTTCCTCCTGGAACTTCCTGCACACTCACTCAGAGATTAGTTGGAGAGGGGGACCCAAGCCTTCATAGACTTGGGTTGCCCCTGAGAATCAAGAAATGTAATTTCAATTTCCTGATGATTTTCAAACACAGCACCTCCCCCTTAACTTTCACCCGATTTAGGTTTCCAAGTTTGTTTTTGTTTAATGGATTGTGCATTATTTACAGATTTAGAAATCTCCGGTTTTAACGGTTGTGACAAAATTGGTTTCCTTTTAACAGTTTCTGGTTTTAAAGCCTTTTCGATCACCTTCACATTTTTACGTCGTTGTTTTGTTTCATGTTCTTTAACTGTGCGTTTGTCAGTTTCTGGTGACACATGACGACGTTGTTGATGACCTTGTTCAGAAGGGGCTCTTTCTACAAAATTTGGTTTCGGAGAGTTTGTGCAATTTCCGATAATGTGGCCAAACTCCCCGCATTTGAAACACGATCTCCTCTCAACAAACTTGGGAGATCAGGTTCGACTTTCAGGTGTTGAACCTGTAGACCCAGAGGTACTTGTTCCTTCATCACACCTGTTTATGTGTTGGGTGTAATTGTTTTGAGCGTTACGCTTTAAAATTCTGACTTTTTGAACAAAATCGGTGTTTGATTTATTTTCAAAAGTCTCCACCTTGTCAGTACCCTTGGATGCTACAAATTTAACAGCATTGTTTTTCTTCTTGAAACCAGCTCCTTTGGTCTCAACCTTCGGTTCTGATCCTTTAGACTTTTGAGCTTGTTGTTGTTGTTTTTACCCTTAAAAGCGATAGGTTGTTGCTTCGTTGGTGATTTTTGATTTCCAAATTTTCTTCTAACTTCAGCTTTTGGAATCGGATCACACTGAGTTACTGAAACTCTCGAGATCCCCTTTTCCAAAAACTTACTGGTAGTATCTTCAAACACTTTATCAATCAAAGATTGATTGATGTTTTTAATTGGAAAAGCTGTGTTTGAATAAATTTTGTCATCACCGACTAAAGTGTACAATACGTTATCACTTTTAATGGTAGATGCTGTCTCAGTGATAGGATCTATCTCTTGTTTAGCACCAGTTGATTGCACAGCAGGAGTAGGAGGATCACACAGAATGTGATTCTCAAAAGGCACTTCTACCCCTTTTCTATCGTCAAGAGATTTATCCTCATCACTCACATCTGACTCATCATCCGAAGAATCATAGTCCTCAATGGTTGGAGGACTTTGATTTGAAGCACATGATGACTTTTCCTTTCTATCAGATGAGCCCTCCGATGAATTGTCCATTTTGAACCCTAAGCCAGTTGTAACTTCCTCATAATCAAGAGGTACAGTTGGCTCAAAATGCGACATTTCCTCCTCATCGGGCATATGAGTATAATTATGACTTAAAGGGGGCGGACACTTCTTATACCCTACGCCTGTCTTGTTTCCCTTCATTTGTTGAACGTCAATAATGTGACCGAGCACAAATCGGGAGTTAGAATAACTTTCCAATTTGAGCTTGATTGCATCATGCTCGCATTTGGCAATGGCTAGTTCCTTTTTGGTTTCCTCAACGATGTTAATGTAATCGTTAATACTAACTTGTTTATGATAAACAATTTTGGTCACTTCGGAAACACTTTTCTTTAAGGTTTCAATTACAGATTTAAAATCCTTTTCGTTTCTAACTAAAACCATATTTGCCTCTTTGCACTTTGACAGTTCAGTAACCAAACTCTGATTGTGACTATGAACCGTTTCAGATTCATGTTTCAATTCAGCACATTCATGTTTCATATCAGCACAAAAACTACATATGCTAGGAGTTTCAGATTTTACCTGACTTGTAGAAGCTGTGACATTAGCCATAAAGGCAGTCTGAGAAGAGAAAGATCCATCTTCAGTGAGAATCTTCTCCATTTCTACTGATGTAGCATCAGCTTTCTTGATCAAGTCAGAGTTTTGACATGTCATCTCCTTGGCACCATTCGACAAACTATCAACTTCAAAATCCATTCCCTCATTCACGTCCGATTCTGAACTGTAATCACTCACACCTGAACCATCTTCATCAGTACTGCCACTATATCCTGAACTGTTATCATTTCCTGATGATTTACCATCATTGACATTTTTGACAATTTCAGCATAAAACACAGTTCCTCCTTGATCTCCACCTCCACATTGTACAGACCAGGAGTCATCGGCTTTATTTGAGTTGGACGTGGAAGTACATGTTTGATTTATGAAAGGATTTTGGTTGCCTTGTTGAGGTTGAGCTTGAGGTGTAGCAAAGCGAGGTTGAAGTGGAGTGTAAGTAATCGATGGTATCAAACCGAAAGGTTGAGGTTGGGCTTGTGATGGTTTTGGAATATAGGCACTCGGATCGAACTGAGGTTGAGTAGTGGTAACTTGAGGTGGAGGTTGGGGTGTTTGAAAAGGAATATAAGCACTACCAAATTGAGGTCTAGAAAAAGCCTGAGCTTGAGCACTCATATGCGCTGACGGATGATAGGCACTCGGATCGAAAACCGGAGGTGGAGCTGAAGGAGCAAAACCAGGCAGGTACATTTCAGTACAACTCATAATTGATGTATGTATATGAAAAACTGATCACACACTTGAACTCAAACTATTAAGTCACTTTTACAAGTCCTCTGTAAAAAAAATTAACAAGTTTCTCGACGAAACTCTGTGTATGATCCTTAATCGACGAAACTGTTGGATGAATTAATGAACGACGAAACTGTTGATGAAAGTTGCGACGAAACTCTAGTTATGAACTTTGATTGACGAAACTAAAAGGTGAAACATGTGTGACGACGAAACTCTATGGATTAACATGATATGACGAAACTCATCAGATAAACGACGAAACTCTGATTTGTTTTTAAACGACGAAACCCTGGTGAAGAGAAGGTCGACGAAACTAGATGATGTATGATGAACGACGAAACTCAAAAAGACTGGACGACGAAACTTGATTTATTTGTATTGCGACGAAACTCAATTCCTTTAATAATACGACGAAACTCAATTTCTGTTTGGGCTTCTGATTGACGAAAAGGAATGGATAAGGTTACAAGATATTTTCAAAGCAAGCCTTACCCTATTCTGACAAAGTTGGTGACAATTTTCAACCTACACGTTACTTTCTCTGATTTTCAAAACTCCTTTTTCAACAAAACATCATCACATGTACTCAATTTGTCAACTTAACATATTATTTTCCACAAACACTTTAATTCAAACAACAATCCAGATCAAACATAGATTTTATATGAAGAATATTATGAACACTTTGAAGACTACGAAGAACAGTGATGAACTCGATGGGTTTTCCGGTCATCGGAAAAATTATCGAATACGATTTTGCTTAAAACTTTCGACAAAAACCAAATGCTAACATGTAGACATGCAAAATAATAAGGTTTTCACTAAAACTTATAGCAAAACAACAATATCCAACTGATTTTAAGATTTCTTTTTAAGAAAAATAAGAATTTCAAGATAGCAATTTTTTCAGAAAATCTTAAACAAACAGTTTCAACACTTGATAAAAATCCAACTATGTTTGATTTTAAACAAGGATAAGAGCCAATGCTCTGATACCACTTGTAGGTCCCAAAATCTGAGGATCGATAACGAAAACCAAACCCTTGTTTATAACAAACAATGTCACGGGTGCGGAATCCCCGTAACGATGCCAAATCAAACACAGTAAATAACACACACGGTATAACCAATGAAACGCAATCTATTGATTAAATGGGATGAGAACCAAGAACAACTGATACACACACAGTTTGACATAATAACTTTCAGGGTATGCTCACATCTAGTTTCAAAGTGAAACCAGAAAGCTGTTTATATAGTAGCCTGGGCCTTAACTACGACGAAACACAAAAGGGCTCGACGAAACAACATTGGGCCTGAAGAAACCCAATAGTCGACGAAACTAGAGAGTTTCGTCATGCTTTTGTCCTGTAGCATGATGAAACACTTTATTTCATCGTGTTTTGTCCTGTAGTGTGATGAAACACTTTGTTTCATCATGTTTCGTCATGCAGGAGTTTTGGCCCAAAGAAGTCAAAGCCCAAATGCGGTTTTGGCCTACATGAAGATTTGGCCCAGTGAACTATATAAACACACACCTAGACAACTAATAATCTAAATGCAACATGCATTGTTCGTTTAACGTTACAAAACAAATGAGATAAAGTTGTCGGACCCAAGTGGGATAGGAGGATATCCGACTTGGTCTTCAAGCTGTTTAAAGGCTCGAACCGAACGTGCCGCGTCCACACAAAAATGTATCAACACGAGCAACAACTAAAAGCATACCTAATAAAACAACACAAGAAGCATGGAGTGGAAGAAAGCCAAGTGTTGAACATCTTAGGATTTTCGGTTGTGTTGCCTATGCACACGTTCCGAAACAACAAAGAAGTAAGTTGGATGATAAGACTGAGAAAACTATTTTCCTCGGATACAGTGAAAATAGTAAGGCTTACAAACTATACAACCCAATAACTAAGAAGACTATCATAAGCAGAGACGTCATTTTTAATGAAAACCAACACTGGATTGCTGTCAAAGGGAACCAAGATACATCACACTTAGAGATTAATAATTCCAGTGAAGATTCTCTAAGAGAAATGGTTGAGGATCAAGATCAACCTATAACACTTTAGGAGAATGTTAATGCACAGGAACATTCAAGTCCCAGCATTCGGAATGAAGATTTGAACAACAGTAATTATGAGGAGATGAGTACAGCCGAGAACTCGAATGAAGAAATGAACACAGTCGAGAACTCAAACAATGGAGTTGAGGATGCAGATTCATCCTCATCATCATCAGAAAACGAAGTTATAAGAACAAGAAGAGTAACTAGTGTCTACCGCAGAACATAACCTTTTACACAAGCTCAGGTTGATACTCTATACAAGAATGAAGGTAGCAAACCTAATGATGTGGTGAAATTTGTTCTCTTTGCTGATACGGATCCGACGACGTATGAGGAAGCATGCAAACAAGCCAAGTGGAAGGATGCTATGGACAAAGAGATGGACTCCATAATTAAAAATGAAACCTGGGAGTTGGTTGAACCTCCAAAAGGTCAAGCACCGATTGGTGTGAAGTGGATATACAAAACCAAGTACGACGAGCATGGGAAGGTGAGCAAACATAAAGCAAGATTGGTGGTAAAAGGCTATAAACAAAAATACGGTATAGATTATCAAGACGTTTTCGCTCCGGTGATAAGATTTGACACAGTTAGATTAGTATTGGAATTAGCAGCACATCACAGATGGTATTTACATCAAATGGATGTAAAGACAGCCTTTCTAAACGGAAACTTAAAGGAACAGGTATTCATTGAACAACCAAAAGGGTACATTGTTAAAGGGAGGAAGGAAAGGTGTGTAAACTGAAAAAGGCACTTTACGGATTAAAACAAGCACCGAGGGCATGGTATAGTAGAATAGAAGGGTATTTCATATCAAGTGGGTTCAAAAAATGCATCTATGAGCATACTTTATTCATTAAAACAACCAAGAAAGCAAAGATCATAATCTGTCTCTATGTAGACGATTTAATTATAGCAAGTGATTCCTCACAAGTGTTAAACTAGTTTAAAGAATCAATGAAAGAGGAGTTCGAGATGACTGATATGGGAGTTCTGCACTACTTCCTCGGAATGGAGGTGACATTTATGAATGGAGATATTATACTTTCTCAACATCAATATGCAAGAGGGCTGTTGGAAAGATTCAACATGATAAACTGCACGAGCATCTCCACTCCAATGGAGTACGGGTTACGGCTGTCCAAACTGGATCCAGATGACGACGAAATAGAGCCCAACATCTTCAGGAGAGTAGTTGGCAGCCTCATGTATTTAACAAATACGAGACCGGATATAATGTTTGCAGTTAATAAGATCAGCCAATTCATGGAACAACCAAAGAGAAGCCATTGGGAGGCTGGAAAGAGAATTCTAAGATATATAAAGGGAACAATAAATCAAGGACTAGTATACTCAAAAGGAAGTAAAGACTTGTTACTCGGATTCAGTGATAGTGACTATGCAGGAAACATTGATGATAGTAAAAGCACATCAGGATACGTTTTCTACTTCGGATCTGGAGTAGTAGCTTGGCAATCGAAGAAACAAAAAGTGGTAGCTCTCTCATCAACGAAAGCGGAATACATCGCACTGTCAATGGCTGGATGCCAAGCACTTTGGCTCAAAGGAATCCTGAACGAGTTAGAAGAAAAGTTCAAACAACCTCCGGTAATCTACTGTGATAACAAATCGATGATATGTTTAGTCAAAGACCCGGTGTATCACGGTAAGAGCAAACATATAAGGATCAAATACCATTTCATTCGGGATTTGATCAAGAAAGATGAGATTGAAGTGCGGTACTGTTCAACTAAACAACAAGTCGCTGATATCCTCACTAAGGCAGTACAATCCAAAGATTTCCAGCGATTAAAAGAGTTCATCCACTTCAGAGAAATCTAGCTTACGGGAGGGTATTAGACGGACAAGAATTATAAGCTAGATTAGGTTACATAAGTTTATTATTATTATTATTATTATTATGTATCATTTTATTATTATTCGTTAACATAGGTTGAGGCGGTTATTATATGTAAACCCCTCGTGTACATATATACTCTTATGTGTAACGATTTCAATTTACCAATTCAATCAAGAACATCATTCAATCTCTCGAATACGGAATCAAATCTGATAGTGAATATGTGTTTTTTAGTTACATTGCTATGATCGTAAATATTGTTGGAGCTTCATATAAAGTTACAGTTGTATTAAAAAAATAACATTATGATTTAGTGAAACGTACAAATGAAACCTATACAGAAAAAAGGTCCAAGTCAAAAAAAGCTGAGCGGCAATATCAAATCAGCGAAATTAGGGCGGCACTAGCAGCTTGGCCGCTTTCATGCTTGGAAAACCCAATGTAGGTCTGATGGTTTACTCTGCAGTCTCCGATATGCAAAATCACAGGCCTTTTTTATCGAATATGCATACATTGCGTTTGGGATTTTAGATTTCTCTTCTCGATCTGTATCAAATTTGCGATTTCGATTTGCTATTTGCTGTCTTGGCCCAATTGTGTTTTTCGATTTGCTATTTGCGAATATGTGATTTTTATCACCGATGAGACTTATTACTAGGCATTTGGAATTGGATTGCCAACGAAACTGATGCTAATGTCTTGATAAAAAAACATGTCTCGTTTGGTTTACAATGAACATAAGAAATTTAGAATTGAAAGCGAAATTAATTATGCGTAGCATCTTTTTTGGTTTTCAAGGAATTAAAATGAGAAATTTTTTTATGGAATTCAACACTCAAATTTATGTGAATTTGCAGAAAACAACAGGAAGCAGTAGTGGATTTCAGATTTATGTACCTGCCCAGAATTCCTAATTGCCAGTCTGCCAGGTAGTTTCATTATTTTTTGCTATCATACAGAATATAGTCATACACTTATACATATTAGGGAATTTCATTCATTTATTCATTGTTGTTACTAAAATTGCAGCCTACCCTTTTAAATAATTGATTTTTTTTTTGTAAATTTGTATTGAAATGTTTTTCAAAAGGCCCCCGGCTTTGTAGCTCGCTTAGGGGCCTCCAAAAACGTTGGACCGGCCCTATCGACACCTTTTGCCCTTCTTTGGTTGCACAGCTCAACAACTTCACCACCGGCTCGGCTTCAAGTTCTTCTTCAGTGAATGATTCAAACATCGGATGATCTTCCAACTTCCAAGCAAGATTTCATCCGTTCACCAAGTTCTTCAACATCAGTTATGGTGTATATAACCCCACCAGGCAAAACAGCATACGCATATTCATCTAACAAAAACGGGCTAATCACACACCTACCAGTATACTGTCAAATTTCAGCACACCCTGACTTAAACTAACAATACACACATTCAAATCAGTCGCACAAATCAGTGAATGTGAATTAATCCCACTTTTACAAATTACGAAATGATTTTACAAGTAACAACAGAATCGGCAGGGCCGGCCTTGAGAATTCATGTACCCTGTTCGAGCTCGAAAAAATATGCCCTTAGGCCTTAAAAACGAAATATATAATGTAAACTAGTTTTTTTATACAACCATTGATAAAATCATAGTATTCGAATTATTTTTTCTAGTCAAATGGGTATTGGGCTAACTAAATCTAGTGGGCTAACTTCTAAACTTTAAGAATTGTTTTGTAAATGGGCTTATCTTGATGTTTGTATGGGTATACTATTTAAAAAATTATAACATATTTATATATCGAAATTAAAAAAACGTGCCCCTCGGAATCACGGGCCCTGGCCGGTGGTCCTCCCTGCCCACCCCCAGGGCCGCCCCTGAGAATCGGCAAACAAAATCATTGATCAAATTCATTCGATTAAGAGGGAGAGATGAAGAGAGTGAAAAAGCATTGTTACAGAACAACAGTAGACCGACAGCAGTCGAGAGAGCAAACAGAGACCGACAGATAGACCAACGGCTGTAGAGGTGTTCATCGGTCCTGTTTTCGGTTTATTGAGATTACTCGGTTCGGTTTTAGATTTTGTTCAGCAGTGATAAAAAATCAAACTGAATCGTATAAGATAAGTGTGGTTAGAAACAATAAACCAGTTTTAACCAAATAAACCGATTCACAGAATAAAACTTTTTTTTTTAGAGAATGAAATAGATTAGTCAGGTAAACTCAATTGGCTTATCAGTTTTTCTCCTGCATTTTATATATCTGCACAAAAATTCTAATTATATATCTTCAAACATTTTATTAAATTCCAATATCAATGCTAAAATAAGACCTTTATAGCTTAACAAGAAGTCAAGAATCATTAAACTTATTCTAGATTTCTATGTGATCATCGAAATTGTCTTAAGTTAGAAAATAAAAACGCACTATATATGAATATAATTACAATACTAAATGATTTTGATACATCAAATACTGCAAAAGATTAAAGCATTTGAATGTCATAACTGAAATCAACAACAACTAACCTCCCGATTGATTTGTTTGAGCGGAGAACACTCTGAAGTCTGACCGGTCGATTGTCAAAGTGGACCTAGAAGCTCTTAATGTTAATCGGTTAAAACGGTTTACTCAGTTAAGTTTAAACTGAATTCAACATTTTGTACAACTGAAAACTAAAATGGTTATCCGGTTTGGTTTTTTCGGTTAGGATTCGTTCGTTTTGGTTTTCAGTTTATTCGATTCGGATAATGAACACCCCTAAATGGCCGTTTGTCGTTTAATGTATTTGGTCACGTATAGTTTTGTGGGGTCAAAGTAAAATACCTAGTATTGGTCGGGTATGGTACCAAGTTTTAGAGAGAAGGCGATCGACATTTTTCGTTTCCGGTTCCGGGGTCAACCTCTATTTTACAACGTAAAACACAAGATTCACCGATTAACACTCCAATGTATTTATACTAACATGTCGACGAAAACAAGTCAACCTCTATTTTACAACGTAAACCAAGTTACGAACACGTAAAACACAAGATTCACCGATTAACACTCCAATGTATTAATCTAGAAAACGGTTACAAAGCAATGTTTACAAGATGCTCTCATAAACTCTTAGTGTGTGTGTGTGTGTTTACAGTGTGTTCGCTCAGAAATCTATTCAGACTTCTCTCTGTGTGCTCTGTCTACTGTCTGTGTATTTATACTAACATGTCGACGAAAACAAGTTGTCGACGAACACCCACGACGAAGATCCATCATCACGACGAACTCCAATTGTCTTTGAGGAAATCAAGTGATTTCGTCACTTTGATGGGCCTGGGCTTGGTCTTCGTCGCATGATGTTGGGCTTCTCACTTGTTGATTTCGTCACATGTGTTTGGGCCGAGACTTGGGCTTAGGCTTGGACATGTTGGGCCAAACAACAAACAGACAACTAATAAACATAATCTAACATGTATACTGCACACACGCAGTTACATGTACATCAAACAATACAAAGTAAATAGCATAGCGAGTCAAGACAGGAGGATGTCTTGACTACGGCCTTCACTTCGTAGCCGAGTCGAACCGAGCCGAGCCGTATCCACATAATATGTATCAACAAACTCCCCATTGGATTCTGCTCGCGAGGTTCGTAATCTCGTTCTCCATCTCTTGATGGTTCTTTCATTCTCGGAAAGGATCTTCAAAGTCTTCACATGTTGCAAGTAGAAAGTGTATTAACAAACTCCCGCTTTTATCTAGGAAGTGTATCAATAAACTCCCCCTTTGACTATGCTTGTGAATATTTTGATCTTCAATACTTGAGATCCTTGTGATGTTGATGATTAGTCAGCGGCAACTCGATCATCTTTATCATTTGAGTGCCTTCACGTCGTGTCTTCATTCCGAAGCTTATCATCGAACATGTTCTCCTTGCCTTTAGCATCTGCACATGCAGGAAATCTAAACGCGTAATGAGAACAACTGCTTGGAATATGGTTAACATTAAACAAAAGACACACATGTGAGACCAATTCTCATTCAACTACCATCCGACAATTTAGTTTGAAAAGTTAACAGATTTTTCAATTTTGAATATTAACTTTCAAAACTTGCAAACTCTGACCGTTTATGAAGATTCAGTCGTTTTGGTTTTCATTCAGATTTCAGGTAACGAAGACTTGAGTTCGAACATCGGTTAATCAAAACTAAAGCAGAAATAAAATCTTTTTGACTTTTATAAAGTTTATATTAAAACACACCTAAAATCTTTTTGGCATTTTGAATATTTCAAACTTAAGGACTGAAAGCAGTAAATAAATATATACAGAGTTGCAGAAACTAAGAAAAGTAAATATATACAAACATTCTTTTTGCGAGTTTCGAAGGTAAGAGAATCATATCAGTGTACGGTCATGCCAAAACACTCTTGTTGTTCTTTTTGTTAACATATAGATAAGCATCCTATAACAATTATCGATATTGTTGTCCACATAAGCTTAACTTATCAGATGTAATCATGGCGAGGGGATACGTTAAGGTATGATTTATACTTACCGACCGGTGTTCATCCACATCACGACACATTCCCGTATCAAGGTATGCACGAGAGTTCATCTTACTGGTGAGTATACCATTTATCATCTGTTTTGACGTATATGAAAATGTGAGAAACTCACTTATTTTGATTGAAAACAAGTCCTATGTGATAGAATCACTTATTGATGAGGAACTTGATTTTCAGATGCATGAAGGGCACAAGAGCAAGTCCGTGAACAGGTCAGTACTTTCGTACAGCAAAGAGACGAACTTGACTCCCGGATAAATGTGATATATTATCACTTATTTGGTGGGACATGTGATTGTTGATCACTTATTGAGGTCGTATGCAATATATACACGTATGTATGGTATCATGGAAGATCTAGACTTCGTCTCCGTTTGTTTCGGTAAAAGAAACAACCATGATACCCAGATGATAAACAGCATAAAGACCACATATCTCAGAACCTCGGCAATCTCTCAAACGAAATTTCGGTACTAAGACCATATGCCAATGAGTGGTTCCCACCTGGTCTTCAGTCGATTTAGGTTTATATCACCCTGCACACTTTAAGATGATTATGAGCCTACCGATACATCTTATATAGAGCTGCTTAACATTTTTCATTTTGCATTTCAGTTTAAAGAGGTTTAGACAGACCACTGATGTACTATCATTTTCTCTTTTGCTCGCCAGGAAACTCATTTTTGTTTTTCTATTGTTTTTGAGTTTTGAAATTTTTCGATGTTTTTGAATTTTCAAAGTTTGGAATTACTCCCCCTAAATCAACAAACTTACAATAATTTTAAAAACACAAAGATATTTACAAAAAAACGATTTTCCGATGCGGATTACTCTTGTTTGACCTTAATGCCGTTTACCAATAATAAAAAGTCAAATCTTGATTTATCAAATGCTTTGGTAAAAAAGTCGGCACGTTGGTCATCGGTATGGACTTTAACAGCATCGATTAGCCTTTTATCAAAGCAATCACGTATGAAGTGATACTTAATTTCGATGTGTTTGGTCTTTGAATGTTGCACAGGATTTCTAGTGATAGATAAGACAGCAGAATTATCGACTAAAATAGGAGTAGTTAGGAATTCAAAACCGTAATCACGCATTTGCTGTTGTATCCACATGACTTGGGAGCAACAACTTGAGGCAGCAATGTATTCAGCTTCACAAGTTGATGTAGCGACACAAGTCTGCTTCTTGCACTGCCATGTTACGAGGCGATTTCCTAAAAACTGGCATCCAGCCGTTGTGGATTTGCCGTCGATTTTGCATCCGCCAAAATCAGAATCACTGAAAGTGACTAAGTCAAAGTTATTATCCTTAGGGTACCATAGACCGGTGTCAGGGCAACCCTTCAAATAACGAAAAATCCTTTTTACAGCTGCAAGATGTCAGGCCTTCGGGTTCACTTGATATCTGGCTAGCAGGCATGTTGGATACATTATATGTGGTCTTGATGCTGTGAGGTACATAAGGGATCCAATCATCGCACGGTAGTATGAAGAGCTAACGAGTTCACCCTTCAAGTCTGGATTGATTCCGTGATTTTGCTGCAGTAGGGTACCAATGGGAAATGTGTAGGACATTAGAAATCGGTTCAGAATGTCTTGAACATACTTAGTCTGATGGATGAAAATCCCAGACTTCGTTTGTTGTACTTGCAAGCCCAAAAAGAAAGTCATCTCTTCCAAAGCGCCCATCTCGAATTTATCCTGCATTACACGCTCGAAATCCCTACACATAACATTGTTAGTAGAACCAAATATAATATCATCCACATATACCTGTACCAGTAGAGGATCTCCATCTTGTTCTTTTATGAAGAGAGTGCAATCGATAAGACCTCTGCGAAATCCATTCTCCAGCAGATAATTAGATAAGGTTGCGTACCAAGCTCGAGGTGCTTGATGTAGACCATAGAGAGCTTTGTTCAGCAACCAAACCCGATCGGGATGAATAGGATCTTCAAAACCTGGAGGTTGTTCAACATACACCTCTTCTTCCACTAGACCATGTAAGAATGCACTTTTGACGTCCATCTGGTAAACCTTGAATCCTTTGAATGAGGCATAAGCCAGAAAGATCCGAATTGCTTCCAGACGTGCAACAGGTGCATACACTTCGTTGTAGTCTATACCTTCAATCTGACGAAAACCTTGAACGACCAATCTTGCTTTGTTTCGAATAACAATTCCACGGTCATCCTTTTTGCATTTATACACCCAATGGGTACCAATCTTCTTGTAATCAGCAGGTTTCTCTACGAGCTTCCAGACACCAAGTTTCTGGAATTGTTGCAGTTCTTCCTGCATTGCTTCAACCCAAGAGTTATCTTTCAAAGCTTCTTTCCAAGTTCTTGGCTCTTCCTGTGAGACATAACACGCGAAAGACCAAACGTTTTGTTGACCAGATTCTCGAATTGCCGCATACAAGTGTACGTTGTTGTTGTTTCGCAACATGTTTCTTGTTTGAATGCCACTCTGTACATTACCGATGATGTTTGTTGAGGATGGGTATTGTGAATTCTTGTTTCAGGGTTTTTCGGAACTGGAATGTTTGTACCCAGATTGTTGAGATTGAGATCAACAACCAATTCAATACCCGGAACTGGCGAAGAGGATGATGCAGTAGCTTCAGCTGTTTTAGGGTTATCAACTGGAGCTGTTGCTTTCGAAGTACCTTGTACAGCTGTTGTTGGAGCTTCTTGATCTGCATCTAGAAATTCTTCATCCTCTGAAGATTTGTTCAGTTCGGTTGCATCATGAAAATCCTCATTGTCGAGAGCATTATTGTTCACGGAAGATGGTTCTTGATTGACAACAATTGGACGAACCAACGGTGAATCTGTTGCATTGTCACTCTCGAAAAACATCCTTGCCGCAGCATTTTCTTCAACTGCTTCAACATTGATCTAATTGAAAACGTCATCGTACTCAAACATCCATGGTTGACCTGGATTTTTGACTGGCAATGTGTGCCTTTGTACTCTGACCTCAGACCATTCCTCAACCCTTTTAGTCTCTAGATTCCAGACTCTTAAGTTCGAGGTGGCATAACCAAGAAAGTGACCTTCAATAGCTTTTGCCCCAAACTTTTCATTAGGATCGATCATTGTGCAAGGAGCTCCAAACGGTTCAAGATATGACAAATCTGGTTTCCGTTTGTGAAGGAGCTCAAAGCAGGTCTTGTTGTGTCTTTTGGCTGTAAGGACTCGATTCAACGTGTAACATGCGGAGGCCACAGCTTCACTCCAGAATGGAATGGGCAACTGCGACTCTACCAAGATAGTCCTAGCAGTCTTGATCAATGTACGGTTTTTACGTTCAGCGACGTCGTTCTGTTGAGGAGTATAAGCCGCACTAAATTCGTGAAGAATACCTTTTGATGTGCAAAACTCCTCCATGGCATGATTTTTAAATTCTGTACCATTGTCGTTGCGTATCCGTCTAACCTTCAACTTATACAAATTCTCAATCTGAATGATCAAGTTTTTGATAATACCGAAAGTTGCACTCTTATGAGCCATAAACGCCACCCAAGAAAATCTTGAATAATCATCAGTTATCACGAGGCAGTATTGATCATTCCTGATGCTTTTGTGCTTGACAGGACCGAACAAATCCATGTGCAAACATTCAAGAGGAACTGCCACCGTGTTGATCTTCTTTGTCGGATGTCGCTTTTTGGTTTGCTTTCTTTTTTGGCATGAAACACAGACGTCTTGAAGATGGAAATTTTAAGAAGAACACCATTCACTAATTCATTCGACACCAAATGATTCATTTTCCGTAAGTGAATGTGACCCATACGTCTGTGCCAAGAGATTGAGTCTTTTTCAGTGGCTTTTGTAATGAAACAAGTTGCTTGTGTAGTCGTTGTTATTGCTTGGCTCATATCAAGGACATATAAATCATTTATCCTTGGAGCTGATAAGAGAATCCATTCTTTTGGGATCTTGAAGCCGGGTTTCAGCACATAACATCCATTTGCATCAAAGTGTACTGAAAACTGTTTATCACAGATTTGTGAAACGCTGAGAAGATTGTGATCAAGCTGTTGTACAAAGTTGATCTTTTCAAAACTTACAACCCCGTTAGATACCAATCCTTCTCCTGTAATATATCCGCCTTTATCTCTAGCAAAAGCAACATAACCTCCTCTAATAGATTTAACGTCGTAGAGAAGCTTCATGTCGTCGGTCATGTGCCTGGATGCCCCACTATCAACAATCCAATGACTGCTGAAAGTTCCTCCTGGAACACCCTGCACATGAACTCACATGATTTGTTGGAGATGGGGACCCAAGACTTTGTGGTCTTGGGCCTTCCATTTTCATCAACGTAAGTTACTTGAACTTCTCGATATTGTGGAAATTGTGATGTTCCCCCTGATTCAGTAACCGTTTTTGGTTTCCAGGTCTGTTTTGTTTTACCAGTTTTATTATTTAAAATCTTAACTTCATGATTGTCTGAATTTTTTGAATTGTCTGGTTTGACAGAGACATATGTTTTGTTAACCACGTCGGTTTTAATCGCTTTTTCAATTTTCTTGACCTGTTGGCGTTTCTGTTTCTTTTCCCTTTATTTTACAAGACGGGGATCTGGTTTTGATGAAACAGATCGCTTTCGGTCATTTTGGTCACGGGGATCATCAACTTTGGCTTTTTGTTTATGAAGATATGGACAATTGCGAATAAATGTGCCACATGAAAAACATGATCTTCGTTCTACAAACCCCCAAGTATCATGTGATTTTCTTGTCGATGATGAACTTTGTGATCCCGAGGTACTTGGTTTTGAACTGTTTTGTTCATTTCTTTTCAAAGATTTAACTTAATTGACATGATCTAAGTTAGATTTGTTGGCAAATGTTTCAAGTTTATCTATTCCTGTCGATTTCACAAAGTTCACTTTCTTATTCTTCCTTTGATTCGGTTCCTTTCGACCTTGAGTCGTTGATTTACCTTTTGGTTTGGTATGATTTTGCTGCTTTTTCACTGTTGGTAATTTCTGATTGACACATTGTTTTCGAACTTTGGCCTTTGGGATAGGAGGACATTGTGTTACCACAACGTGTGAACCCGTCTTTCCCAAAAACCTACTTGTTGAATCCTCAAAAATTTTAC
Source organism: Helianthus tuberosus (assembly GCA_030545235.1). Lineage (NCBI taxonomy): Eukaryota > Viridiplantae > Streptophyta > Magnoliopsida > Asterales > Asteraceae > Helianthus > Helianthus tuberosus. The sequence continues at coordinate 400,237 of JARYGA010026437.1, forward strand.
TAATTAAAGATTGATTAACATTCTTAATAGGAAAATCTTTGTCAGAGTAGATTTTATCATCACCAACAAGAGTGTACAGCAAATTCACACTCTCTGACTCTTTTGCAGACGTGGACTCGACCAGAACAATCTTAGCAGGTTTTGCGGGAGGATCACATAGAATATGATTCTCAAGAGGTATGTCCTCTTCTTTGATTACCGCATCAGGCTGTGCTGAGTCAGTATCATCGGATTCATCATCTGAAGAATCAGCATCCTCAACAATGACTGCAGGATCCTGATTTTTTTCAGCAGTTGACACACTTGAAACTGTTGAAACATCCGAATATGATGATACTTCATTTTTGTATCCAAGTCCAGTTGCAAATTCCTCAATGTCTAAAGGAACAGATTCCTCATAATAAGTTCTATTCTCCTCATCAGGCATGGCATCATAATTTTGTCTAACAGGTGGTGGACATTTCTTATATCCAATGCACGTGACATCCTTTTTCTCTTTTTGTGTGTCAATGATGTGATCCAGCACGTATCTAGAGTTTGAATAACTGTCTAGCTTAAGCCGGATCGCCTCACTTTCACACTTTGTACAAGCTAACTCTTTTTGCATGATCTCAAGACGATTTATATAACAGTTTATGTCAGTTTGTTTTCTTGAAACCATTTTTGTCAGTTCGGTTTTATCTTTTCTTAAATTTGCAACCTTCGTTTTAAAATCCTTTTCATGGTTTTCATAAAACATGTTAGCCTCTTTGCATTTCGAAAGATCCACTATCAACTTTTGATTGTGGATATTTGTCACTTCATATTTGTTTTGCAAAGCCTCATGTTTTCTTTTCAAATCACACCACTTAGCATCAAAAGAAACATGTTTGTTTTGCAAGTCAGACAATTCAGCATTTAAAGCATCATGTTTGCTTTGCAACTCAGACATATTAGCATCTAAATCAGCACATTTATCACTTAAGCTAGCACAATTATCACAATTAACAACAGTTGGTTCATCGACACATACCTGGCTTGATGAACTGCCGCCATTAGCCATAAAGGCTGAATGAAGAGAAGAAGAAGAATAAGCAGCTTGATCCACCAGAATAGATCTTCTATCATTCCTTGCTGCAGCTTCTCCTAACAATTCATCGATATCTGCATCGATTCTCCCACTAGATACATCATCAGAATAATCTTCGCCTGAGGTTGAGATTTCCTCATCTGAACTCCTTGAATCACCAGAACTCTCTTGATCTGAAGATTCACCACCACTGGCGGAAGATTCTCCACCACTGGCTTGCTTCAAATCCTTAGCAGTTTCAGCAAAACAAGTTGCTCCTCCCTGATCACCAATGCCTAATTGCATTGACCAGTCGCAACCTTCATCTATTTGCACCACAAGAGCCTGATTGGTGTTCGATGGTCCTGCTTGATTGTTTGCAGGGACCAAGGTGCGATCATCATTCCTGGTTTGATTCTGATTCTGTTGGTTGCCTTGACCTCTGAAAGGATTCTGGTTCCCATGCTGAGCTGGCTTTGTGCATTCACGCTTGAAATGACCACGTTCACCACAGTTAAAGCAATTGACGGATTGCTTGTCGAACCCATACTTGGTTTCTTTCTTGCTTTCCAAGCTGGTTCTACCCGTCTGTTCCATGAAGTCTTTAGCCCGCCTAACAGCACTAGCGAAAGCCCATTTGATGTCCATCATATCCATCTCTTCTTTATCGATCTGCTGATAATCTTCTTGAGTTAGATTGATGTTTCCGATCTTCCCTGCAATCAACCCACAGTACGAGCTCACCAATGTCTTTAGTATATCCATATGATCTTTAGCTACTTCAACGCTAACTTTGGAGAAGTTTGACGTGTCAAGCTGTACTGTCTTTGAATTTGATGGCTGACCAGCAGATGATATGCTTCCATAACAAGCTTGTTGTTGAGAAGGAAGTGGATTCCTATACAAATCAGTTGCTACGGTAGATGGCCGATATCTTTGCTGTTGTGGAGCTGGTTGTAGTGGATTTCCATACAACTCTGTGGTTGGAGCTGGCTTTACAGGAACTTGTATCGAATTTCCATATAAATCTGTGCTTGTGACAAACTCCGTTTGAAGTGGAGCATGTGAAACAGGTCTTGCAGAAGTGCTAGAAGCTCCATAATACATATCAGGATTTTGTCGCACTGGAACCCTTTTCGCCTTTAGGGTTTCTTCCTGATCTTTGTTCTCCAAGAGCTGACCGAAGTCATTGATGTTTGTCGTAGCCAATGTGCCATTGTATTTCAGGATTTCCAAGAAACCATTCCATTGAGGTGGCAGTGCATCGGCAAACTTTGTGAAAATCTCTGTTGGAGTTGTTTCTACCCCATAATTACTCAATTCAGTCAGCAAGTGATGAAATCAACTTGTCATATCTCCCAAAGATTCATTTTCCATACATGTGAAGCCATCAAACTCCTTCTTGAGTAAATCATGTCGCAATTGGCGTGACTTTTCATTTCCTAGACCTCTTGTCTTCAATGCATCCCACAATCGCTTTGACGTCTTGAAGCTGACAAACTGATGATATATATCCTTGCTCAACGCCTGAGTCAGAATAGCATATGCTTTCTTTTCTAAATCATATGCCTTTTTCTCGTCTTCCGTAAGATCTGCAAATGTAGCAGCAGTTGAAGCGGCAACCTCAAGAGCTTGATCGAAATCTATAATAAAACATAACCACAATTCCGTGTTTTGCCCAAGGACGTACGTATGAAATCTATCTACCCATCCAGGATATTCATTTATGTGCATTAGTTTCGGTGGGCGATTTAGACTTCCGGTCTCGCTTTCGCTTAGGAGTATACTTTGAATACTTGGAGATTGATTTGAAACAAATGCCCATTGACCTGTCGACATTGGATTCACTTGCGAAGATGCGGGTGCGGGAGATTCTGCCCATGATGGTGACAAACACGTGCTTCTATACTTGCTTTCTGTATTAGATGTGGGTGCGGGATATTCGGCCCATGATGGAGATAAACCCGTGCTTCTATATTTGCTCTCTGCATTTGACGGAGTACCCCACAGATCCGGATTCATTTTTGATGTATGTTGATGAAAAACCTGTTTACACACTCAAACAAAACTGTTAAATATGAATTACAAGTCATCTGTTTAAAACTGGAAGTATGAATGACGAAATTGTGAGGTGTTTTCGTCCAAATCAGAAGTGATTTTGTCGAGGACTTGTGTGACGAAAATAAGGAGGGTTTTGTCGAGAAGTGTTGACGAAATGAAGTGCTTTCGTCGAGTAACAAGTTGACAAATTTATGGGGTTTTCGTCGAGTAACAAGTTGACGAAATTTATGGGGTTTTCGTCGAGTAACAAGTTGATGAAATCAGGTGATTTAGTCACTGTGATTTGTTTGACGAAGTTAGTGATTTCGTCCAAGACAATTTGGTGATTTCGTTGACAAAAGTGACCAGACAACTTGCAAGATATTTTTCAAAACAAATCAAATCTTATCCTTCTGACACAGAACTTTCTTTTGCCAACTTTGTCAAGCCACACCTTACCTTGTGTACCTGTTATTCAACTTGTCATCATTTCAATGGTCAAATTTGTCAAACAATAATAAACAAACAATATCAACAATAATTTAGCAAACTCAAATCTTCAAACATTCAAATAAGAAACCCAGAACATGAAGAACAACATGAACACTTTGAAGATGCCAAAGAACTGTATGAGTTTTTCAAGTTTACCGGCCACCGGAAAACTTTCCGATCATCAACAATTTTGCAATAAAGTTCAATAAAAACCCAATACTAACATGTATACAAGAGTTTTAACAAGGTTTTATATGAACTAGAAGCAAAAAATACCAAGATTTTCAAGATTTTAACAGCGTTTTTCCAGAAAATGTATGAACTTTAAAGATCAAAACTCAAGAAAAACACATTAAAAACTAAGAAAAATCAAGAACACAAACTTGGTTTTAACAAGGAATCGAGCCAAGCGCTCTGATACCAATTGTAGGTCCACCCGGAGGATCGAGTCAACCTCTATTCCTCTTTTCCGACAAACCCAAGAGTGCGGAATCCAAACGCGTAAGTTAAACCAAGTTACGAACACGTAAAACACAAGATTCACCGATTAACACTCCAATGTATTAATCTAGAAAATGGTAACAAAGCAATGTTTACAAGATGCTCTCATAAACTCTCAGTGTGTGTGTGTTTACAGTGTGTTCGCTCAGAAATCTATTCAGACTTCTCTCTGTGTGCTCTGTCTACTGTCTGTGTATTTATACTAACATGTCGAGGAAAACAAGTTGTCGACGAACACCCACGACGAAGATCCATCATCACGACGAACTCCAATTGTCTTCGACGAAATCAAGTGATTTCGTCACTTTGATGGGCCTGGGCTTGGTCTTCGTCGCATGATGTTGGGCTTCTCACTTGTTGATTTCGTCACATGTGTTTGGGCCGAGAATTGGGCTTGGGCTTGGACATGTTGGGCCAAACAACAAACAGACAACTAATAAACATAATCTAACATGTATACTGCACACACGCAGTTACATGTACATCGAACAATACAAAGTAAATAGCATACCGAGTCAAGACAGGAGGATGTCTTGACTACGGCCTTCACTTCGTAGCCGTATCCACATAATACGTATCAACAGATATGGAACCGGGTAGAAAGAACCTGGTTTTTTAATACCCATATTTGCTTATATTTTTTCGGAAAAAGTATAGTGCCCCTTTTTTTTCACCTTTAGGTAACCCCCCTCACAAAACGTATAGAAATCCACTATATACAGAATAAATCTCAATATTTGAATTTGCTACATCCTCGCAAAGCCACCAGCATTCGGGCATATCAACAACCATTAGCTTCCGGCAGTTATTAAGAAAACTTTTTTTATAAAAAATCCATGTCAAACAACAAACACAAACTTCGAAACCGGAAAAAGGAAAAAAAAAAAAACCTAGCCATATGTCACAAACATATAATGACTTAGTGTAACGCTAGAGAAAAAATAACTCTGGTAAAATATTCCTGATTGAAGAAACACAGAACTAATTATGGGATTAATCAGTTTGGTTTATGTTTCTATCATGATGGTTAATCTTCTAGTACATATCCCGAGCTCCGAATGATCGTGGTTTATCTGCAAAACAAAACACCGTTACTCGTTAAGAGGGGAATGTGGGGGTTTCCCTCTTAACCGGGCTCCGGCGTGAGAATAAGCGACTGCTTGGGGAAGAGATTAAAGTATTAAGTAAGAGTAGAGGGAATGGAATGGTTTAACCTGTGAAGTGAAGGTCTCTATTTATAGCCGGAGAGGTGTAAGAGGGTGTGGGCTGATGGGCCTTGGGCCGGAAGGCGACAACATGGAGGATATGCTTCTTGTCTCACTGGTGTCGACCGTTAGTGGCTTCTAGGAGCTTTGTGTAGTTGGCGCAACGTGATTGGAGCCACGTGTCACTGTTGTCGGCCTGGTCGCCCTTCTGCCATCAGCAGGTAAGTGGAGATCGTGGGGCAGTTGTCTCTGCCCTATGATTGGTGCCACATAAGCGTCCTTAAGTACTTTTTGTCTCCTGCATGTCAGACGATCGTGGAGCACGATTGCGCAGGAACAGAAGGACTCTGATTGGCTCTTTTAATCTGCCACTTGTACCTTGTGTACTATCTGGGAAGGCCTCGCGCCGTAGTCACGCACGATTCTTGCTGAGCACGTTATTATCATGCACGCGGCATGGGCCTTCAGATGTCCTTTTTAGGATGCTAAGTGTTGCTAACTTGAATTTACCCTTATGTGGACCTCGCGCGGCGTGACACAGGCATGTTGTATCCCGCGCGAGGTTGGTGATCAAGAAAATTGTTGATTAAGGAGTATGGTCCCGCGCGACCTTACCTGGGGTTGCGCGGCTTTTTGGGACCATACCCCTTCAAGTCCCCCCAGTCTAGTGCTGCACCATGCGCAAGGCAAGTGGTTGGAGCTCTGGACTTAAGAAAATAAAGTAGAATGATGCTTTTGGCTTTTGTCTTTGGTAGGCGGCGCGCGTGTAAGTTGTTAATTACTACGGCGCGCCTACCAGGCTCGTTGTTGGCTTTTATATGGAGTTTCTAATGACTTTGGGCGGGAGAAACCTCGAAGTTTGAATTTTCTGACAAGTTGGTGAAAAAGTCGCGGTTGGTGACGTTTGAGTTGACCTCTGACGGTTGTCATCAACTTGTTGCTGACGGTTCAGATTTTCGTCAGGAGAGTGAGGCCCACGCGCGCGTGGTAACCGTCTCTCCGGGAAACACGCCTTACGTGGCGCTTTCTGGTTGGCCTTGCTTGCGGCGACCTCGGCACGGTTACCCATCGCATTAAATGCGATGGGTATATATATCCGGAGAGATGTGAGGCTCATCACTTTCTTTCCTACTATTCTTCTTCTTCCTCTCAAAGTTTCTTTGAATCTTCAAGTTTGAAGAACACGATTGCAGCATATCTTCAAGCTCTTGAAGAACGTCGTAGCAGATTATCGAGCAGAACACTCAAAACCTTTGTTTTATCTCTCGATGGCTGAAGAACAACATGAGGATAACCCCGGAGAAGAAGGTCCTGTGCCTGTTCTCCAGTGGGACTTAGGGCTTTTCGAACAACTTTCCCGTAGTTTCCGGTTCCCACCGGAGTGGGATGCCCGGTACCCCGGCCAGAACCAAACGGCCGCTGATGCACCGCCGGGGTACATCACCTTATTCGAAGACTTCTTCCATCAGGGCAACTTCCGGTTGCCGGCGACTAACTTCATGGCTCATATTCTTCAACATTATGGGTTTCATATTTCTCAAATGAGCCCACCCGGGATGGTTCGGGTTCGACATTTCGAGTTCCTGTGCTGGGCTCATGGCATTGAGCCAACTGTTAATAAATTCCGGGTCTTCTACACACTTCAGAGAAACATGGGTTTCTATTCCTTCGCCAGCCGGGGCGCGGCGAAGAAGATACTGTTGAACCCTCCCATGGGTTTCTATTCCTTCGCCAACCAAAGTTTTTCTATATTCGGGAGGAGGTAGTTCCGATACCCATGACGTTTCGCGCTTGGACTGAACCAATCGTGAAGGAAGACTTGGAGATCCCCAAGACTGCGGCTTGGTATCGCGAGCTTACCGCCACCCCAAACCGAGTGTTTGGGGAGAGTGTCTTGGTTGCGGCGCGTATGAGCGATCAGTGGCCGCCTGATAGCAAGGAGGTTCCTATCTTAATGATGGGCGACGAAGGTTAGTAATTTTCTTATTCCTACTGATCTTCCGGGGCTTGCATTTTTTCCCCTTTTTCTTTTTTTTTCCTGATATGATTTATCTTGTAGAGGTGCGTTTGTATCAAGCTGCCTTCGCCGCTTTTGGCGGTAGAATGGGCGTGCGCCCGCTTCAAGACGGGGAGCAATACTGGTATTACCAAATAAGGGATAACTTTATGTATCCTGTTGCTGACGCGTTCACCTTGCCGCCTACTGCAAACGAAGGTGCGCACATACCGAACCCTCCTCCTTTGCGCTATGTGACTTCTGCTGGGAAAGAGGTTGTCTATCTTTCCAGCGAGGAGTCTGTAGGGTCTTCGAACGGAGAGTTAAGTTCGTGGTCTAACGTCTTTGCAGGTGTGTTGCGCGACTTGGGTATTGACCCAGACGAGAAGAAGAAGAAGAAACCGGTGAAGAAGAAGAAGGATGCTGAGGTGACCAACAAGGGTGCTGGGGGTAGTCGCGCAACCACTGGTGCTGTGGGTAAAGGTATTTTTCGCCTCCATCAGAGTGACTTGAGAGATTTCGTGATTGTTAGTGACTCACTTGAAGGTTTGCCGCGCGCAGGCGGAAAGAAGACTGGAACCGGTGGCTCGGGGAGCGCGGGTTCTCTTAATCCGGACGCTGGCGCTACTCCTTCCTCTGGTGTGCATGAGGAGGAGGAAGAGGAAGAAGAAGAGGAGGCTGCTGCAAAGTTGATCAGCAGAAAGAGAGTTAGAAGCGAAACTACAGCTGGCGTCTCTGTTGCGCCCGAAGCTGGTGAGGTTCCCCTGATTGGGAAGCGGAGCAACTTGCGCTCGCTTTACAAAGTTTCTCCGGGTAAGTTCTTTAGTTACATTATTTTGTTACTTTCGCTCTTTCTGACATGTTGTATTTACAAACTCATGAAGGGCTGTACCGTACTTACATGCTTGGGGAGGCGAACGCTCGCGCTGCTAACCACCAAATTGTCCGTGAGTGGCGGACAATGGTTAGGGAACGGTCGGATTGGGAGAGGTACCGCGAGCGGATGTTGAAGCGGATAAGTGAATTTGAGAAGTCAAAAACCGCCCTTGATGAAGAGAAGGCGAAGTTTGAAGCTGATAAGAAGGCTGAAGATTGGGGGCGCGAGGGCCTGAAAAACAAGCTTCACTCTGCTGAACAACAGCTTGCAAAGGAGAAAGCTGAGTTCAAGCGCATATGCGCGAAGGATAATGAGCGCGCGGCCGCAGATCGTAACAAGATTGTCAACCTTGAAGCTAAGGTTGTGGAATTGACGGCGGAGGTTGAGGGTGTGCAAGCTGTTAAGGCTGCTCAGGCAGAGCTTGAGGTTTGTACAACTTAATACCCTTTCTTCCTGTGTTTTGTCTGTAGCATATCCTAAGTTCTGTCCTTTGTAGGTTGAGCTTGCTGATGCGAAGGTACAGTTGTCCGGGAAGGACAAGGATCTTGGGGCCAAGGATGTCGAGATCGCTGAGCTAAAACGCCGCCTGCGAGAGCAGGTTGACAAAAGTGAATCCTTGGAGATCGATCTGGAGGCTGAAAAGTCTAAGGCTGCCTCAGCTGAGGAGGCGAAGCTTAGGGCTGAGGAAGCTCGCGATGTTAGTTCTGCAGCTCTTAATGTAGCGCAGACTAATTATGCTGAAGCTCAGGGTATCGTGGATACTCTTGTCTCTGATGCCGAGTGGCTGCGCGGCCGTGGAATGGTGCTGGTAGGATTCCTCTTTTTACTTTAATTTGATTTGTTTAGACTTGTTGGCTAAAGTATTGCGCTTGCTGTAGATGGCCAACTCCATCTTGAATGCTGGTGAATTGGATAAGGCTGTTGCGGCTGTTATAGATGCTTCCCTTGCAGTTGGTCACCGTAAAGGCTATGTTGAATGTGCGCAACATGCGTCGGTTATGCTTGGACAGGAGTTCGATACTAGTCACTGCTCGGTGACTGAAGAAGCTGAGGCTGAGCTAGCCCGCGCGGAGCATGGTTATGATCATCTATCCATTCCGGTGATGGACTTGGTTACTGATGCACTGAAACATGATGACTGGTGTTAGCGGCTGAAGAATATCCTTGATCCACCAGAGACTGTTGAGCTTTCAGATGAGGAGGCACCTGCGGGTGGAGATGGCGACGGGAAAGGTGGTGGTGATGGTGATAGCAGTAAGCCTGGCGGTGATGGCGATAAGCATGGTGACAGTGGAGATGATGAATTTGAATAGGTTTGTCAACAGGCTTTGTGCCTTGTAAAAAATTCTAGTAGGTTTCTGATGTAAATTGTTGCGCTGTTGCGCTTTCATCTAGTGAATGACATTGTGTTTTTATAACTGTTGCGCGGTTGCGCCTTTTAAATGGTATGTTTGCTTATTTTCCCGTTACAATTGTTGCACTGTTGTTAGAAACTTTGGTTAAGTTAGCGCGAATAAATGTAAGAGAGGCTCGTGTGCGAGCGCAATTGGAGTGTTTTCGTGCTAATAAGAAGTTTAACATGCATTTGTAACGAAATAAGTCGGGTAGTGATAAAAGAGCATGTCGTATGCTTTTCATTAATTACGTAGGCGCTTAGGCCGAGATACATTGCTTGTAACTTAAAAGGCGTGTAGCCAACATAAGAAAGTAAATGGCGCGTGGCCGACATTAGTGGATAAAGGCGCAGGGCCTACATAGTCATATATAGCATTTGCGCAGTTGTTGCGCGTTCCACGTGCGCGGGATGATGTGTCCATCCAGGGTGCGTAATTTGTACGCCCCTTTTCCTAGCACCTCGTGCACCAAGTATGGGCCTTCCCACTTAGGTGCTAGCTTTCCTGGGTGTTCGGCGTTTGAGGCTTCGTTGTCTCGAAAGACATATTCCCCTGGAGTGAAGGTACAGATGCGGACTCGCGCGTTGTAGTACCTCTCCAGTTGTGTTTTGTACTTGGCTTCTTTGATACGCGCGATTTCGCGCCTTTCCTCTAGCAAATCCAAGTCAAGACGACGCTCTGCCTCGTTGTCGATTGCGTTGACTGCTGTCAAACGCGGAGAGGGCAGGCCAACTTCCGCCGGGATAACCGCTTCTGAGCCATAGACTAGGCTAAAAGGGGTTTCGCCGGTACTTGTTTTTGGCATGGTTCGGTGAGCCCACAAGATACTTGGGAGCTCATCCACCCAGCCTCTTCGTTTAGTGCCCAGTCGGGCCTTAATCCCATCGACGATACACTTGTTCACACTTTCAACCTGCCCGTTGCCTTGAGGGTGCGCAACGGAGGAGAAAGTATGCTCGATTTTCATCTCCTTCATCCAGTTCTTGAGGTCATCGGACGCAAAGTTAGTGCCGTTGTCTGTTACTATCTTGAGCGGGAGGCCAAATCTGCAGATGATGTGTTCCCAAATGAACTTGCACACCATCATGGCTGTAGTTGAAGCAAGGGCTTTGGCCTCCACCCATTTTGTGAAGTAATCGACGGCCACTATTATGAACTTGACGGCGCCGGGAGCGTCTGGGAAGGGTCCTACCATATCGATTCCCCACTGCTGAAAAGGCCAAGCAGTTGATACGGGGATTAGATCGTTCTTGGGGCGCAGGGTTTTTGGAGAGTGCCGCTGACAGGAGTCGCATTTGCGCAGCTCCTTCAGGGCATCAACGTGCATCCCTGGCCAGTAATACCCGGCGTTCATAATCTTCGCAACAACCATACGTGGTCCCGCATGGATGCCGCAGATTCCTTCATGAATCTCCCTTATCAGATAGTTCGCGTCTTGAGGGTCTACACAGCGCAGGAGTGGTCCCAAGAAGGACTTTCGGTATAAGATACCGCCATTCATTTCGTACTGCAGAGCTTTGTTCTGAATTTTTCTTGCCTCTGCCTTATTCTCTGGGAGTATTCCCTCTTTTAAATACTGAATGATAGGGGTCATCCAGGATGGCTGCCCTATCTCGATCACATTGACTTGTCGCAACAAAACTGACGGGTTCTTGAGTACCTCAATCCTTACATCTTTGGCCAGATGTTGGAAGGACGTTGAAGCGAGCTTGCTCAAGGCGTCAACTGGTTTGTTTTCGGAGCGGTTGTTGTGGATGACCTTGTGAGATTTGAACTGTTGAAGCAACTCTTTTGCTTGTTCCAGATATAGGGCCATGACTTCACCCCTTGCATCGTATATACCGTTGACTTGGCTGGCTATCAAGAGTGAATCAACATGTGCTTGTAGATTTTTAGCTCCCATTTTGATGGCGAGGCGCAAGCCTGCCAGAAATGCCTCGTATTCCGCCTCGTTGTTGGTGTTTTTAAAGTCCAACTTGATGGCGTAAGTGAATTCATGGTTTTCAGGGCTTACTAGGCGCAATCCAGCTCCCGCGCCGTCCTCGTTCGAGGCGCCATCAGTGTAAAGCATCCAAGTCTCATTTGTCGTGTCTTTTTCGGGGGTCTCCACTAGCTCACAATCTTTGATTTTCTCAACTGGGACTTCTGTGATGAAGTCCGCTAGAACCTGGCCCTTGATGGCTGGGCGCGGCCGATATAGAATGTTGTGGCCCCCCAGCTCGATGGCCCATTTTGCTAACCGCCCGGACGTTTCTGGTTTTTGAAGTATCGTACCGATATGGAAATTGGTAAGCACGGTGATCACATGCCCTGTGAAATACCTGCGCAGCCTTCTAGAGGCGTGTAGCAGCGCTAGTACCAATTTTTCCATCGTGGAATATCTCGTTTCCGGGTCAGTGAGTACCCTGCTGACATAATAAATTGGAGTTTGAACTCCATTTCTTTCCACTAATAACACCGACCCTACTGCCTTATCGGAAGAGGATAAGTACAATACGAGTGGCTCTTTTTCAAACGGCGCGGTCAGGGTAGGAAGTTCGATCAGACATGCTTTCATTTGCTGGAAAGCCTTTTCTGCGTCGGGTGTCCATTTGAACTCTTGCTTCTTCACACAATTGCGCAGTGTGCTGATAAAAGGGTACGACTTCGCGGCGTGATTTGACAAAAAGCGGTTAAGCGCGGTGAGGCGGCCGGCCAACCGTTGCATTTCTTTGATTGTTCGCGGCGATGGCATCCGCTCTATTGCCTGGACTTTTTCTGGATTCACTTTGAAGCCGCCGTTGGTGACTATGAAGCCTAGAAACTTCCCTTCTTCCATGCCAAAAGAACATTTGGCTGGATTCAACTTCATGTTTACGCTGCGCAATGAATTGAACGTTTTCTCGATGTCCTTCAACATTTGGTCCTCTTCGGGACTCTTGACCACTAGATCATCGATGTAAACTTCAATATGCTTTCCGATGTCACCTGCGAAGGTCTTGTCCATCAATCGCTGGTATGTGGCGCCAGCATTTTTCAGGCCGAATGGCATCTTCGTATAGCAAAAAATCCCCAGATCCGTGCGAAAAGCTGTCTTGTCTTCATCCTCGAGCTTCATTTGAACTTGATGGTACCCCTTGTAGCAATCCAAGAAGCACTTCCATCTGTATGGCGCGAGAGAGTCTATCTTTTTATCGATCTCAGGCAAAGAATAGCAATCCTTAGGGCATGCCTTGTTGAGATCGGTATAGTCGACGCACATTCGCCATCCGCCACTAGACTTCTCTACCATTACGGGGTTCGCAACCCAACTCTGATATCGTACTTCTCGCAGGATGCCGGCTTTAAGTAACTTGCAAACTTGCTCATTCATTGCTTTCGTCTTGTCTGCCCCTAGGCTGCGCCTTCTTTGGACTTTCGGCTCAACCGAGGGGTAGGTGTTTAAACAGTGCTCCGTGATGTCGCGCGGGACTCCGGTCATGTCGGCCGGGCTCCAGGCGAAAATATCCATGTTCTTGAATAGGAGCTGCTTGAGGCGAGTTCTGATATCTGGTGAGATGGCGTGACCTATCGTCACCGTCTGCTCCAGATATTTGCGATTTAAAACCCATTTTTCGGGCTCGGTTGCTGAAACCTTTGCCGCTTTTGTTGGGCGCATCTCTTCTGTTGACATAACTTCCTTCTTCGCATAAACGATTGCCACCCCCGTCTTGGTTGGGAAACCAATCGCTGAGTGGGGGGTGGAGGTTATCATATTCAGCTCACCTTGCGTTTCTCTCCCGATCAGTACGTCATGTCTTGACTTAACAGGCATCACCATGAAGTTAACGTTTGTTGTCCTCGAATGCTTCCCGTCAGGGAGTGTGACGGGGAAGCTAATTTGGCCTAACGGGAAGACCATTTCATTGCAGAACCCAGACAGTGGGTAGTCAACTGGTTCGAGTCTCGCTTTGTCTTCATCGTCGAACTGGTTAAAGCATTGTTCATAGATGATGTCTGCTGTACTTCCCGGGTCGATGAAGACGTATTCAGTTTCATAATGGCCGATGATACCGGTGATGACGATGGGTCGTGTGGCTCGGGGACCCCCGCGCACCACCGGGAAAATAACTTGCTGTTCTTGCCATGAAGGCTCATAAGGTCTCTTGCCTTTTTCTTTTGCGCTGTATCTTGGTCCATTGACCATGTGTGTCTCCAAGCGTCAAACCTTCTTGTGATTTCCTTCATCGTGGCGATGGAGCTGTCGCGTTTCTTTGCGCACATTCTTCACTAAGTGGCTCAGCTTTCCACTCTTTAGTGCTTTCTCGATCTCTTGTCGCAAGCTGTAACAATCATCTGTTAAGTGGCCTGTATCCTTGTGGAAATCACAATACAGATTGGGGTCTTGTCCCTTTTTGTTCGTCATAGGCCTGGGAGCCTTAAAATCATGGTTCTCCGTCATTAGCACCTCTTTTGGTGTTTTTGTGAGCGGAGTCCAATGCTTTTCACGATTATCGTCTCGGACTGCCTTTCTATAACCGATGCGGTCAATGGTGTCACGCGCGTCTTCCTTATAGCGGGATCGTTCCTCGTAACGGGGTCGATCGCTATAACCGCTGGAGTGGTTGGCCTTCCACCCAGGGTTTTTGCCTTTGTTGCGCCTGTTGTCATCGCGCGGGTGACCCCCTTTGGAAAAACTATCTTCAGAACGATAGTTGTTGTTTCGTGCGAGAGATTCTTCCGTTTGCGCGACTATCTTCGCGGCTTCCATGAGTTTGTCCCACTCTTTTGGCATTCCATCTTTCCCAGTGATGGTTCTAATCAGGCTATCACAACGGATTGCTTTCTTGAAATGGCAGCGCATGAGTTGTTCACTCACGCCACCGATCTCCAAACATTCTTTGTTAAAGCGCGTAATGAAATCTTCCAAACCCTCATTATCTCTTCGCCAGATATCTTCAACTTCAGCTGTGTCGCGCTGGTATCGCCTTTGCTGACTGAAGTGACTCAGAAACTGAGTCTTGAAGTCTACCCATGATTTTATTTTTCCCGGAGGAAGGCTGTCGAACCAGGCGCGAGCAGCCCCCGTTAATGTTTGGATAAACAAATGACACCACATGGGCATGTTCCAACCTCCCATGCAGCCCATGCTAGTAAACACTCTGACGTGATCGTCTGGATCAGTCAATCCGTTGAACTTTCCGACGGTCGGAGGCAACTTTTCTCTTTTGAGCGGCGCTAGTGCTATCTTTGGAATGAACTTCGAGTGCTCTATAGCTTCTTCTGGTCGATAGGCGAGGCGAAAGTCGCGCTCCGCCTCCTCGGTATAACCAACGTGTTGCCTTGGTTTGTAATACTCGTGATTTCTTTGCAAACGATTGAAGACCGAAGATTCGTCATCGTTTTCCCAGGTTGGATCGTTCGGGTCAGTTTCTTCCCACTCATCGTTCATGTTGCGCGGCGTGAGCCGGCTATGAACTGGGCCTCTTCGGGAATTTGACGGTTCATCATAGTAGCTTTCTGTCTCCCCCCGCGTATCGCGCGTGTCCTGCACGCTTAGTCTTCGGGTAGGTGGGGGTCTGTTGGCTCTTCCTTGGATATTTTGCGGTGGTGGCATCGGGCGCGGCCCGTGACTTGGGCCTGTTGGAGTAACCAAGGAAGGTTCTGCCGTTAGAACTGCTTGTTGCGCGCTCAAGGATTGATATGCCGCGTTAATGGTGGCGAGTTGCTTGGCGTACCATGAGGCTGGGGTTTCGCCCTCTGGTAGCCCCAATAGCGCTGAGATATTCTGAGGTGGAGCTGGGTTCGATGGTCCAGCACCGTTGTTTCCTGGGGTAGTTTGGTTGATGCGGGTGAAGCTCCCGCGAGGACCCCCGGTGTTGGCCATCTCGATCTCGCCGATTTCTTCAACGTGTTGGGGTTGGATGTTTTGATTATCCACCCCCAACGCAGCGTTAGGGTCTTCTCCAAGACCAACAAATTCGGGAATGATTCCTTGACCAGCCATGATCGAAGGAAGAAAAGCAGTGAAAACTCAGGAAATAAGAAGATGAAAGTGGTTTGTAGAAAAAATCGGTGGGCGCCAATGAAGAAACACAGAACTAATTATGGGATTAATCAATTTGGTTTATGTTTCTATCATGATGGTTAATCTTCTAGTACATATCCCGAGCTCCGAATGATCGTGGTTTATCTGCAAAACAAAACACCGTTACTCGTTAAGAGGGGAATGTGGGGGTTTCCCTCTTAACCGGGCTCCGGCGTGAGAATAAGCGACTGCTTGGGGAAGAGATTAAAGTATTAAGTAAGAGTAGAGGGAATGGAATGGTTTAACCTATGAAGTGAAGGTCTCTATTTATAGCCGGAGAGGTGTAAGAGGGTGTGGGCTGATGGGCCTTGGGCCGGAAGGCGACAACATGGAGGATATGCTTCTTGTCTCACTGGTGTCGACCGTTAGTGGCTTCTAGGAGCTTTGTGTAGTTGGCGCAACGTGATTGGAGCCACGTGTCACTGTTGTCGGCCTGGTCGCCCTTCTGCCATCAGCAGGTAAGTGGAGATCGTGGGGCAGTTGTCTCTGCCCTATGATTGGTGCCACATAAGCGTCCTTAAGTACTTTTTGTCTCCTGCATGTCAGACGATCGTGGAGCACGATTGCGCAGGAACAGAAGGACTCTGATTGGCTCTTTTAATCTGCCACTTGTACCTTGTGTACTATCTGGGAAGGCCTCGCGCCGTAGTCACGCACGATTCTTGCTGAGCACGTTATTATCATGCACGCGGCATGGGCCTTCAGATGTCCTTTTTAGGATGCTAAGTGTTGCTAACTTGAATTTACCCTTATGTGGACCTCGCGCGGCGTGACACAGGCATGTTGTATCCCGCGCGAGGTTGGTGATCAAGAAAATTGTTGATTAAGGAGTATGGTCCCGCGCGACCTTACCTGGGGTTGCGCGGCTTTTTGGGACCATACCCCTTCACTGATTAAACTATAAAGTGCACAATTAAATAACCATATAGAAACATATATGATAACTTTTCAATGAATCACAAGATTTATAACAAATCATCCCGAATACAATACTGAATAGCATTAAAATTAAGTTTCCAGGCATGTGGATACGAAAATGACATCAATTTTCTAAAAAAATAAACATTGTTTCATTTATAAGGGTTGTAGTTCCTCTTACATAACCCTCATACCGAGAAAAGCGTCTTTTGTCAATTGCAATACAAGATTATTGCCAAGGTCTCAGCCTTTAAACTTGTTAAAGTGATTTCCTCTTTTTTAGCAAGGTTCAATCCGCTTTAGACTATCCGTTGAGGTCTCGTTAGTGGGTGGCGCAAGCCACGCGTCTGACAAGCTGGCTCGCGAACACCACAATGGGGTTCTGCTACCGGGGGCGCGAGCGAGCCGAGATGAGTTGGCTAGCATGAGAAATCGAACGTAGGGAGATGCGTGGGTTTTTGTGCCGACCGTTAGAATTAATAAAAAAATTCAAAAATTCTATAAATAACCATATCTTACCCAAATTTCTTCCATATTCTTTAAAAAAAACCAATGCATTTTCTTGATCCTTACTTTTCTTTTTGAAAGGTGTGAATCAATGGTGAATGTCGGGAGGTCTAGCATACGTTGTCTTAACCGGGTCCGTGCTAGAGAGCCACATCACACAGACTCGAACTTGAGATCTGAAAGGGAAAACTCACCCGTACCTACCATAGGTGGAACTTAAATACATGTGGCCACCACCAGAGCACTAGTGATGGTTTTTCTTGATCCTTACACATGAAGATATTTGCGTAAACAGTATATCCATACAAACACCAAGATAGGCACATTTATAAAGCAATTCTTAAAGTTTAGAAATTAGAAGTTAGCCCATTAGGTTAATTTAGCTCGGTACCCATTTGATTTAAAAAAAATAATAATAATAAAACAATATGAAGCGTTCTTTCTTGGACGACAATTGCAAAACTGTTAGATGCTGAAACGACAGGCACACACACAGCGCCACAATGCTTGAACAAGTGAACACCAACGACCCCAACCAGGCCCTGTTTGGTTTGATAGCAACACGCCAGACACCACCACACTCGAATTCCGGCATCACCACACTCGAATTCCGTTGAACAATTGAGCATCGACCCCAGAAATCCGATTGCAGAATTCACGTTTGAACAACTAATTAGTTGAACATCGAGTAATTAGTCATCGACCTAGTCCCCGTTTGAACAGTTGAACCCGGAGATTCGCGTCTCACACAATTTCCGATTGCAGGTATAATTAATTGATTATCGTCTATTGATTAATATCTAATGACTACTTAGTTAGTTAGGACCGTTATTGATTAGCCAATGATCTCTAAATCAAGTGGTATAAGACTTGCATTTCTCTTGGGAGATGCAAGTTCAACTCCCATTTGGTGCAGAATGAGGCATTGGTGGACAATGATAGGAGACACTGTGAAACTTGGGCTATGCAGTCAATCTCGGCGCTATATCGGTGATATCTCATTGCTATATCGGTTATCGTACATCGAGTTACATATCGGTATTAAATATCGGTTTTAATCTCGGTGGTGAGAATATCGGCGATAGTTATCGATATATCGCCGAGAATATCGGTAGGCCCAAAATTGTTCTTTTCCCTTTAAAATCTGCCATATCCAACAAATCAAAGCCCGTTCCATTTTCATAATTTTTGGCTCAATTATAACCTTAAACAACCAGTCGCACATGATTCACACATGTCGGCAGACATTTATGAACCCTAAATCCATGGCACCTACCATCGAAGCTCCGACAGTTTCCACCTGTGGTGTCGCTCATCCAGATTAGTCGCAGTTGCAACATGTGAACAAATGAACAATCAATCGGATGCCTTGGTTGATCTTGATGAACACTTCTTTATTTTGCTATTAATATTATATAGGTTCTAGACTTCTAGTATATATATATATATATATATATATATATATATATATATATATATATATATATATATATATATATATATATATAGGGTATGATTATTGTAAAAAGGGTGTGTTTTGTGAGAAGTGTAGGAAGGAATCTACACCATTTGATCTATAATATAATAGTTGAGATTATAATGGCAAAATTGTAAATAGTGTTTACCAATAAAATAATTAATTTTCTATATTAAGGGTATAAAGGTAAATTTAACATTTTTAAATTCAAAAACCCACATGCAATGCGCATGCAAGTTTCCCCCGTCTTTTTTAAACGTCAATAACTTTTTATACGTAACTTAAAAAAAATATACCATAATAACGAGTGTTTTTTATCTTTAATATGAGTACCATATTGCTATACTTATGTAGAGAATCAAATTTACGTTTCGATCGTATGTTTTAGTCCATGGTGTTTTGTCTATGTTGTTTTAATTGTATAGTGATTCAAGGCATTGTGTTTTACAGTAAAATACCATAAACATATATAAGACATCATAACATTGCAAATATCATTTACATTCAATCTTGTTTTCTATGGTGTTTTGTTTTACAAGACACCATAATTTGTTTTGAATTACTAAAATAAAACACCATAAAAAACAAGATTAAAAGACTGAGTGTAAATAGTATTTGCAATGTTATGGTGTCTTATATACGTTCATGGTGTTTTACTGTAAAACACAACGCCTTAAATCACTATACAAATATAGAGAAAACACCATGGACTAAAAAATCCGATTGAAATGCAATTTTTTTCTCTATATAAGTATAGCAATATGGTGCTTATATTAAAGATAAAAAAACACTCGTTATTATGGTTTTTTTTTTTTTTTTTTAAAAGCTACGTATAAAAAGTTATTGACTTTTAAAAAAGATGGGGGAAACTTGCATGTGGGTTTTTGAATTTATCTTTAATTAGGTTTTTTTTATTAAATTACTTAATTGCCTTAAATAATGACTTGTGTCTTCATCATGTTCTTTCTTATTCTTCTCACAAATTTCATCTTTTTTACAGGATTCTAAACCTATATATAGTGAGGAGTTCAAATGAGAAGAAAATTTTTGTAAGAAGAAAAAAGAATAACTTTCAACCAATAAGAATGTTTCATTTTACTTCATTTAATATGTTGGTACACTTTATGTGGACGCGACACGTTTCGGTTCGACTCAGTTCGGTTTGGCTCGGTTAGGTTCGGCTCAAGTCCGACGTCACGACATTCCTCCGTCGTACGCCCGAGAGATCGACACGCGAAGCACGAGTAGCCGCGCACCGTTTCCCGCCGACTCATCACCATGACATCACCATGATAATGTCATGTCTAATTAGTCAATGCATACTTTGAATGAAATCAACGTGATTTCAATGTTTTCATTCAATGGAAATTAAATGCACATGTACTGTTTGTTTTTGTTTTGTATTTAGAACATGACATGACGATGGTTCTTCATGAGTATGTATGACGAAATGGCTGTTTGACGAAGTCACCTTTGACGAAGTTCCATATGACGAAGTCTATGGATTTCGTCATGATATGAATGTGACGAAGTCTCCTTTTCGGCGAAGTCTACTATCGATGAAGATCAAACTTCGTCTAAACATGGACATGACGAAGACTCAAGGTTCGTCACCTTGGAGTCTTCGTCGATGAAGGTTCGTCAACAAAGACTCCGTCGACCACTTCAGTATATAAACAGCAGACAGTGAACTCAACAAGGTGAGCACATGAAGGAGTCTGAATAGATTTGAGAGAACACACTGTAAACACACACACACTGAGAGTTTATAAGAACATCTTGTAAACATTGCTTTGTAACCGTTTTCTAGATTAATACATTGGAGTGTTAATTGGAGAATCGTTGTGTTTGTGTTCGTAACTTGGTTTAACTTACCCGTTTGGATTCCGCACTCTCGGGTTCGTCGGAAAACAGGGAATAGAGGTTGACTCGATCCTCCAGGTGGACCTACAATTGGTATCAGAGCATTGGCTCGATTCCTTGGTAAACCAAGTGTTTTTATTGAGATTTGAAAGATTTTTAGTTGTTTTTCTTGGTTTTTGATTTTAAAGTTCATAACTTTCTGGAAAAACAGTTTTAAAATCTTTGAAATTCATGTTGTTTTGCTTCTAGTTCATATAAAACCTTGTTAAAACTCTTGCATACATGTTAGGTTTGGGTTTTTATTGAACTTTATTGCAAAATTGTGGTTCGGAAATCTTTTCGGTGGCCGGTAAACTCACGAACTCATCGGAAAATTCATAATGTTCATATTGTTCTTCATATATTCTGGGTGTTTGAAGTTGAATCTGGTTGTTTGATGTTTTCAAATTGTTGTTATTGTTGATTATTATATTATTGTTTGAATTAGTTGATACAAATCATGATGAAACTTTGAAAAAGAGGTGCAAAAGCATGATCTGTTGAAACTTGGTCACCAACTTGTCAGAGGATAAGATTTACTTTTGTGTGAAAATATCTAAAACAAACTTCGCCACCCTCAAACAGACTTCGTCAACTTCCAATCTTCGTCACCTACGAACCTTCGTCGCCTCTTAACCTTCGTCAAACAGTAACCTCCATCATTTAACCTTCGTCACCTCCCAACCTTCGTCACAATTGACGTTGACGAACTCCCATAGAACGAACCTTAGTCGCCCATTTAACCTTCGTCGATCATACTTAGAGTTTTTAGCAGAAGCTTTCTATTTCATATTTAACTATTTGATTTGAGTGTTTTAAGCAGGTATTCATCATTATATATTCAAAATGAATCCGGATTGGTGGGGTACTCCGTCTAATACGGAAAGTAAGTATAGAAGCACGGGATTATCTCCATCGTGGGCCGAACCTCCTGCCCTCAAATTTCGTCAAGTCAATGGGCGTTTGTTTCAAATCAAAATCAAAGTATTCAAAGTATACTCTTGAGCGAAAATGAAACCGGAAGCAATAATCGTCCACCGAAGCTAATGCACATGAACGAATATCTGGGATGGGAAGACAGATTTCATACGTATATTCTTGGGCAAAACACGGAGTTATGGTTACGATTCATTACAGACTTCGATCAAGCTCTTGATGTTGCCGCTTCAACTGCCGCGTCATTTGCGGATCTTACTCCAGATGATAAAAAGATTTATGATCTAGAAAAGAAGGCTTTTTCTATTCTAACTCAAGCGTTAAACAAAGAAATCTATCATCAATTTGTAACATTTAGGACAACAAAATAGTTATGGGACGCATTGAGGACGAGGGGTGAAGGAAACGAAGCGTCACGCAAATTACGACATGACTTACTCAAGAAAGAGTTTGATGGTTTCACATGTATGGAAAGAGAATCTTTGAGAGATTTGATGTAAGGACCTTCAAAAATGTCCCAAACTGACCCGTAAGTGAAAACCCGGACCCCTGAAACCCAAATCCAAATAAAAAACCAAGAAATCTTGAAAATGGGTCTTCAGGCGGGCCGCGTAAGGGTTAGCTTAGCCTTACGCGGGACGCGTCAAAAATCGAGCCAAGGTTTACGCTGGTAGCGTGAACCCTATTTTTCACCTATAAATAGGTTGGATCATGAGCAGTCCTCTAATGTCGAAACCAAATTTCAAAAACGAAGTTATACTGTCCAAAAGTCGAAATTTCAATTAATATAGCGAGGCGCTACTACGATACCGTGTATTAACTCGATCGCTGCTACGATTCAATGTCCGATCGATTGAAACTATCCGATGAATGTTGTAGTGCTGCTCAAATTGGGTTTATACTTTGTCATTCGTCGTGAATTCGATGGATGTTTAAGTATTGCACTTTGTCATTCGTCGTGAGGATTTTAATCTCGTGAGTTATCGTAAATGCTGTATCAGTAGGCTAAACTCTGCCCGTATAAATCTGCAATGTGAGTCCATCTCTTTTTATCAAATGTTTTACAATACTCCAAGTATTTTCAAATGTTATAATTATATGGATTAAGTCGTGGTTATCTTAATCACTGGCTAGTGGGGTATTGTGCACATTACTAATTTCTCACGGTTAGGCTAATAAATCCTAACAGTGATAAACGTCACTACTTGGGAAAAGACCCAATAGTGGTATGACCATCGTCACCAAGTGACACGTCGCCAGATAAAAATAAGATAGAAGCCATAGTAATCGCTCTAATGCTGTAAATTATAACTATGTGTCATTTTGTGCAAAATGAATGATTTACCAGTATTTCCCCGCTGACAAAATATTTTTAAAACATGTTTCAGGCAACCTGCTGTAAATCAAGGAAAACGTGCTACGGAGCACTAACAAGCTTGAAGGGGTGGCTCAGTTAAAATGAATAAACATGTTTTAATAAATCAGGGAATTTCCTAGTAAAATTCCTCTATTGTAAATTACGGGGTTTATCCCGAATTATGAAATAAAATAATCGAGCATTTCAAGTTTTAAAGAAGTCAAGAGAAAATAAAGAAGTCACAACCAAAAGAAATGAGGATTAATCAGGAAACCCAGGAACTAGGCCGTAACCCACCATGGGAAGATGAGTTAGATGAAAAATGGGCAGATCTCTATATGTTAGCCACTATATCAGTAAATGCTAACGTTTAAATACCCTGACCCAGTCCTAGCACCCATATCACCCACAAGTCAGAAACTTTACCCAATAAATAAACAACTTAGTAAGAGAAAATAAAATAAATGAGGATTGTGCAACCTTAGTATATTTTGAATTTCATTTGCAATTTGTATTAGAAAGTCGCAGTATGTGCAATAATATTTGAATAGTTATATTAAATGTTCGCTTGTGAAATTTTTATTATAAAATTTTAACTTAGCATTTTGTGTGCATTTTTGCATATATGCTAAATAGCATGAATGAGTTATCTGAAGCCCTTCAGAATCTCAATCTTTATCCCGTGAAAGTAGAAGTTTCCAAATACTTTACTGGTTACTTACCCAATGTGGAGGAACCTATGGAATTCCAAGCTCTACCTCCGGAGAAACCAAAGCCTAAGAAAAGGAGAAGATTTGTAGGCTGGAGGCGTGTACGCAGGAGGAAACCAGCAACTAGTAAAGTTCCCAAAACAGAAAATCCCATTGATAAATGAAAAGGGATCGAGATTGAGGAAAATGCTAGGCAAGTAGAAATGGAAATTGGGGAAAGTTCTAGGCAAGTCGAGGAATTGCCTTTGCAGGAGGAATTAGATAGCATACTTGCAAACTGCGATATCCTTAGACCTATCAATGAAAATCTCTTCCCTTATCCTGCTGAAACCCAACTTCCAATAAACTTAGAACCGGCTATTCCAGACCCTCTAATTCACACACAACCTTTAGGAGAAATGGACGAATGGTGGACCAACGACTGGCAGTTTCAAAACCTTCTCAATAACCCTTATACCTTTTTCCCTCAGTTCGACCCAGAACCTATACCAAACCCACCAATGAGCAATGAAAACTTAGCTGAACTCCGCCATTTTGGTGAGGAATTGATGAATGCAGGGAATAGAATTCGGGAGGTAGGAGAACAGATCTCCTGGAAGTACGACGAGAGGGAACGTCGCTTCTAAGGTGCCCAGGGATAGGATGGTTGTGAAGCTATGATTGTATAATAATAATAGTAATAATAAAATAAGTTTGTAAAATAACCTACCAATAAAACTTTTGTAAGATAACGGTGTGTACTGATGCATATTATAATATATAAAAATAGCAGTTGAGAAATCAACAATTTTGACTAAACATGTGTTGTGAAATTGTGTGATTAATTGCATATAAGCTGTTATTTATTTTATGCTAATAATTTATATATATTAAATACCAGATGGAAAACGCTAATAATGAACCAGTTAATGAAGTTAACCAATCTGAGCAAAACCAGGAAGATCAATTCATGACTAGGCAAGATATAGAGAATATCGTTACTCAAGGAATAGCCAATGATATTCCAGCAATCCTGGCTGCTGCTCGAAATCCAATTGAACCTCAACAAATTATTCCTAGTAAACGTGCTCATGAAGATAACTTCAGTAATAGCGTAAACGGAGGTGGCAATCATACTAACAACGATAATGAGATACGGCAAGCCCCAATTCTTAAAAGAATGAAAGCTGCAACGCCTGGTTTCACTTATAAAGAATTTCTTGCTTGTAAACCAGCTGAATTTGCAGGCAACGAAGGGGCGACTGCGGCACTATGATGGTTGGAGAAAACCGAAGCAGTAATTATGATAAGTAAATGTGCAGAGGAAGACAAGGTCATGTATGCGTCGCATCTTTTTAAAGAAGGGGCACTAGAATGGTGGAATACGGTACTTCAAGCCAAAGGAAGAAATATGGCCTATGCCATGAGTTGGGAAGAATTTAAGCAGCTAATGGAAAGAAAATTCTGTCCCGAATATGAAAAGGAACAAATGGCGAATAAGTTCCTGAACTATCGGATGATGGGTGTAGATTGTTGAGGATATACTTCGACATTCTTCGAGTATGCGAGAGTGGTACCAACCCTGGCTTCGCCAGAACCGGTGCTTATTTCCCGCTATATTTGGGGATTGATTGGCGAAAACCGTAATATCGTTAAAGCTGCGAGACCTCGCACTATTGACTATGCTGTGGAATTAGCTAACACCCTAACTGACGAGCTGATGCGCACAAGAGAAGAAAACCAGACGAAGGAGGTAGCCCAAAAGATTACCCAAGGATTCCGTGTGGGTAACCGTAGTAGTTTCAGGAAAATGGGAACTGGGCAATCTTCCACTGTTCCATTTTGCAATTCCTGCAAAAGAAAGCATTTTGGAAGATGCAAAGGATATTGCAATTTTTGCAAAATTCCAGGACACCAAGAGGAAGACTGCAGAAAGAAGAAAGCAACAGTTTGCTACAACTGTGGAGAAGCTGGACATTTTAGGCCAGACTGCCCGAAATTGGTCAAACCAGCTGATAACAAAGCCAAACCTGCAGAAGGAACTACCAAGAAGAACGTAAGAGCCTTTCAATTGACTACTCAGGAAGCAGAACTAATTCCTGACGTAATAGCTGGTACGTTCCTAGTTCACGACGTTTATGCAAAAGTATTATTTTACTCTGGTGCAAACCAAAGTTTTATAAATACTTCATTCTGCCAAGCTCTTAATTTACCCTTAACCACCCTTAGGCAGATTTTTACAGTCGAAACAGCAGATGGGAATTCTGTTAACATAGATAAGGTTTTGCGAGAAGGAAAGATAGAACTTTTAGGTCATAAATTTTCTGCAAACCTGTTACCTATGAAGTTAGCCGGATTTGATGTTGTATTAGGAATGGATTGGTTAGTAGCCAACCATGCTCGAATTCTTTGTGATAAATGCCATAGAAATATATACACCTACAGGAGAGGTAATTTTAATTACAGGAGATAAACCACGAAAGCCACTGAAATTCATTTCAGTAATGAAGTTGGCCAGTTATTCAAGAAAACAAGAAGTAGTGTACATGATTTCAGTAATCATTAACACAAAAAATAAGGAACTTAAGGAAATGACAGTAGTCTCAGAATACCCAGATGTATTCCCAGAAGAACTCCCAGGATTACCACCTGACAGGGAAGTAGAATTTAGGATTCATCTAATTCCGAGAACTACACCGATAGCCAAAGCACCTTACCGGTTAGCACCCACTGAAATGTTAGAATTGAAAAAGCAGTTAGATGAATTGCTAAGTAAAGGATTCATACAACCTAGTTCATCCCTGTGGGGAGCTCCAGTATTGTTCGTAAAGAAAAAGGATGGTTCGATGCGAATGTGTATCGATTATAGAGAACTGAATAAGGTTACAATTAAGAATCGATACCCATTACCTAGGATTGATGATCTCTTTGATCAACTCCAGGGAGCTAGATATTTTTCTAAGATCGACTTGCGCTCCAGATATCATCAATTGAAAGTACAAGAAGAAGACATACCTAAAACTGCTTTTAGAACTAGGTATGGTCATTACGAGTTTACAGTCATGCCCTTCGGACTAACGAATGCACCTGCAACATTCATGGACATGATGAATAGAATCTGTAAACCGTACTTGGATAAATTTGTAATTGTCTTCATCGACGATATACTTATTTATTCCAAAAGCCAGGATGAACACTGTCAGCACTTGCATACACTCTTAACTTTGTTAAGAAAAGAAAAGTTTTACACCAAATTCTCGAAGTGTGAATTTTGGCTACAAGAAGTGCAATTTTTAGGACACATGGTGAACCACGAAGGTATTCACGTAGATCCCTCTAAAATAGAAGCAATCACCAAATGGAAAGTTCCACAAACAGCTATGGAAATTAGAAGCTTTTTAGGATTAGCTGGATACTATAGGCGCTTTATTAAGGGTTTTTCTAAAATAGCGGTGCCATTAACTAAGCTAACCTGTAAAGCGGTTAAGTTTGAATGGGGACCTAGGCAAGAAGAGGATTTTAGGATTTTGAAACAAAAGTTAACAAACGCCCCAATTCTAGCCTTACCCAAGGGAACATAAGATTTCGAAGTTTACTGCGATGCTTCAAAGCTAGGATTAGGATGTGTGCTAATACAACGCAAGAAGGTAATTGCGTATGTCTCAAGGCAATTGAAAAAGCACGAGGAAAACTATACGACTCATGACTTAGAATTAGGAGCCATAATTTTTGCCCTTAAGATTTGGAAACATTATCTGTATGGAAGTAAGTTTACTGTCTATACGGATCACAAAAGCTTAAGATACATATTTGGGCAAAAAGAATTAAACATGAGGCAAAGAAGATGGATGGAAATCCTAAGTGACTACGACTGTGATATCCAATATCACGAAGGAAAAACAAACGTAGTTGCAGATGCCTTAAGTCGTAAGTATCATGAGAAACAATGACGAGTTCGTGCTCTTAGATTAAATCTACAATTAGATTTAATAGAACAACTAAAGAATGTTCAAGAAACAACAATCAAGGACGATGCTGAAGGAATGAAAGGACGCATAAAAGAATTAGAGCAAGGAAATGATGGAATTTGGAGATTCCATAAGAAAATGATTTGGGTACCTAAGCAAGGAGAATTAAGAGATACAATTTTAGAAGAAGCTCATAAATCTAGGTATACCATGCATCCAGGAAACAATAAGATGTACCAAGATTTAAGAAGTAATTTCTGGTGGATAGGAATGAAAAAGGACATAGCTAGATATGTTTCTAAGTGTCTTACTTGTTCACAAGTTAAGGCAGAACACCAGAAACCCTCTGGTCTACTACAACAATTAGAAATGCCTGTATGGAAATGGGAGCTCATAACAATGGACTTTGTTACAAAGTTACCCAAAACCAGAAAAGGTAATGACGCGATTTGGGTAATTGTGGATCGATTAACCAAATCAGCTCATTTTCTACCCATGAAAGAAACCTTTAGCATGGAAAGGTTAGCAAAGTTGTACGTAAATGAAATTGTATCCTTACATGGAGTCCCACTCTCCATTGTATCGGATAGAGATAGTCGTTTCGCTTCCCATTTCTGGAAAAGTTTCCAGGAAGCAATGGGAACCCGACTAAATTTACACTACGTCAAAAAAGGCTTACGGCCACACAAAAAAAGTGTGACCATACGTCTTCTGCCACACTTTTTTTTCCAACTCAAGTGTGACTAAAGGTCGAGTCATCGTAGGTATCATACGGCTACATTCATGTTTAGTGGCCATAGCCACATAAAAGTGTGGCTAAAGGGTACCACTATTTATTGCTGGAATAGACATTTTGTACACTAAGTGTGGCTAAAGGGTAGCAACAGCCACATGAATTTACTATAAGTGTAGCCATATCTATTATATAGTCACTTAAAAGTTTGTTTTAGCCACATCAATTAAAAAATAGTGTGGCAAAAGGGAGTTGTTGTAATTAAGCATTTTTGCATTAAGTGTGGCTAAAGGGTAGCAATGGCCACATGAATTTATTGTAAGTGTAGCCGGTTCTGTTATATAGTCACATGAATTTATTGTAAATGTGGCAAAAAAGTTTTACTAGACACAAAATATTTTTGTAATTTTACGTGTGGCTATTGTTTAACATTAGTCACACGTATTTGTTTTTCTCATGACATTTGTTATCATTTTGTCATACAAACAAAAAACAATGTGACGAAAGTGTGGCTAATGGATATGTATAGTCACATGAAATTTTGTTATTCTAAGTGTGGCTATTGTTTAACATTTGGTCACACGTAAGTTGTTTTTCCCATGATGTTTGGTATTATTCCGTCACACAAACAAGAAACTAAAAGACTATGACGTGGCTAATGGTTATTTAAAGCGACACAAAATTTTGTAATTTTAAGTATGGCTATTGTTTAACCTTTAGTCACACATATTTATTTTGGTTCTTTATGGCCATTTCATGTAATTACCCATTTTTTGTATAATAAAAAATGATGTAAACATGAGAAAATATGAAAACCAAATGATATAAAAAATAATAACCCAAATTTAATACTTAAGTTTTTAATTTAAACACTAATTAATCACATAAACTTCTAACCAAAACCTATCTATAAAAGTTATACAAAGGAAAATGAATGTTTTTGGACTTGAAAGTGCTGTAATTTTGCATCTATGGGTTGGTGGCCGCCTTGTTGTCAAACTGGTTTGCTTTCTTCTAAAGCAGTTGAAATTGCACTGTCAATCTGTTCATCTACAACAGCTTCAAAATAATCAAGGTGTACCTTCAATAAGTGAGTGTATTATAAACTTTATATTTGCTATAAGTTTCTAAGAATACACATAATGTATAACAATAATAAACTAATAATAACATATTTGCATGCTAGTTGGGAAAAAAACTGTGTAAAAACAAGTCATGTGTTGATTACTAATGATCATTAGTTAAGATAAACTGCAAGCTCCTAAATATCCAGAACTATTGTTTTCTAGCTATGCTCATACCCACATAATAAACTACACTTCACTCCTTTACCATTCACTTATATAGTGCGTTAATCACTTATAAGCTTATCTTTGAGCAAACGGATACCAAAACAGTTTTCAATCTGCAATGTAAACAAATTAAAATGAACCAGTACCCTTACTCAGGTTCTTTCGACCAGTAAGTACCTTGTTGGTTTGTCTACCTTCTCTTATTACTTCCATAAGTCTGCAACACAAATGCATGCACATTAATCACCGGATCTGGTTAAATGCAATTTAGGCTTTCAAAATCTAAATAAAAACATTAAAAAAGATATGTTACCTATTTTGGACGAACTCGATGATTTGATGTCAAGGTAGGTTCTGCATTGGGCATACCAACTAAGACTGAAGCGTTCACACCACCTAACACACACACACACGTACAAAGAAACAATTTCAAAAACAAAAGCAGCAAGTATGTAATCTGAAATTAAGCATAATGTATGCAAAAGATCACAGACTTATAGAATTAGTGTGGTGTATCGATGATTAAAATAACTATTGTGTAAAAATTGACTCATTTTATGCATGTGTATCTTAATTTTTTTCTTTTTTATTTATAAAACGATTGTTACTGACAATAATTGTCTAATATGTTCATTCAGTTTAAATTTTAGTTCAAACTTAGAAGCCAAACCATAACCGAACCGAAGTTCGGTTATGGTTAAGAAAATTCCATAACCGAAGCTAGCGGTTACGGATATGGTTAAAGGTAATAACCGAACTGAACCGAACCACCGTTTGCACACCCCTACCTGTTTTGTCTCCTTTCATAGATGTAAAGTTGCATTGCGACTGTTATTGCTAAGGATTCGGAAACGTTTTGGAATACTTTTTATTCGGAATTGTAGCCTAAGTATGTATAAAGATCGACTTTTGTCGATATCCATCCCTCGAAGGTTCGGAAAGGCTTAAAATGTAGATGAGAATGAACATCACGATTGAGTATGCTTTTAGTGGGAACCATAGACGTTTTCTGGATGTTTAAGCAAGTTGTCTACCTGTAATCCAGAAAAGAAGAAGAAAAAGGTACCCAAATGACACGTAATTTGGTCTTGTCATGTAGACTGTGATAAGTATGGTTATAAACGCAATGTAAGTGCCAAGTGAGCGGTAAATCGACAGAAATTTCCGCCCTATTGCACTGAGTTATAACGCCACCTTTCTCTCTGTAAAAAGAATAAAAAGCAATTATGAAAAAAGTTTCATAATAGAAAATAAGGTTAATTGTACCAAAATATGACATACTTTGACAATTTTATTGTGTATAAGTTAACATGGTTGCAGTTTTATGCTATTGTATGTACAATCATTTACATTAAACTTTATAGAAAATTATTATAGTGGACTTTGGTACAACTATTTTACATACAATTGCACCGATAATTTCTATATGTTACATGCAATGGGACAAGTAAAGTAAGTTGTATACAATGGGAAAACAATGAAAGTATGTTATAACTTGGACTAAAGAAAATAGTAAATGGGTTGCCTTATTGGTCAGTTTCAGGTTGAACTCATGAACCCGTTTAGGTTAACGGGTCGGGTTCGGGTCAACCTGGTCGGGTCAACCCACAAAACTTTGGGTCGTGTTCGGGTTCATATGTATGATACGATTTTCGGGTTAGGGTCGGGTTCGGGTTTGTGTAAAATTTTTGGGTTCGGGTCGGATTGAACCCGCCAACCCGCGAACACGACCCGTTTAGCACCCCTATAAGTAAGATAATCTGATTGTAACTAAACATATTAGTATGTTTTTCTAAATTATCTAGTGAATACTGATGTAAAAATATAGTGCATAAGTTGGAGTTCAAATAAACATACTATGATATAGATGCTCTTTTAACACCAAAATGGTGTTAATGTTTGGTGCATATGGATTCAATAAATTTAACGTATGAAGGGACAAATAATGAGGTGACAAAGATGACTAAAAACTATATGATTACAAAAATAATTGAAAAGCGAAATGTAAGCGTCTACTCACCTTTAGGAGTCGGGTCTCCATTGGATGTATGGGGAACCTCATCAGAGATGTATAGGAAAATAGAATTGTTCACAAGATTTACGAGTGCAACCAAAATTCCAAGAGAGAACTGTGCAAGGATAAAGAAACCCGGAAAAGGATAATGCCACAACCCCACAATTTCCCAGACCTCTGTGTCCTGCTTATGCAAATTAGATAAAATAAATAATGGAACGAGTAAGATTTCTCAAAGAAGTTAACAAAAAAAGGGAGTGAATACAGGTGGGTTGGGACTTGGGTAATGAGTCAAAATGGTGTGAAGTCAAAATGTGTGATTTATGTGCGGGTCAAAATGGGACAGCTTGCCAGCATGTTTAATCTGTTAACATAAATGGGTTACACTAGTTGTGTTGGGTTCATCAATTCAAACCGCCAACCCAACACCACTACACCTCTACTCAAAACCATATTTATACAGTATGTAACGTATACCACCTAACCGCCAGCACTGCCACCTCCTTCATCAGGCGCCATGCCGCCATCACCATTGCCACCCATATTAGAGGTGTTCGGGGATTTCTTTTTATTGATTTTCTGATAACAGATATTAAAAACAACAATTATCTAAAACACCACAATAACATCTTAATGCTTCATTAAACCACAAATCCCCAAAAAAACTCTCAGAATAACACCTTAATGCTTCATTAAACTCTCCTAATTCAATAGTTTAGCTCTGTTTTATTCTAGAAAACACAAAATCTAACAGCTTTTTGCTACTTGTTCCATTTATTCAATTTGAAATAAAAGAAACCATAACCTTCATAAAAACAAACAATTTTTTAAGTTTAAATCACCAATATCAAACTGTAGTCTGTTTTGTTTTAATTTATGTTATGCACACTAAGCAACAACTAAAACTCTGAATAATTCAATAGTTTAACTCTGTTCTCCTATAATAAATAGATAGTCAATCAAACTTTTGCTGCAATGTTATCTCTGATATTGAATCAAATAATGAAATTAAGAAGATGAAAAAGTGTTGAACCCTTGACAGATGTTTTGTGAATGTTACGAGAGGATTTAGAATCAAAACCAGTCCTAGGCGACTTGTTGACTTGAGCTCGAGAACAACCTGCCATTGCTGTATGAGCCGAAGAACATAAATCGCTTCTTGATCCATCTAGAATGTTCCTTGCTCGTCATAGTACACGAGGAGGATAGGTCTCACTGGACCGAAGGCTACGGTGGTGGTGGTGAAGAGCCTCTGCTGAAGAATCTCATCAGAAAAAATGAGTCGTACATTGTAAAGTGAACAAGATGTTTCTGGTTCGACCTAGGGTTTGGCCCATGAGGACGGATGTGTTGCAGGGGAATCGGTTGAATCTGAACCGGAAGGTAACGGGACGGGTTTTGGGCGGTTGTTTTGGTCAGAGCTTTGTGACATACTTTGTTGTTGTGGATCTGGAGCTAGGGTTTTGAGATGAAATTGAAGAGGTGTGTGAAGAGACTGAGTGGATTGATAAAGAACAGAGGAGATTGTTACCATTGTTGCTAGTGGAAGTGACGATTCAGTTGAGAGATGAAGGTTGGAGAGGAAATCAATTTGGGATTAATTTAGAGAAGAAAATGGTGAAGAGGAATACTGGTGAAGAATTTTTGGGGGGAGTTGAAATTGGAAGCGGAATTGGGTTGGGAGGGAAAATTTTGGGTGTGAAAATGTTTGGGGAAATCATTTCTAAAATTTAAATTAATTAGTGGATTTTGCGCTTTTCGACTGTTTTTCGCCAACATCTGTTTTCCGCCAGCATCGATGCGGTTTCTTATGGTATTGGCACCATACGAGCATTTAGCATTTATGAACAATAGCAACCGAAAATTGTTTTACCGATATCGGTTAGGGCTATAAGCTAGTTGAGCCAGGGTGGGACTTCGAGCTTGATCTCGAAATTAAATGAGGCAGTTCAACTCGTCTCAAGCTCGAGTTTGAAGTTAAACGAGCCGATGAGCCGATCTTGGCTCGAGCTCGGCTTGGTTACAAAATGAGCTGGCTCGGCTCAGATCGTTTTAAATCAAGTTTTTTACCTAGCTTGTTTCAAGCCCTTTTCGAGCGAGCTACGAGTCGTGAGTTTTCTAGATAGTTCGTTTCAAATCAAGACTGAAGAAGTTATTCAGTCAGAATAGGTTCGCTTGTCATGACACCGGTTGTTGTCCGTATGGTAGTTTGTTTTGTCATGGTAAATAACAAAAAAAAAGATATATTTCTTGACTGAAACTTCAAAAATAAAGTTAATGGTAATAACAAAAATATATATAAGGCGAGACTGAAACATCAAGAAAAAGGTAAACGAGTTAAATATGTGTAATATGAAAAGTAATGGACTTTTAAGGCCCAATGAGCTCTATTAAGACATACATCATCTACTATTGCCTATTGTAATCCATTAAGGCCCAATATGGTCCATTAATACATATATGATCTATTATTACCTATCAATTAAGGCCCAATATGGTCCATTAAGACAATAGTCCATTGTAATACATTAAGGCTCAATATGGTTCATTAAGACATGTAAAATATACTATTGCTCAATGTGATCCATTAAGGCCCTATATAGTTCATCAAGACATGTAAAATATACTATTGTCAGTGTGATCCATTAAGGCCCAGTATGATCCATTAACACATGTATACTAACTATTGTCAATTGTGATCATAATGGTCTAATATAGTCCATTAAGACATGTATTATCTACTATTGTCTATTGTGATCCATTAAGGCCCGACATGGTCCATTAAGACATGCATGGTCTACTATTGGCCATTGTGATCCCATAAAGTCCAATATGATCCATTAAGAAATGTATGATCTACTATTGGCCATTGTGATCCATTAAGGCCCAACATAGTCCATTAAGACACCATTAAGGCCCAACATGATCCATTAAGACATGTATGATCTATTATTGTCTATTGTGATCCATTAAGGCCCATATGGTTCATCAAGACTTGTATAGTCTATTATTTCCCGTTGTGATCTATTAAGCTGCAACATGGTCCATCAAGACATGTATGATCTACTATTGTCCACTGTGATCCATTAAGGCACATATGGTTCATCAAGACTTGTATGGACTATTATTGCATGTTGTGATCCATTAAGGCGCAACATGGTCCATTAAGACATATACGGTAAACTATTGAGAGTTGTGGTCCGTAAGGCCCAGTATGATCCATTAAAACATGTATGATCTATTATTGTCCGTTGTGGTCCATTAAGCCCAATATGATCTATTATGACATATATGACCTCTTGTGGTAAGATTTTTTTTGTATATTTATTTTATATAGCTGATTTTTTTTTTTAAATTGAGAGTATCAATTAAAGTGGAAGTTGTAGGATAAGAACCGAACTGAAATAAAAATAAACTAGAAACTAAGCAGTGTTGTAAAAATCGGGATTAGTCAGCGATTAATCACTAGTCGGCCGGGCACTAATTAATTTTTAGTTAATCGGCATTAATTAATAGTCCCTGTGGTTTGGGTCATTTTATCAGTTTAGTCCAAAGGTTTTAAATGTTGTCTTTTTAGTCCAGATAGTTTCAAACGTTGCCATTTTAGTCCGTTGGGTTAACTGGATGAAGTTAACCCAGTTGACTAAAATGACAACATTTGAAACTATTTGGAGTAAAATGGCAACATTTCAAACCTTTGGACTAAAGTAGCAAAATGACCAAACCACAAAGACTAAAATGGCATTTAACTCTAAAAAAAAAAATCAAAGTTCATTGGCTCAGTATAGTGAATATCAACTTGTAATTTAATATTAATTATAATAATAATTACATAATTTTTTAAATGAGATTATTATTTGAGAGGGAAATTTTGGATGAAATATTTTGGTGGGGAAGTTTAAGTTTTAGAGAAAATACTTTGGTGGGAAATTTTAAGATGAAATATTGTGGGGGGAAGTTTAAGTTTTAAAATGAAATATTTTGGAGGAGAATTTTTTAAAGATGTAAGTTTAACATTTGGTCATCCATTTTTCCATGACATTTGATAACATTTCGTCACACAAAATAAACAAAGTGACGATGATATGACGAATGTTTATGTAATGCCACATGAATTTTTGTACTTTTAAGTGTGGCTATTGTTTTACTTTTGGTCACACAAAATAATATACGTGACCATATGTATTAGATTTTAGCCACATTATTAAACATATAATATGGTCGTAGATCACATTTGGCCACACTTTTCTAGTGTGACTGTTTTTTTATTAACGTGCGGCTAAAGGTTTCAAATACGTATGTTTTTAGTCACATGGAACAAATAATGTTGTCTTAGATCACATTTGGTCACACTTTTTTAGTGTGGCTAATAAATATCATAGTTTTTTTCTTTAAATGTGGCTGAAGGTTTTGAATACGTATGTTATTGGTCACATGAAAACAAATATTGTGATCGTAAATAACATTTGGCTACACTTTGCTAGTGTGGCTAATATATGTCACATTTTTTTCTTAAAGTGTGTCTAAAGGTGTCAAATGCATGTGTTTTTTGTCACATTAAACAAAAATACGTGGCCATAGATCACATTTAGCCACGTATTTCGAGTTGTGACTAATAAATGTCACATTATTTTCTAAAAGTGTGGCTAATGGTTCTGAACTGGTACAAACAGTCACACTAAATATATAATGTGTGGCTAAAGATGTTTTAAAATGTGATAAATGACCTTTAGCCACACATTTTTTTCGAATGTGTGACAAGGCGCTTTTGCCAAAAGTGTGGCCGTAGCCCCTTTTTCACGTAGTGTTAAGTACTGCATATCATCCTCAAACAGACGGACAAAGTGAAAGGACGATCCAAACTCTGGAAGACATGCTCCGGGCATGTGTGATAGATTTTGGTGGAAACTGGGATGACCACCTACCTTTAATCGAATTCTCCTATAATAATAGTTATCATGCAAGCATTGAAGCTGCCCCATTCGAAGCACTGTATGGTCGAAAATGCAGAACTCCAGTTTGCTGGGCAGGAAAAGGAGAAAATCAATTATCAGGTCCTGAAATTGTGCAAGAAACTACCGACAATATTACTCAAATCAAGGAAAGACTGAAAACGGCTCGTGATCGTCAAAAGAGTTATGCCGACAATTGACGCAAGCCACTAGAATTCCGAGTTGGAGACAAGGTACTCTTGAAAGTTTCTCCCTGGAAAGGAGTAGTTCGGATTGGTAAGAAAGGAAAGCTAAGTCCAAGATACGTGGGACCATTTCCAGTGATCCAACGTATAGGACCAGTTGCTTATCGTTTACAACAACCAGAAAAGCTAGCTGGAGTACATGACGTATTTCATGTATCCTACCTCAAGAAGTGTTTATCTGACGAAACATTGGTAGTACCTCTTCAAGATGTAGAGGTAAATGAGAAGTTAAAGTTTGTTGAAAAACCACTGCAAATAGAAGACAGAAAAATCAAGTTTCTTAAAGACAAGCGACTAGTGCTGGTCAAAGTCAAGTGGGATTCAAAGAGAGGACCCAAATACACTTGGGAGCTGGAATTGGAAATGAAGCGAAAGTATCCTTACTTATTCCAGTAAATCTTGAGGACGAGATTTTAAATAAGGTGGGGAGGATGTAAGGACCTTCAAAATTGTCCCAAACTGACCCGTAAGTGAAAACCCGGACCCCTGAAACCCCAATCCATATCAAAAACCAAGAAATCTAGAAAACGGGTCTTCAGGCGGGCCGCGTAAGGGTTAGCTTAGCCTTACGCGGGCCGCGTCAATGTGAGGTTTGACCGGATAAGCATCCGGGCCACGTGTTGCACACGTGGCAAGTCTAGTGATGACAACGTAGCCCTAATCTACGAATAGGTGCCCCTCGCGGGCCGCATAAAGATCGAGCCAAGGTTCACGCGGGCCGCGTGAACCCTATGTTGATGCATACATCTGTCGTCTTCGTCTTATATCGAGTCTGGGTTGCATTGCGGTTCTGAACATTTGTGATAGCTTGAACATGTGTGATAGCTTGAACATGTGTGTGTCATTTCAAGCTAACAAGCATGTACTATATATATGTGTCATGTATTTCATTTGAAGGTAACAGACTAGAGAATAGGAATCGATACCGAGGTGCTGCCGGTATTCCTTGTGATTGTAATCGATAGTAAATCAATACACAAGACATTTAAAGTGATATTCAAGCTGTTTTTACATCCGTTTCTTAGTTTCCGCCTCTGAAACGGACTAGAGCTCTTCCGAACGACTCATTCAGGTCGCGATTCGATCCTGCAAGTGTATCAGAGCTCAGGACGAGGAGTTCATACCATAGCAGCTTGATTTTACCGGATTTTCTCATTTGTACTTATTTCTTCTCATTCTTTTTCTGATTCGGACATAATTCACGGTTAAAATGGCCTGAAACTGACACATATCGAGCGAAATACATAGTTAACTAATCCTTGAAAGTTTCAAACTAAAATACGGATTAAAACTGATCAAAATACGTTTGACAGCTTGAAATTTTTCGTGAAATGATGACGTCATAGGTTTGGTCGCTTGAAATATGCTGTCAGCTTGAACCTGTTCGCTTGAAATATGCTGTCAGCTTGAACCTGTTCGCTTGAAAGTGTTTTAGCTTGAAAGTGTGTTAGCTTGAAAGTGTCTTAGGTTGAAAGTGTGTTAGCTTGAAAGTATGTTCGCTTGTGTTGTGAGTTCACTTGAACAACACTGTTCACTTGAACTTATATTATCAGTTTCGCTTGAAAGTTGCTCATTCAGGTGTATGCCAAAGTATATCAAATTTTCCGTAAACATGGCTGAGGAATTCTACAATGCTCATCAGAAAAGAATCCCGATTTTTCCAGATCTTGGAAGTGATGTGGATACCGATGATGAGGAAGAACATCTCAACAGAGCTAGAAAAGGCATTGATCCTACTAGTTTTAATTTGTTTTTTGCAGATAAAATGGAGATGCTGAATCAAAAGAAGATTGCAAGATTGAAGAAAGAGCTGGAAGCAGCAAGAAGGCTAGCTGATGAAAAGACAAAGACAGAAGCCGGAGAAGCTAATGTTGAACCAGCAACTGAAAAAGTGGTGGAGAAGATTGTTGAGATTGAGAAAATTGTTGAAGTCGAAAAAATCATTGAAGTTGAGAAAGTAGTCGAAGTTGAAAAGCTGGTCGAAGTAGAGAAACTCGTCGAGGTAGAAAAAAATGTTGAAATTGAGAAATCTGTCGAGGTTGAAAAGATAGTAGAAAAAGTGGTTGAAGTTGAAAATCCATGTTTGAAGTGTTCAGTTTCTTGCAAAGATTGTACTGAGAAGGATACAAAGATTGCTGAGTTAGAAAAGATTAAAGAAGATTTATTGTCTGATGTGAAGTACATTAAAGAGTCTTATGATGTACTGAACAGAACAGTTGATGGTCTGAAGAAGACAAATTCAGAAACCGAAAAAGCAATGGATAAAATGATTGCAACATTAATGAAAAAGCAGAGCGTCATCAATGAGTATATTGAAGACTGTGCTAAATTGAAGAAAGAAGTAGAACTTGAGAAGATTGAGAGTGAAAGGATTAAACGATTACTGTTGAGTTATACTACTTGTGATTATTTGATTGATCGTGTTTATCCTACTGTTGCAGGTCTGGAAGCGTTCATGGATAAAAAGACTGAAGATACTGATACTGGTAAGAAACCAAGTGTCAAGTATAACAGATGTCCGCCCCCGATCCATGAAACTTATTCTCCAAGGAATCCTAACGAGGAACGTCTAAAAAAGGCAGTCAACATCAAGTTAAAGTCTGAAATCATTGATGAATTACCAGACAATATTGATGTTACATTCACAGCGTCTGACACTGATCATGAGTCTGAGTTAGTAAAGAAAGTGGTCGATCAGGTGTTGGATATGGATGAAGAGTCAAAACTGGAGTCTAAGTCTGAAAGTTCGAGTTCATCAGAAAAGAGTCCGAGTTCACCGGTTAACAGGGTTTACAATAGAGAATTCCTGTTATCAAAATCTAATTTGAATAACATATCAATCAAAGTGGCTTATACTTTGTATGATTCAGATAAATTATATTCTGATGAGGAATTCCCAATAAGAAGTGTTAAAACTGAAATGATCAAACAGGTTTTCAAACTAACAGAAATTAACATTTCTGAAATAAAAGATTTAAATCTTGATGAAAAACCTAAAAAATACACTTCAAGAGTTCAACAGAGATTGAACAAGAAAAAGGGTTACGGTTATGGTTCAGGTTATCGAAAGAAACCAAACCATAATGGTAATCTAAAAAAGAAAGGTCTTGGTTTCAATTCTTCAGAAAATTATAAAAATCAGAAAACTTATAAACCAAAAACAAAATTTGTTTCAGGAGGAAGTTCAGAGGATGAATAGAAGAAACCGTTCTGGAAGCAGTCGAATCACGAGTTTCTTGCTGAAGTAAAGAAGAATGTGAGAAAATTTGCTTCAAGAGTTGACAGAAGAACCTGTTTCAAATGCCAAGAAGTTGGACATATAGCTTGGAATTGCCCCAAGACCAACTACCAAAAACAGGAAGTTTCTTCTAACTCTGTTTTGAGAAAGACTTGTGTTGATAAGAAAGAACAACCTGTGAAAAAATGTTAAAAAGTTTGAAAATTCTACTTCTGAGGAAGGAGAAAGTTCAAAACGATTTTACAAAAGAAGAGTTGATTTAACAAAACAAAAATGGGTTGTAAAATCTGAAAGAAGTTCTGACAATGAATCTGATTCCATAAAATCAGAGGAGTCATGTGTTGAGAAGAAGATTGAGAATTCCGTTCCAGAGGTGAACGATGAGAATTTTCCTTCATTGTCAAAGGAAAATTTGATGAAGAAAGTGGGAAAGGTAGAGATCTCAAACCAATTCTTCGCTGATAAGGGAGAATTTGATGTTGAAAAGGCTTTCAATGGGAAAGTCAAACATATTTTCGGGAAGATGGTTGATGGGAAGGTTAAAACTGCAAAAGATTTTTACAAATCAAAATGTTGGTGGGACAGATGCTTGCCATCAAAATCACCCAAGGCTGGTCAGGCTTGGATGACAACTTTTTCATTATAAATTCCTGACTTGCCGGAGCTTCCAGGTTGGTAAGAGTGGAGCAGGTATCGGCATCTTTCTTAGCAAATGATCCTACAAGTGGTACAGTTGGTAAAGTACAGGTGATATCTTTAAATTGTTATATTTTGATTTACAAGTGATTATGGTTGGTGAAGTGAACCTATAAGTGATTGAAAAAGGTTTTCATTGACAAGTGGTTAATCAAGGTCATTAAGTTGAACTTGATTGGACCATTATTACAAGTGGTTAACAAATATATGGGGTTCATTACATTGAGAAGAGGAACTTATCCCCTAACCTACAAATGGTCTCTGAAAATCAACAAAATTAATTTTCCAGAAAAAACATTTGATTAAAACAAACTTAAGTGTTTTGAAATCACAATGGAAAAATAGTTTGTTGTAAGGGGGAGTTCTGATTGTTTATGCCAAGTGGAAGGCGATTTGATATCAGTTGTCACTTTATTGTACAGTTTATTTTCAAATTTCCTAAAATGTGTTTGCATTTTAGGGGGAGTAAAAATTTTCAGAAAATCCAAAAACATTTGAAAATTTGAAAAAGCCAAAAACATGATAAAACCTTCTGGCAAAAAGACAAAAACAGTAAAAAATCAAAAATGAGTTTTGTTGTATAAAAGAGGAAATGATAGTACATCAGTGGACTATCACAGCATGCTAAAGAATTGGAAAGTCAAATGTGATAAACGATCTCACTGATGATGTGTCAGTAGGGTTTTGCACATTTAGTAGATTGTGATGAGATATAAACCTAAATTCAAACTTGCTTAATTCGTGGGTAACATCTCTCGGATATATGGGTAACCCCCGAAATCTCGTTTGAAAGATTCCTTTTTCTGATATACTAGGTCTTTATATTCAGTGATATCTGGGGTATTATTCCTGGACTTCTGCTGAATGGAAGTTCAGACCTAGTCCTCGAATAATACTTTCCGCAATGCTTGAAACATAGCATCACCCTCAGCATATATGATAAGACAATAAAATTGCTTAGCAATGCTTTTGTAAAAAAGATCCTCTAAAGGGGACACACCCAAAAGTCGATTCGTGATCTCTCTGCTGAACAGTAGTTCTGACCTGAGCTCTCACGATTTCGATCATAATTTATTCCCCTACAGATATCATTTATGTCATACTTACCTGTAAGACTGAATATTGGGATCTGGATACGGGAGTATATTCTGAGGTGGGACACGCGAATAAGTTTAAGTGCTTAAAACACTAATCTCGTATCTCGAAACAGTTGAACTTTGTGTGAGAATTTAAGTGGATCAGTATACTGACAATCTAGGTGAATCGTTTAGAACTTAAAATGTATAAAGATTAACGGTGTTGGTGATTTGTCTCATAAACTGATATGATCCTCTTACGCAAACTCACAAAAATATTGTATGTAAATATTTCTTTACTGCATTTCATTTCTGTTATATAAAAAAATCCAAAAATATTTTCGATGTGTTTTAGCATATATTTTGAAAAATCCAAAAAGATTTTAGACAACTGATGTTAAAAAGCTGATTTTCAAAATTCCGAGTGCTGAACATGACGAACAGGTTTGGGATAGTGTGTTTGAAGTTGTGTGAATTGAAAATGATATGTATTTAAGTGGTTCATCAGAAATTGACATGATAAATCATTTTGTTTGATACTTGAAAATGTTGTATTCAGGGTTGTGTCTTTAAGTGATTAGCAAAGTTTCTAAATTTGTTATATCTTATCTTTTATGAAACTTATGTTTTGGGTAGAGAATTTGCAGGTGAATCAGGTTACGATACTTGAACCTGTGAAAGCCAGACTACTATCCCAGTACAAGTTGAAGGGGAGTCTGTTAGAGAAAGAAAGTCGAAAGTTGCTAGAGCCAGCTGTTGATCCTGAAGAATACAAGAGAGAGTCCGATGAGGAGATTAGTTGAAGAATGTTAGAGAGATAAAGACTGATAAAGACTGAAGATTGAGAAGACTCGACACTTAAGACTCGTCAACATCTGAGGGGGAGTCTGTTGATGCATACATCTGTCGTCTT
Organism: Helianthus tuberosus; assembly: GCA_030545235.1. NCBI lineage: Eukaryota > Viridiplantae > Streptophyta > Magnoliopsida > Asterales > Asteraceae > Helianthus > Helianthus tuberosus. The sequence continues at coordinate 442,749 of JARYGA010026437.1, forward strand.
CGTCTTATATCGAGTCTGGGTTGCATTGCGGTTCTGAATATGTGTGATAGCTTGAACATGTGTGATAGCTTGAACATGTGTGATAGCTTGAACATGTCTGATAGCTTGAACATGTGTGATAGCTTGAACATGTCTGATAGCTTGAACATGTGTGTGTCATTTCAAGCTAACAAGCATGTACTATATATATGTGTCATGTATTTCATTTGAATGTAACAGACTAGAGAATAGGAATCGATACCGAGGTGCTGCCGGTGTTCCTTGTGATTGTAATCGATAGTAAATCATTACACAAGACATTTAAAGTGATATTCAAGCTGTTTTTACAACCGTTTCTTAGTTTCCGCCTCTGAAACGGACTAGAGCTCTTTCGAACGGCTCATTCAGGTCGCGATTCGATCCTGCACCCTATTTTCACCTATAAATAGGTTGGATCATGAGCAGTCCTCTGATGTCGAAACCAAATCTCAAAAACGAAGTTATACTGTCCAAAAGTCGAAATTTCAATTAATATAATGAGGCGCTACTACGATACCGGGTATTAACTCGATCGCTGCTACGATTCAATGTCCGATCGATTGAAACTATCCGATGAATGTTTAAGTGCTGCTCAAATTGGGTTTATACTTTGTCATTCGTCGTGAATTCGATGGATGTTTAAGTATTGCACTTTGTCATTCGTCGTGAGGATTTTAATCTCGTGAGTTATCGTAAATGTTGTATTAGTTACTAACCTAGTTCGTGTGCATTGTTATTTAAATAAGGTTATCAGGCTAATCAGTAGGCTAAACTCTGCCCGTGTAAATCTGCAATGTGAGTCATTCTCTTTTTATCAAATGTTTTACAATACTCCAAGTATTTCAAATGTTATAATTACAGGGATTAAGTCGTGGTTATCTTAATCACTGGCTAGTGGGGTATTGTGCACATTACTAATTTCTCACGGTTAGGCTAATAAATCCTAACAGTGATAAACGTCACTACTTGGGGAAAGACCCAATAGTGGTATGACCATCGTCACCAGGTGACACGGCGCTAGATAAAAATAAGATAGAAGCCATTGTAATCGCTCTTATGCTGTAAATTATAACTATGTGTCATTTTGTGCAAAATGAATGATTAACCAGTATTTCCCCGCTGACAAAATATTTTTAAAACATGTTTCAGGCAACCTGCTGTAAATCAAGGAAAACGTGCTACAGAGCACTAACAAGCTTGAAGGGGTGGCTCAGTTAAAAAGAATAAACATGTTTTAATAAATCAGGGGATTTCCTAGTAAAATTCCTCTATTGTAAATTACGGGGTTTATCCCGAATTATGAAATAAAATAATCGGGCATTTCAAGTTTTAAAAAGATCCTGTTAAAATCATCCGCTGTCGCATCAATTAATAAATACCACGGGTTCCTGTCCCACGGCTCCTGACCGGGTCAAACCGGGGCTGGGGCCGTGACATTTGACAAGTCGATTTTATCATTTGTTGACTGAGTTGAATCATTATGGGGTAGTAACAACTCCTGCAGAGGTTGCCACAAAGTTGGCCAATGCGCTGCCATTTCAATGGAAGGGTTTCTTGGAAATTTTGAAGTACAATGGCACATTGGCTACAACCTCAATCAATGATTTTGTTCAGATGTTGGAGAATAAAGATCAGGAAGAAACTCTAAAGACGAAAAAGGTTCCAGTACAACAAAATCCTGATATGTATTATGGAGCTTCTAGCACTTCTGCAAGACCTGCTCAACATTCTCCACTTCAAACGGCGTTTTTCACAAGCACAGATTTGTATGGCAATCCGATACAAGTTCTTGTTAAGCCAGCTCCAACCACAGACTTGTATGTAAATCCACTACAACCAGCTCCACAACAGCCAAGCCAACGATCTATTGTAGCGACTGATATGTTCGGAAATCCATTACCTGTTCGATCTACCGGAGCAACAGATCTGTATGGAAATCCACTTCCAGCTTCCTCAAGACCAACGGTTGTTCTACCAACCACAGATTTGTACGGCAATCCACTATCTGTACAACAGCAAGCCTGTTATGGTAGCATATCATCATCTGGTCAGCCATCTAATACTGTACGGCTGGACACATCAAGTTTCTCCAAAGTTAGCGTTGAAGTAGCTAAGGATCACATGGAGATATTGAACACATTGGTGAGCGCGTATTGTGGGTTGATAGCAGGGCAGATTGGAAACATCAATCTAACTCAAGAAGATTATCAGCAAATCGATAAAGAAGAGATGGATATGATGGACATCAAGTGGGCCTTTGCCAGTGCTGTACTGCGAGCTAAAGACTTCATGGAACGGACGGGTAGAACCATCTTGGAAAGCAAGAAAGATACCAAGTATGGGTTCGACAAGCAATCCGTCAAGTGCTTTAACTGTGGTGAACGTGGTCATTTCAAGCGTGAAGGCACAAAGCCAGCTCAGCATGGGAACCAGAATCATTTCAGAGGTCAAGGCAACCAGGCGAATCAGAATCAAGCCAGGAATGATGATCGCACCTTGGTCCCTGCAAACGTTTAATCAAGCAGGACCATCGAACACCAATCAAGCTCTTGTGGTGCAAATAGATGAAGGTTGCAACTGGTCAATGCAATTAGGCATTGGTGATCAGGGAGGAGCAGCTTGTTTTGCTGAAGCTGCTAAGGATTTGAATCACGCCAGTGGTGGAGAATCTTCCACCAGTGGTGGTGAATCTTCTGATGAAGAGAGTTCTTGTGATTCAAGGAGTTCAGATGAGGAAACCTCAACCTTAGGTGAAGATTATTCTAATGATGTATCTAGTGGGAGAATCGATGCAGATATCGATGAATTGTTAGGAGAAGCTGCAGCAAGGAATGATAGAAGATCTATTATGGTGGATCAAGTTGCTTATTCTTCTTCTTCTCTTCATTCAGCCTTTATGGCTAATGGCGGCAGTTCATCAAGCCAGGTATGTGTCGATGAACCAACTATCGTTAATTATGATAATTGTGCTAGCTTAAGTGATAAATGTGTTGATTTAGATGCTAATATGTCTGAGTTGCAAAGCAAACATGATGCTTTAAATGCTGAATTGTCTGACTTGCAAAACAAATATGTTTCTTTAAATGCTAAGATGTCTGATTTGTAAAGCAAACATGAGGCTTTGCAAACCAAGTATGATGTGACATTTATCCACAACCAAAAGTTGATCATAGATCTTGCCAAATGCACAGAAGCCAACATGTTTTACACAAACCATGAAAACGAGTATAAAACAATGATTGAAAATTTAAGAGAAAACAAATCCGAGCTAACGAAAAATGGTTTCAAGAAAACAAACAACCATTAACTGTTACATCAATAGGCTCGAGATAATGCAAAAAGAGATGGCTTGTGTAAAATCTGAAAGTGAGGCGATCAATCTTAAGCTAAATAGTTATTTGAACTCTAGCTATGTGTTGGATCACATCATTGATGTTCAGAAGGAGAAAAGGGATGTCACGTGCATTGGATATAAAAAATGTCCACCTCCTGTGAAACACAATTATGATGCCATGCCTGATGAAGAAGATAGAACTTACTTTGAGCCATCTGTTTCTTTAAACATTGAGGAGTTTGCAACGGGACTTGGATACAAACCGGAAGTACCATCAGATTCGGATGTGTCAGCAGATACAAGTGTGTCTTCTACTGAACAGAATCAGGATCCTCCAGTTATTGTAGAGGATGCTGATTCTTCAGATGGTGAATCTAATGATACTGATTCAGCATAGTCAGATGCGGTAATCAAAGAAGAGGACATACCTCTCGAGAATCATATTCTATGTGATCCTCCCGCAAAACCTGCTACGACTGTTCTGACCGAGTCCACGTCCACTTCCTCACAAGAGTCTGAGAGTGTGAATTTGCTGTACACTCTTGTTGGTGATGATAAAATCTATTCTGACAAAGATTTTCCTATTAAGAATGTTAATCAATCTTTAATTAGTAAAATTTTTGAAGATTCAACAAGTAAGTTCTTGGGAAAGACAGGATCACACGTTGTGGTAACACAGTGTCCTCCGATTCCAAGTGCTGAAATTCACAAACAAAATGGCAATCAAAGATTACCAACTGAGAAAGTTTAGCAAAATCGCACCAAACCAAAAGGTAAATCACCGACTCAAGGTCAAAAGAAACAGACCCAGAAAAAGGACAAGAATGTGAATTTTGTGAAATCAATGGGAACGGATAAAATTGACACATTTGAAAACAAATCTAACTTAGATTTTGTTAATCAAGCGAAAATTTTGAAAAGAAATGAACAAAACAGTTCAAAACCAAGTACCTCAGGATCACAAAGTTCATCATCATCAAGACAATCACATGATACTTCGGGGTTTGTAGAACGAAGATCATGTTTTTCATGTGGCACATTTGGACATATTATTCGCAATTGTCCATATCTTCATAAACAAAAAGCCAAAGTTGATGATCCCCGTGACCAAATTGACCGCAAGCGATCTATTTCATAAAAACCAGATCTCCGTCTTGTAAAAGAAAGGGAAAAGAAACAGAAACGCCAACAGGTCAAGAAAATTGAAAAGGCGATTAAAACCGACGTGGTTAACAAAACATCTGTTTCTGTCAAACCAGACAATTCAAAAACTTCAGACAATCATGAAGTTAAGATTTTAAAGAATAAAAATGGTAAAACAAAACAGACCTGGAAACCAAAAACGGTTACTGAATCAGGGGGAACATCACAATTTCCACAACATCGAGAAGTTCAAGTAACTTACGTTGATGAAAATGGAAGACCCAAGACCACAAAGGATTGGGTCTCCATCTCCAACTAATCATGTGAGTACATGTGCAGGGTGTTCCAGGATGAACTTTCAGCAGTCATTGGATTGTTGATAGTGGGGCATCCAGGCACATGACTGGCGACATGAAGCTTCTCTACGACGTTAAATCTATTAAAGGAGGTTATGTTGCCTTTGCTGGAGATAAAGACGGATATATTACTGGAGAAGGAATGGTATCCAACGGGGTTGTAAGTTTTGACAAGATCAACTTTGTACAACAACTTGATCACAATCTTCTCAGCGTTTCACAGATCCATGATAAGCAGTTTTCAGTACACTTTGAGGCAAATGAATGTTATGTGCTGAAACCCGGCTTCAAGATTCCAAAATAATGGATTCTCCTGTCTGCTCCAAGGATAAATGATTTGTATGTCCTTGATCTGAGCCAAGCTATAACAACGACTGCACAAGCAACTTGTTTTATTACCAAAGCCACAGAAAAAGACTCAATCTCTTGGCACAGACGTATGGGTCACATTCACTTACAGAAAATGAATCCTTTGGTGTCGAATGAATTAGTGAATGGTGTTCTTAAAAATTTCCATATTCAAGACGTCTGTGTTTCATGCCAAAAAGGAAAGCAAACGAAGAAGCGACATCCGACAAAGAAGATCAACACGGTGGCAGTTCCTCTTGAATGTTTGCACATGGATTTGTTCGGTCCTGTCAAGCACAAAAGCATAAGGAATGATCAATACTGCCTCGTGGTAACTGATGATTATTCAAGATTTTCTTGGGTGGCATTTATGGCTCACAATAGTGCAACTTTCGGTATTATCAAAAACTTGATCATTCAGATTGAGAATTTGTATAAGTTGAACGTTAGACGGATACGCAGCGACAATGGTACAAAATTTAAAAATCATGCTATGGCGGAGTTCTGTACTTCAAAAGGTATTCTTCATGAATTTAGTGCGGTTTACACTCCTCAACAGAACGGCGTCGCTGAACGTAAAAACCGTATATTGATCGAGACTGCTAGGACGATGTTGGTAGAGTCACAATTGCCGATTCCCTTCTGGACTAAAGCTGTGTCCTCTGCATGTTATACATTGAACCGAGTCCTTATAGTCAAAAGGCACAACAAGACCTGCTTTGAACTTCTTCACAAACGGAAACTTGATTTGTCATATCTTGAACCGTTTGGAGCTCCTTGCACAATGATCGATCCTAATGGAAAGTTTGGGGAAAAAGCTATTGAAGGTCACTTTCTTGGTTATGCCACCCCGAACATAAGAGTCTGGAATCTAGAGACTAAAAGGGTTGAGGAATGGTCTGAGGTCAGAGTACAAAGGCACACATTGCCAGTCAAAAATCCAGGTCAACCATGGATGTTTGAGTACGATGACTTTTTCAATTCGATCAATGTTGAAGCAGTAGAAGAAAATGCTGCGGAAAGGATGTTTTTCGAGAGTGACAACGCAACAGATTCACCGTTAGTTCGTCCAATTGTTGTCAATCAAGAACCATCTTCAGTGAACATTAATGCTCTCGACAATGAGGATTTTCATGATGCAACCGAACTGAACGGATCTTCAGAGGATGAAGAATTTCTAGATGCAGATCAAGAAGCTCCAACAACAGCAGTACAAGGTACTTCGGAAGCTACAGCTCCAGTTGATAACCCCAAAACAGCTGAAGCTACTGCATCATCCTCTTCGCTAGTTCCGGGTATTGAATTGGTTGTTGATCTCAATCTCAACGATCTAGGTACAAATATTCCATTTCAAGATAATCCAGAAACAAGGATTCACAATACCCATCCTCAGCAAAACATCATCGGGAATGTACAAAGTGGCATACAAACAAGAAACATGTTGCGAAACAACAACAACGCAAGCCTGTATGCGGCGATTCGAGAATCTGGTCAACAAAACGATTGGTCTTTCGCGTGTTATGTCTCACTAGAAGAGCCAAGAACTTGGAAAGAAGCTTTGAAAGATAACTCTTGGGTTGAAGCAATGTAGGAAGAACTGCAACAATTCCAGAAACTTGGTGTCTGGAAGCTCGTAGAGAAACCTGCTGATTATAAGAAGACTGGTACCCGTTGGGTGTATAAATGCAAAAAGGACGACCGTGGAATTGTTATTCGAAACAAAGCAAGATTGGTCGTTCAAGGTTTTCGTCAAATTGAAGGTATAGACTACAACGAAGTGTATGCACCAGTTGCACGTTTGGAAGCAATTCGGATCTTTCTGGCTTATGCCTCATTCAAAGGATTCAAGGTTTACCAGATGGACGTCTAAAGTGCATTCTTACATGGTCTAGTTGAAGAAGAGGTGTATGTCGAACAGCCTCCAGGTTTTGAAGATCCTATCCCTCCCGATCGGGTTTGGTTGCTGAACAAAGCTCTCTATGGTCTACATCAAGCACCACGAGCTTGGTATGCAACCTTATCTAATTACCTGTTGGAGAATGGATTTCGCAGAGGTCTTATCGATTGCACTCTCTTCATAAAAGAACAAGATGGAAATCTTCTACTGGTACAGGTATATGTGGATGATATTATATTTGGTTCTACTAACAATGTTATGTGTAGGGATTTCAAACGTGTAATGCAGGATAAATTCGAGATGAGTGCTATGGGGGAGATGACCTTCTTTTTGGGCCTGCAAGTGCAACAAACAAAGTCTGGGATTTTCATCCATCAGACTAAGTATGTGAGTGACATCCTGAACCGATTTCAGATGTCCGACACATTGCCCATTGGTACCCCACTGCAGCAAAATCACGGAATTCATCCAGACTTGAAGGGTGAAGTTGTTAGCTCCTTATATTATGTACCTCACAGCATCAAGACCAGATATAATGTATCCAACGTGCCTTCTTGCCAGATATCAAGTCAACCCGAAGGCCTCACATCTTGCAGCTGTAAAAAGGATTTTTCGTTAAATGAAGGGTTGCCCAGACACCGGTCTATGGTACCCTAAGGATGATAACTTTGACTTAGTCACTTTCAGTGATTCTGATTTTGGCGGATGCAAAAACGACGGCAAATCCACAACGGTTGGATGCCAGTTTTTAGGAAATCGCATCGTCACATGGCAGTGCAATAAGCAGACTTGTGTCGCTACATCAACATGCGGAGCTGAATACATTGCTGCCTTGTAACACCTCGAAAATTTACGTCCTATAATGTGTTGACACGTGTCATAGGTTTGAACGTGTAAAATAATGTTCTTGAAGGACTAAAGTTGACAAACAGTGAAACTGTGTAAATAGAAGGGTTCAAAGTGTCAACAATGATTAAATATACTTTGCAATAACCCTACATGATGTTTATAACCTTAAACGAATAGATCATGGATCATACGAAGCGAATTGTGAAAGAAAGTGAGAGATTACAAACTACAGGGGTTAAATGTGTCAACATGTTAAATTATACCTCTGAGTGACCTTTTGACAAACCCGAAGCTTTGTAACGATTAATTATGCTCACAAGAATGCACCATAAAAATTTCACCAAGATTCGTTACCGTATGAGAAAGTTATGATAGAATCCGTGTGTAAGGGTTAGAAACGTCAACATTGAAATTTAGGGCTTTTCGGGTGATCACAAAGTTACCCGAGGACTTAACAAAGTGGGTATAAGCCTTAAAGCCCCATATATCAAATAAAAAGCCTTAGAATGCAAGGAAACATTGTGAAAGCGATGTTTATAAGGATCAGGGACTGAAATGCAAATGATTGAAACTTGTATAGCTGGTCATCATCACCCTCGCGTAGCGCGAGCCTGAAGACCTTGGCAGTCGCGCTACGCGACTGCCTTGTCTGGACAGAAAACAAGCACAGGTGCCCTGCATGTCTTTTAACCGACTTTAACCCCAATTCTTGATACCTTGGGCTGCCCTAAGGTGGTCTTTAGTGTGTAGGATACTTGTGGATGATAATGCAACCCTCCTAGACTTAGTTGTCGATCATCCAAGCTTGTTTGAAGTTGTTTAAATGACCCACATTATGCAACATTGTTCATTCATCATTCATTTCACCCTCTGAGCATTTCTGGATCATTCAAGCAGGCCACAAGCATTCCATATCATCCATTAGACGTGTGTAAGTGCCTTTGATCTTTCTAAATTCATTCATACTTAGTTTATGGCCTAGAAATCAAACCGTCGTAACTACGGTTTGACTTTTCGATAATAAATAATCGGTCCAGAGTTTAGTCGAATCAAAGGTTTTTATAAGTTGGTATTTATATGGTTAATAAACCCCTAAAAGGGCACTCACTAATTCGAATCCTAACTAGGTCGTTTATCGAGTCAAACTTCTTCCGAAAAAGTCAACAGAATTGTTATGTTTGGTTTAATGCATGATTAGCGATGTAAATGGCGTATAGCCTATTTTATCATTCTTACCAACTGAAAATAAGTATAAAAACTTGTATACGCTTGCTTGATTCGACAACTTTATGTTTAGAACCGATTCGGAACCGAGATACGCAAAAGTTTGACTTTTGCTTTGACCTCAGTTCTGACCCGATTCTTATAGGTTTAGACATGCCTTAAAGTTCCATTAGGACCTAGTTACATGTGTGTATAAGCCTCTGCGTTTATACCACTCGAATCCCTAATCGTCCGATGTTTCCGTTAATTGCCTAAATATTGACCGTAATGCCCTTATGACCATAAAACGAGATTTTTGGAAATATGAAAGTGCCATAATCTTAGTTACTGATTATTATGCATGTCCCGAAAATTTCACGTTAATCGGAGGTCTAGATTAGGAGTTATGCTTAATGACGTAATTAAGAACGCTTTTATTAATTAAACGGCGTCATTAGCATAAAACCTATCTAAACCCAATTTTTGACACCAAACCTTTTACCCACTGATGTAATATAATATTTTGAGATTTTTGAAGATTTTTAATTATTTTTAAACTGATCATAAGCTTGGATTAGCGCCTTAATTCGGTTAATACCGAATATACCCTTTTCGGCCATAAAATGAGTTTTACAAATCCTTTTGACGCCAATCCAATTGCTACTGATTTTAAATATTAAATAGAGTGTTTGAACCTGTTTAATTGACCAGGAAACTCAGAATCGTATTTTAAACCCTACGTCGCTTAAAACGGCTTTATACGCGTATTATACGCATAGTTTGGGTTTAAAACTATTTTGACATATAAGACTTATAACCAAATGTTATAACCTGTTTAAATAAGCCATTTTACTGATGTAACCAGACCCGGTTCACAGAAACCTAATTAAATCCTTTTATAATCTTTAAAATGACCAAAATACCCCTACGGGGCTTATTAAGAGATTAAACTCGTTTGGGGCGTCGCGGGTGATATCCTACTGATATCACAACTTATTTAAGGTGTATTAACTTAGGAAACCTGTTTAGGACTCTTACGGATACCCGTGACGCTTCATGCGCGTTCGGTTCGGTTTATGTAACTAGTTTACATAAATTAGCCGAAACGGGTCAAACCTTATCGGTTTTATCTCAAAATCCAGAAGGTGTATCATATACCCATATTAAGCAAGTCTTCAAACTTGTCGGGTCTAAATCACATTCTATCCGGTCTTCGCTTAATCGTGCGTACGAACCGTATCTTTAAAACTAACCGGTCTAAGAGTAAGCTTAACTAAAGACCCGTTAGGATTCTAATAGGTTATTATAAACCTTCGTTCCAGATTAGGAGAACCAGTAAAAGATACTTGCACTCACTGATTTTGAACTATACTTACTCAGGTAAATACTTTTAACTTATTTTCCCTTTACGGGCTTGGGGTACGGTATATAAAATACCGCTTGGTCGGGGCGTTGAATCTTTGATTGAATGAATGATAATGAAAGTATTGAGACGTCTCGTTTAATATTGTTTTGTTTGCTTAAAGCCTTTGGGGGGTTAATGACCGTGTCCCGGATATCCCTGGCATCATTTTACGAAATGGCCACGACCTTAGCACTCAGGTGTAGGCGTACACCTGTTAGTGTCTCATAAATAAAGTGGTGCGTTAATTGATCTTTAACCCGGCTCGATCCGGGCTACTGAACGCATAAGGAACATGTAAATCCCTACAAGTATTATATATTTAAATAATTATCCCAAGTTATAAAATATTATTTGTGCCTTGTGCCTTAAATACATTTCTTAAACTCCTTTCAAAATGAGTCGGTTGATTGTATTTACCAGTGTAAACTGACGTATTTTCTTAAAAAGGTTAAGTGCAGGTACTACGCGAAATCGGCTGGCTTGTCTCCTAGCATCCACATTAAGTCTCGCCAGCTTGGATGTCATAAACTGTTGGACATTTGTTTCCTTTTTCAATTTGATCTACCTGTGGATTTATATTCGACTGTTTGTGATACTTAATATTACAATATCGTTGGTTGAATTAAATCTATACTTTGCTTCCGCTGTGCATTTAAATATTGTGTTGTTTGACTATTATGTTGCCAACCACGTCACGATACTCCCCTACCGGGCCCACCGGTGACACGTGGAAATTCGGGGTGTGACAGGTTGGTATCAGAGCCAACACTGAGTGAATTAAACACTAACCTTTTGTGTTTAATCTCAGTTACACAATTGCACATTCCTAAATCTTCGAGTCTAGACAAAGAACTTAGGAATAATCCAAATTGTTCAAATTTTTATTTTTATTTAATTAAATTTTTGTCCTTTATTTTTCCTTGTTATTACCTTGTGTATTTTAACAGGTACAAAAATGCCGCCAAGATTTAGACGAGGTGGTCGAGGAAAGGAGCCAGCTAGCGCCCCTAACGACCATGAGGCAGGGCCTTCATATTGACGAACTTCTTCTACAAGGAATGACGAAACGAGGGAACTATGGAGGACATATGAAGACGATGCCAGACGATCTTTTTCGCACACCTCAACACCTCCCTATCACAACTCTTATGGGCCTCAGTCAGAGAACGAACCCCACAACCCGCAACGTTTCTTTGGCGACCCTACTCCTGTATTTCAGGGTCAGTTTAACCCAGCAGAGTACCTACCCGAAAACGTGGGCTTTAACCCACTAGGGCCGGAGGATCACTTTTCTGGTGATCAAGATATGGACGAGGACACAGATCCCGTCGAGGCTTCAACCGGATCTTTTAACCATCCTTTCGTGATCTCAGACGGTTCATCTTTTCACGGAACACCATACCAGGGTCCGGATAGTCACATGGCACGGTTCGAACGGTGTGAGTGGTATTATACCCCATCAGAACACTCACCGTCTCACCATACACCGTGTCATTCATCATCTCACCAGCATCAGCAACAGCAGCAACAAGATCCCTCTGGGGATCCACGTTATGAGACGCCGCCGCCTCCACCGCCGCCAGTGCATCTAGAGCCTCCAGAACCACCAAGACGTAGGAGGACTGGTGCACGGATCTCGGCACGAGAAGTTGATTTTCGTCTCAACACCCCTCAACACTCTAGCGGTAGCCATTACCCGCCTACTCATGAAGTCCCACAGATGGGTGGACCTTCTGTTCCAGTTTCAGAGGTGAACTCGGCACCTATTGTACCGCCATCACCGGGTTTTGGCCACCCAATACCTGCTTATACTGCTACGGCAGCATACAACCCATATGGACCACCAGCATACCATGGCTATAACTATGCTGATGACCCTTACAACGTAGCATCAAGCTACCAAGCCCATAATAATCCTGAAGGACCATACGGACCCCCTTGGGGAATGGGATACCCAGCTCGGGGGTATCAAGCACCTGTTCAGCCGCCACCACAGTACCAGCCACCACGGGCTCCTCCACCTGAGCAGGAGGAACTCCGTCGAAGACTGGCCAAAGTGGAGCGAGACTTCCAGAAGGAACGTAGGAAGAATGAGGGATTTATGAGTGGGTTGGCAAACTTGCTTAAGGGGAAGAAGAAACGGGATCGTTAAATCCCCATATATATATTGTTGTATTTCCTTGTTTAAATCAAGTCCCTACGTGGACATTTATTTATGTGTGTATGTAGTCCCTGCGTGGACATTTACTTTTGTAGACCGTCCCTGTGAGGACATGTATTATATGTATAGCTCCTGCGTGGGCATCTGTTTCTGTGAAAAGTCCCGTTTAGGGCAAAATGTACTACTTTTAGTTTAATGGAATGTAAGTTTATAAATTTCATCCTTGCTATGTATGCATAATTAAAAGATATATGAAATAAATAAATCAAAATCATTCCTTTTAAAAAGTCTATCTGCCTATGTTATTTTTTTTTTGTAAGGATCTTAAAAGTATAACCTAGCCTGCATGTCATTTTAAGACCGGGCCCAGATGGTAAAACTTGTTAAAAAGATTCAAATCCTTGTTAACATCTGAAAACATGTTAACACTCCTGGCAGACATGATTCGTCAAAAACACACGTGTTATTACTATATATGGATCCTTTCAAAGATTCTAAACCCAACTTAATGATCTCTGAATCATGGGTTAAATCATTAATAAATATGATCAATTCTTTTATCATCTATTGGTAATGGAATGCCTACGGGCCCTTCTCATTTTCATATGAGACAAAAGACAGTATTGGTCTGTGACCCTGTCTGATAAAGATAATGAACTTTGTTCAAACCTTCATGCTTTGATTCTCTGAAATCATAGCTTATAATCTATATTGTCCCTGTGACTAGGCCTTACGTGCTAATAAAAGCTATTATTGTTTTATAATTAGGATAAATTATGTTAGAAATCCTAAATAAATGTGAGTAATAAATTAACCATATATGGTCTATGTTACCACGGTTAATAAAAATTGCCATAAAAGACAATTATATGATAAACTCACCAATAAATTATTGTCGATATGTTACAGTTTAAGCTAAATGGCAGACTCAAACGAGGTCAACAGTCACCCAGGGATAGTGAATGAAAATGCCCATGTAAACGTAGCGGGTGCAGAGTTGCAAGCTATGATAGACAATGCAGTTAATAGAGCTATGGATAGACAACACCATGGATCAAGTGGTACCCATACGAGGACCCATTCTGCATCACACACTAGAACACCCTCCAGGACCCATACTGCCCACAACAGTAATTCTCACCACTCCTCGAATCAAAGGAGTAATCCATCCCAAAGAGCCGTACAGAACCAAGAACCTCGTAATAGGGGTTGCACCTATAAATACTTCGTGTCGTGCAAACCCAGAGACTTCAATGGGGAAAAAGGAGCTGTTGATTGCATGACGTGGATGGATGAAATGGATACTGTGGTGGATATTAGTGGTTGTCATAATAGGGATATTGTGAAGTTTGTCTCACAGTCTTTCAAAGGAGAAGCCTTAGCCTGGTGGAGATCTTTGATCCAAGCCACAGGGAAGATTCCGTTATACAACATGACCTGGGAACAGTTCATGGCACTAATCAAAGAAAATTTCTGCCCTCAACATGAGGTTGAGAGAATTGAATCTGATTTCCTGGCGTTGGTCATGAAAAACCTGGACTGTCAGGCCTACCTTACCACTTTCAATACTTTGTCAAGGTTGGTCCCTTACTTGGTAACTCCGGAACCTAAACGTATAGCTCGTTTTATCGGGGGTTTGGAACCGGAGATCAAAGCAAGTGTAAAAGCCTCCAGACCAACCACTTTTCGGTCAGTAACGGACATATCATTATCTCTGACCTCAGATGCTGTCAGGCTAAGGTCACAAAGGAAAAATGATACCGAAAAGAGGAAGCGTGAGGATGACAACTCACGACGATCAGACAAGAAGCTGAAGGGAAACAATGAACAAAAGAAGGGGTCAGGATTCAAGAAGGATGGTCAACAGTCGGGTGAAAAACCCAAGTGTAAAACCTGCAAGAGACAGCACTTTGGGAAGTGCAGGTTTGAATCCAACTCACAAACACAATCGAAGCCTTTTGCATGTGGGTTATGCAAATCCAGGGAACACAAAACCGTGGATTGCAAGAAGATAAAGGATGCGACCTGCTATGGTTGCAATGAAAAAGGGCACATCAGGAGCAATTGCCCAAAATATGTCAAGAAGCCGGAAGAGGCTAAGAAGACCAATGCTAGGGTCTTCAGAATGGATGCTAAGGAAGCCGTCAAGGACGACAACGTGATAACAGGTACCTTTCTCATAAATGATGTTTATGCGAGAGTGTTATTTGATTCAGGCGCTGATAAGTCGTTTGTAGATAATAAGTTTAGTGAATTGTTGAAACTACCTGTTAAAACTTTAAGTGTGAAGTATGAGGTGGAACTAGCAGATGGCACTTTAGAAACCGCTTCAACCTTATTAGATGGATGTTTCATATCCATTAGGAACCACTCTTTTCCTTTGTCCCTACTTCCTTTAAAACTAGCCGGTTTCGACATAGTTTTGGGTATGGACTGGTTATCACATAACCAGGCCCAGATTATTTGCAATAAGAAGCAAGTGAGGATCAAGACTCCGTCTGGTGAATCACTTACTATCCAAGGAGATACCCAGTATGGGCTGCCCGAGAAAATGTCTATACTCAAAGTGTTTGAAGAAGGGTTGTGTCATCTACATGGCACAAGTGATTATTGATGAACCGAAACCCAAGATTGGAGAGATCCCAGTCATTTCTGAATACCCCGAGGTATTTCCTGAAGAACTACCTGGTTTGCCACCAGATAGGCAAGTGGAATTCAGAATTGACATTATTCCTGGATCAGCACCAGTTGCAAGGGCGCCTTATAGGTTGGCACCAATGGAGATGAAGGAATTAAGGACGCAGCTAGATGATTTGCTAGCCAAAGGTTTCATCAAACCTAGTTCGTCTCCTTGGGGAGCACCAGTTTTATTTGTTAAGAAGAAGGATGGATCGATGCGTCTGTGCATCGACTACCGTGAGCTTAATAAGGTTACTATCAAGAATAGGTATCCTTTGCCCAGAATCGACGATCTGTTCGATCAACTTCAAGGGGCAAGTTTCTTCTCGAAGATTGACTTGAGGTCAGGCTACCATCAATTGAAGGTTAGAGATGAAGATGTGCACAAAACAGCATTTAGGACTCGTTATGGTCATTACGAGTTCCTAGTGATGCCTTTTGGGCTCACTAATGCACCGGCCGCATTCATGGATCTCATGAATCGCGTTTGCAAGCCGCACTTAGACAAATTCGTCATCGTCTTCATCGACGACATTCTCATCTACTCAAAGAACCAAGCTGACCATGAGAAGCATCTTCACTGCATACTGGAACTACTTCATAAAGAGAAGCTCTACGCCAAGTTCTCAAAGTGTGAATTCTGGCTTCGAGCAGTCCAATTTCTTGGACATGTTGTTAGTGAGCGTGGTATCCAAGTAGATCCCGCTAAAGTTGAATCTGTCATGAATTGGCATGAGCCAAAAATGCCTACAGAAATTCGTAGCTTCCTAGGTTTGGCAGGATACTATAGACGATTCATAGAAAACTTTTCAAGGATTGCTGCACCCCTGACTTCGCTGACACGTAAGAAGATTAAGTTTGACCGGGGTCCTAAGCGGCAGGAATCCTTTGATATTCTGAAACAAAAGTTGAGCAATGCTCCAGTACTGACATTGCCTGATGGAATAGAGGAGTTTGTAGTTTATTGTGATGCATCACACACCGAGATGGGATGTGTGCTTATGCAGAAAGGCAAAGTCATTGCCTATGCTTCACGTCAGTTAAAGGTGCACGAAAAGAATTACACCACCCACGACTTGGAGTTGGGTGCCGTTGTATTTGCACTAAAACTGTGGAGGCACTACTTATATGGAATCAAATGTGTGATCTATTCTGATCACAAGAGCCTTCAACATCTGTTCAACCAGAAGGACTTGAACATGAGGCAACGCCGTTGGATGGAAACTCTTAATGATTACGATTGTGAAATAAGATACCATCCCGGCAAGGCGAATGTAGTCGCCGATGCCTTGAGTAGGAAGGAGAGGGTGAAACCCATCCGAATCAATGCCAAAAGCATGGAAATAAAGAACAACTTGATAGAAAGGTTGTTAGCTGCACAGAAGGAAGCTGTGTTGGAAGCTAACTATCCTAACGAAAAGCTCGGAGTAACTGAGGAGCAGTTAACTCTTAGTAAGGATGGAATTCTTAGATTGAATGGAAGGATATGGGTTCCAATTTATGGGGGACTCCGTGATGTTATCCTCCAGGAAGCCCACAGCTCTAAGTATTCTGTTCATCCTGGAGCTGATAAAATGTACCAGGATCTTAGAGCAAATTATTGGTGGATAGGCTTGAAGAAGTCTGTAGCTACCTATGTAGCTAAATGCTTGACGTGTGCGCAAGTCAAGGCAGAACATCAAAAACCGTCAGGTTTGCTACAACAGCCTGAACTTCCTACTTGGAAGTGGGAAATGGTGACTATGGATTTTATCACCAAGTTACCTAAGACAAGGAAAGGAAATGACACCATCTGGGTGATAGTTGACCGACTGACTAAGTCAGCACATTTCCTACCTATTAAGGAGACTTACAGCTCCGATATGTTAGCCCAACTGTACGTTGATAAGATTGTAGCTCTACATGGCATACCTGTAGCTATTATCTCTGACCGGGATACTAGGTACACGTCTCATTTTTGGAAAAGCTTCTAACAATCTTTGGGCACACGTTTGAACTTTAGTACGGCTTACCATCCACAGACAGACGGTCAAAGTGAGCGTACTATTCAAACGTTGGAAGACATGCTACGTGCATGTGCAATCGATTTGGGAGGTAGCTGGGATAAGAACCTGCCATTGATCGAATTCTCCTACAACAATAGCTACCATACCAGCATCAAGGCTGCGCCTTTTGAGGCATTATACGGTAGAAAGTGTAGATCACCAGTTTGTTGGGCGGAAGTTGGAGAAGTCCAGTTATCAGGACCAGAGATCGTGTTCGAAACGACGGACAAGATTGTCCAGATTCGAAACAATCTCCAAGCTGCCCGGAATAGGCAGAAGATTTACGCTGATCCAAATCGTAAGGATTATCACTTCGAAGTAGGTGAAAAAGTCCTACTTAAAGTGTCACCCTGGAAAGGAGTGATGCGGTTTGGTAAGAAAGGCAAACTAAGCCCGAGATACATAGGGCCCTTCGAGGTTATCGAATGTGTCGGGTCAGTTGCCTACAAGTTAAACTTACCTGAAGAGCTCAGTAGTATACACAATGTGTTCCACATCTGCAATCTGAAGAAGTGTTTCGCTAACGAATCAGTGGTTATACCCTATACAGATGTGCATATCGATGAAAGCTTGAAATTTGTGGAAAAACCTTTGTCGATCGAAGATCGACAGGTAAGGAAGCTTCGAAGGAAGCATATACCTTTTGTAAAGGTCAAATGGGATGCCCGAAGAGGTCCCGAATTCACGTGGGAGGTTGAATCCACGATGAAAGAAAAATACCCTTACTTATTTCAGTAAATCTCGGGTCGAGATTTATTTTAAGGGGGTGAGGATGTAACACCTCGAAAATTACGTCCTATAATGTGTTGACACGTGTCATAGGTTTGAACGTGTAAAATAATGTTCTTGAAGGACTAAAGTTGACAAACAGTGAAACTGTGTAAATAGAAGGGTTCAAAGTGTCAACAATGAATAAATATACTTTGCAATAACCCTACATGATGTTTATAACCTTAAACGAATAGATCATGGATCATACGAAGCGAATTGTGAAAGAAAGTGAGAGATTACAAACTACAGGGGTTAAATGTGTCAACATGTTAAATTATACCTCTGAGTGACCTTTTGACAAACCCGAAGCTTTGTAACGATTAATTATGCTCACAAGAATGCACCATAAAAATTTCACCAAGATTCGTTACCGTATGAGAAAGTTATGATAGAATCCGTGTGTAAGGGTTAGAAACGTCAACATTGAAATTTAGGGCTTTTCGGGTGATCACAAAGTTACCCGAGGACTTAACAAAGTGGGTATAAGCCTTAAAGCCCCATATATCAAATAAAAAGCCTTAGAATGCAAGGAAACATTGTGAAAGCGATGTTTATAAGGATCAGGGACTGAAATGCAAATGATTGAAACTTGTATAGCTGGTCATCATCACCCTCGCGTAGCGCGAGCCTGAAGACCTTGGCAGTCGCGCTACGCGACTGCCTTGTCTGGACAGAAAACAAGCACAGGTGCCCTGCATGTCTTTTAACCGACTTTAACCCCAATTCTTGATACCTTGGGCTGCCCTAAGGTGGTCTTTAGTGTGTAGGATACTTGTGGATGATAATGCAACCCTCCTAGACTTAGTTGTCGATCATCCAAGCTTGTTTGAAGTTGTTTAAATGACCCACATTATGCAACATTGTTCATTCATCATTCATTTCACCCTCTGAGCATTTCTGGATCATTCAAGCAGGCCACAAGCATTCCATATCATCCATTATACGTGTGTAAGTGCCTTTGATCTTTCTAAATTCATTCATACTTAGTTTATGGCCTAGAAATCAAACCGTCGTAACTACGGTTTGACTTTTCGATAATAAATAATCGGTCCAGAGTTTAGTCGAATCAAAGATTGTTATAAGTTGGTATTTATATGGTTAATAAACCCCTAAAAGGGCACTCACTAATTCGAATCCTAACTAGGTCGTTTATCGAGTCAAACTTCTTCCGAAAAAGTCAACAGAATTGTTATGTTTGGTTTAATGCATGATTAGCGATGTAAATGGCGTATAGCCTATTTTATCATTCTTACCAACTGAAAATAAGTATAAAAACTTGTATACGCTTGCTTGATTCGACAACTTTATGTTTAGAACCGATTCGGAACCGAGATACGCAAAAGTTTGACTTTTGCTTTGACCTCAGTTCTGACCCGATTCTTATAGGTTTAGACATGCCTTAAAGTTCCATTAGGACCTAGTTACATGTGTGTATAAGCCTCTGCGTTTATACCACTCGAATCCCTAATCGTCCGATGTTTCCGTTAATTGCCTAAATATTGACCGTAATGCCCTTATGACCATAAAACGAGATTTTTGGAAATATGAAAGTGCCATAATCTTAGTTACTGATTATTATGCATGTCCCGAAAATTTCACGTTAATCGGAGGTCTAGATTAGGAGTTATGCTTAATGACGTAATTAAGAACGCTTTTATTAATTAAACGGCGTCATTAGCATAAAACCTATCTAAACCCAATTTTTGACACCAAACCTTTTACCCACTGATGTAATATAATATTTTGAGATTTTTGAAGATTTTTAATTATTTTTAAACTGATCATAAGCTTGGATTAGCGCCTTAATTCGGTTAATACCGAATATACCCTTTTCGGCCATAAAATGAGTTTTACAAATCCTTTTGACGCCAATCCAATTGCTAATGATTTTAAATATTAAATAGAGTGTTTGAACCTGTTTAATTGACCAGGAAACTCAGAATCGTATTTTAAACCGTACGTCGCATAAAACGGCTTTATACGCGTATTATACGCATAGTTTGGGTTTAAAACTATTTTGACATATAAGACTTATAACCAAATGTTATAACCTGTTTAAATAAGCCATTTTACTGATGTAACCAGACCCGGTTCACAGAAACCTAATTAAATCCTTTTATAATCTTTAAAATGACCAAAATACCCCTACGGGGCTTATTAAGAGATTAAACTCGTTTGGGGCGTCGCGGGTGATATCCTACTGATATCACAACTTATTTAAGGCGTATTAACTTAGGAAACCTGTTTAGGACTCTTACGGATACCCGTGACGCTTCATGCGCGTTCGGTTCGGTTTATGTAACTAGTTTACATAAATTAGCCGAAACGGGTCAAACCTTATCGGTTTTATCTCAAAATCCAGAAGGTGTATCATATACCCATATTAAGCAATTCTTCAAACTTGTCGGGTCTAAATCACATTCTATCCGGTCTTCGCTTAATCGTGCGTACGAACCGTATCTTTAAAACTAACCGGTCTAAGAGTAAGCTTAACTAAAGACCCGTTAGGATTCTAATAGGTTATTATAAACCTTCGTTCCAGATTAGGAGAACCAGTAAAAGATACTTGCACTCGCTGATTTTGAACTATACTTACTCAGGTAAATACTTTTAACTTATTTTCCCTTTACGGGCTTGGGGTACGGTATATAAAATACCGCTTGGTCGGGGCGTTGAATCTTTGATTGAATGAATGATAATGAAAGTATTGAGACGTCTCGTTTAATATTGTTTTGTTTGCTTAAAGCCTTTGGGGGGTTAATGACCGTGTCCCGGATATCCCTGGCATCATTTTACGAAATGGCCACGACCTTAGCACTCAGGTGTAGGCGTACACCTGTTAGTGTCTCATAAATAAAGTGGTGTGTTAATTGATCTTTAACCCGGCTCGATCCGGGCTACTGAACGCATAAGGAACATGTAAATCCCTACAAGTATTATATATTTAAATAATTATCCCAAGTTATAAAATATTATTTGTGCCTTGTGCCTTAAATGCATTTTCTTAAACTCCTTTCAAAATGAGTCGGTTGATTGTATTTACCAGTGTAAACTGACGTATTTTCTTAAAAAGGTTAAGTGCAGGTACTACGCGAAATCGGCTGGCTTGTCTCCTAGCATCCACATTAAGTCTCGCCAGCTTGGATGTCATAAACTGTTGGACATTTTTTTCCTTTTTAAATTTGATCTACCTGTGGATTTATATTCGACTGTTTGTGATACTTAATATTACAATATCGTTGGTTGAATTAAATCTATACTTTGCTTCCGCTGTGCATTTAAATATTGTGTTGTTTGACTATTATGTTGCCAACCACGTCACGATACTCCCCTACCGGGCCCACCGGTGACACATGGAAATTCGGGGTGTGACATGCCTCAAGTTGTTGCTCCCAAGTCCTGTGGATTCAACAGCAAATGCGTGATTACGGTTCTTAATTCCTAACTACTCCTATTTTAGTCGATAATTCTGCTGCCTTATCTATCACTGGAAATCCTGTGCAACACTCAAAGACCAAACACATCGATATTAAGTATCACTTCATACGTGATTGCTTTGATAAAAGGCTAATCGATGTTGTTAAGGGCCATACCGATGACCAACGTGCCGACCTTTTTACCAAAGAATTTGATAAATCAAGATTTGACTTTTTATTATTGGTAAACGGCATTAAGGTCAAGCAAGAGTAATCCACATCGGAAAATCATTTTTGTAAATATCTTTGTGTTTTTAAAATTATTGTCAGTTTGTTGATTTTAGGGGGAGAAAATCCAAATTTGTAAACTTACATATATCATTAATTTCTAGTCTTCCTCTTTAATAGCTAACTACATACTAAATTTGTAACTTATTTTCAAAATATATTTTCCAAAAAAAAAAAAAAAATAGAGTGTAGGACAAATTACTAGGTGTGTAGGATAAATTAGGAGTTGTGTAGGATACATTTAAATATGTGTAGGATAATCTTCTCCAGATCAGTCCATCTCGAATCATCATCATCATTAGCGGTGGTGCCCGCAGTGGAACGACGGGAAGGTGGTGTCGGGTGGTTGGGTTCCAGCGAGAGAAAGAGAAGAGAGACTGTAGAGAGGCGGCGCCGGCCACCTCCCCACGACGGCGGGCGGCAGTGGTGGTGCCGGCAGTGGAACGACGTGGTTGTAGTGTTATACAGAGTTGTAATAGGGTAATACGGTGTTATATCTATTCATAGTGTTTTATAGTGATTTGTAGTGTTATATCTTGTTTTGTAGTGTTATGTACTTATTACAGTGCTATGAACTGTTGAATGGTGTTTTGAAGTGTCTTTAATAGTGTTATATACTTATTGAATGGTGTTATATAATTATTGAATGGTGTTATATATGTGCTGAATGGTGGTTGCAGTGTTATTCGTAGTGTTTTTATAGAGATCTTTAAAATTGTGCTATATACTTACTGAATGGTGTTATATACTTATTGAATTGTGTTATATAATTATTGAATGGTGTTATATATGTGCTGAATGGTGGTTGCATCGTAGAGTTTTTATAGAGATCTTTAAAATGGTGTTATATACTTACCGAATGATGTTATATACTTATTGAATAGTGTTATATAATTATTGAATGGTGTTATATATGTGCTGAATGATGGTTGCAGTGTTATTCGTAGTGTTTTTATAGAGATCTTTAAAGAAAAACATGTTCCGATAAATAAGGGTGGCGGTTATGGAAGGTTATCAATTAATTAAATCAATGATAAAATTACTTGTTTACCCTTTTGAATTAATTTAAAATGAGGACACATGTCATCTGCACAATATTTCTCACACTTTTAACTTTTTTTTATAATAACCTTACCCTATATATATATATATATATATATATATATATATATATATATATATATATATATATATGTAGGTAGAGGATCTTGTACATTAATCCAGAAGTGTGAGAAGTGTATTATAACACTATATAACACTATATAACACCATATAAACACCGTACAATAGTATGTAACACCATATAACACCACATAACACTATGTAACACTATATAACAAATATAACACTATATTTTTTCTGATAGCATGTCTATGATAGTTGTTTAGTGTTATGTATTCTTATATAGTGTTACATAGTGTTATATGATGTTATATGGTGTTACATAGTGTTATACGGTGTTTATATGGTGTTATATAGTGTTATAATACACTTCTCACACTTTTGGATTAATGTACAGCATCCCTACCCTACATATATATATATATATATATATATATATATATATATATATATATATATATATATATATATATATATAGGGAGAAGATCATGCGAGAACCACCTCTTATTGCGAGAACCGCTAGAACCAATGTGAACACAACCAAAAATGCCTATAAATAGCTAAAAATCACACAAAATTTTTTTTAAAATATTTTTTCTATAAAAATTGCTACTTTTCGAAGAAATTTTTTTTTTGCCACTAAAAGTAGCGATTTGAGCATAAAAAATATTAAATTTTTTTTTTTTTTTTTTTTGCCACTAAAAGTAGCGATTTTTTTTTTAGGTTTTTTGGGGGTTTAGTTTTTAGCATTTTAGCTTGGGGGGGAGGGGGGTTTAGGTTTTTGGGGGGTGGGGGAGGGGGGTTTAGGTTTTTTTTTGGGG
The DNA here is from genome assembly GCA_030545235.1 of Helianthus tuberosus. Taxonomy (NCBI): domain Eukaryota; kingdom Viridiplantae; phylum Streptophyta; class Magnoliopsida; order Asterales; family Asteraceae; genus Helianthus; species Helianthus tuberosus. Next base: position 466,606 of record JARYGA010026437.1, read on the forward strand.
GGGGGGGGTTAGGTTTTTTTTTAGGTTTTTTGGGGGTTTTAGTTTTTAGCATTTAGCTTGGGGGGGGGGGGGGGGTTTAGGTTTTTGGGGAGGGGGTTGGGTTTTTTAAGGTTTTTTTTAGGTTTTTTTTAGCTATTTTAGGTTGTGTTCACATTGGTTCTCGCGGTTCTCGCAATAAATGGAGTTCTCGCATGAGCCCCTCCCTATATATATATATATATATATATATATATATATATATATGTATTAGGATCCTCTAAAAAAGGACATTTTTCGTGAGAAGTGTGAGAAGGCATAAAAATTCATATGTAGACATCATGTTTTGGACTTGAACGTAATGTTTTGGTTGTTTTGACAAGAAAAACACTAAACATAACAATTTAAGACACAAAACAATGAATTATAGGCTTAAAACTTAAAACACCATGCCAAAAACGTTAAGTAGAGTGTTTTAAGTGTTAAATAGTGTGTTTTAAATTCCACGCCTATAATAGGTTGCATTGTGTTTTAGATTGTTATGTTTGATGTTTTTTTTGTCAAAACAACCCAAAGCATCATGCCTAAGTTCAAAACATGATACCTATATATATATATGCATGATATTATAAATTATCGATATCCCTTCTCACACTTCTCACGAAAAATGTCCTTTTTACAGGAACCTCACCCATATATATATATGCATGATATTATAAATTATCGATATCCCAGCGATATCTCACCGCGATAAACGATATCTTAAATATCTGTCCTTGACCGATAGCCGATATTTTTCCGCATTAACTGCATAGAACCTAGGTTGGATCTTTGAGTCAAACTTGTTTTAACGGTAACTTCATCGTCCTGCCTACGGGCGGGTGGGTTACCGAGTTTTCTCCGGAATTGGTGGTGGACCCGGGTACTCTCGGAGTACTCCGTTCGGTCCAGTGGGTGCCCCGAGAGTACTCGAGATTGATTCTGTTGGCCGTTCAAAAAAAATGATTATTGATTAGTTTGGTGTTACTTGGCGTTAAGTGTTGATTATTTAGGTGTTATTTTGCGTTAAGTGTTATTTGGCATTATTTGTCGGTTATTTAGGTATTAACTTAATTTCTTAGAAACTATGTAGATTATTTAGGCGTAATTGCTCCTACACAAGCATCCGGATAACAAAAACGTCAAAATAGAAAACAAACATTGATTTGAATACTTTGCTTTTTTTTTCATTTTGGTAATTGGATTGTTTTTCGAATACTATGATTTTGTCAACAGTTGTATACAAAACCAGTTTATATTATATATTTTTAAGGCCTAAAAACACATTTTTTCGAGCTTGAACAACATACGTGAACTCTTAGAACCGACCCTGCTTATATAGAGCACAATACTACATTCAAGTCCCTAAATTATCACAGTGATATCCTAGTCTACTACACTCATACTTCCAATAAAAGAGAACTAAGATTTGATTTTCTCGTGATCACAAGGGCGTTGTGTAAAAATATCAATCACAAGGACGACAAAAGTTGGAGTAAGGTTAAAGCTGATTCAAGCTGATTTGAAATGATTGCAGAATGTATAAGAGATGAATTTTGTTTCAAAAGTTTAACCACATGCCTCTTTTTAACTCCTGATATAAATCAATAATGGCACCTTAATTGCTTAACTACTTGTGTAGCCTGTGGTGCTCCAAACCAAAAATGAAAGTGAGTATCTATTATATATAATAAATGAAAGTTATTTGGGCCACGTGTCAACACCAGAGAGCCCCTAAATGCCCTTTTTCCCGCCCAATAGTGCCACTGCCTTCTTCTATTTATATCCTCCTTCATTTACTCATTTAGGGCTTCTTGCTTTCTTTCTCTCTCTGCTCTGCTCTATTTCCGATCGATGTTTATCCTCTCTCATGTTTATCCTTCTTCTTCTTCTTCTTCTTCTCATATTCATCTCCTCAACAACGTACGGCAGAGGTTACTTCTATTGGATACATCTTCGTTTGAAACCCTAAATCATGTACCGTCCAGTGGTTGAAGAAGAGAATAATCATGTAAGATCTACTTTTTTATCTAGAAATTTTATTTCGTTTTATCTATTTTGTCATACTGAACAATGTACTTTGTCTTTCCAAACCTTTTTTGTTGGATTATAGAGTTTGTTGATTAGAAGCAACCTCTGCCGGACGGTTGTTGAGGAGATGGAAATGGGAAAGGTTATACCAGGTGTGTTGATAGGTGATACCAGTGCAAAAGTTTAGGACATCACCAAGGTAACTTAAATTGGTGTGATTTATTTTTTTGGGTATTTGTAACGTTTTGATTTACTGTTTATTGGTGCATTGATTCATTTGTAATCCTTTGCAGAGCTCCCGTCATCTCAATTTGAGCAATTAAACGTAGTTTTGTTAATCACTATCGATGTTTTAATTACTAGCAGTGGTTAAAAAGTTTTCCATCAGCTATTTGACTTAACAATAGTTTGCGTTATTTATTCTAAATTCATCAGTTTTTGTAGGTAAACTGAAGTTTCCACCAATAGGCACTGCCCAGCTAAGTTTCCTACAATGACAGTGGTTATAACAAGTTAATATGACACATCACTGATCTGCCTAACAAGTGTTGGATATAAGGATGGTTGTACATAAAGTTTGATGAACATCATCCACTGTTCAATTATGAAGAACCACTGATGAAGACCAAAGTCCAGACAAGCACCGATCAACTAAATGTGAAACACTCTCCAACAACAGTGGTTCCTCATCAACAAAACATCTTCTATGTTTGTTTATGTTAAAAGTGTTTATTCTATCTTTGTTTATGTTAATAGTGTTTATATGTAACAGAATTTATACTATCACTTCAGTGTTTTGATCTGTACTATTAATTGAACAGTTGTTTCATCTTTGTACTAATAAAATTCCTATACACTTGAATGAATATTAAGCACCTCATCTTGATTGTTTGAGTATAGTATTCTTGAAATTGGTTCAAACATTTGATTGTTCAAAATATTCCACTGCTGAAATACAACCACTGTTTCTTCAATCTCCATGTTGACCACTGATTGACCAAACATCAGTGTTTTGAAAACTGGTTGGTATCCACTGATCGGAAAAAATCCACCAACTTTATTCTCATCAAAAAAATTAAAGTTAGATTAAAAAAAATTCTTGATGACAATTTGTTTAAACAAATCACTATTTTAATGCTGATTTCTTGATCTTTTGACATTTGATTAAGCAAATTTTGTATTTCAATTTGACGGTTATTATATGTTGATTAAAGTTAAAATAAAATTTAAAAAAGTCATTATGGCATTTGCTATCAAATCAAGTCAGTAGTTACTGACAATATCAGTAATTTTGAAATTCAAAATATGTAAAATGGTAATTTAAAAGACTTTGTTTATATATAACAGTGTTTTCCGCATCAATGTTTTAAAGACTGTTAGGTTGTTAGATGTCATCACCTCAGTGTTTTATATGAAACCATTTTTTAATGGCATCAGTGTTTATATGTAACAGGGTTTAGTACTTTTGTTTATATGTAACACTATTTATCACATCAGTTCACTGGTTTGATCTGTATTATTAATTGAACAGTTGTTTCATCTTTATACTAATAAAATTCATATACACTTTGATGAATATTAAGCTTCTCATCTTGATTGTTTGGGTATAGTATTCTTGAAATTGGTTCAGACATTTGATTGTTCAAAATATTCCACTGTTGAAATACTACCTCTGTTTCTTTAATCTCCATGTTGACCACTGATTGACCGAACATCAGTGTTTCGAAAACTGGTTGGTATCCACTGATCGGAAAAATAGCCGCTGCTCACTTTTACATTGTTGACAACCAATTACATAAGAGTTCCACCAACATTATTTTCATCATAAAATTTAAAGTTAAATTAAAAATTAAAAATAAATTCTTAATGACTATTTGTTTCAAATCAAATCAGTAATTAATGCTGATTTCTTGAGCTTTGGACATTTGATTAAGCAAATTTTGAATTACAAATTGACGGTTATTATATGTTGATTAAAGTTAAAATAAAATTTAAAAAAGTCATTATGGCATTTGCTTTCAAATCAAGTCAGTAGTTACTGACAATATCAGTAATTTTGAAATTCAAAATATGCAAAATGGTAATTTAAAAGACTGTGTTTATATGTAACACTATTTATCACTTCAATTTAGTGGTTTGATCTGTATTATTAATTGAACAGTTGTTTCATCTTTATACTAATAAAATTCATATAAACTTTGATGAATATTAAGCTTCTCATCTTGATTGTTTGGGTATAGTATTCTTGAAATTGGTTCAAACATTTGATTGTTCAAGTATTCCACTGCGGATACACAACCTGTGTTTCTTCAATCTCCATGTTGACCACTGATTGACCGAACATCAGTGTTTCGAAAACTGGTTGGTATCTACTGATCGGAAAAAATAGCCACTGCTCACTTTTACATTGTTGACATTCCAATTACATAAGAGTTCCACCAACATTATTTTCATGATAAAATTTAAAGTTAAATTAAAAAATAAAAAAAAATTCTTGATGACTATTTGTTTCAAATCAAATCAGTAATTAATGCTGATTTCTTGAGCTTTGGACATTTGATTAACCAAATTTTGAATTTCAAATTGACGGTTATTGTATGTTGATTAAAGTTAAAATAAAATTTAAAAAAGTCATTATGGCATTTGCTTTCATATCAAGTCAGTAGTTACTGAGAATATCAGTAATTTTGAAACTCAAAATATGCAAAATGGTAAGTTAAATTTTTCGTTCTCTCTCTCTTTTTTTATTTTTTTTTTATTTTTTCCTACAGTGCATATCAGTTCTAATATTTAATTATTTTATTAAAGCAGCATATTACACTACTTTTACCTTTGAAATTAAATCTGAAATTTATGACGTCCAATAACAGTGTCAATCCATAACAGTGGTTCGGCATCAACTTTAGTTATTCTATGTTTCTTTTTATTTGTTTATGTTAACAGTGTTTATATGTAACAGTGTTTTCCGCATCAGTGTTTTATAGACTGTTAGGTTGTTAGATGTCATCACCTCAGTGTTTTATATGTAACCATTTTTATGGCATCAATGTTTATATGTAACAGTGTTTAGGAACAGTTTTGTATTTCACATCACTTCAGTGGTTTGGTCTCTACTATTAATTGAACAGTTGTTTCATCTTTATTTTAATAAAATAAAATTCCTATACACTTGGATGTTAAGAGTGTTTAAGTGTTTATATTTAACAGTGTTTTTCGCATCAGTGTTTATAGTCTGTTAGGTTGTTAGATGTGATCACCTCAGTGTTTTATATGTAACCGGTTTTATGGCATCATTGTTTATATGTAACAGTGTTTATTACCACAGTGGTTTATATGTAAGCGTATTTATCACATTACTTCAGTGGTTTGATCTGTACTATTAATTGAACAGTTTCATCTTTATACTAATAAATAAGGTAACACAAAATACAGTTGGATGATTATTAAGTTCCTCATCTTGATTGTTTGGGTATTGTATTATTGAAAGTGGTTCAAACATTTGATTGTTAATGACTATTTGTTGCAAATCAAATTAGTAATTAATGCTAATTTCTTGAGCTTTGGACATTTGAGTTAAGCAAAATGTGAATTTCAAATTGACGGTTATTGTTTCTTAATTAAATTTAAAATAAAATATAGAAAACTCATTATGAAAATTGCTTTGAAATCAAGTCAGTAATATTGAAATATTGAAATTCTTAATATACAAAATGGTAATTTAAAATTGACGTTCTTTCTCTTTTTTTGCCTACTTTGCATATCATTTCTAATATTTTATTACTTTAATAAAGCAGCATATAAAGATATACACTCCCTGCATTTGAAATTACATTTGCCACTGCATTCGGTTAAAATTTTTATTGGATAATCGGTAAGCTTGAATTTCAACCTTGATATTTTTTTTAAGAACATCCATGCTTATTGTATTATCATATTACGTTTAGCAATACTTATATTTTGCTTATTCTTTTTTTTTTTATGTACAGTCTTCAAATGGAGGTTGCAAAGGTTAGCATGCTTAACGATCTTAATACATTCTCAAACAACTATTCGATTAGAGTGAAGATTGTTAGCATTTCGAAGAAGATGATGAATGATAACAAAAATGAAATATATCGTCTTGATATGATCTTCATGGATGAGATGGTACCGTATATAGTTGTCTTATAATTTTTTTGGACATATGAATATCCAAATGAATATAACACCTTTTTTATTTAATCGGATGTTTCATATTCTTAGGGAACTATGATACAAGCCAGCTGTTTGCATAAGATGCTAGGAAAATTCAAACACTTTCTTCAGTTGGATGAATGTCTTCTTATCACCAAACCTTCTCTTGCTACTAATAAGTCCTCTGCTAAGTATACCAAGAGAAACGACAAAATATCACTTTATTTCTATACTTCTGTTGAGAAATGCTTTAACTGGTCTGGACCGAAATACCGTTTTAATTTCGTTAACCTCAAGGATGTTAAAAATAAATTTGAAGTTAATACAGTTATTGGTATGTAAATCACTACATGATATATATCTATTGTTTTGTCTTATTGTTTTTTTTATTCTTAGCACTTCTTAATGCTGTTTTCTTTTCACAATATATTTTTGTTTATAGATTGGATTGGTTATGTGGATGTATGTTTCAATCTAGAGGATACGTCAAAGAAGGATGGGAGCAAGGGCAAGAGACTTAATCTTAGAATTGAAGACCTTGAGGGCGTTCTTTTTATTAAGTTGTTGCATTTTGACGTTTAAACCATTATAAGGTTGCTTGATGTTATTATGTTTTATGTTAATATTTTAGAGACCAAAAGTGTCCGGTTACTTTGTGGGATGGTTTTGCTATTGACATGTTTGCTTACATGAATGATAAGAAACGAGAGAAATATGTTGTTATCCTTTGTCATTTTGGTATGGTCAACCTTTACAAAGGTACAATTTTAACTTAATTAGTTTAATTTTTTTATTGTTATAGATTTATCTTTAGATTTACTTATATGTTTTAAATTTGACACTATTTATATTGATCTACATTTGGTTTTAATTTTAAATTCAGGCAAGCGTGGCGTTGCAAACGGCTTTGAGCTAAGCAGACTTTTTATTGACACTGACATTGAAGAGATATCGTCTTTTAGAAAGAGGTATAGTTAGTATGCATATAAACATTGAACAGTATTATTTTGTACCTACGTTTATTTTGTACGTTTTAAATTTGATCACATGAATCTGTTTAGATATGTAGAGAAAATTTCTGCTTCATCTTCATCAAATGATCATGTTGGTTCAAACGTCATCTCAAGTGTTGAAGATGAGTTTCTTAATAACCCTGATTTATTGCTTATTGGTTTCCTGGGAACCATATCAACGGTGTGTATTTTCTCATAAGTACTCTACATGCTGAGTTTTTTAAAAGTTTTTTCTAAGTGTTATTATTTTTGTTTGATGTTGATAGACAAAGAAGGTTTTGGTTGTTGGCACAATCATAGCTATATGCACTGATAAACTTTGGTATTACAATGGTTGTAACCACTGTAAGTCAGGTGTGGAGGAAAGATTTGTAACGAAAGAAAATCCGGATGGTTTATCTGGTGTTGATCATGAAAAATCGTTGGTGTGTACAAATGATAAATGTGAAGGAGTCGACATCTATTCTATTCCGCGGTTTGAGATTACAGTTTTATTTCCTTATACTAAATACTAATATGAACGACACTTTTGTTTTTAGTAATACTAATGTTTTCATTTGTTTTTAACTTTGATAGGTTCAAGATACCTATTAGGGTGCAAGACTCTTCCGGTACTGTGTCTTTGACATTGTTTGATTTTGAAGCTTACAAGATTCTTAAGAAAACTGCCAAAGACTTAGTTTCAATTCAAGATCAGGTAACAAATACATGCATTCAGTTATTTGGCCATGTACTATATATAATTTAAAATTATTTTTTATAAAATTGTATGTTGAAATTATGGAATCATTCTGCTCATTGTAATTATATTAATTTTTATAAAATTATAGGTTGTTAATTCTGGAGAGATACCGAACCCATATCCTGAGATCTTTGACACATTGATTGGAAAGAGGTATGCTTTCATCATAAGTGTTAAAGACTATAACATTGAGCATCAGGTTAAAAACTATGGTATTTCAATGGCCACTAACGATGATGAGATCCTTGCCGCGCTCTGCGCCAAATTCAATCTTAACCAGGTCTAAATCTTCATTATGTCATTCTTTTAATTTGATATACATATCCTTTTAAAATATATTTATACCATTGTGTGTATTTTATGTTATTATGTATTATGTACTTAAAGCATGAGCAGTCCGAATCGTTGGATGTTCTAGAATCCTGCAGTTTGTCTACTCCTGTTGACCTTATGAAGGTTATATGAGAATTTCCTTATTTGTAGTAAATTTTTTTAAACGTTAGTACTTATTGTCTTTTTATATCAGGATGAGTTGTCATACTGCGGTGAGAATGTTACACCTGCATCCCAAGCACTTGTAGGCACTAAGAATCCGTCTTCTGATGAAACAAAACGTAATATTCGTGAAGTGTTCGATGTGGATGATGCATTAGGTTGCTCCTCGACAAAGCGCCGCATCAGTGATGAACTCTCTCAGGATGAAGATGCTGGTGTTTCGATGCTTTTGATTCCAAAGATTGAGAAATAGTGTCTTCTGTATTTTCAAATACATTTATGTGTTGATTTCATATGCTGTTGCCATGTTGAACTTATGGTTTTCGTTTTGTTGCTTTTGGGTGTTTGGTGGGTTATGTTTTGGACTGATTATGTGGTTTTGAATTCCTAAAAACTTATCTGCTTATTATAATGTATATTGTTAAATAAATATTGAGATGTTCAATAGTCAATATTTATGTTTAAAACTTATGTGTATGAATAGTAGCAACAATTTATAATATATATTGTATATACCCAATTAACAACTTTTTTATCTACAAACATTTCTAATCTTTAAGCAATTTTAATGTTATTATTTTATCTCATAATTTATATAGGATTATCCGTGGATGTGGTTGTTCTTTATTGGTTTTTACCGTTATCCCTGCCCACTAAGATTTAGTAAGTATCCGTCATATGTTACAGTTTAAAAAAAATATTTAATTTGTGCCTGTTTCCCCCATTACTTATTTAAGTAATCTCATTCAATAGGTTTTTTATATGCTTCAAATTTTCTCTAAGTCATTCAAAGAATGTTGTTCAGAAAAATCGTAACCAAGTATGAAGCGTAAATTCAAACCCATTTTATTTGGTTTTTTGTTTGCTTTATTGATCCATGTTTTATTTTATTTTTTTTCTTTGGTTTATTTGGATAACTGAAGAAAATACCGTTAAATTAAATAGTTATTAAATAAAGATAGTAATATTTTATTTTAAAAATTATATACAAATAAACCATAAACCTAACCGATGAACATCCGATTTACATTCCACAAAGATTACAAAATTTGTTGTTAAGTTTTTTTATCAATGTAATACATTATTTGGAATAATTAATTCAATAATATGAAACAATTTTATTTTACTTTTCATGAAATGATTTTTAATTACAAAATGATAAAATGCAATATTATAATTTATTGAGGTTATGTTTAATCCTTAGGTATTATATATTGTAATTCAAAATTTAAAAACCACTGTTTTCTTCTATTGTTTTAATGTTCCTAATCTTAATACTCTTTCTTTTTTTGAAAGCTTCTCCTTCTTTCAGAATTAACAATGTCAAAGAATTCACGTTCATTTTCTACAACAGCTAATTCATCTCAACGAAATTTACATAGTAAGTGAAATTATAACTTCTTAACTCATCATTTCCGAAATCAAAATCAGCTTTTAGATTCAAATCATAATTCTACTTGGTTTTTTTGTAGGTCCTCTTATGAGAACTCCTGTTTCAGATATCTCTAACAGATCTCCTCTTTCAGATATCACAAATGGTAATAGCTCTTGAATTTGATTATAAGTATTCTTTTTTCCGTTTTATGTTTCTAAGTGGACTGATTCTTGTGTTTTGAACATATTATACTTTCTATGTTTTTTAGTTATTTCACCGAATGAAAGGCGTAAGCTTCGAAAATTAATACTTGATAATAAGAAATTAAAGAATGCGTGGTCATCATCAGCTGCTAATTCATCTCAACGAAATTTACGTAGTAAGTGTAATTATAACTTCTTAACTCATCATTTCCCAAATCAAAATCAGGTTTCAGATTGAAATCATAATTCTACTTGCTTTTTTTGTAGGTCCTCTTACGAGAACTCCTGTTTCAGATATCTCTAACAGATCTCCATTTTCAGATATCACAAATAGTAATACCTCTTGAATTTGATTATAAGTATACTTGTTTCCGTTTTATGTTTCTAAGGTGACTGATTGTTGTGTTTCGTACATATTATACTTTCTCTGTTATTTAGTTACTCCACCTAATGAAAGGCGTAAGCTTCGAAAATTAATACTTGATAATAAGAAATTGTTAAATGCATCGTCATCATCAACGAATGTTTGTAGCATCTTTTCTGAGAATGCAAATATGGTTGAATGTTCTGATTCTACGGATCAACATATGTACTCCATTGCGTGTCGAGCAGTTAGAAATGCTACTGGTTCTTTAATTTCAACTACACAAGGTTTGTATTTTGTTTCTTTATTATTTGTTTTGATAAACACATTACTAAACCACATACCGGTCTTAACATCAATGTTTTAATATTGGATGTTCATATAATGGCATTAACATAGGTACACCAGCAGATAGCAAACGTCGATATTCCATTACTTCTAGCATTATTAGCAGCAACAATCAGCCGATATTGGGTAGTAACTTTACGCTTACACGGCTGTCTTCTGGTAAACGTAACCTTGAGCGCAAGAAGCGTGATAATACTCCTGTACGTATGCTCTCTTTGGATTCTGATCAAGAAAATGTGTTCTTGTGCACTGATGAAGATCCTTATAAAGGGATATCTAAAGGTTTTAATCTATTTTATTCTTTTAGGACATTTGTTGTGTTCTACCTGTAATATAACTCTCAATCATTTGTTAACAGATTATTTGGACCATGGTGACCAAGTGCTTACATGTCAGCTTTGTAGTGCAAAGTTATGGGCATCAGAAGGTGGAAAAGGTCGTTTAACTGTAAATAAGCTATGTTATGGTATGTGTTGTGGGTATGGTAAAGTTCAGCTACCGCCTTTAAAGGATGCACATCCGTCTTATCAAAATTTGTTTTCTTCCTCAAATCCAAAAAGCAACTTCTTCCTAAAGAACATAAGGCGATACAACTCTATGTTCTCTTTTACATCTATGGGTGGAAAGCTTGATTCTAATATCAACAAGGGCAATGCTCCATTTATATATCGTATCAGTGGCCAAAACTATCATTGCATGGGGAGTCTCAAACCTCCAGCTGGAAATGAAGCTAAGTTTTGTCAGCTATACATACATGATACTGAAAATGAAATAACAAACAGACAGGCATTATTCAGGTACGAGTGATTTCTAAGTTCCATTTTTATTCTATTAAAGAACATCTAGAAATTTAACTATTTGTAGTTCAATATTAGTTGTTAAGTACCATCACTTAATCCTTAATCACTGATTCTCTATCCAGAGATTGCTACAACAGCAGTTGTTAACCATCAGTGCTTAAAAGTTTTTTTCATCAGCTGTTTGACTTAACAGTAGTTTGCGTTATTAATTCTAAATTCATCAGCTGTTGTAGGTAAACTGAAGTTTCCTACAATAAGCTCTGCCCAGTTAAGTTTCATACAATGACATTGATTGTAACAATTTAATAAGGCAAAACACTGTTGGATATAATTACATTTGTACACAAAGTCAAACTAACCCCATCCAATGTTCAAGACCAAACCACTCATGCCTACCAAACCACTGTTTAAGACCAAACCACTGAAATGTTACTTTTCTCAACATATTCTAAAAGTTTTGAGCTGTATCAATAGTTGTTTACAACCGTTCTTCCTTAAAAGTTAATTATTAATCACTGATTCTCTATCCACTGCTTATTACAATAGCAGTTGTTAATCTTATGTAGTTCACTATCAGTTGTTAAGTATCATCAGCGTTTTAATTACTATCAGTGCTTACAAGATTTACATCAGCTGTTTGACTTAGTACTAATCTGTTTTTCCTTAATACTTAATTACTAATAACTGATTCTCTATCCACTGCTTATTAAAATAGTTATGTTATGTTAACGTTTTGTTGTTTTTTTTTCTTTTAACAGCAAAAGAACCAAACCTTCATCGCCTGCTGATAAAGAACTTGATGTTGAAATGATAAAGTATTTGAGGGCTTTATTAGATTCACAAAATATGTTGGTTAAGACATATAGGATGGTCAGAAACCATTTTCACCAATCTCCAGATGCCAACCTTAGTCTGCGACTAATTTATAGAAGAGAAAAAGACGGCAGGACATATAACTTACCCACCACATCTGAAGTTGCTGCTTTGGTTGTCGGAGACATAGATAAAGCTATAGACCATCGTGATATTGTTGTCCAGACGCAGTCGGGAATGCTGCAGCGTATTAGCGAATTACACCCATCGTATCTTGCTCTGCAATATCCGTTACTTTTTCCATATGGTGATGATGGTTATAGAGTTGATATTCCTCATAGAGATTTTATGTCCACACAAAAGAAAATAAAACCAAAGTGCACAATGAGAGAATTTTTTTCATATAGGATCCAAGATAGAACTTATGGCTTTTCCTTAATTTTAAATGGGCGAAGGTTGTTACAACAGTTTTTGGTTGATGCGTACACAATGATTGAGAGCGAAAGATTAAAGTACATTCGTAGGCAACAAGCGAACCTTCGCTCTGAAACATTTGAGAATCTTCAAAAGTATAAATCGAAAGGTAAGGAAGTTTTAACAGATACTGGAAAGCCTGTTATACTTCCTTCTTCATTTACTGGTGGTGCAAGATTCATGCAACAAAATTACCTCGATGCAATGGCCTTATGTAAGTGGTATGGGTACCCTGATTTCTTCATAACTATAACATGTAATCCTAAGTGGCCTGAAGTAAAAAGATTTCTAAAAGATTCAACCATCAAAGCCGAAGACAGGCCTGACATATTGTGTCGATTGTTTAAGAGGAAGCTTGATTCGTTAATCAAAGATTTTAAGGATTCCAAGTATTTTGGTGAGATTAACGCTGGTGTGTTATTTTTTTTTCACATCTTATCCTCTGATGTATATTTTTTAATCAAGGTTATTAACTAATAAATTTTGTTTATTTTTCCTTTTTATTTAGTTGTTTATACAGTAGAATTTCAAAAGCGTGGTCTTCCTCATGCACATATATGCTTATTCATGAAGGTCGATCACAAACTTCCAACCATAGATCACATAGATCCATTTATTTCTGCTGAGATTCCCGATAAAAAAGAAGATCCTGAACTTTATTCTCTTGTGACTGATTATATGATTCATGGTCCGTGTGGGAATGCTAATTTGAATTGTCCTTGCATGGTTGATAAAAGATGTTCAAAAAACTTTCCGAAGAAATTCACACCACACACAAGTATTGATTCAAATGGTTTTCCTGTATACAGAAGAAGAGATTCAGGTCATACAGTTATAAAATCTGGTGTTAGATTAGACAACAGAAATGTTGTTCCTTATAACAAAAGGCTTTTGAAAAGATATCAAGCACACATTAATGTTGAATGGTGTAATCAAGCCGGTTCAGTGAAATATTTGTTCAAGTACATCAACAAAGGTCCTGATATGGCTACTGCGGTAGTTTCTGGTGATACAAGTTCAACCATCAAAGAAAAGCCAAAAGATGAGATCAAGGAGTATTATGATTGTAGATATATTTCAGTTTGTGAGGCATCCTGGAGAATATTCTCTAATGAGGTTCATTATAGGTATCCTGCTGTTATGAGGCTTCCCTTTCATTTGCCTGGCCAACAGAATGTTGTGTATGGTGCTGATGACGATATTGATAATGTTTTAAGCAAGCCTTCTGTTGCTTCTTCAATATTTATGCAATGGATGAAGTTGAACGAGTCAAATAAAGATGCTAGAAAGCTGACTTATGTTGAGTTTCCTTCCAAATTTGTTTGGATACTTAAAGATAGATGTTGGCAGGTATGTAAGTTGTACCAGTGTGTTGGCCGGATTCATTCTGTATCTCCTGCTTTGGGCGAACCTTATTTTTTGAGGATACTACTGAATAAAGTTAAAGGACCTAGATCATTTGAGGAGATACGTAAAGTTAACGGTCAATTATTCCCAACTTTTAGAGATGCTTACTATGCGATGGGACTTTTAGATGATGACAATGAATACGTTGAGGCCATTAAGGAATCAAGTTTTGAAGGACATGCTGGGTATCTTCGAGCGTTATTTGCTACCCTGCTTTTGACAAATACTCTATCTCGGCCAGAATTTGTTTGGGAGAATACTTGGAAATACTTAGCTGATGATATTGTTTATAGACGTAAAAAAGAAACAAATATTTCAGGTTCTGATCTATTTTCTTTTATTTTACATACTACATTTTGATTTTTTATTTAATAATGTTAATTTTTTTATTTGCTAGGTTTAGTGCTTCCTGAACATCAGATTAAGAACCTTACTTTGTTGAAAATTGAAAACTATTTAATTTCCAATGGTTCATCATTACGAAGGTTTGCCACTATGTCGTACCCTGATGACGATTCCTTACGTGATGCTTCTAATCGTCTGATCAATGAAGAGCTGTCACATGACCTAGATGAAGAACAAGTTGAGTTTAACAGGTTGCATCAATCTCTTATAGATGAACAACGAGCGGTTTTTGACGAAATAATGGAAGCAGTTGTAGGGCGTAAAGGAGGCCTTTTTTTTTGTCTATGGTTATGGTGGAACTGGAAAAACCTTTTTATGGAAGACTTTGGCTTCAGCTGTTCGATGCAGAAATGGAATAGTTTTAAATGTGGCCTCAAGTGGTATTGCTTCGTTATTACTTTCCCGTGGAAGGGCAGCTCATTCTCGGTTCCATATTCCCATTAATCTAACAAAAGATTCAATGTGCAATATTAAGCCAAATAGTGATATTGCGAGATTATTAAAGGAAACCCAATTAATCATATGGGACGAAGCACCGATGGTACACAAACATGCCTTTGAAGCTTTAGATAGGACCATGACCGACGTATTTTCGGAAGGTAGGAGTATTCGTTCGGATATTCCTTTTGGTGGTAAAGTTATTGTATTTGGTGGTGACTTTAGACAAATACTACCTGTTATTCCTAATGGTACTAGACAAGAAATTGTTAGTGCGTCTTTAAGCTCTTCATACATATGGGCAAAATGCAGACTCTTACGGCTGACTAAAAACATGCGTCTAACTATTGGAGCTGAAAGTTCGAATACGAAGTCTATCAGAGAATTTGCAAAATGGCTTATTGATATTGGTGAAGGAAACGTTGGAGATGATAATGATGGTGACGCCATTATAGAGATACCAGATGATTTACTGATCACCGATATTTGTGACCCAATACAAAGTTTAATTGACTTTGTATATCCTTCAATTATTCAACAATTTAGGATTTCTGGATTTTTTTCTGAGCGAGCAATTCTAGCACCCAAAAATGAGGTAGTTCATGAAATTAATGATCGATTGCTTTCGTTATTTCCTGGTGATGCGAAAGAGTATCTGAGTTCTGATAGTATATGTCAAACCGAACAAATTCTTGATTCTTTTCAAGAAAGCTTATACTCAACAGAAAATTTGAATGCTCTTAAGATTTCTGGCTTGCCTAATCACAGATTAGTTCTTAAAGTTGGTGTTCCTGTGATGCTTCTTCGAAACATTGATCAACAGAAAAGGTTATGTAATGGTACAAGGCTTCAAATTACTTTTCTTGGTAAACGAGTTATAGAAGCTGAGGTTATATCTGGTGGGAACATTGGCACAAGAGTTTATATTCCAAGGATTAATATGATCCCGTCTGACAAAAAAATACCTTTTCAATTTCAACGAAGACAATTTCCGTTATCAGTTTGTTTTGCTATGACAATTAACAAGAGTCAAGGACAATCGTTATCAAAGGTTGGTCTTTAATTGAAAGATCCTGTCTTCACTCATGGTCAGTTGTATGTTGCATTATCAAGGGTCAAGACCAGAGAAGGCGTTAAAATACTAATATTCGATGCTGATGGAAAACCAACAAATAAGACTTCTAATGTTGTTTACAAAGAAGTTTTTACTAGCTTGTAATCATTGTGAGGAATGTTAAAACGCTGTTTGATCAAAGTCAAACTACTTATGTTAAAAGCTAATTATAATAGATAAAACACTATTTGAGCAATGTTAAAACGTTGTTTAACTAAAGTCTGTTTGATCAAAGTTAAACTACTTTTGTTAAAAGCTACTTGATAAAACACTGTTTGACCAAAGCCTGTTTGACCAAAGTCAAACTACTTATGTTAAAAGGTACATATAATAGATAAAACTAAATTTTCCCTCGGCATTGCTTCTTGAGGTCATGAAACTTACTTATGTTAAAACCTAATTACTATTAATACATGATTCAAAGCATTCAAATTTTATGTTATGTTAATGGTTTTGCTATATGAAAAATTATTTTTCTTTGTTAATTTGAATACCAAATCAATTCAACTAATCATGTACTTTACTCTTGTATGTCAATGTAAATGTAAATAACAAATTTAAAAAGGGTGTATGTGTAAATATTTTTCATCAGTTGAAAATATGGGAAGAGAAAAACACAACCGTCACTATTTCTTCATCATCATTACACATCAAACATCTATCATCTCTTCTTTCAAAAATCTCTTCTCCCCAGTCATTTTCTAGGGTTTCAATTTTCTTTTCCTCCGTCTTCTACACTTCAATCACCTGAGGTTTGATTATTTTTTCTTCAGCAACTGGTATGTACATTCCTATTGTAATGAACTTTATATTGTTTAATCTATGTTAATTTAAATCCTATCTTGCTACTAATACGATTTTAAATGTTTATTGCTATACATTCAAGATTCAAGAAGGGTTTACTTATGTGTTTGAATCATTTGTTGAGAACATGTTAAAATAATTATTATTTGCAGAATAATTTTAACTCATACTCTGTTTCTATGATTAATTTCACTATATACTCTGTTAATACAAAAAGTTAATGTTCATTTTCGAAGCCAGCTTTTTAATTACAGTCTTTTAACATCTTTACTGATTCAGGTTTTATGATGTATACTACATTTGATAAGTTTCTTCGTAACCCAGAATCTTTGAAACTGGTATGACATGTTTTTACATACATAATTTATTTGTATTGAGATATATATTTAACAGTTCTTTTATGGTTTATATTTTCTTACACTATTTAAAAATTATATACAGGATGTACCTATATTCTTTGCTAATCAAAAGTGGGGAGATCGTTGGCAAAAAAGTAGGTTGCAAGTATATCATGAGTCTGGTAAAAAATGGGTTGTTAGGGTCAGAACAGAAAATTCAACGCCGATAATAACTGACGGTTGGGACATTGTTGTTAAAGATCTCAATTTGCCGAGGGATACTTTGTTAGTTTTTAAACCGTTAGGTGATTTTGGACTTGAACTTTCATGTTATGTTAATGGCATGTGTGGGGAATCTTATTTCACCTTTAATCGTTATGCAAGATTTGGTTTTACGGTATGAGTATTGATCTTAACTTCAATTCTTTTGCATCTTTAACATGTTAACAGTTATTCTCATAAGATACATACTTCACGTTTAGTATTCATTATTTTTAATTTTAAGCAGGTAATTGAAGACTGTTTCATTGAACAATTTTACGTAAACAGTCCACCGAGTGGGAAATTTAAAATCTGTTACAAAGGTTCCTACTGGAATGTTGAGGTGTCTAAAGTTGATACCCACTTTGTATTTTCTAGAGGATGGCCGGAAATGTGCAACGATGTTGGGATACTTGAGGATGATTTGCTTGTGTTTAGCAGGATTGATGATTTTGTTTTTGAAGTAGTAGTTTATAGAGATGAGATTGAGATTTGATTTTTGAAGAAACCTGAATCTGATGATGATAGTGTAGTTGAGATATTGAAGGCTGATTATGTTAAAAATGCATTCAAGGTACGTAAGTATTTAGCATTAGCAATAAAAGTTTTAATTTTTTAGCTTTATATTAATTATTTTATTAATGTTGATCAGGACATCTATGAGGATGAAGAAGTTGTTTCTGTAGGTGAAGGTACAACCGTTACTCAGGTACTTGCTAAATTTTTAAAATTATTTATTTTTAATTTAACACATATAAGAATTTAATGTTTTTACAACTATTAGTAATGCTGTTTACTGATGTTATATTTATTCAATAATGTATTATTTACAAGAACTTACCAACCAATTCCGAATGCACGTCCAAGAGACGCATGTCTTCACGATTGAACCAAACCCAAGATGTAAGTTTACCATCTTAAAGATTGTTATATCACTATTGTTATTAAATTTACTCTATGACAACAGCTTAAGAAGAAAGCTAAAGTTACTTCTGAGAGAAAGGAGGTCGTCAAGAATAGGACTAAGGGAAATGCTACCTTACCTGTCGACACAAGTTAAGGTATCTATACTTGCCAGTTAATTAGTATATGTTATATAAACTGTTTTTTTTTTGTGTGCATATATTGATCATTCCTTTAATTCACATGTATATGTTTACTTTTTCATCAAGGGGAAGAGAGCTGCCAACGTTCAAAAAAAGCTTAACCGTAGAAATAAGATTGCAAAGACTGCAAAAAAACATTCTGGACATCCTCTTGACCCTGAGTTCTTTCATTTTGATCGCAAAGGAGACTATAGGCTGGTATACCATTTTTTATAATAAACTAATGATTTACGTTTATTTGTCTGACTATTATTTTTTTCCACACAATACATGTAGCGTCTTCCTGCTGAAGTTGCGAGACGAGCAGGTCTTTTTCTTGATCTTCATCCTTTGAAAGTTCAAAACATGGTTGGAGTTGTGCAGGTTTATGATGTTAAGTTGGAGTTAAATGAATTGAAGCCACGTTATGCGTTGGAAGGTTGGCGAAAGTTTATTACTGACAATAACTTGAGGTTTGGTGATATGTTGCATTTCACATACGTGTCTTCGCAACAGAAGATAGTATTAAATCAAGTTACATCAGTTTAACAAACACATTTTAAGTCTGTTCTGATATCAGATACTAATTATGAATTTTTTGATGGTGATGTTGTAGGTTTTTTTCTTAAATTATTAACTTGATGTTTTTGTTGCTATGTATGGCTAAGATGATAAAACACTGTTATTAGCACTTTATGTTTTATATTTGGCCAATTAGATTATGTGTTAAATTATAGTTCTTTAAGTCATTGTTCCATTTTCTTGAATTCTATCTAATTTTTTAAAGAACTTCAATAACAAATAGTGGTTTGAACATCTGTTTGCCTTTTGGTCAATAGTTAATGGAAACCTATGTTAGGTTCAACAATGTTTTGAAGAGGAAAACTGTGTTAGAAGACAGTAGATCTTAACAAGTTAAACATCTGTTAAGGCTTAAACATATGTTTGCCCTTTAACAGATGTTTGGCCTTTTATATCAAATGTCTGGACTTAAACAGTTGTTTGACCTTAAACACATGTTTGAACCTTAAACAGATGTTTTGCCTTAAACAGATGTTCTTCTTCTATATCAGATATTTGGACTTAAACAGATGTTTGACCTTAAACAGATGTTTCGCCATAAACAGATGTTTGGTCTTAAACCAAACATTTGTTTAAGCTCAACATCTGTTTGACTATTTGTCAATATCTTATTGACTTTTGGTTAACATCTGTTTCAAATTTGGTCAACATCTTATTTTGTAAAAGAGGTACAAAAACAAAGATTTTTTCAAAATCTCAAATCACCATATCATGTAAGTGCATTGATGTAAAAGTGGAAATGATGTTATTCTTATGGTCCTGTTGTGCTTTTGTTTGTCCTCTAATATGAGTTCATGATATACTGCGGTGATTTCAAGACATTTTTGTTGAATCGAATGAGATGGTTGATGTAATGCGGTCGTATTAATAACAAATAGTAATTAATTAATCTAAATAACTTTCCTGAGCCCGGGAAGCAATCCCGGGTAAAAACCTAGTTTGTTTATAAACAAGTGAAAGTAGTTTGCTTTCCTGATCTTAAAGTGTTTGTGATGACATAAAGAGAATTTTATTACATCAACTGCAACTATAAAACAACCTAAATTTATTGCACAACATAATTTTTTACCATGGCTTTATGCATTACTGACTAATGATATCATTGAAATTCAAGAATGTTGTTGATGATTCACCATAAGTTATAGTTGATAATTCCCCCTCATAGACCATAGGATTGGTATTCGCTTGAATTGTAGTGGGAATATGCGATGTTCGTACGGTTTCTAACTCTATAGCTACTTCTTTCATTGTTGGTCTATACCTTCCATTCAGATTTAAGCATCGCATTGCTAGGTTAGCTACAATCATAAGCTCGTCCATTGTACCCTCTTTAATCATCATTGCATCAAAAATAGACATAACACGCCCTTCTTTCATAGCCAACATAAAGTGTGCAGCCAAACTTCTATTTTCACCAAATCTAGTTAGGGAAATTGGCCTTTCTCCGGTTAAGAGTTCAACCAAGACAACCCCAAAACTATAAACATCACTTTTTTCAGTGATCTGGCTCGATTGAAAATACTCGGGATCTAGGTAGCCTAACGTACCTTTGACTAAGGTAGTTAAGTGAGTTTGATCAATTGATACAAACCTTGAAGTTCCAAAGTCGGAAACTTTTGCTCTATACTTATCATCCAAAAGTATATTAGTGGTTTTTATGTCCCCGTGATATATTGGAATAGAAGTTGATGAATGCAAGTAAGCAAGAGCTTGTGCAACGTCTGTAGCAATTTGTAATCTCATGTTTAAAGATAATGGGAACTCATGACTCTGGTAGTGTATACGATCATACAAGGTCCCATTTAAAATGAACTCCGAAACTAGAAGAGGAACCTCTGTCTCTAAGCAACACCCTAGTAGCTTAACCACATTCCTATGATTGACTTGTGAAAGAATGACCACCTCATTAATGAATTGTTCTAATTGGCGTTCATCAAGTAACTTTGATTTCTTTACAGCCACAATCCTTCCATTAGCTAACATACCTTTGTAGACTGTACCTTGGCCTCCTCTTCCGAGAACTCTGTTCTCATTGAAGTTGTCAGTGGCCTTTGCCAACTCGCGTGCTGTGAAAAGTATGGTTTTATCAACTAAAGACGGGTCAACTTCTTCTTGTTGCTTCAAAAGTAGACCACCATTAATGCGTTTAAATACACTCTTTCTTCGTCTTCTTGTTATTGTTTTCTTGATTAGTTTGTAAGATGTATAGATGGTTGTAACAAGAAAAGCAGTCGTGCATATACTTATACCTGAATGAAGGACAACACGGAGTCAATCTTAGTAAGTAGACTAACATTAACGTCCCCAGCTTCGTCTTGATTTGTTTTTAAGTTTATAAAGAATGCAATTTACTGCTCATGAACAATCTAAATAGCCATGACCAGTTGTTTCAACATCCAAAGGTTTAAGTGCCACGACATTTGAAGTTTCACAGCCAACACCAAATAATTGTATTTTTATTTGGCGTTAATCTAAGGCATGGGCAGACATGAAGCGATCATTTCATTTCATCAAGTTAAAAATAATTTGCTAACTAGTTGATTTGCACCGCGCTTTGCGGCGGCATTTCAGTCGATATCAATTTGGTTTGTTTTTTACCAGTACGATACAAACATTCGGTATAGCAATCACCACACGTTTTACATCGATCGAAAACAAAAAAAACAAACATGGTACCGGTATCGATGTTGTTTGGATTATATAGGTTCAGTTGGTCACAGTATCGTTATTGTTTCGCTGACGGAGCTGTATAAATTAAATTATATCAAAACCAAAAATCATAAAAAAGAATACGGGTACCGCTACCGATGTTGTTTGGTTCGGCTCGGTACAGTGCAGTCAGTGATGATATGGTGTTAGTTTATCGAAACTAAAAATCATAAAAGTAAATATCGGTACCAATACTGATGTTGTTTGGTCAATTTTATGTTCGGTACGGTAGCACACGGTATCCATTTTCAATAAGATTGACCAAAAACCATAAGAATGAATATCGGTACCGATGTTATTCAGTCGGTTTTCAGTTCGGCATGGTAGCGGCGCAACATCCATTTTCAATAAGATTTATATCGGGATACTGGAAAAAAAATAAAACGTAGTTGCGTCTTTGGATCATTTTTTAAAATTTAACATACGCAAGTTATTAGCAAAAATATCATATTTAATAAAAGGTAAAATACTATTAACAAAACTAAAACAAATACTTAAAATTTTATTTACTATTCATGGTCCTTCGTGCCGCTACCAAACAAAATCGAAACCGATTGAAAAATTTCTGTATCGGTACCGGTTTTATCTTTATTGTTTTTACTTTCGATAAACTGATACCGTATTGCTACCATATTGTACCAAACTGAACCGAACAACACCAATACCAGTATACATTAATTTTTATGGTATCCTGTTTGATAACGGATACTTTGATCATATGTTAAAAGTTATATAAAAAATATGTTTAAATCAAATTATGTAATAAACCAATATAATGTGAAACCTTAGAAAAAATCAATATTAAAAAATTAAAGCACTGATCACCTGTTTATGTTAATATATATAATAAATTTATGAAGTTAAAATTTTATTTAAAATAAATATTCATAGATATACTAATTTGAAAAGGTAATTAAAAGATGGGGAATTGACTTATAATAATCCTAACTAGACATCATTGACCATTGACAGTCCCGCCTTTGAATATTTCCCATGTCAGTCCTACCTTTCACTTATTTTTCCTCCACCGGTCCTCAGTTAAAAAACTTAACGGGGTTAAGTTTTTTTTTTTTTCGGAATTACAAGCTGGCGTTTTAAGGCTTTTGATCAGAACGAAGATACGAGTCAAATGATGTAAAACTTACCTTGAAATTGTGCTCCAAACGGTGAAAACGGTGCTTCAATTTGGGTGTTTAAACTTTCAATTAACAAAAATCAACTCATTTGGAGCACCGTTTCGAGGTAAGTTTTACATCAATAGACTCGTATCCTCGTTCTCATAAAAAACCCTAATACGTCAGTTTGTAATTCGCAAAAAAAAAAAAAAAAAAAAAAAAAAAAAAAACGTAACTTTGTTAAGTTTTTTAACTGAGTAATGGTTGAGGAAAAATATGTGAAAGGTGAAACTGGTATTGGGAATATTTAAAGGTTGGACTAGCAATTGCCAATCACGTATAGTTGTGATTATTACAGGTCAATTTCCCTTAAACGAGTAATTCAGTATAAATCAAGAAATATTGGATTTTAATAACCCATCTATTCGCCATTGGCTGCCAATGACCCCAACTTAAAAAATAACACTGGCAGTCAAACTATTAACATATTGGCCTCCAATAGATCCTGACTAACAGAACCCTAACGTCGTTAGTCTCCGGTTGCCGAAAACCGTTTTTGGACAGAAAAATGTTCCTAAAGGTCCGATCTAAGGTTACAAAGAGGTTTGTGACGAAAATGTTGAGTTTTCTGGCCAAAAAGTTCCGGCAAAAAAGGAGTTTTCCGACGACTTCAATAATTGGGGCTTATAATAGAAAAGGATTCATAAAGGTCCGTAATAAGGTTACAAAGAGGATTACGACGAAAATAGTTTTCAGGCCAAAAAGGAGTGGTGGTGTTGATTGGGGTGGGGGAAGCCAGCCAACGTCGGCTAGCCCACTCTGTGGAAGCGTTGGCTTGGCGTTGCCCAGCCAGCATCGCTATGAAGCCCGACGTTAGGCGGGGGAACGGGTTGAGCAGGCTAGCTAGGATTGGCTGGTCAAATCAGACCGTTAGGAGTAGTCGTTAGCAAAACGACTAGTTAAATTAAAAAAAATCATATTTTTCTTTAGTTTTAATATAACAATATTACTTTTTTAGTTTTAATATATTTTTTATAATGCCTAATTTGCGGTATCCAATTGAAGCATTTATATTTATTTTATTTCATGTACCTTTTTTATGTAATTTTTTTCTTAATTTTATTTATAGTTTTTTTTAAATTATATTTAGTATTTTGTTTTAGTTAAAATAAAATTTAAATTGTTTAAAAAAATAAAAAAAAATAATAAATGACACATGGCTGGCCACGTCATCCCACACACAGCCGACATTACCGTCACGCCACCCCATCCATGTGACCCCACCAGCTTGACACTTGTCGCTCAAAACATCAACTTAAGCCCCCACTCCCCGCAGTCTAATTAAAATCAGATCAATCTCATCATGGTTTATATAGGGTATAGAAACATTGCCTATAGGCTACAATTACACCAAGGGACGTCGTTTTGCTTGGTTTTCTGTTACCACTATTATAATGACAAGTGAAGTTAGGCTATAAGGTATGGTGATGGTCCTTCCTTGGAGGATGGTCCGCCACGTAAGCGCCACGTAGGATGGGCATGAGGATGGGGCAAAGAGGATGGAGGTATGGAAATGGGGGATGATCCTAAATATATATTATATATTGTATGTATATATATGTTTGTGAGGTAGTTTTGTCCTCACATGGACCGTCCCCATCGGCAAGAAGAAGACGTTCACGACGAGACGGAGGGGGGGCGAGATGGATGGTGGAACGGCGCCGGAGCTGGACGGCGGAGGACGAACCTCCATACCGTCCAGCCTTATTACCAAGCGAAAATCAGGAGGGGCCAGGGGCAAACATCAACCCCCCAATCTATTTTTTCTTTTTGCATTTTCAAAAGTACATGTCTCCTGTTTTTTTCTTTTTCTTTCTAAATGATGGATAAAATTAATAACTAGCAAGCAGCTAGATAAAAATAAACAGTTACGATGGAATGGTTATAGTTTAAATTTGGTTACAAGTCCAATCCTATGAACTAGCTCAAAGATGCAAATCTACACATACCATAGATCTATAAGAATGAGATTTTTTTACATTGCCACTTAGGTTGTAACTAAATGCTTTAGCTTTCAAAAACTTTATTTTTCTCAGTGTTTTGGGCAAAAACAAAGAGTGGTGTATTTCCGCTAAAACATTCACTCGTTACAACTATGGAAACTCTGAATCAAAGAGCCATTATTTACGATGGATTTTGTTGGACTAATCTTGATTATTCACGTTTTGCATGTGGAGGATGTTGGTCCAGGCCCCAATTCTCACTCACACAACACACACAATTTACGTAAAGAATGATATATCTGCTCAACACTTGCTACTATGTATTTCTCACTAAATAAGATGTTTACGAGGGTGAATAAAAGACATAAATACTAGTCCTATTTATAAAGCAAACAAATAAATCAAACGCATGCAAAATAAATCACGTTTTCCTTCCTTTTAGCAACAGACATTAGCCTTCACCTCCATATTTTTCCCACTTTACTCGGTCAACTTGGACCAATTCCTTATTCACGACTTGTTAGTAGATGGATAACCCATTTAAACAAAAGCAGTAACCGATTTCACCCGTAAATGACCCGTAACGTGCCGATCCGTGACCCGTAAACAAACCCGAATAATCCAACAGAGGAGTTTGAGTTAGATAGGTTAAAGTGTTTTTGAGACTTTGTTAGATTAGTTGGAATTTCAAATAAGGGTTAGAGAAGTATGGTTTATCTATTATTAAGTTTATTTATACAATAGGTGTTGAAGTTCTAATAGGTTTGGTGTGCTTAAATTCAATAGCAGATTAAACGCGTCGATCATAGATGGCATTTGGTATGAAGGAATTGGAGGTGAAATCGAATAGAAAGAAACATGTTTGGTTGTCAAGTGGTAATGGAATGGATCATTCATAGAATGCGATTCTTTCCTCCTCCTCTTCCTCCTCCTCCGGAATGGAAAGACATCACAATTATTATTAGGGATATTATTATTATTATTATTATTATTATTATTATTACAACTATACTTTTGCTGTTTTTATTAAATTGTATTTCACAACTTGTCTACTTTTTGCCTACAAAACTGTATAAAGTCATGATTATTATATTCAAATATCGGTAATAAAACATCACAACGGAATAGAATGGAATGATCCATTTCATTCCGTTATCCGTATATCCCATTCTTTTGGTCGTTCCATTTTCTCGTTCATTTCATTACTTCAAACCAAACATACCCATAGTTTTGATAAATTATGGTTTTATGTTTTTTTTTTATCGCTTATGTGTCTTCAATTGGTATGAGAACCTAGAAACGAGGGGTAAACCAAGAAGGCGGAAGATAGGTTAAAAGAAGAAGAAAACGAAGCTTGCGCTCTCTCTCTCTCTCTCTCTAGCTTTGATTGGAAGAAGATGGATGGGGAAACCATTTCCTAGGGTTGGGGAAGAGGAAGGGGAATAAGAAGGTGATGACGTGGAGGTGGGGTGGAGGTGATGTGTTCATGGGAGAAGGGAACGACCCCCATGGTCTTACTAAGATTTAATATAGTATAAAGATTTTCTATCGAATCGCCTAACAAATAGGAACGTGAGCAACTTACAAAAAATATAGGGTTAAAATGGATTAGAAGCACAAAGAATATGTGTTACGTACCTAGAATCACACCCGACGAGGTTTTTCTTTCTTTTGCTATTCTATCTTCTTCATAATGACTATAATCACAAGTCACGTTCCGACTGTAAAGGGGTCCAAAAAGGTAATATGTGTAGTCGTATTTACAGCGACCTCCACTTTCATTGCACCTTCGACACTGTCTGGATTCCGTGGACTCTTCTATAAACAGAGGAAGTTCCATGTGAGAAAAAAAAAAAAAAAAAAAACATACGCTAAAATAAATACTATATATTGAATTACATACATACCAGGGTCAATTCGAGGGCATCCATCTATTAAATAAGGGCTGTCTTTTATAGACCACATAGGGTTGCATATCCAAGTCTCCACCAAAGCACCATTAGACAGCTCCGCTTTGTTTCTTACCCGGGTTCGGTTATAACAGCAAGTAAATTGATCGGAGTCTGCTAGAGTCCACAGAAGTGATATCGGAATTAAAGAGGTATTCCTTCTGCCAATAAATGAATCAGAAAACCTTCCTTGATCATATAAAGTTTCATCTACCAAGAAGGCAGACCCACAGACTCCCTCTTCCTCTTCCAAGCCTGTGATGTTAATATTATATGATTTGAGATAGTAAGGAATTGTGGTTTGACAACAACCGATCCCAAAACAGTTGTTTCTATTGCTAACTGTAACACCGTGACAAGCCGTTGAACACGCTGCGACCACACTCCCATTATCCATATGCATAGCAGCAATACCGCACCCCTTGAAAACAAATTTATTGTTTAATTTGGAGAACAAGAAGGGGGTCCCATCAAGGTCGACGCCCATAATCTCACTGCTGTTCCGAACTGGGTTTCGGCAATCAGTGATCCTTGGTGTACCAACAGTGACTGTTAGATTGCTCAAGCTTACATTCAATACTTCCAGGTGGTTTAGTGCAGATAGATATGGGATGGAGTTGGTGCATTCAATGATGTACCATTGATTGACCGAACATTCCACACCGATTCCAAATGGGAATGGAATCGTCACGTTCCCGCACGTATCATTGCACCTTGGCTTGGCGTAGTTTACAATTGCAGTTGCAGTTGCAGGTGATGTTTCTGTTAAAGAAAGGAAAAGGAGTATAGGCAGGTAAGCTTGAAAGCACTTCATATTTGTAAATAGACAAGGATTACTGTTTACTACAGGTTTATGGCTGAACATGTAAGGGGGTTGGGTGTTTATGTATAAAATGCATGGTAGGTATGATTCCAGGAACTAACTAAGAAATAATCCATAGACCTACTAGTCTACGCCGTGCATGGAAAAACCAAAACATTGATTAATATCTTGTATTTTTTTTTTCTATTTTATGATCACGATGGTTAGGAACTTATATTCCACCTATGAATTTTAAATATCATAAATTTCTACATGAGAATCGTGACTAAATTAAACTGAAAGAAAATAATTATAAAACACCAAAAAACTCCATCTATATCGCAATATAACAAATCTAGCACCTTATAAATTTCTATAGGAAAAATATAAAAGCACAATTTTGTTAACAATATTTAGTCTTTAAATGAAACAAAGGGACAATGTCTCGAGAAAAGGGTTCGTTCCTTTATTCCTTGAATCAAACCCAAATTAAAAGCATACCCAAAACAAATTGCACTATAAGACCTGCAAAAGACCTATATTGGTGATAATGTTGGTGATTTTAGTGTTATCTATCTATTGTCTGATTAAGATTTATTTCGTGATCAAATGAAAAATCAAAATTAAACATCAAACAAGGTGGAAAGTGTGGAGTGCACACTTGTTTGAATTAATGTCAGGCTTTCAAGCACTTAAGACACCTACGTTGTTCAAGAGCGCCGCTAAACATCGGAGGTCTAGCCCCCCCACCCCCCTTGTTTGAATTAATGGTAGGCTTTCAAGCACTTAAGACGCCTACGTTGTTCAAGAGTGCCACTAAACATCGGAGGTCTAGCGCCCTTGGCTGCGGGGTTCCATGGGCGGCAACCTTTGGTGCGATCCAAAGGTCAAAAGCCTTAAGTTTGTTTTGTGATACATTGAAAGTAGTGACGGAATCGGAAATTTTACACTGGGGTCGTAATAGAATTTATTTTTAACGTTCACTAACATATCTCAATTATTTTTCTACCATGTATAACAACTCGAGAACAAATCTAAGTTATAATCATAGCATTTAAAAGTTTATTATATTGAGTAAATCCGTCGTCAATTTTTTTTTGAAATGTATAATCTTCAAACAATAATTTATATTGGAATCAAATAAATTTAACAAAACAAAAAATTAATACAAATTGCTATTTAAGAAAAAAAAATATCAAAAAATATGTTTTATATTGCATGTAATTCATCAAGAAAACAAATATAAACAAACTCTTAAGACAACTCTAGTGGTAACTTTTTCATCCTTTAATTTGATTTGATCACTTGGTGTGTTTTCATTTTGACTCATTTAAACACTTAGTTGGATATCTTAGGTGTATCAAAGTGGTTCAGCTCATTTGAACCTTTTAAACTATAACATGATATTTTAAGTCCGTTAGAGTGGGTTCGGGTCATTTTGACATATTTAAACTTTTAGTTGCATATATTATGTTTATTAACTTTAAATATCCCAATTTGAGTTTCTCACATCTCAAATAAATTCAAGGACATATTCGAAAAAATTCTGACCGACGGTCGGAATGGTTTGTGGGTTCCGAACGGCTAAACCTAATAAGATAGCAATTATAACCCAAGAAGTAATAAGTACTTGGCCGTGGACTTGGAAACCCCCGATTTTCCAATAAAATGACACGAGCCACTTTAGTAGACTAAAATTTGAAATTATTGAGAGTATTGAATTGTTGTTTCTATTATTATAGTTTGATTGAAATTACATAAACCGGATATTGATCCTAGTATTATAACATGTTGGTTGTCCGTTCTATAGCAATTATGCTGTCGAATTTTTATAAAGCATTTAATATATGTATATTTTATTATTAAATGCAGGAAAAATTGATGAAAAGTGTAATAAATCATTGTCATCTTGAGCGGGGATGAGATGGCATTTGATCGGGTTGAGTGTCTTAAAGAAGATTTAGGTTCTTAGCATTCTTACCTATAGGGCGTTAGGTGAGTCTTGAAAGACAAAACTCCTAATGTATTCCGTAATGTAAATATGGATGAAGAGGAGGAACGTTGACAAAGACAAGAATAGGCAATGGAGGAGTTGCGACAAGATAACACGTCTCTAAAAGCACAAATAAATCAGATACTCAAGTTACACTACAAGAAATAACAGCATTAGGGGCGACACTTTTAGCGGCGACATGTTAAAAGTCCTCGCTAAAAGTCTGATCTGTGTTTTGGCATCTTAGATGAGATTCTGGCCCTTGATCAATAAAACGATCCGACGGTTGGTGTTATATCTGATATAGTGTTAATTAAGAGCTTTGTCTCCTAATATTCACAACATTATTATGATTTGATTACTCAATAACGAGTTTAATTATAGTGTGTTGGATTATTGAACATATTGTTTGTGTAGGTTCAACTAGCGGAGGATCTAGTCGCCTAATCCTTGTATACGAACAAACCCGGTTGTGCGGAATCTAACCGGGAAAGCAAACCGAGATCAAGAACACAAATGACACAAAGATTCAACGTTTAAATCTCAAATATATTAAAAACAGAGAGTTTGTTTACAAGATGATGATACAGAAACCTCACTCAAACTCACTGTTTTCTCTCGTGTCTCTGTGTCTCTCTCTGTGTTCACTCTGTTCTATATATTTCACACTGTCTACAGTTCGCTGCTACATAAAGGAACATGGTCGACGAAAGATCATGTCCGACGATTGACCTCGGCGAAAGACATGCAGCCGACGAAACACATTGACGAACAAGGTATATCCGACGAAAAACTTCAGTCGACGAAAGTCTACTAGCCGACGAAAGATCATGTCTGACGAAAGCAGGTCTTTCGTCAACAACATGAAGACAAGCTGGTTTTTCGTCGCTTAACATGTGCAGGGGTTTCGTCATGGACTTGGATCAGGTCTTTCATGGGAGTTGAATCATATAGCATAACCAATCAAAAAACAAGAATAATCAGCATCATCAAATGGTTCATAACTCTATTCACGTGGATATGTAGTTTTCACATGAAAAAGTCTTCTCATGAGATCATCATGACATCATCATGGTGATGTCATGCTGATGTGGAGGTGAATGACGGTTTGCGGCTCTTCGTGCTTCGCGTGTCGATCTCTGGGGCGCACGACGGAGGAATGTCGCGACGTCGGGCTTGAACCGAACCTAACCTAACCGAGTCGAACCGAACCGAACCGAGCCGCATCCACAAAGTGTATCAACAAACTCCCCCTTGGATGCTGCTCGTGAGTGTTAGTTCTTCACATAGTTGTCGGGTCCTGAGATGTTTTCACGTTTCACAAACAGGGAGTGTATCAACGAACTCCCCCTTAAATGACGCTCGTGAAACATTGATCTTCGAATTTTAGATCCTTGTGGTGTTGAGAAGTGGTCAGCAGCAACTCGATCATCTTGATCCTTTGTTTGCATCCACGTCGTGTCTTCATTCTAAGTTTGTCATCTAACATATTCTCTTCGCCTTTAGCTGATTTGGATGTCGCATCTGCACATACAAGAAAGCTAAACGCGTAATGAGAACAACCGCTTGGGATATAGTCAACATAAACAAACGACACACATATGACCAACTCTTAATCAAACACAGACCGACAACGGTTTGAAAGTTATAAAAATTTGATCAATTTTAGATTTTTAACTTTCAACACTTGTTAATTTTGACCGTTTATGAAGATGCAGTTGTTTTGGTTTCAATCAGGTTTCAGGTAGGAAAAGACTCGAGATCCAACATCGTACTATCAAAAATAAGATAGAAATAAAATCTTTTTGATTTTTATAAAGTTTATATCAAAACATATCTAAAATCTTTTTGGTATTTTTGCATTTTTTGAAATATAAAGGCGGAAAGAGTAAATAAATATATACAGAGATGCAGAAACTGAAAGCAGTAAATAAATATTTACAGACAATCCTTTTGTGAGTTTCGAGGGTAAGAGAATCATATCAGTGTACGGTCACGCCAAAACGCTCTTGTTGTTCAATTAGTTACCATTTAGATAAGCATCCTATAACGATTATCGTTATTGTTGTCCACATAAGCTCAACTTATCGATGTAATCATGGCGAGGGGATACGATTAGTGTAAGATTTATACTTACCGACCAGTGTTCATCCACACACGACACATTCCCGTATCAAGGTATGCGCGAGAGTTCATCTTACTGGTGAGTATACCATTTATCATCTGTTTTGACGTATATGAAAATGTGAGATACTCACTTATTTTGGTTGAAAACAAGCCCTATGTGATAAAATCACTTATTGATGAGGAACTTGATTTTCAGATGCATGAGGGCGCAGGAGCAAGTCCGTGAACTGGTCAGTACTAACGTACAGCAAAGAGACGAACTTGACTCCCGGATAAATGTGATACATTATCACTTATTTTGTTTGGACATGTGATTGTTGATCACTTATTGAGGTCGCATGCAATATGTACACGTATGTATGGTATCATGGTGTAACACCTCGTAAAATCATAACCAATAAAATAAAGACACGTGTCATGTAAGATAAACGTGTCAGGATCCCGGGTCAAATTAGAGGATGTATGGTAGGATTCAAAAAGTGTCGACATGTTAATAAACACCTCTGAGCGACCTAATTATAAATCCCAAGACCTTAATCAATATGATAAACATCTGATCTATTTAGAGCCGGTTATTCCTGTAATGAATAAATTCAGTTAATAAAGAATTGGGTTTTTAAAATGATGTTACGACAAGGTGTTTGATCAATTCTTTTCAAAAGAATTCAAATCCATCCAAATGCATGGCAAGACCTTCCACAAGAATCCAAGGCAACATAAGTGCATGGCTAGGCATGCATGCCCTTTTCAGGACTGATCATGTGGTCCCATACTGTTGCAAAAGACCCAAGGTTCGGATAAGGAAAGTTGCATGGTCAAGACCTCAAAGTTAGCAAGTTTTTGTCTTCTGATGAAGGATTACGGACCGCAAAGGTGAACCATTACGGTCCGTAAGATGGTGGAGCTGGGCGACTTTAATTTAAAATCGGATGCGGACCGCAAGGCCAAGGGCTTACGGTCCGTAAGGCTGGTAACTGGGTATTTCAGATGAAGGTCGGTTACGGACCGCAAAGCCAAGTGCTTACAGTCCGTAAGAGATGCTTACGGTCTGCAAGGCTTCTTGCTTACGGTCCGTAAGATAGTTGTCACGACCCTCGACCCGGTTTGACCCGTTTCAGGAGCCGCGGCAGAAAATACTGCGGTATTGATTTAATTGAGTTTAACAGCGGAAACAGGATCGCTTAAAGCTAAAATTTTTCCCCAATTATTTTATTTCACAATTCGGGATAAAACCCTGATAATTTACAATATTATATTTTTACTATAAAAACGTGATATTACAAAAGCATTTATTTATTTTATATTGAGCCACTATCAGTAAGCTTGAAATGTTCCCCAGCACTTTTCCTGAATTACAATAGATCACCTGAAACATGTTTGAAAAAGGTTTTGTCAGCGGGAAATACTGAGTGAATCATTCTATTTACTAAAATGACACATTTGTTATAATTTACAGTATTAAGAGCGATTACAATGTTTCTGATATCAAGCCAACTACCCACGGTACTTGCCACTCGACCCATTGGCCCATTCGTCCAATGGTGTCTGTGACTATGGTCATATCCCCCACTGGCTGCCCCAATGGTGACGATTATCAAGTAATGTATACAAAACCCCACATACCGGCTGTAACTTGGTGATTACAAAGACTTAATCCCCGTAATTATAACTTTGAAAATAAACATGATTTTGTAAATAGATTTGATAAAAAGAGAGAATGACTCACATTGCTGATTTAATATGGTCAGAGTCTAATCTATGATTTAGCCTTGTTAACCTAATATAAATACAATGCACACAAAACTGGGTTAGTAATCAATCTAGCAATTACGATAATTTACGAAATCAAATTATCACAATGAATGTCAAAATGCAATACTTTGTCCATCGAATTAACGATGATCCATTGAATTAACAATGAATGACAATGTATAATACTTTACCCATCGAATTAACGATGATTCGTTGAATTAACAACGAACGATAAAGTATAATACTTTACCTATCGAATTAACGACAATCCGTCAAATTAATGACGGACGATAAAGTATAACCCTAATGTGGGCGGCATTTAAACATGCATTGGATATCTTGATC
The DNA here is from genome assembly GCA_030545235.1 of Helianthus tuberosus. Classification (NCBI taxonomy): domain Eukaryota; kingdom Viridiplantae; phylum Streptophyta; class Magnoliopsida; order Asterales; family Asteraceae; genus Helianthus; species Helianthus tuberosus. The sequence continues at coordinate 500,681 of JARYGA010026437.1, forward strand.
TTCGAATAATTGAATCGTAGCAGCGATTGTGCTAATACCCTGTTTTGTAGCAGAATTTCGATACCCGGGGGTTGAATTATGGAATAACAGATCGAACTTAGTGTTTTTGTGAGAATTCGGTCGACGTAAAATGTTCAGAAAACGAATGCCAATGTCTGCTATTTATAGGTGAATTTTTTTCTAGCTTACGGACCGTAAGCTTGTCAACGTTGCGGTCCGTATGACTGCTTACGGACCGTAAGGTTGAGACTGTTGCGGTCCGTATGGAATCAAAATAGGCTATAGGGTAGCCACGACTGAAACTAGCTTTGCTGAGTTGAAATTTTCGAAATTCAGTAACTTGACAACGAATTTTGAAGATAATTATCAACTAGGGTTTACCCCCCTTGAGTTTTAGGGGTCCTAATCCTGATTCTGAAAATTATGAAAATTTCAGGGTTTGTTCAGAATCACTTGGGTCTCTCAATTAGGGTTTCCTTTTAGACTAATTAATATAATAAGTATGACTTTTGATGAGAGTTGTTACATTCTCCCCACCTTAAGAAAAATCTCGTCCTCGAGATTTACTGGAACAAGTGTGGATACTTTTTCTTCATTTCTGACTCCAGTTCCCACGTGTATTCAGCTCCCCTCTTTGAATCCCACTTTACTTTGACTAAAACTAGTCGTTTGTGCTTGAGAAACTTGATCTTTCGATCCTCAATTTGAAGAGGTTTCTCAACAAATTTCAACTTTTCGTTTACTTCTATATCTCGAAGAGGTACTACCAGAGATTCATCTGATAAGCATTTCTTGAGATTGGATATATGAAATACATTATGTACTCCAGATAATTCTTCTGGTAATTGTAAACGATAAGCTACTGGTCCTATACGTTGGATCACTGAAAATGGTCCTACGTACCTTGGACTTAGCTTTCCTTTCTTTCCAAATCTGACTACTCCTTTCCAAGGAGAAACTTTCAATAGTACTCGGTCTCCAACTTTGAATTCTAACGGCTTGCATCTATTGTCTGCATAACTCTTCTGGCGATCTCGAGCCGTTTTCAATCTTTCCTTGATTTGAGTAATCTTATCAGTTGTTTCTTGTACTATTTCAGGTCCTGATAATTGACTTTCTCCTATTTCTGCCCAGCAAACTGGGGTTCTGCACTTTCTTCCATACAGTGCCTCGAATGGAGCGGTTTCAATGCTTGAATGATAACTATTGTTATAGGAGAATTCAATTAATAGTAAGTGATCATCCCAACTTCCACCAAAGTCTATTACACATGCTCGGAGCATGTCTTCTAGAGTTTGGATCGTCCTTTCACTTTGTCCATCTGTTTGTGGATGATATGCAGTGCTCAGGTTTAGTCGAGTTCCCATAGCTTGCTGGAAACTTTTCCAGAAATGGGAAGTAAAACGACTATCTCTATCCGAAACAATGGAGAGTGGAACTCCATGTAAGGATACAACTTCATCTACATATAATTTAGCCAGTCTTTCCATACTAAAGGTTTCTTTCATAGGTAGAAAGTGAGCTGATTTGGTTAATCGATCCACAATTACCCAAATCGCATCATTACCTTTTCTGGTTTTGGGTAACTTAGTAACAAAATCCATTGTTATAAGTTCCCATTTCCACACTGGCATCTCTAATTGTTGTAGTAATCCTGAAGGTTTCTGATGTTCTGCCTTAACTTGTGAACAAGTAAGACATTTAGAAACATAGCTGGCTATGTCTCTTTTCATTCCTATCCACCAAAAATTTTTCCTTAAATCTTGGTACATCTTATTGTTTCCTGGGTGCATAGTGTATCTAGATTTATGAGCTTCTTCTAAAATCTTAGGTCTTAAGTCTCCCTGCTTAGGTACCCATATTCTACTTTTGTGGAATCTCCAAATTCCATCTGCTCCTTGCTCTAATTCCTTGATTCGTCCTTTCATCCCTTCCACATCATCCTTGATTGCTGTAGTTTGAACATTCTTCAATTGTTCCATTAAATCTATTTGTAGATTTAATCTGAGAGCACGAACCCTTCGTTGTTTCTCATAATACTTACGACTTAAGGCATCTGCAACTACATTCGCCTTTCCTTCGTGATACTGAATATCACAGTCGTAATCACTTAGGATTTCCATCCATCTCCTTTGCCTCATGTTTAACTCTTTTTGCCCAAATATATATTTTAAACTTTTGTGGTCAGTGTAGACAGTAAATTTACTTCCGTAAAGATAGTGTCTCCAAATCTTAAGGGCAAAAATTACAGCTCCTAACTCTAAATCATGAGTCGTATAATTCTCTTCGTGCTTTTTCAACTGCCTTGATGCGTACGCAATTACCTTCTTGCGTTGCATAAGCACACATCCATATCCTAATTTTGAAGCATCAAAATACACTTCAAAATCTTCAGTTCCTTCTGGTAAGGCTAAAATTGGTGCATGAGTTAGTTTCTGTTTCAAAATCCTAAAAGCTTCTTCCTGTTTAGGTCCCCATTCAAACTTAGTGGCTTTACAGGTTAACTTAGTTAATGGTACGGCTATCTTGGAAAAATCCTTAATAAACCGTCTATAATACCCAGCTAAACCTATAAAACTTCTTATTTCCATTGCTGTTTGTGGAACCTTCCATTTGGTAATTGCCTCTATCTTAGCAGGATCTACATGAATACCTTCATGATTCACCATGTGTCCTAAAAATTGCACTTCCTTTAGCCAAAATTCACACTTCGAGAATTTAGCATACAATTTTTCTTTTCTTAACAAAGTTAAGAGTGCATGAAGATGTTCACAATGCTCGGTCTGACTTTTGGAATAAATAAGTATATCGTCTATGAAAACAATTACAAATTTATCCAAGTACGGTTTACAGATCCTATTCATCATGTCCATGAATGCTGCAGGTGCATTCGTTAACCCGAAGGGCATGACTGTAAACTCGTAATGACCATACCTAGTTCTGAAAGCAGTTTTAGGTATGTCTTCTTCTTGTACCTTCAGTTGATGATATCCAGAGCGTAAATCTATCTTAGAAAAATATCTAGCCCCCTGAAGTTGATCAAAAAGATCATCAATCCTAGGTAATGGATATCGATTCTTAATTGTAACCTTATTCAATTCCCTATAATCGATACACATTCTCATTGAACCATCCTTTTTCTTTACAAACAACACTGGCGCTCCCCAAGGGGATGAGCTAGGTTGTATGAATCCTTTACTTAGTAATTCATCTAATTGCTTTTTCAATTCTAACATTTCTGTGGGTGCTAACCGATAAGGTGATTTGGCTATCGGTGTAGTTCCTGGAATTAAATGAATCCTAAATTCTACTTCCCTATCTAGAGGTAATCCTGGTAAATCTTCTGGAAATATATCAGAGTATTCCGATACTACTGGTATTTCCTTTAGATCTTTTCCCTTAGTGCTAATGATTACTGAAATCATATACACTATTTCTTGTTTTCGTTCATAATTAGCAACTTTCATTACTGATATGAACTTCATGGGTTTCCGTGGTTTATCTCCTGTAATCCTAATCACTTCTCCGGTAGGTGATTGAATTTCTATGGAATTCTGATCACAAAGGATTCTAGCATGGTTGGCTACTAACCAATCCATTCCTAATACAACATCAAATTCAGCTAAATTCATCGGCAATAGTTTTGCAGAGAATTTATGTCCTAAAAGTTCTATGTTTCCTTCTTGCAACACTTTATTTACTTTAACTGAATTTCCGTCTGCGGTTTCAACAGTAAAAATCTGCCTAGTATTGGTTAAAGGTAAACTAAGATCTTGACAGAATGAAGTATTTATAAAACTTTGGTTTGCACCAGAGTCAAATAATACTTTTGCATAGACGTTGTGAACTAGGAACGTACCCGCTATCACATCTGGAATAAGTTCTGCTTCTTGGGTGGTCAGCTGAAATGCCCTAACATTCTTCTTAGTAGTTCCTTCTGTCGTCTTTGGTTTGTTGTCTACTGGTTTGACCAATTTAGGACATTCTGTTTTATAATGCCCCGCTTCACCACAATTAAAACAGATCACTGTTTTCTTTTTACAGTTCTCTTCACGATGTCCTACAGCTTTGCAAAAATTGCAAGTAATATCGCATCTTCCAAAATGCTTCTTTTTGCATTTCCTGCAAAATGACGGACCTGAAGATTGCCCTGTTCCTTTTCTCTTGAAGCTGTTATTATTACCCACACGAAATCCTTGGGTAATTTTCTGAGCTAGTGCCTTCTTCCTATCTTCATCTCTTGTGCATACCAATTCATTGGTCAGAGTGTTGGCTAATTCTACCGCATCATCAATAGTGCGTGGTCTCGCAGCTTTAACAATATTGCGGATTTCGCTAATTAGCCCCCAAATATAGCGAGAAATAAGTACCGGTTCTGGCGAAGCCAATGTTGGTACTACTCTTGCATATTCGAAGAATGTCGAGGTATAACCGCGACAATCCACACTCATCATCCGATGATTTAGAAACTTATTCGCCATCTGTTCCTTCTCATACTCAGGACAGAATTTTCTTTCCACCAAACCTTTAAATTCTTCCCAAGTCATAGCATAAGCTATTGCTCTTCCTTTTGATTGTAACACAGTATTCCACCACTCAAGTGCTCCTTCTTTGAACAGATTGGATGAATACATGACCTGATCATCTTTACCACATTTACTTATTGCAATGACTGCTTCGGTTTTCTCTAACCAACGCAGTGATGCAGTTGCTCCTTCATTGCCTGCAAATTCAGTGGGTTTACAAGCAAGGAATTCTTTGAAAGTGCAACCAGGCGTTGCAGTTTTCATTTTCTTGGTTAATGGAGCTTGATGTGGTTCCTTATTCTGGTTAACATGATTATTGCCTCCATTTACACTATTACTGAAATTATCTTCAGTAATCTGTTTACTAGGAACAATTTGTTGTGGTTCGGGTGGATTCTTGATAGCAGCAACGAATGCTGGAATAGCATTGGCTATCCCTTGAGCCACAATGTTTTCGATATCTTGCCGAGTCATATATTGATCTCTTGAATGTTGTTCAGAATGATTAACTTCATTAATAGGTTCATTACCACTGTTTGCCATCTGATAATGTATATATATAAATTTTATTAGTAATTGACAAATAATAATTATATACAAACAATCAGAAAATTGTATAATACAGATATAGTCAAAATAATCGATCTTTCGATTTTATTTATATATCTATTATGCATCATTACTCACAGATATCATACAAAGTTTTATTGATTATTTACAGACTAACTTTATTAGTACTATTTTACAACTATCATTTTATTTCTCGTCACTTGCTGTTAAAAACGCATTTCCCTCTCGTCGTACTTCCAAGCAATCTGTCCACCTATCTCCCTCATTCTATTCCCCATATCAAATAACTCTTCGCCAAAGTGGCGGAGTTCAGCCATGTTTTCATTGCTCATGGGTGGATTAGGTAATGGTTCTGGATCGAATTGTGGAAGAAAAGAGTATGGATCGTTGACAATATTTTGAAATTGCCAATCGTTCGTCCACCATTCGTCCATTCCTATGGGTTGGGAGTGGACTATTGGATCTGGAATTGCTGCTGGTTCCCAATTCATAGGGAATTGGTTTTCAATAGGATAGGTAAAAAGATTTGTCTGGACAGGCTGAATCGTCTCACAGTTTTCTAACAGAAAATCTATCTCATCTTGAAAAGTTCTTTCCTGGTTTGGATTGGAACTCTCCCCGATTTCTCTCTGAGCTGGTATAGACCCTTGCCCAACTTCCATTATTACTTCTTTAGTAATCTCCTCCATTTGTATTTCTATCTCCTTATTCTTCTTTTTGTCTCCAGTTTCCATTTCTTGTGGTTTATAACTCGCTTCAGTTATAACTTCTTTTCCCTTTTTCAAAGGATTATTTATTTTGGGCAGTTTCTTAGCTGGCTTCTTCTTACGGATTTTCCTCCATCCTACATAAGTTCTTTTCTTCTGTTTAGGCTTGCTCAAAGGTGGAACCTTGAATTCTACTGGTTGTTCAATATCGGGATAGTAGCTAATATATTCTTTGGAAGCTTCGACAGTTACGGGATAAAGATTAAGATTCTGGAAATCTTCGGTTATCTCACTCATGCTGATGTAGCATATATGCAAAATGCATAAAATACTAAGTTAAAATTTACAAATAAACTTTTGTAATTTTTATTTCATACTGTGTACTAGTTGATTTACAAAGATAACTGACAAACACACTTAGGTTTCAAGTTTTATTTATCACACAAGGTTTCTAGATTTATGAGAGTAAGGTGCTAATCTTTAAAGATTTATATTTTCTGCCACGGTGGCTAGCATATATAAATTAGCCCATTTCTCATCTAGTTTATCTTCCCAAGGTGATTTATCAATTAATTCCTGAGTTTCCCGTTTAATCCTCTTTTCTCGGATTTTCTCTTTACTTTTCTTAATAATCATTTCCCTCCTTTGAGGAGAAAGTGATTCCTCGTATTGTGCCTTTCGCACGAATATTCCTTCTTCAGGAATTTCAGACTGACTTGAGGATTTGGTTCGGGATGAACTTCCTTTTTCATTAGATGATTTCTCTAATTTAAGATAGATGCTTGACAGCTTTTTCTTACCCATACTGTAACTAACAAATAATCAAATAATCAGTTAATAATACAAATAATCACATAATAGTAATCAGGAAAAAATTAAGTATTTCTAAATACTTAATCAGCTTAACTCAGTGGCTGTAATCAGGAAAAATTGAGTATCAGCTTAACCCAGTGGCTCTGATACCACATTTTTCTGTCACGGCCCTCGACCCGGTTTGACCCGTTTCAGGAGCCGTGGCAGAAAATACTGCGGTATTGATTTAATTGAGTTTAACAGCGGAAACAGGATCGCTTAAAGCTAAAATTTTTCCCCAATTATTTTATTTCACAATTCGGGATAAAACCCTGATAATTTACAATATTATATTTTTACTATAAAAACGTGATATTACAAAAGCATTTATTTATTTTATATTGAGCCACTATCAGTAAGCTTGAAATGTTCCCCAGCACTTTTCCTGAATTACAATAGATCACCTGAAACATGTTTGAAAAAGGTTTTGTCAGCGGGAAATACTGAGTGAATCATTCTATTTACTAAAATGACACATTTGTTATAATTTACAGTATTAAGAGCGATTACAATGTTTCTGATATCAAGCCAACTACCCACGGTACTTGCCACTCGACCCATTGGCCCATTCGTCCAATGGTGTCTGTGACTATGGTCATATCCCCCACTGGCTGCCCCAATGGTGACGATTATCAAGTAATGTATACAAAACCCCACATACCGGCTGTAACTTGGTGATTACAAAGACTTAATCCCCGTAATTATAACTTTGAAAATAAACATGATTTTGTAAATAGATTTGATAAAAAGAGAGAATGACTCACATTGCTGATTTAATATGGTCAGAGTCTAATCTATGATTTAGCCTTGTTAACCTAATATAAATACAATGCACACAAAACTGGGTTAGTAATCAATCTAGCAATTACGATAATTTACGAAATCAAATTATCACAATGAATGTCAAAATGCAATACTTTGTCCATCGAATTAACGATGATCCATTGAATTAACAATGAATGACAATGTATAATACTTTACCCATCGAATTAACGATGATTCGTTGAATTAACAACGAACGATAAAGTATAATACTTTACCTATCGAATTAACGACAATCCGTCAAATTAATGACGGACGATAAAGTATAACCCTAATGTGGGCGGCATTTAAACATGCATTGGATATCTTGATCTTCGAATAATTGAATCGTAGCAGCGATTGTGCTAATACCCTGTTTTGTAGCAGAATTTCGATACCCGGGGGTTGAATTATGGAATAACAGATCGAACTTAGTGTTTTTGTGAGAATTCGGTCGACGTAAAATGTTCAGAAAACGAATGCCAATGTCTGCTATTTATAGGTGAATTTTTTTCTAGCTTACGGACCGTAAGCTTGTCAACGTTGCGGTCCGTATGACTGCTTACGGACCGTAAGGTTGAGACTGTTGCGGTCCGTATGGAATCAAAATAGGCTATAGGGTAGCCACGACTGAAACTAGCTTTGCTGAGTTGAAATTTTCGAAATTCAGTAACTTGACAACGAATTTTGAAGATAATTATCAACTAGGGTTTACCCCCCTTGAGTTTTAGGGGTCCTAATCCTGATTCTGAAAATTATGAAAATTTCAGGGTTTGTTCAGAATCACTTGGGTCTCTCAATTAGGGTTTCCTTTTAGACTAATTAATATAATAAGTATGACTTTTGATGAGAGTTGTTACAATAGTCGCTGGCAGCAGAAAATGGACAGATGCCTGTTCAGCCTGTTACACCGCCTTAAGAGAGTGGTTTTCGAAATCAGGGACTTGGCAACTGGTTTTGGCATTATAGGGACACATGGGACCATCATAAAACATCAGTAGACTTGGTTGGCATCATCTCATGCAATCTAAGTTTGTATATATAGAGCATTGTTGCAACACTTGAAGCTTGCTCACTTCAAGTTCACTCAAGACTCATTTCTGGAGCTCCTCTGATCAGCAAAAAGATTCCTTAGACTTACTAATCATACTTAGGACTCTTGTAAGTGTCCTTAACCTTCTTTAATTCAGTTTAGCTTAGTTAATTAGCTTAAAGTCAAACCATCGTAATTAAGGTTTGAGTTCGAGATTAATCAATAATTGTTCAGTCAAATCTCGAATTGAAGTACCTACAAGTTGGTAATTATGTGGGTAATAAACCCTTAGAAGGGTACTCTCTGATTCCCACTCTAACTAGGTCAATTGTCGGGTCAAAGTTAATCTTAAAAAGTCAACAGAAAGCTTATTTTCAAATTAACACATAATTAGCAATGTAGAAGACATGCAACCTGTTTTATCATTAATATAACTTGGTAATTAATGTAAGAACATGTCTAAACATGTTCAACCCGACAATTTTCAGTTTAGGCTCGGTTCGGAACCGAAAGTCGCATAATTTGAATTTTGCTTTGACTTTCGGTTCTGACCCATTGTAGCATGTTTTAGAAATGCCTTAGAGCCCTATTAGGACCAGGTTTCATGTTAGTATAACCCTCTGTGATTATACAACTTGGTTCATTAGTTATCCGTTTCACATGCATGTTTCCGTTAAATGCTTATATGTTGACTATTATGCCCATATGACCCTAAAACGTGATTTCTGAAAATGTAAAAGAATAGAAACCTTAGTTACAGATTTAAAAAATGGTCTCTAAAATTTGACATCAGTTTGAGGTCTAGATTAGGAGTTATGCTCATTAGCGTAAATGAAGAGCTTTTTTTTATTAATTAAACGACGCAATTTGCGTATAGCCTATCTAAACCCAATTTTTGATACCAAACTTTTTACCCACTGATGTAAAATAATATTTTGGGATTTTTAAAGATTTTTATTTATTTTTAGGCTGAGCATAACATAGAGTTCTAAGCTTGCTTCGGTAATTGCCGGTTTTGCCCTTTTGGGCTATAAAATGAGTTTTACAAATCCTTTTAGTACCAAATCTTTTTCTACTGATCTAATATGATAAATTAAATATTTTGAGCCTTCTAGAATAATAAAAATATCAGCTTTTCTTTAAAAACCCGGAAATAGCTCAAAATCGCCTTTTTAAGCGTTTTTAACGCATAGTATGTATTAAAACTATTTTAAACATATAAGGTTTGATAACTACTGATATTTTTAGTAAATTCTTATATATTAATAGTAAGCAAAAGTTTTAAACTCAGATTTCCAGTTTTGACCTTTTAAGCCTAAGTGAAATTACCAAAACGCCCCTAAGGTGCATAGTTTGGTTTTAAATGATAAATTTCAAATGTGTGTATTACCCTACTATTATAACTTATTAAATTAAGTATTTTTACTGATTACATCAGACCTGTAACTCAGATTAATATTTAAACTCTTTTATAACCTTTAAAATGACCAAAATGCCCCTACGAGGCATAGTTTGAGTTTAAATTCGTTTTGGGCATAATAGAAGATATCTTACTGATGTCACAACATATTTAAGGCATATTAACTTAGGAAACCTGTATATGACTCTTTTGGTTACCCGTTACGCACTTTCCGCGTTCGGAGCGGCTTATGTAACTAGTTTACATATAATTTCCGAAACGGGTCAAACCATATCATTTTTGTCTCAAAATCCAGAGTGTGTTTAAGTTACCCATATTAAGCAAGCATGCTAGCTTGTCAGGTCAAAACCACATTCTAAACCGGTCTTCGCTTAATCATGCGTTTTTGGACCGCATCCTCTTTTAAAACTAACCTGTCTAAGTCTAGGCTTACTTAAAGACCCGTTAGGATTCTAATAGGTTATTAAAAACCTTCGTTCCAGATTAGGAGCCCAGTAAAAGCTACGTGCACTTGCTGTATTTGACTTATACTTTCCTCAGGTAAATACTCTGAACTTATTTTCCCTATACGGGCTTGGGATACGGTATTATAATAATACCACGTGGTCGGGTATGTAGTCATTTAAATCGTATTGTGATTTGTGTGTTTACATAACCAGTTTTGTTATGTATTATTTGGTGTATGGCCTTTGGGGGTTAAATGAACATGTCCCGGATATCCTTGGCATCATTCAAAGAAATGGCCACGACCTAAGCACGGGGTGTAGGCGTACACCTGACAGATGCATTATGTAAAAACTGGTAATCCACTTAAAGGAAATAATCCTTGTGGGCATTATACCTGTGGCGTGTCAGTTAATCTAGACCGGCCCTACAAACCGGCCCTGACGGACGACAAATAAGTAAAACTGTATACAAGATTATTTTAAATAATTGTCCCAAGTTATAAAAGATATTTTTGCCTAAGTGCATTCAAATTAATTTTCAAACTCTTTTCAAAATGAGTCAGTTAAGTTGTATTTGCCAGTGTAAACTGACGTATTTTCCAAAAAGGCTAAGTGCAGGTACTATACGAAATAGGCTGGCTACTCCAGGCATCAATAATCAAGTCTCGCAAGCTCTAGATGTTAAAGTCTGTTGAACAAAGTTTCCTTTTTATTTGATCCGCCTGTGGATCTGTTTCAATTATCTTGTGATACTTAATATTACAATTTATTCGGTTGAAATGAATTTATCTTTTGCTTCCGCTGGGCATTTAAATATTGTGTTGTTTAACTATAATGATATCAACTACGTCACGATACTCCCCACCGGAGATTCACGCTTTGTGGCAGTTACCCCACCACCACCACCAGTTCAGCAGCAGCCTCCTGAGCCACCAAGGCGAAGGAGATCGAACGCACGGATGTCCGTGCGGGGAGTAGTGCGTATCAGCACCCCTCAACCATCGAGTGGTAGCCACTACCCGCCACTCCAAGAAGACCGGCATATGGGAGGACCTTCAAACCCCGTCCCGGAAGTAAACTCTGCGCCTGTCGCGTCACCACCGTTGGGTTTTGGTAACCCAATCCCTACATACGCTGGCTCAGCGGCGTATAATCCCTTTGAGCAGCCGGCTCACACCAGCTTCAATTATGCTGAAGTCGACCCATACCAGACGGCATGGAACTACAATGCTCTCAACCCCGAAGGGCCCTACGGAGCTCCTTGGGGAGTTGGATACCCAGCTTATGGGTACCAACAACCGCCGCCTCTTCGACCTCCGCATCAGCATCAACCACAGCCGCAGCTGCCACGGTTTTCCCCGCCAGAACAGGAGGAAATACTCCAAAGATTGAGCCAAGTGGAAAGGGAAGTCCGTGAGGACCGAAGAAGCAACCAGGGATTCTTTAAGGGATTGTCAAGTGTAATAAAAGGAAAGAGCAAGAAGTACCATTGAATCCTTTAAATTGTTGGTTGTATTTCCTTATTTTCAATCCAGCCCCTGCGTGGGCATGACTTTTGTTTAACCCCTGCGTGGGTATATCTTTTTGTATTCTGCCCCTGCGTGGGCATGTATTTCTGTTGACCCCTGCGTGGGTATGTTTGTTTGTTTAAGCCCCTGCGTGGGCATGTTATTTCAGTAGAAGTCCCGTTTAGGGCAAAAATTGTACCTGTTAAATTTTATTATGGAATGGTTAATTTAAATTTTCTTAATTATGTGCATAAACATAAAATGTGAAATAAATAAAATAATATTCCTACTAAAAGATCCATTATAATAAAATGGCAAAATATAAAAAGGGACCAGACCTAGCCACGTGTCATCTTAAGACAGGGCCTAGATGGTAGTTCCATAATTAGGTTCAGATCCATATTAACATCTCAATTTAGGATTGTTCTGCGTTAAATATTAAAAAGAATCTTAAAGGAAAAACCTAGCCTAAATGTCGTTGCAGACATGGCCAAGACGGTAAAACCTATTCAAAAGATTCAAATCCTTGTTAACAGCTGAAGACATGTTAACATTAGTGGCAAAAATGTGATTCGATAAAATCGCATAAGTCATCCTTAAATTGGATTATTCCAGTTTTTCCTTATTAAAATAATCATCCCTTAAGGATGAAGTGCCCACGGGCTATAATTAACGTCCCTGGGACTAAAGACAGTGGTACCCTACAACTCCCTGTTAAGAAAAGGTAATGAACTTTGATTCAAACCTTAATGCCTCGATTCCATAAAATTTGGGCTTATAAACTAAACTTGTCTACGTGACTAGGCCTTTTGTGCTATTACTAATTTATAATTTAGGATTATGATAAAGATCCTGAATAATTATATATTTAACAAATTAACTAAAATGGCTATTAAAAATCATGGTTAATAAATTGTCAAAAACAATAAAACTGTCTAAGCTTCTATATAAACCTTACCCTTATTTGATTTTATGTAGCAATTAAAGCTACATGGCTAGGTCAGAAGAGGTAAACAGTCATCCGGTGGAAAACCATGAAAATATTAAGATACATGTGACCGGTGCGGAGCTGCAAGCATTAGTAGATAATGCTGTTATAAAAGCTATAGAGCGGTAGTATAATGAATCTAGCAGGACTCGAAGTAGGACCCTATTCGCACCGCATTCCAAGCCTAAGACTCATTCAGAGGCTCACAGCAAGCCACCCTCTAAGAATGATGAACCAAAGAAAGATGATGATCGACATTCCTCAAACCAAGATAGTGTTCCATCCAAGAGGATAATATTTGATGATAAACCATGTACCAAGTCATGTACTTATAAGTACTTTGTTTCTTGCAAACCCCGGGATTTCACTGGGAAGAAGGGAGCAATTGACTGTATGACTTGGTTAGATGAAATGGACACAGTTGTTGATATCAGCGGTTGTGCTGAAAGGGATGTGGTAAAGCATGTATCCCAATCATTCAAGGGAGAGGCACTGGCATGGTGGAAGTCTCTCATTCAAGCTGCAGGAAAGGTCCCGCTCTACAATCTAACATGGGATCAGTTTGTTGCTCTCATTAAAGAGAATTATTGCCCGCAGCATGAGGTCGAAAGGATTGAATCAGACTTCTTATCATTGGTAATGAAGAATTTAGATTGTCAAGCTTACCTCAACAGTTTCAATACCCTGTCTAGGCTGGTTTCGTATCTCGTAACCCCGGAACCCAAAAGGATTGCTCGCTTCATTGGGGGTTTTGCCCCAGAAATCAAAGCCAGTGTTAAGGCGTCCAGACCAGCTACTTTTAGATCAGCAGCTGATCTATCTCTGTCTCTTACCTTGGACGCGGTCAGGCTAAGATCGCTCAGGAATTCGAAAGAAGGCAAGAGAAAGCGTGAGGATGATAACTCACGAAGATCTGAAAAGAAGCATAAAGGTAACACTGACTTCAGGAAGAAGTCTGGATCCAACAAGGGTAGCCAATAAGCTAAGGAAAAACCAAAGTGCAAGACTTGCCAAAAACGCCATTTTGGAAAGTGTAGACTTGAGACCAAGTCTAAGTCAGGACCATCTGCATGTGGGTTATGCAAGTCTAAGGAACACAAGACGATAGATTGCAAGAAGATCAAAGATGCCACATGCTACAACTGCAATGAGAAAGGGCACGTTAAAACCATTTGCCCTAAATATGCCAAGAAGCTGGAAGAGGTCAGGAAGACCAATGCAAGGGTCTTCCGGATGGATGCAAAGGAAGCTGTTCAGGATGACAATGTGATCACAGGAACCTTTATCATAAATGATGTCTATGCAAGAGTACTTTTTGATTCTGGAGCTGATAAGTCATTCGTAGATAATAAGTTCTGTAAGTTGCTGAATCTACATGTTAAAACCCTAAGCGTGAAATATGAGGTGGAATTAGCTGATGGTACCTTAGAAACCGCGTCAACCGTGTTAGATGGATGTTTCATATCCATTAGGAACCACTCTTTTCCATTGTCCCTACTTCCTTTGAAGTTAGCCGGTTTTGATATAGTTATAGGCATGGACTGGTTATCTCATAACCAAGCCTAGATCGTCTGCAATAAGAAGCAAGTGGTAATTAAGACACCGTCTGGTGAGCCACTTACCATTCAGGGAGATACCCAATATGGACTGCCTGAGCAGGTGGCTATGCTCAAGGCATCTAGATGTTTGAAGAAGGGTTGTGTCATTTATATGGCACAGGTAACTATTGACGAGCAGAAGCCTAAGATTGAAGATATTCCAGTCATTTCTGAGTACCCTGAAGTTTTTCCTAAAGAACTACCTGATTTACCACGAGATAGGCAAGTAGAATTCAGAATTGACATCATTCCCGAAGCAGCACCTGTTGCGAGAGCGCCTTATAGGTTGGCACCAACAGAGATGAAGGAATTGAGGTCACAATTAGATGAATTGCTAGCCAAGGGTTTCATCAGACCTAGTTCGTCTCCTTGGGGAGTGCCAATCCTATTTGTCAAGAAGAAGGATGGATCGATGCTTCTGTGCATCGATTACCGTGAGCTTAATAAGGTCACTATGAAGAATAGGTATCCTATGCCCAGGATCGACGATCTGTTCGATCAATTGCAAAGGGCAAGCTACTTCTCTAAGATCGATTTGAGGGCAGGCTATCATCAATTGAAGGTTAAAGATGAAGATGTACACAAGACTGCAATTAGGACTCGTTATGGTAATTACGAGTTCCTAGTGAGGCCTTTTGAGCTCACTATTGCACCTGCCGCATTCCTGGATCTCATGAATCGCGTCTGCAAGCCTTACTTGGATAAATTTGTCATCGTTTTTATCGACGACATTCTCATTTACTCGAAAAGCCAAGCTGACCATGAGAGGCATCTCCGTTGCATTCTTAAGCTACTTCAACAAGAAAAGCTCTATGCCAAATTTTCAAAGTGTGAATTTTGGCTTCGAGAAGTCCAATTCCTTGGACATGTTGTTAGTGAGCGTGGTATCCAAGTAGATCCCGCTAAGATTGAAGCTATTATGAACTGACAAGAGCCGAAGACGCCTACGGAGATTCGCAGCTTTCTAGGACTGGCAGGATACTATAGGCGATTTATTGAAAACTTCTCAAGAATTGCAGCACCCCTGACTCTACTCACTCGAAAGAATAGCAAGTTTGATTGGGGGCCTAAGCAGCAAGAATCTTTTGATATTTTGAAGCAGAAGTTGAGCAACGCTCCTGTACTGACATTGCCTGATGGAATTGACGAGTTTGTGGTATATTGTGATGCATCGCACACCAGAATTGGCTGTGTGCTTATGCAGAAAGGCAAAGTCATTGCCTATGCTTCACGCAAGTTAAAGGTGCACGAGAAGAATTACACTACCCATGACTTGGAGTTGGGTGCTGTTGTATTTGCACTAAAACTATGGAGGCATTATTTGTATGGAACCAAATGTGTGATCTATTCTGATCACAAGAGCCTTCAACACTTGTTTAATCAAAAGGACTTAAACATGAGACAACGACGGTGGATGGAAACTTTGAATGATTATGATTGTGAAATAAGATACCATCCTGGCAAGGCAAATGTGGTTGCCAATGCCTTAAGTAGAAAGGAAAGAGTGAAGCCTATAAGAATCAATGCCAAGAGCATTGAGATAAAGAATAGTTTGAACGAAAGGTTGGTAGCTGCGCAGAAGGAAGCTGTGCTAGAAGCTAACTATCCTGATGAAGAGTTAGGAGTAACCGAAGAGCAGTTATCCTATGGCAAGGATGGAATCCTGAGATTAAATGGACGTATTTGGGTTCTAGTTTATGGAGGACTTCGGGATGTTATCCTCCAGGAAGCCCACAGTTCCAAATATTCCGTTCATCCTGGAGCTGATAAAATGTACCAGGATCTTATGGCAAACTATTGGTGGATAGGCTTGAAAAAGTCTATAGCTGCCTATGTAGCTAAATGTTTGACGTGTGCGCAAGTCAAAGCTGAACATCAAAATCCGTCAAGTTTGCAACAACAGCCTCAATTCCCACATGGAAATGGGAGATGATGACAATGGATTTCATCACCAAGTTGCCAAAGACAAAGAAAGGAAATGATACTATATGGGTGATAGTAGATAGACTGACTAAGTCAGCACATTTCCTACCCATTAAGGAGACTTATAGCTCCGACATGTTAGCCCAATTGTACGTAGATAAGATTGTATCTCTGCATGGCGTACCAGTGTCAATTATATCTGACAGAGATACCAGGTACACATCACATTTTTGGAAAAGTTTCCAACAATCTTTGGGCACGTGCTTAAAATTTAGTACGGCTTACCATCCACAGACGGATGGGCAAAGTGAGCGTACAATCCAATCTTTGGAAGACATGCTTCATGCATGTGTGATTGATTTAGGTGGTAGTTGCGATAGCCACCTGCCATTGATCGAGTTCTCCTATAATAATAGCTACCATACCAGCATTCAGGCTGCACCTTTTGAGGCATTATATGGTAGGAAGTGCAGAACACCTATTTGTTGGGCAGAAGTAGGAGAAGCTCAGTTATCAGGACCTGACATAGTCTTTGAAACGACGGACAAGATTGTCCAGATTCGCGACCGCCTGAAAGCTGCCAAAGATATGCAGAAGAGTTATGCTAATAAAAGGCGAAAACCTCTAAAGTTTGAGGTTGGCGATAAAGTTTTGCTTAAGGTATCACCCTGGAAGGGGGTGATGCGGTTTGGTAAGAAAGGTAAGTTAAGCCCGAGGTATATAGGACCATTCAAGATTATCGAATGTGTTGGGACAGTGACTTATAAGTTGAACTTGCCTGAAGAGCTCAGTGGTATTCACAATGTATTCCACATCTGCAATCTGAAGAAATGTCTAGCCGATGAATCGCTAGTCATACCACATACGGATGTGCACATAGATGAGAGCTTGAAATTTGTGGAAAAACCTTTGTCGATTGAGGATCGACAGGTAAAGAAGCTTCGAAGGAAGCGTGTACCTATAGTAAAGGTTAAATGGGATGCCCGCAGAGGTCCCGAATATACGTGGGAGGTAGAGTCTACCATGAAAGAAAAGTACCCTCATTTGTTCCAGTAAATCTCGAGGTCGAGATTTCTTTTAAGGGGGTGAGGATGTAACACCTCGTAAAATCATACCCAATAAAATAAAGACACGTGTCATGTAAGATAAACGTGTCAGGAACACGGGTCAAATTAGAGGATGTATGGTAGGATTCAAAAAGTGTCGACATGTTAATAAACACCTCTGAGCGACCTAATTATAAATCCCAAGACCTTAATAAATATGATAAACATCTGATCTATTCAGAGCCGGTTATTCCTGTAATGAATAAATTCAGTTAATAAAGAATTGGGTTTTTAAAATGATGTTACGACAAGGTGTTTGATCAATTCCTTTCAAAAGAATTCAAATCCATCCAAATGCATGCCGAGACCTTCCACAAGAATCCAAGGCAACATAAGTGCATGGCTAGGCATGCATGCCCTTTTCAGGACTGATCATGTGGTCCCATACTGTTGCAAAAGACCCAAGGTTCGGATTAGGAAAGTTGCATGGTCAAGACCTCAAAGTTAGCAAGTTTTTGTCTTCTGATGAAGGCTTACGGACCGCAAAGGTGAACCATTACGGTCCGTAAGATGGCGGAGCTGGGCGACTTTAATTTAAAATCGGATGCGGACCGCAAGGCCAAGGGCTTATGGTCCGTAAGGCTGGTAACTGGGTATTTCAGATGAAGGTCGGTTACGGACCGCAAAGCCAAGTGCTTACGGTCCGTAAGAGATGCTTACGGTCCGCAAGGCTTCTTGCTTACGGTCCGTAAGATAGTCGCTGGCAGCAGAAAATGGACAGATGCCTGTTCAGCCTGTTACACCGCCTTAAGAGAGTGGTTTTCGAAATCAGGGACTTGGCAACTGGTTTTGGCATTATAGGGACACATGGGACCATCATAAAACATCAGTAGACTTGGTTGGCATCATCTCATGCAATCTAAGTTTGTATATATAGAGCATTGTTGCAACACTTGAAGCTTTCTCACTTCAAGTTCACTCAAGACTCATTTCTGGAGCTCCTCTGATCAGCAAGAAGATTCCTTAGACTTACTAATCATACTTAGGACTCTTGTAAGTGTCCTTAACCTTCTTTAATTCAATTTAGCTTAGTTAATTAGCTTAAAGTCATATCTCGAATTGAAAGTACCTTTAAGTTGGTAATTATGTGGGTAATAAACCCTTAGAAGGGTACTCTCTGATTCCCACTCTAACTAGCTCAATTGTCGGGTCAAAGTTAATCTTAAAAAGTCAACATAAAGCTTATTTTCAAATTAACACATAATTAGCAATGTAGAAGACATGCAACCTGTTTTATCATTAATATAACTTGGTAATTAATGTAAGAACATGTCTAAACATGTTCAACCCGACAATTTTCAGTTTAGGCTCGGTTCGGAACCGAAAGTCGCATAATTTGACTTTTTCTTTGACTTTCAGTTCTGACCCATTGTAGCATGTTTTAGAAATGCCTTAGAGCCCTATTAGGACCAGGTTTCATGTTAGTATAACCCTCTGTGATTATACAACTTGGTTCATTAGTTATCCAATTCACATGCATGTTTCCGTTAAATGCTTATATGTTGACTATTATGCCCATATGACCCTAAAACGTGATTTTTGAAAATGTAAAAGAATAGAAACCTTAGTTACTGATTTATAAAGTGGTCCCTAAAATTTGACATCAGTTTGAGGTCTAGATTAGGAGTTATGCTCATTAGCGTAAATGAAGAGCTTTTTTTTATTAATTAAACGGCGTAATTTGCGTATAGCCTATCTAAACCCAATTTTTGATACCAAAATTTTTACCCACTGATGTAAAATAATATTTTGGGATTTTTGAAGATTTTTATTTATTTTTAGGCTGAGCATAACATAGAGTTCTAAGCTTGATTCGGTAATTGCCGGTTTTGCCCTTTTGGGCTATAAAATGAGTTTTACAAATCCTTTTAGTACCAAACCTTTTTCTACTGATCTAATATGATAAATAAAATATTTTGAGCTTTCTGGAATAATAAAAATATCAGCTTTTCTTTAAAAACCTGGAAATAGCTCAAAATCGCCTTTTTAAGCGTTTTTAACGCATAGTATGTATTAAAACTTTTTTAAACATATAAGGTTTGATACCTACTGATATTTTCAGTAAATCCTTATATATTAACAGTAAGCAAAAGTTTTAAACTCAGATTTCTAGTTTTGACCATTTAAGCCTAAGTGAAATTACCAAAATGCCCCTAAGGTGCATAGTTTGGTTTTAAATGATAAATTTCACATATGTGTATTACCCTACTGTTATAACTTATTAAATTAATTTGTTTTACTGATTACATCAGACCTGTAACTCAGATTAATATTTAAACTCTTTTATAACATTTAAAATTACCAAAATGCCCCTACGAGGCATAGTTTGAGTTTAAATTCGTTTTGGGCATAATAGAAGATATCTTACTGATTTCACAACATATTTAAGGCATATTAACTTAGGAAACCTGTATATGACTCTTTTGGTTACTCGTTACGCACTTTCCGCGTTCGGAGTGGCTTATGTAACTAGTTTACATATAATTTCCGAAACGGGTCAAACCATATCATTTTTGTCTCAAAATCCAGAGTGTGTTTAAGTTACACATATTAAGCAAGCATACAAGCTTGTCGGGTCAAAACCACATTCTAAACCGGTCTTCGCTTAATCATGCGTTTTTGGACCGCATCCTCTTTTAAAACTAATCAGTCTAAGTCTAGGCTTACTTAAAGACCCGTTAGGATTCTAATAAGTTATTAAAAACCTTCGTTCCAGATTAGGAGCCCAGTAAAAGCTACGTGCACTTGCTGTATTTGACTTATACTTTGCTCAGATAAATACTCTTAACTTATTTTCCCTATACAGGCTTGGGATACGGTATTATAATAATACCGCTTGGTCGTGTATGTAGTCATTTAAATCGTATTGTGATTTGTGTATTTACATAACCCGTTTTATTCTGTATTATTTGGTGTATGGCCTTTGGGGGTTAAATGACCATGTCCCGCATATCCTTGGCATCATTCAAAGAAATGGCCACGACCTAAGCACGGGGTGTAGGCGTACACCTGACAGATGCATTATGTAAAAACTGGTAATCCACTTATAGGAAAGAATCCTTGTGGGCATTATACCTGTGGCGTGTCAGTTAATCTAGACCGGCCCTACAAACCGGCCCTGACGGACGACAAATAAGTAAAACTGTATACAAGATTATTTTAAATAATTGTCCCAAGTTATAAAAGATATTTTTGCCTAAGTGCATTCAAATTAATTTTCAAACTCTTTTCAAAATGAGTCAGTTAAGTTGTATTTACCAGTGTAAACTGACGTATTTTCCAAAAAGGCTAAGTGCAGGTACTATACGAAATAGGCTGGCTACTCTAGGCATCAATAATCAAGTCTCGCAAGCTCTAGATGTTAAAGTCTGTTGAACAAAGTTTCCTTATTATTTGATCCGCCTGTGGATCTGTTTCAACTATCTTGTGATACTTAATATTACAATTTATTCGGTTGAAATGAATCTATCTTTTGCTTCCGCTGTGCATTTAAATATTGTGTTGTTTGACTATAATGATATCAACTACGTCACGATACTCCCCACCGGGCCCACCGGTAATACGTGAAAATATCGGGGTGTGACAGGTTGGTATCAGAGCCAACACTGAGCGAATTAAACACTAGCCTTTTGTGTTTAATCTCAGTTACACAGTTGCACATTCCTCAAATTTTCGTGTCTAGACAAAGAACATAGGTCAAATCCTGGTTTTGTTTTATTTTTGTCTTTTATATATATTTCTTTGTTTTTATCTTTGTGTATGTTGATAGGGTTAAACATGCCGCCAAGATTCTTTAGGAGAAAAGGAAAAGCACCTGTAGCAGGCCACGACCATGAGGCCGGGCCATCCCAAAGGCAAACCCCACCCATCACTATGAGTACAAGTCCCCAGGGAGACTGGAGGACTCATCTGCAGCCAGCGAGACGGTCCGTCTTGTTAAGTTCATCACCTTCTTATCTCCACTCCTTTGGGCCCCAATCAGAAAATGAGCCCGAAAACCCACAGCCTTCATTTATCCCTCTCCAGAGGTCCAACTCTCGCCATTCCTTCGATAACCCATCACTTATCTTTCGAAGGCGGTTCAACCCGGCAAACTACCTCGAAGAACCAGTGGGTGTTAACCCATTGGGACCTGAAGATCACTTTTCTGAAGATCACGCCACGGATATGGATGAGGACACCGACTCTACCGAACCACCGACCGGTACCCCCACACATCCCATAGAAATTTCCGATGGGTCATCCTTCCATGGATCACCCTACCGTGGTCCTGACAGCTACCAAGCAAGATTCAACCAGTATGAATGGTATTTTACACCCTCTCACCATTCATCGTCTCACCAGCAACAGCAGCAGTAGCAACATGATCCTTCAGGGGATTCACGCTTTGTGGCAGTTACCCCACCACCACCACCACCACCAGTTCAGCAGCAGCCTCCTGAGCCACCAAGGCGAAGGAGATCGAATGCACGGATGTCCGTGCAGGGAGGAGTGCCTATCAGCACCCCTCAACCATCAAGTGGCAGCCACTACCCGCCACTCCAAGAAGACCGGCACATGGGAGGACCTTCAAACCCCGTCCAGGAAGTAAACTCCGCGCCTGTCGCGTCACCACCGTTGGGTTTTGGTAACCCAATTCCTACATACGCTGGCTCAGCGGCGTATAATCCCTTTGAGCAGCCGGCTCACACCAGCTTCAATTATGCTGAAGTCGACCCATACCAGACGGCATGGAACTACAATGCTCTCAACCCCGAAGGGCCCTACGGAGCTCCTTGGGGAGTTGGATACCCAGCTTATGGGTACCAACAACCGCCGCCTCTTCGACCTCCGCATCAGCATCAACCACAGCCGCAGCTGCCACGGTTTTCCCCGCCAGAACAGGAGGAAATACTCCAAAGATTGAGCCAAGTGGAAAGGGAAGTCCGTGAGGACCGAAGAAGCAACCAGGGATTCTTTAAAGGATTGTCAAGTGTAATAAAAGGAAAGAGCAAGAAGGACCATTGAATCCTTTAAATTGTTGGTTGTATTTCCTTATTTTCAATCCAGCCCCTGCATGGGCATGACTTTTGTTTAACCCCTGCGTGGGTATATCTTTTTGTATTCTGCCCCTGCGTGGGCATGTCTTTCTGTTGACCCCTGCGTGGGTATGTTTGTTTGTTTAAGCCCCTGCGTGGGCATGTTATTTCAGTAGAAGTCCCGTTTAGGGCAAAAATTGTACTTGTTAAATTTTATTATGGAATGGTTAATTTAAATTTTCTTAATTATGTGCATAAACATAAAATGTGAAATAAATAAAATAACATTCCTACTAAAAGATCTACCATTATAATAAAATGGCAAAATCTAAAAAGGGACCAGACCTAGCCATGCGTCATCTTAAGACAGGGCCAAGATGGTAGTTCCATAATTAGGTTCAGATCCATATTAACATCTCAATTTAGGATTGTTCTGCGTTAAATAATAAAAAGAATCTTAAAGAAAAAACCTAGCCTAAATGTCGTTGCAGACATGGCCAAGACGGTAAAACCTATTCAAAAGATTCAAATCCTTGTTAACAGCTGAAGACATGTTAACATTAGTGGCAAAAATGTGATTCGATAAAATCGCATAAGTCATCCTTAAATTGGATTATTCCAATTTTTCCTTATTAAAATAATCATCCCTTAAGGATGAAGTGCCCACGGGCTATAATTAACGTCCCTGGGACTAAAGACAGTGGTTTCCTACAACTCCCTGTCAAGAAAAGGTAATGAACTTTGATTCAAACCTTAATGCCTCGATTCCATAAAATCTAGGCTTATAAACTAAACTTGTCTACGTGACTAGGCCTTTTGTGCTATTACTAATTTATAATTCAGGATTATGATAAAGATCCTGAATAATTATATATTTAACAAATTAACTAAAATGGCTATTAAAAATCATGGTTAATAAACTGTCAAAAATAATAAAAATGTATAAGCTTCTATATAAACCTTGCCCTTATTTGATTTTATGTAGCAATTAAAGCTACATGGCTAGGTCAGAAGAGGTAAACAGTCATCCGGTGGAAAACCATGAAAATATTAAGATACATGTGACCGGTGCGGAGCTGCAAGCATTAGTAGATAATGCTGTTATAAAAGCTATAGAGCGGCAGTATAATGAATCTAGCGGGACTCGAAGTAGGACCCTATCCGCACCGCATTCCAAGCCTAAGACTCATTCAGAGGCTCACAGCAAGCCACCCTCTAAGAATGATGAGCCAAAGAAAGATGATGATCGACATTCCTCAAACCAAGATAGTGTTCCATCCAAGAGGATAGTATTTGATGATAAACCACGTACCAAGTCTTGTACTTATAAGTACTTTGTTTCTTGCAAACCCCGGGTTGTGCTGAAAGGGATGTGGGCAGAAGGAAGCAATTGACTGTATGACCTGGTTAGATGAAATGGACACAGTTGTTGATATCAGCGGTTGTGCTGAAAGGGATGTGGTAAAGTGTTGGACCGTTGTACGACCTCTAAAAGTCAGTTAAGGCGTTCATCTTTGAATACAAAGGCGGAATCAATGTATACAAAGTCATAACAGCTTTGTTCTTCTTAATTTTTCTTCTATTAATGCCTTCTGAGTCTTTACAATGATTTTCTGACAAAAATTCAGCAGCACCTCGACTCACATACAATGACAATTGACCTTCGCTTCAAATGACCTAACCACCTATATATAGAGTATATGATTTCGCTTGAGACTGTTCAAACGAAATCTCTTGTGTTGATTTCGCTTCAAGCATACACATACCCTCTCAAGCGAAATCTCTTGATTAAAACATAAAAACCCTAACTTAAACCCTATTGTGTGATCATTCAAACAATCCTAGACACAAGACTTGATAATGACGTAATCAGCAGACATTTAGTGCACCAACAGACTCCCCCTTGGATGTTGATGAAGTCTTTGGCTTCAAGTCTTTGTCTTTAACAATCTTCAAACATTGTAAAAACTCTCATCAATCTTTATCTTCAAGCTTTAAACTTTAAACTTCAATCTTCCCTTTGATCGTTGATCCAGACTCCCCCTTTCACAGACTCCCCCTCTCGATATGCTGTAATCTGAGAAATCTGGTTCAAGCTTTGTCAATTAGCTTCTGTTGGGAATAATGAAGTCCAAACCTGTTACTCAACCAACAAACATAACCATTCTATCTTTTCAATAATAAAACACAAACTCAATCAGTTATAACAATCCACTCAAGCATTCAGGTCCAAGTTAATGACCCTGATTACTTGATTAATCTACCAAGTCCAAATTAATGACCCTGGTTGATCTTTTGAAGAATCAATACTGATTTTAAAACATCATTTTCAAACATTTTCTGAAAATAACAAGTATCAAGTTAATGAACTTGTTTTTGTCATTTCAAACAATTCAAACTTCTTCAAAGTAAGCTCTCCTCATTCTTCAGTCCAGAATCTCCTGCATCTGCTTCAAACCTTTGAGAATCCAACAATCAACTCTCCACTTTGGTTTGTCGGAAAACAAAGCAGAAATAAAATCTTTTTGGATTTTATCAAAGTATTCTAAACTAAGAAATGAAATACAGAAAATTTAAATTGCAGAAAGTAAACAAAGTAAACTATTTACAAACATATTTTTGGTGAGTATATCAGGGAATCATATCAGCTTTTCAGACAAATTACAAGTACCGTTAAGCTACATTACATACTTAGACTTAAACAATTTACCTCGATTGTCGATATACTGATCCATCTTAAATTCCCACACAAATTTCAATTTATTCAGGATACGATTTAGATGAATTAAGAACTTAGACCATTCATGTGTCCCACCTCTTGAATATACTCCCGTATCCAGAATCTCAATAATCAGTCTTACAGGTGAGAATACTACAATGATATCTGTATATAATTTAGGTATGCGAGGGCCGAGGGATCTCAGATCGATACTTCCATATACGCAGAGAGATATCAGCTTCGACTTTTCGGTGTGTCCCCTTTAGAGGATCTTTTTGCTTACAACAGCAGCATTTATCAATTTTATTGTTTCAGCATGCTGAGGGTTTAATGCTGTGTTTCAAGCATTGAAGCAAGTATTAGCCAGGGACTAGGTCAGAACCACCGTTCAGCAGAAGTCCCGGAATAATACCCCAGACATCATTGAGTATAAAGACCTAGTATATCAGATTACGAGACCTTTCAAACGAGATTTCAGGGGTTACCTATATATCCAAGTAGTGTTCCCCACGAATTCACCAGTTTGAA
Source organism: Helianthus tuberosus (assembly GCA_030545235.1). Classification (NCBI taxonomy): domain Eukaryota; kingdom Viridiplantae; phylum Streptophyta; class Magnoliopsida; order Asterales; family Asteraceae; genus Helianthus; species Helianthus tuberosus. The sequence continues at coordinate 526,424 of JARYGA010026437.1, forward strand.
TTTTAGGTTTATATCCCGAATAAATTTACTAAATGTACGAAAACCTATCGACACATCATCAGTAAGATTGTTTAACTCTTTTATACTTTTCAAATCTTTAGCATACTGTAATCGTCTAGCTGATGTACTATCATTTTCCCTATATACACAAGCTCTTTTTCAGATTTTAACATGTTGTTGTATTTTTGCATTTTTTACTGTTTTTGTATTTTCTGAAAATAAACTATGTACAAACATCTACTCCCCCTAAATACCAAAACAAGTAAAAATTCGACAAACCATTGCAGATTGTTTCTCGTCTTCATCCGCAACAGTATTTCACAAAGTAAAAATACACAAGCTCTGATACCACTTCTTGGACCGTTGTACGACCTCTAAAAGTCAGTTAAGGCGTTCATCTTTGAATACAAAGGCGGAATCAATGTATACAAAGTCATAACAGCTTTGTTCTTCTTAATTTTTCTTCTATTAATGTCTTCTGAGTCTTTACAATGATTTTCTGACAAAAATTCAGCAGCACCTCGACTCACATACAATGACAATTGACCTTCGCTTCAAATGACCTAACCACCTATATATAGAGTATATGATTTCGCTTGAGACTGTTCAAACGAAATCTCTTGTGTTGATTTCGCTTCAAGCATACACATACCCTCTCAAGCGAAATCTCTTGATTAAAACATAAAAACCCTAACTTAAACCCTATTGTGTGATCATTCAAACAATCCTAGACACAAGACTTGATAATGACGTAATCAGCAGACATTTAGTGCACCAACATAAAGTATGTATCCCAATCATTCAAGGGAGAGGCACTGACATGGTGGAAGTCTCTCATTCAAGCTGCAGGAAAGGTCCCGCTCTACAATCTAACATGGGATCAGTTTGTTGCTCTCATTAAAGAGAATTATTGCCCGCAGCATGAGGTCGAAAGGATTGAATCAGACTTCTTATCATTTGTAATGAAGAATTTAGATTGTCAAGCTTACCTCACCAGTTTCAATACCCTGTCTAGGCTGGTTCCGTATCTCGTAACCCCAGAACCCAAAAGGATTGCTCGCTTCATTGGGGGTTTAGCCCCAGAAATCAAAGCCAGTGTTAAGGCGTCCAGACCTGCTACTTTTAGATCAGTGGCTGATCTATCTCTGTCTCTTACCTTGGACGCCGTCAGGCTAAGATCGCTCAGGAATTCGAAAGAAGGCAAGAGAAAGCGTGAGGATGATAACTCACGAAGATCTAAGTGCAAGACTTGCCAAAAATGCCACTTTGGAAAGTGTAGACTTGAGACCAAGTCTAAGTCAGGACCATCTGTATGTGGGTTATGCAAGTCTAAGGAACAAAACATGATAGATTGCAAGAAGATCAAAGATGCCACATGCTACAACTGCAATGAGAAAGGGCACATTAAAACCAATTGCCCTAAATACGCCAAGAAGCCATAAGTGGTCAGGAAGACCAATGCAAGGGTCTTCCGGATGGATGCAAAGGAAGCTGTTCAGGATGACAATGTGATCACAGGTACCTTCCTCATAAATGATGTCTATGCAAGAGTACTTTTTGATTCAGGAGCTGATAAGTCATTCGTAGATAATAACTTCTGTAAGTTGCTGAATTTACCTGTTAAAACCCTAAGCGTGAAATATGAGGTGGAATTAGCTGATGGTACCTTAGAAACCACGTCAACCGTGTTAGATGGATGTTTATATCCATTAGGAACCACTCTTTTCCATTGTCCCTACTTCCTTTGAAGTTAGCTGGTTTTGATATAGTTATAGGCATGGGTTGGTTATCTCAAAACCAAGCCCAGATCGTCTGCAATAAGAAGCAAGTGGTGATTAAGACTCCGTCTGGTGAGCCACTTACCATTCAGGGAGATACCCAATATGGACTGCCTGAGCAGGTGGCTATGCTCAATGCATCTAGATGTTTGAAGAAGGGTTGTGTCATTTATATGGCACAGGTAACTATTGACGAGCAGAAGCCTAAGATTGATGATATTCCAGTTATTTCTGAGTACCGCGAAGTTTTTCCTGAAGAACTACCTGGTTTACCACGAGATAGGCAAGTAGAATTCAGAATTGACATCATTCCCGGAGCAGCACCTGTTGCGAGAGCGCCTTATAGGTTGGCACCAACAGAGATGAAGGAATTGAGGACACAATTAGATGAATTGCTAGCCAAGGGTTTCATCAGACCTAGTTCGTCTCCTTGGGGAGCGCCAATCCTATTTGTCAAGAAGAAGGATGGATCGATGCATCTGTGCATCGATTACCGTGAGCTTAATAAGGTCACTATCAAGAATAGGTATCCTCTACCCAGGATCGACGATCTGTTCGATCAGTTGCAAGGGGCAAGCTACTTCTCTAAGATCGATTTGAGGTCAGGCTATCATCAATTGAAGGTTAAAGATGAAGATGTACACAAGAATGCAATTAGGACTCGTTATGGTCATTACGAGTTCCTAGTGATCCCTTTTGGGCTCACTAATGCACCTGCCGCATTCATGGATCTCATGAATCGCGTCTGCAAGCCTTACTTGGATAAATTTATCATCGTTTTCATCGACGACATTCTCATTTACTCGAAAAGCCAAGCTGACCATGAGAAGCATCTCCGTTGCATTCTTAAGCTACTTCAACAAGAAAAGCTCTATGCCAAATTTTCAAAGTTTGAATTTTGTCTTCGAGAAGTCCAATTCCTTGGATATGTTGTTAGTGAGCGTGGTATCCAAGTGGATCCCTCTAAGATTGAAGCTATTATGAACTGGCAAGAGCCGAAGACGCCTACGGAGATTCGCAGCTTTCTAGGACTGGCAGGATACTATAGGCGATTTATTGAAAACTTCTCAAGAATTGCAGCACCCCTGACTCTACTCACTCGAAAGAATAGCAAGTTTGATTGGGGGCCTAAGCAGCAAGAATCTTTTGATATTTTGAAGCAGAAGTTGAGCAACGCTCCTGTACTGACATTGCCAGATGGAATTGATGAGCTTGTGGTATATTGTGATGCATCGCACACCGGAATGGGCTGTGTGCTTATGCAGAAAGGCAAAGTCATTGCCTATGCTTCACGCCAGTTTAAGGTACATGAGAAGAATTACACTACCCATGAATTGGAGTTGGGTGCTGTTGTATTTGCACTAAAACTATGGAGGCATTATTTGTATGGAACCAAATGTGTGATCTATTCTGATCATAAGAGCCTTGAACACTTATTTAATCAAAAGGACTTAAACATGAGACAGCGACGGTGGATGGAAACTTTGAATGATTATGATTGTGAAATAAGATACCATCCTGGCAAGGAAAATGTGGTTGCCGATGCCTTAAGTAGAAAGGAAAGAGTGAAGCCTATAAGAATCAATGCCAAGAGCATTGAGATAAAGAATAGTTTGAATGAAAGGTTGTTAGCTGCGCAGAAGGAAGCTGTGCTAGAAGCTAACTATCCTGATGAAGAGTTAGGAGTAACCGAAGAGCAGTTATCCTATGGCAAGGACGGAATCCTGAGATTAAATGGACGAATTTGGGTTCCTGTTTATGGAGGACTTCGGGATGTTATCCTCCAGGAAGCCCACAGTTCCAAATATTCCGTTCATCCAGGAGCTGATAAGATGTACCAGGATCTGAAGGCAAACTATTGGTGGATAGGCTTGAAAAAGTCTATAGCTGCCTATGTAGCTAAATGTTTGACATGTGCGCAAGTCAAAGCTAAACATCAGAAGCCGTCAGTGTCGCAACCCCCGATCCCTTATTTGTCCCGGGAACGGGCGGACGCGAACTCAGTAGTGGTGGTATCAGTTATTTAATCTTGCGGCTGAATTTACATCAGGATCGTAGTTAGGAAATGTTTATCAGAGTAAAACCACCATATTTAATATTAATAAACACATGGGCAAAACCCAAGTTTCTTATTACAATACATTTATAGGGACAAACCCTATATTACTGAATTTAAAACATCGTTTATTAGGTAACTTTTATAGCCACATTTTTCCCAAGCCTTCAGTGCTCTCCAGCTGGATTTTCACTAATTGGCTGTCACATTATGTTACCTGTAACGCGTTTTAAAAACATTTGTCAGTCGGAAATACTGGTGAGTGAAACCCAGTTTAATCAAGAAACATTTTATTAACTAAAACAGTATTGAGAGCGATCACATTGTTTATATCTACACAATTACTCATCCAGTACTTGCCACTCGACCGGATCTATGGCTATGGTCAAGTTACACATTGGCTCACTCGTTGTCCAATTGTAACGTACTGTCGTATCGACATACTACTCGCAAGTAGTATAAATTTGGTATACAAAACCCCATAATACCGGCAGTAATTGAAGAACTACAAAGACTCAATCACCGCTTAATCACATTGTAAAAAATTAAGGTTTTGTAAAATATTCCAGAAAGGTTAACTAAAAGAGGATAAACTAACATTGCTATCTTAGGCTTCTCGTAAGGGTTTCTTGGATATAATCTATAATTTATACAAATGTACATTGGTTAGTATCATAACCCTTTGAAATTATTAATGATACCCTCCCTGAGACGGCATTCCAACAACTACGTCGGGCAGAACCACGACAGTTGTTACGGAACCCTAAATCAATCGGGCAGTGTAACTATTATGAAACTGGGGTTATAATACTTACAACAGAGCAGAACCTCGCTAATTAGGGGTATAATACCCGTGTATTATAAGCCTACTACAGAAATTTAGATTGAGAATTTAGAAATGAACGAGTTCTGGTTGATCCCGATGGCTTTCTTATATAGTTGCCGATTCTAGTCCTGTCGCGGCCCGCGTAAAGCACAGGCCAAGGGTTACGCGGCCCGCGTCAACACTGGTCAACGGAATAGCTTACTCCGGTCATCAAGTAGACCCGCCACGATGTCGACACGTGTTAGCACCGGATGTATCTGCGTTTGATGATATGTCGCGGCCCGCGTTAACTAACATGAACCCTTACGCGGCCCGCTTTAACTAAAGAAGTCAGCGAAGTCAATTCTAGCATTGATACCGCCCGCGTGAGATGTTGAGGTGGGTCTACGCAGCCCACCTCAACTCCATTTTTCTTATTTTTAATTTATTTTATATGTTATAATCTATTTCGGGCTCGGTTTTCACATACGGGGTGTAATATAAGATATATTGGGACATTTTAAGATATAATAGGGTGTCGGAAAATATTATGAAAGTGTTGGTTTTACCGAGGGTTGTTACATTCTCCCCACCTTGTTTTAGAGCTCGTCCTCTAGATCTTTTGAAACAAATGCGGATATTTCTTTTGCATCTCTGACTCGAGTTCCCATGTGTACTCAGGTCCTCTTTTGGAGTCCCACTTTACTTTGACAAGAACTAGTCTCTTGTGTTTGAGATTTTTGACTTTCCTGTCTTCAATTTGTAGAGGTCTTTCTACAAACTTGAGTTGTTCATTTACCTCTATATCCTTAAGAGGTACTATCAGTGATTCATCAGCTAAACACTTTTTGAGATTAGATACGTGAAACACATCATGTATTCCTGCCATTTCCTCTGGCAGTTGTAGCTGATAGGCTACAGGTCCTATTCTTCTAATAATCTCAAAAGGTCCAACATACCTGGGGCTTAGTTTTCCTCGTTTGATGAATCTTACCACTCCTTTCCAAGGAGAGACTTTCAATAATACTTTATCTCCTACTTGAAATTCGAATGGTTTTCGTCGGTTATCAGCATAGCTCTTTTGTCGATCACGTGCTGCTTTCAGTCGTTCCTTGACTTGAATAATCTTGTCGGATGTTTCTTGCACTATCTCAGGTCCAGATAGTTGCTTTTCCCCAATTTCTGCCCAACAGACTGGGGTTCGGCACTTTCGTCCATAAAGTGCTTCGAATGGTGCAGCATTTATACTTGTGTGATAACTATTATTATAAGAAAATTCTATTAAAGGTAAGTGATCGTCCCAATTACCTCCGAAATCAATTACACAAGCTCTAAGCATGTCTTCCATTGTCTGAATTATCCTTTCGCTTTGTCCGTCCGTTTGAGGATGATAAGTTGTACTTAGTTTTAATTTAGTTCCCATTGCCTTTTGGAAACTTGACCAAAAATGAGATGTAAATCGACTATCTCTATCAGAAACAATTGATAAAGGAATACCATGTAAAGAAACAATTTCATTTACATACAATTTAGCTAATTGTTCCATACTAATTGTTTCTTTCATTGGTAGGAAATGAGCTGACTTGGTTAGTCTATCTACAATCACCCAGATTGTATCATTTCCTTTCTTGGTTTTGGGTAATTTAGTAAGAAAATCCATTGTTATCAATTCTGATTTCCAAACTGGCATTTCTAATTGCTGTAACAAACCTGAGGGTTTCTGGTGTTCAGCTTTAATTTGTGAACAAGTTAAACATTTAGAAACATAGGCTGCTATGTCTTTCTTCATTCCTATCCACCAGAAATTTTTCCTTAAATCCTGGTACATTTTATCACTTCCTGGATGCATCGTGTATTTAGACTTATGGGCTTCTTCTAGTATGCGATGACGTAGGTTTCCTAATTTAGGTCTCTACATTCTCTTTTCATGGAATCTCCAAATTCCATCTGTTCCTTGTTCTAATTCTTTTAGCATAACTTTTAATTTTTCAGAATCATCCTTAATTACTGATTCTTGTGCTTTTCTTATCTGATCATTTAAATCTACTTGTAGATTTAATTTAAGAGAACGTACCCTTTTTGGTTTTTCATGATATTTTCTGCTTAAAGCATCTGCCACTACATTTGCTTTTCCTTCATGATACTGGATATCACAATCATAGTCACTAAGAAATTCCATCCAGCGTCTTTGTCTCATATTCAACTTCTTTTGTCCAAAAACATATCTTAAACTCTTATGCTCAGTGAATATGGTAAACTTACTACCATAAAGGTAATGTCTCCAAATTTTAAGAGCAAAAATTATAGCTCCTAATTCTAAATCATGGGTTGAATAATTCTCTTCATGATTCTTAAGTTGTCTAGATGCATAGGCTATAACCTTTTGTCCTTGCATCAATACACATCCATAACCTAATCTAGAAGCATCACAATAGACTACAAAGTCTTCAGTTCCTTCTAGTAATGCTAGTATGGGTGTATGAGTTAATCTTTGCTTAAGAATTCTAAAAGCTTCTTCTTGTTTTACTCCCCATTCAAATTTAACAGATTTACAGGTTAACTTAGTTAAAGGATTGGTTATTCTAGAAAAATCTCGAATAAATCTTCTATAATAACCGGCCAATCCTAAGAAACTTCTAACCTCAGTTGGTGACTCAGGGGTTTTCCAGTTGGTAATTGCTTCAATCTTTGTGGGATCCACATGAATTCCTTCATGATTAACTAGGTGTCCAAGGAATTGTACCTGTTCTAACCAAAATTCGCACTTTGAAAACTTAGCATAAAGCTTTTCCTTTCTTAGTAAACTCAAAAGTACGTGCAAATGTCTTGCATGATCCTCTTTATTCTTAGAGTAAATTAGAATATCATCTATGAAAACAATTATGAATTTATCCAAATATGGCTTACATATTCGGTTAATCATGTCCATAAATGCAGCTGGGGCATTGGTTAAACCAAATGGCATGACAGTAAATTCATAATGACCATACCTTGTTCTAAATGCGGTCTTAGGAATGTCCTCTTCCTGTACCTTTAATTGATGATATCCTGACCTTAAATCGATTTTTGAGAAAAATCGGGCTCCTTGCAGTTGATCAAACAGATCATCGATTCTTGGTAATGGGTACCGATTCTTAATCGTGACCTTGTTTAATTCACTGTAATCTATACACATACGCAATGATCCGTCCTTCTTTTTAACGAACAGTATCGGCGCTCCCCATGGCGTCGAACTGGGCTGTATAAATCCTTTCTCTAACAATTCGTCTAATTGTTTCTTCAGTTCCTGCATTTCGGCGGGTGCCAAACGATAAGGTGCTTTGGCAATCGGTGATGTTCCTGGTAGCAGGTGAATTTTGAATTCAATTTCTCTGTCTGGAGGTTGCCCTGGCAATTCTTCTGGAAATACATCTGAAAACTGAGATACTACTGGAATGTCTTTTAAATCTTTTCCTTTAGTGTTAGTGATTATGGAAATCAAATACACTATAGACCCTTTTCTAATACAACTTGCAGTTTTCATCACAGATATGAATTTTGTGGATCTAGAGGGCTTATCTCCTTTAATTGTGATCGCTTTACCCTTTGGTGAATTTATTTGAATTGACTTTTGATCACATAAAATATTGGCTTTATTGGCTATTAACCAATCCATTCCTAAAACAACATCAAATCCTGCCAGATTCATGGGATATAGGTTTGCTATAAACATTTGGTTAAAAATTTCTATTCTTGCTCCCTGCAAGATTCCATAAATCCTAATAGTTTCTCCGTTAGCCGTTTCTACTAGACATTCTTGTGGTAGTTTAGTTAATGACGGATTTAGAAATTTGCAAAATGATGTATTAATAAAACTTTGGTTTGCACCATAGTTAAATAATACTTTAGCAAAGATATCATTAACTAAAAATGTACCAGCTATGACATCTGGAATCATCTTGGCTTCATCTGCAATCAGAACAAATGCTTTAGCATTTTTAGTACTCTTGTTATTTGTAGCTGAAGCTAATTTCGGACAGTTTGGCATGATATGACCTTTTTCTCCACAGTTGTAGCATAATCCATTACTGGATTTCCTCTTGCAATTTTCTTCCTTGTGTCCTGGCATCTTGCAATAATTGCAGAGAGTGGAGCATTTTCCCGAATGCTTTTTCTTGCAGACCTTGCAGTATGGTACAGAGGTAGAACCCATATTCCTACGATTAAAATTTCCAGAACGAAATTCTTGAGTAAGCCTTTGGGTTAGGTTTCTCCTCTGGTGTTCTTCTCTAGTACGGATTAACTCATCTGTCAAGGTATTTGCTAGTTCTACAGCATCTTCTATAGTTTGAGGTCTAGCTGCCTTGACTACGTGTCTAATTTCTCCAATTAATCCCCAAATATAACGGGAGATTAACACCGGTTCTGGTGAAGCAAGAGTTGGCACTATTCTAGCATATTCAAAGAATATTTTAGCGTATCCCTTACTATCCACACCAGTCATCCTAAGGTTTAGGAATTTATTTGCTATCTGTTCTTTTTCATTTGGTGGGCAGAATTTCCTTTCTACCTTGTTCTTAAATTCTTCCCATTCCATATTGTAGGTTCTATCACTTCCTCTTGATTGGAGGATAGTGTTCCACCATTCTAGTGCTGCATTCTTAAACAGATTAGAGGCAAACAATATTTTATCTTCTTCAGCACACTTGCTTATCCTTAAGACTGCCTCAGTTTTCTCTATCCAGTGTAAGGTTGCAATGGCCCCTTCGTTGCCCGAGAATTCCATTGGTTTACAAGACCAGAATTCTTTATAAGAACAACCATAAGGCATGGTTCTTCTTCTTTTGGGAATAGGCATTTGAAGTACAGGTCCATTGTTCACGCTGTTTTCTGGTTCGATTGGTCGCTTACTACTATGTTTACTTTTATTATCAGCATCCTTAACAGTTTGAAGAATAAATGGCATTGCATCTATAATTCCTTGTGCCACTATGTGTTGGATAGCACTATTATTCACTTGATTTCCATTGTTATTGATGCTTGGATTCTCATTAACCACGTTAATGTTACTCTGGTTATCGTTATTCAGATTTCCTTGATTTTCGTCATCGGCCATCTGAATATTAAACATTTACCCATATTAGTGTCACAAATAATATCTTAATATAGTTAATCACATGACACTCAATCTAGCCAAAAACGTAGATCATTGCTACTTTTACTCTATTCATATACTATTATGCATCTATTACACACTAGTACTGAAATAAAATTACAATACCAACAGAAATAGAATCACACTAATAGTAATATGCATCCGTACACACATATTTTATTTTACGATTATTATTATTACTACCATCTCCTCCATTCTCACATTCACGGATATGGATTTATCCAAAAATCCATATTGCGCTCATCGTATTTCCATACGAGACGCTCTCCCACCTGACGCATTCTCTCACTGCTTTCTAAAATTTCCTCCCCAAAAGTCCTAAGTTCTTGGACGTTTTCTGCACTCATTGGGGGTGCAGGTTCTCGGACTGGGTTTGGAATCTAAGGTGCGGGTTCCTGATATGGGGGTGACAATTCCTGAAATTGGTAAGGATCCTTTAATATTTCCCTAATATAATCATCTTGGTAATAGGGATCTAAAGGTTCCATACCTGGGTAGGCTTCTATGTTCTGTATGGGTGGATATTCCTGGATAGGGTAACGTTGCACAAAGTCCCTATTGTCGTCCCACCAGGGGTCGTAATTCGGGTCTAGGGGGTTTGGTGCATGTATCCTAGGGATTTCTTCTGGGTTAAAGTCATGCATCTCCACTTGGTTTTCCTGGTTTTCTATCTCCATGGGTTGTTCTGGGTTTTGTGGTTGTGGGGCTACTAGTTGTTCCAGACTCGGGTCAGCAGCAGTTGTAGCTAGGATATGGAATTTAGCTAGGCTTCTATTAAGCATATCTTGAGTATGGGCATCTGTCTCTCGCTTAATAGCTGCTAAAGCTCTTTGCTGTTGCAATTTTCGCATTCTCTTCCTACGAGCAAAAGCTTCTTTACTGAACCATCCTCGTTTCTTATTAGGAAATGGTTCTTCAGATTGAGCTCTAAAGGCAAATATTCCTTCCTCCTGATCAGCAGAATACCCTGAAAGGGCAGGCTGTGATGATGTACCTTCACTCTTAGGGGAATCAGATAACTGACGATTCAGATCTGAGGGTCCATGATCACTCATACCGAAACTAACAAATAGTCAAATAACACATAACAAATAAATACAGTTATGCACATATTTCCATAATTTATTTCCTAACACAAAATATAGAATTTAAGTGTCAGCAGAACACTTCTTTGGCTCAGACCAGTGGCTAGGCTCTGATACCACCTCCTGTCGCAACCCCCGATCCCTTATCTGTCCCGGGAATGGGTAGACGCGAACTCAGTAGTGGTGGTATCAGTTATTTAATCGTGCAGCGGAATTTACATCAGGATCGTAGTTAGGAAATGTTTATCAGAGTAAAACCATCATATTTAATATTAATAAACACATGGGCAAAACCCAAGTTTCTTATTACAATACATTTATAGGGACAAACCTTATATTACTGAATTTAAAACATCGTTTATTATGTAACTTTTATAGCCACATTTTTCCCAAGCCTTCAGTGCTCTCCAGCTGGCTTTTCACTAATTGGCTGTCACATTATGTTACCTGTAACGCGTTTTAAAAACATTTGTCAGTCGGAAATACTGGTGAGTGAAACCCAGTTTAATCAAGAAACATTTTATTAATTGAAACAGTATTGAGAGCGATCACATTGTTTATATCTACACAATTACTCATTCAGTACTTGCCACTCGACCGGATCTATGGCTATGGTCAAGTTACACATTGGCTCACTCGTTGTCCAATTGTAACGTATTGTCGTATCGACTTACTACTCGCAAGTAGTATAATTTTTTTATACAAAACCCCATAATACCGGCAGTAATTGAAGAACTACAAAGACTCAATCACCGCTTAATCACATTGTAAATAATTAAGGTTTTGTAAAATATTCCAAAAAGGTTAACAAAAAGAGGATAAACTCACATTGCTATCTTAGGCTTCTCGTAAGGGTTTCTTGGATATAATCTATAATTTATACAAATGTACATTGGTTAGTATCATATTCCTTTGAAATTATTAATGATACCCTCCCCGAGACGGCATTCCAACAACTACGTCGGGCAGAACCACGACAGTTGTTACGGAACCCTAAATCAATCGGGCAGCGTAAATATTATGAAACTGGGGTTATAATACTTACAACAGAGCAGAACCTCGCTAATTAGGGGTATAATACCTGTGTATTATAAGCCTACTACAGAAATTTAGATTGAGAATTTAGAAATGAACGAGTTCTGGTTGATCCCGATGGCTTTCTTATATAGTTGCTGATTCTAGTCCTTTCGCGGCCCGCGTCAACCCTGGTCAACGGAATAGCTTAGTCCGGTCATCAAGTAGACCCGCCATGATGTCGACACGTGTCAGCACCGGATGTATCCGCGTTTGATGATCTGTCGCGGCGCGCGTTAACTAACATGAACCCTTACGCGGCCCGCTTTAACTAAAGAAGTCAGCGAAGTCAATTCCAGCATTGATACCGCCCGCGTGAGATGTTGGGGTGGGTCTACGCGGCCCGCCTTAACTCCATTTTTCTTATTTTTAATTTATTTTATATGTTATAATCTATTTCGGGCTCGGTTTTCACATACGGGGTGTAATATAAGACATATTGGGACATTTTAAGATATAATCGGGTGTCGGAAAATATTATAAAAGTGTTGGTTTTTCCGAGGGTTGTTACAGTCAGGTTTGCTACAACAGCCTGAACTTCCCACATGGAAATGGGAGATGGTGACAATGGATTTCATCACCAAGTTGCCAAAGACAAAGAAAGGAAATGATACTATATGGGTGATAGTAGATAGACTGACTAAGTCAGCACATTTCCTACCCATTAAGGAGACTTATAGCTCTGACATGTTAGCCCAATTGTACGTAGATAAGATTGTATCTCTACATGGCGTACCAATGTCAATTATCTCTGACAGAGATACCAGGTACACATCACATTTTTGGAAAAGTTTCCAACAATCTTTGGGCACGCGCTTAAATTTTAGTACGGCTTACCATCCACAGACGGATGGGCAAAGTAAGCGTACAATCCAAACTTTGGAAGACATGCTTCGTGCATGTGTGATAGATTTAGGTGGTAGTTGGGATAGCCACCTGCCATTGATCGAGTTCTCATATAATAATAGCTACCATACCAGCATTCAGGCTGCACCTTTTGAGGCATTATATGGTAGGAAGTGCAGAACGCCTATTTGTTGGGCAGAAGTAGGAGTAGCTCAGTTATCAGGACCTGACATAGTCTTTGAAACGACAGACAAGATTGTCCAGATTCGCGACCGCCTGAAAGCTGCCAGAGATAGGCAGAAGAGTTATGCTAATAAAAGGCGAAAACCTCTAAAGTTTGAGGTTGGCGATAAAGTTTTGCTTAAGATATCACCCTGGAAGTGGGTGATGCGGTTTGGTAAGAAAGGTAAGTTAAGCCCGAGGTATATAGGACCATTCGAGATTATCGAATGTGTTGGGACAGTGGCTTATAAGTTGAACTTGCCTGAAGAGCTCAGTGGTATTCACAATGTATTCCACATCTGCACTCTGAAGATATGTCTAGCCGATGAATCTCTAGTCATACCACATACGGATGTGCACATAGATGAGAGCTTGAAATTTGTGGAAAAACCTTTGTGGATTGAGGATCGACAGGTAAAGAAGCTTCGAAGGAAGCAAGTACCTATCGTAAAGGTTAAATGGGATGCCCGCAGAGGTCTCGAATATACGTGGGAGGTAGAGTCTACCATGAAAGAAAAGTACCCTCATTTGTTCCAGTAAATCTCGAGGTCGAGATTTCTTTTAAGGGGGTGAGGATGTAACACCTCGTAAAATCATACCCAATAAAATAAAGACACGTGTCAAGTAAGATAAACGTGTCAGGAACCCGGGTCAAATTAGAGGATGTATGGTAGGATTCAAAAAGTGTCGACATGTTAATAAACACCTCTGAGCGACCTAATTATAAATCCCAAGACCTTAATCAATATGATAAACATCTGATCTATTTATAGCCGGTTATTCCTGTAATGAATAAATTCAGTTAATAAAGAATTGGGTTTTTAAAATGATGTTACGACAAGGTGTTTGATCAATTCTTTTCAAAAGAATTCAAATCCATCCAAATGCATGGCAAGACCTTCCACAAGAATCCAAGGCAACATAAGTGCATGGCTAGGCATGCATGCCCTTTTCAGGACTGATCATGTGGTCCCATACTGTTGCAAAAGACCCAAGGTTCGGATTAGGAAAGTTGCATGGTCAAGACCTCAAAGTTAGCAAATTTTTGTCTTCTGATGAAGACTAACGGACCGCAAAGTTGAACCATTACGGTCCGTAAGATGGCGGAGCTGGGCGACTTTAATTTAAAATCGGATGCGGACCGCAAGGCCAAGGGCTTACGGTCCGTAAGGCTGGTAACTGGGTATTTCAGATGAAGGTCGGTTACGGACTGCCAAGCCAAGTGCTTACGGTCCGTAAGAGATGCTTACGGTCCGCAAGGCTTCTTGCTTACGGTCCGTAAGATAGTCGCTGGCAGCAGAAAGTGGACAGATGCCTGTTCAGCCTGTTACACCGCCTTAAGAGAGTGGTTTTCGAAATCAGGGACTTGGCAATTGGTTTTGGCATTATAGGGACACATGGGACCATCATAAAACATCAGTAGACTTGGTTGGCATCATCTTATGCAATCTAAGTTTGTATATATAGAGCATTGTTGCAACACTTGAAGCTTGCTCACTTCAAGTTCACTCAAGACTCATTTCTGGAGCTCCTCTGATCAGCAACAAGATTCCTTAGACGTACTAATCATACTTAGGACTCTTGTAAGTTTCCTTAACCTTCTTTAATTCAGTTTAGCTTAGTTAATTAGCTTAAAGTCAAACCATCGTAATTAAGGTTTGACTTCGAGATTAATCAATAATTGTTCAGTCAAATCTCGAATTGTAAGTACCTATAAGTTGGTAATTATGTGGGTAATAAACCCTTAGAAGGGTACTCTCTGATTCCCACTCTAACTAGGTCAATTGTATGGTCAAAGTTAATCTTAAAAAGTCAACAGAAAGCTTATTTTCAAATTAACACATAATTAGCAATGTAAAAGACATGCAACCTATTTTATCATTAATATAACTTGGTAATTAATGTAAGAACATGTCTAAACATGTTCAACCCGACAATTTTCAGTTTAGGCTCGGTTCGGAATCGAAAGTCGCATAATTTGACTTTTGCTTTGACTTTCAGTTCTGACCCATTGTAGCATGTTTTAGAAATGCCTTAGAGCCCTATTAGGACCATGTTTCATGTTAGTATAACCCTCTATGATTATACAACTTGGTTCATTAGTTATCCGATTCACATGCATGTTTCCGTTAAATGCTTATATGTTGACTATTATGCCCATATGACCCTAAAACTTGATTTTTGAAAATGTAAAAGAATAGAAACCTTAGTTACTGATTTATAAAGTGGTCCCTAAAATTTGACATCAGTTTGAGGTCTAGATTAGGAGTTATGCTCATTAACGTAAATGAAGAGCTTTTTTTTATTAATTAAACGGCGTAATTTGCGTATAGCCTATCTAAACCCAAATAATCCTTGTGGGCATTATACCTGTGGCGTGTCAGTTAATCTAGACTGGCCCTACAAACCGGCCCTGACGGACGACAAATAAGTAAAACTGTATACAAGATTATTTTAAATAATTTTCCCAAGTTACAAAAGATATTTTTGCCTAAGTGCATTCAAATTAATTTTCAAACTCTTTTCAAAATGAGTCAGTTAAGTTGTATTTACCAGTGTATACTGACGTATTTTCCAAAAAGACTAAGTGCATGTACTATACGAAATAGGCTGGCTACTCCAGGCATCAATAATCAAGTCTCGCAAGCTCTAGATGTTAAAGTCTGTTGAAAAAAGTTTCCTTTTTATTTGATCCGCCTGTGGATCTGTTTCAACTATCTTGTGATACTTAATATTACAATTTATTCGGTTGAAATGAATCTATCTTTTGCTTCCGCTGTGCATTTAAATATTGTGTTGTTTGACTATAATGATATCAACTACGTCACTATATACTCCCCACCGTGCCCACCGGTAATATGTGGAAATATCGGGGTGTGACACATGGAAGATCTAGACTTCGTCTCCGTTATATTTCGGTAAAAGAAACAACCATGATACCTAGATGATAAACAGCATAAAGACCACGTATCTCAGAATCTCGGCAATCTATCAAACGAAATTTCGGTACTAAGACCATATGCCAATGAGCGGTTCCCACCTGGTCTTCAGTCGATTTAGGTTTATATCACCCTGCACACTTTAAAATGATTGTGAGCCTACCGATACATCTTATATAGAGCTGCTTATCGTTTTTCATTTTAGGTTTAAAGAGGTTTCGACAGACCACTGATGTACTATCATTTTCTCTTTTGCTCGCCAGGAAACTCATTTTTGTTTTTCTATTGTTTTTGAGTTTTTGAAAATTTTCAATGTTTTTAGATTTTTAAAGTTTGGATTTACTCCCCCTAAAATGTAAAAACTATGATAAATTAAGAACACAAAGATATTTACAAAAACGATTTTCCGATGTCGGTTTTACTCTTGCTTGACCTTAATGCCATTTACCAATAATAAAAAGTCAAATCGTGATTTGTCAAATGCTTTAGTAAAAAGGTCGGCACGTTGGTCATCGGTGTGGACCTTAACAACATCGATTAGTCTTTTGTCAAAACAATCACGTATGAAGTGATATTCGAGATCAATGTGTCTGGCCAAGGAGTGTTGTACGAGATGTTAGTAATTCGCAAAACAACTTAAATATCGACAAAGATAGGGGAGATTAGAAATTTAAAACCGTAATCCTGCAATTTCTGAGTGCATCGCCAGGAATCTGAGTGCTCTCCCAAACTGGATATCCACCCAGTGTGGATTTCAAGGTCGATTTTGCAGCTACTTCAATGAACCAAGAATTCTCTTTACAGCAACAAGATGATAAACCTTCGGGTCCGGCTGGTAAGTGACAAATGGAGCATGTGGGAAAGCTTGTACACATCATCCTTGGTCGACCCATGCATGATGTATTCCACATGTTTTTGCACCAGCAAAGGTCTTTCGTCTTTCTCCTTTAGAAGTAGTGTGCGGTTGTTTAATCCACTCCAAGGTATCTGCACACCCGGTGTGGTTTGTTCAACAAACACATTTTCTTCAATCACATTGTAGAGAAAAGTACCCTACACGTTCATCTTGTGGACTTTGAACTTCTTGTGGAAGAAAAAACCATGAATCTTCAAAAGGCTTCAGACGTGCTGCAGGCGGGTACTTTTCATTGGAATCTTTCCTGTCGACCTGATCAAAAACCATAACAACCAAATTTTGGCACATTTTTCATCTTGTCGAATTTTTTTTAACTTCATTCAACCATATTCTTTCACCATCATTCCTTCATCGGAATTTTTGTCTTCTTTTCTTTTTCCTTTCTCTCCATCAATGGCAACAATATTCTCCTAGATGTAACAATATTTCGGAGCTTTATGTCGCCGATCTTGTGCATGGACGCTCCACTATCAATAATCCTAAGACTATCAATAGTTCCTCCTGGAACATCCTGCACACTCATTCAGAGATTAGTTGGAGAGGGGGACCCAAGCCTTCACAGACTTAGGTCGTCCGTCATCATCGAGAATTGTGACATCCATTTCCCGATGATTTGGAATTGATGTAGCTCCCCCTGAAGTAGTTTCCGATTTTGGTTTCCAAATCTGTTTTTGTTTTTCACTTTTAACATCTGATTTAACAGACTGCGTTTGGACAACCTCTGGTTTTTAAGCCTTTTCAACTTCTTTTCTTTGTTGCTTTTTCTGTTTCTTTTCTCGTTGTTTAACAAGACGAGGGTCCTGTCTTGGTGAAACAGATCTTTTATGGTAATCGTTACCACGGGGGGAATCAACTTTTGCCTTTCCTTTCGTGAGATATGGACAGTTTCTGACAATGTGTCCATACTCACCGCATTCAAAACATGATCTCCACTCAACAAACCTCAGAGTATCATAATTGTGAAAGCTTAATGATGAACTTCGTGATCTTGAGGTACTTGGTCCTACATCACAACAGTTTGTGTGTTGTGTGTAGTTGTTTTGACTGTTTCTTTTCAAAATTTTCTTTTGCATAACAAAATCTGTGTTGGATTTGTTTTCAAAAGATTCAATTTTATCCGTCCCTCGGGATTTCACGAAGTTCACCTTCTGAACCTTCTTCTTGTTTTGGCTTTGTTTACCTTTTCCCTTTCCTTGGTGAACGTGACCTTGCTTTCGTTGATTGTGTTGTGGTTGCAATTTTTTATTCCCATATTTCTTTCTAACTTTGGATTTTGGGATAGGAGCACACTGAGTACTACAGCTCCTGGGCTCGACTTTCCCAAAAACTTACTGGTAGAGTATTCAAAAACTTTATCAATCAAGGATTGATTGACATTCTTGATTGGAAAATCATTGTTTGAGTAAACTTTGTCGGAAGCAATCAACGTATAAAGCAAGTTCACGCTTTCACAATCTTGTGCAGACGTGGACTCAACCAGAACAGTCTTAGCAGGTTTTGCGTGAGGATCACATAGAATATGATTCTCAAGAGGTATGTCCTTTTCTTTGATTACCGCATCAGACAGTGCTGAGTCAGTATCATCGGATTCATCATCTGAAGAATCAGCATCCTCAATAATGACTGGAGGATCCTGATTTTGTTCAGCAGTTGATACATCTGTATCTGCTGACACATCCGAATATGATGATACTTCCATTTTGTATCCAAGTCCGGTTGCAAATTCTTCAATGTCTAAAGGAACAGATTGTGCAAAATGAGTTCTATTTTCCTCATCAGGCATTGCGTCATAATTGTGTCTAACTGGTGGTGGACATTTTTTATATCCAATGCACGTGACATCCTTTTTTCTCTTTCTGAACATCGATGATGTGATCCAACACATAATTAGAGTTTAAATAACTATTTAGCTTAAGCTAGATCGCCTCACTTTCACACTTTACACAGGCTAACTCTTTTTGCATGACCTCGAGACGATTGATATAACAGTTTATGTCAGTTTGTTTTCTTGAAACCATTTTTGTTAGCTCGGTTTTATCTTTTCTTAAATTTTCAATCACCGTTTTAAACTCTTTTTCATGGTTTTCATAAAACATGTTAGCCTCTTTAATTTCGAGAGTGCCACGATCAAACCTTGATTGTGGATAAATGTCACGTCATATTTGCTTTGCAAATCAGACAATTTGCTTTGCAAATCAGACAATTTAGCACTTAATTTAACACAACTATCACACCTATCCGAACTTGGTTCATCGACACATACCTGACTGGATTTACTCTCAGATATTGACTCATTTGCCTCAGAATCAACAACCTCCCTTGTTGATTCATATTCTGATCCATCCTCGCTTGAACTTGACCCTGTACCATCTTCAACTGAGCTACCGTCATCTTCAGAACTGTCATCATTTCCCGAGGATTCACCATTGCTGGCATCTTTGACAATTTTGGCATAAAACGCCGTTTTTGTTTTACCATTGTAGTTTGGATCAAGAAATGATGGTACTCCAGTAGACCGATAGCTTTGCTCTGAAGCGACTGGTTATGGTGTTCCATACATATCGGTTGCTGAACCCTTTCTCGTATACGTGTTATTTGACGGTGTGGGAGATTCGGCCAATGATGGCGATAAACCCGTGCTTCTATACTTTCTCTCTGTATTAGATGGAATACCCCACCAATCTGAACTCATAGTGAAGTGAGAATAAACAACTTAAAAACCAATTTTGAACCAATGTATATTCACGAACAATGATGGCCCACCAACGAATAATTGTGAAAGATGTATGTTAGGCCCAAATGACAACCTAAGCCCAATACTCAATATCTCCTTAACGAAAAATGATCAAGTGTACACATAAAACAGTTGGACAAAACATATAGGTTTTGGGCCTACATTCCTCGACTAGGCTCACAAATTAAAGTGGACTTTTTTTTAAATCTCACGAAAGGCCAAAGACACTTGTAGGACCAAAACACCACAAAATAAATGTGAGCCCAAAATAAGTATTCGGTGAATTATATCTAGATCAGATGAGAAACAGACCACTTAAGTTTTTAATCGTTACTTAAAAAAGAATCAGGCCCAATTTTTAATTGTGTTCCACTAAAAAATGTCAGGTCTTTCGTCAATCCAAGTCCACAAAAAAATAATCTTTTTCGTGAAAGCTGAATGTTAGGCCCAATATTAATTCTAGTCCACGAAGACTACTTTGCTCGTTGAAAATGGAACTTGTGAAGGTAGGTGAAAAAAAATATTTTAAACACCTTATCCTATCCTGACACAACAGTTGGTAAGCCGACTTTGTCAATGCACCATGCTTTGAACCTTTTTGTTCATCATATGCTTACTAACTTGTACAAACAAATAATAATTTATGTTAATAATTTTTTAATAAATCAATTCATAAACCAAATTCCAGAAATATCAAGAATACAATGAAGAACTTGATGAACTTATGAGTTTATGATGATTCCGGTGCCGGACAAATTTTCCGAACTCAAATTTTGCAAGAAAGTTCAATAAAAAACCATTTCTTAACATGTAAAAATGAACACTAACAAGGTTTTTGTAAGAACTAACAGCAAAACACTAAGATTTTCAAGCCTTTAACCTGTTTTTCCCAGAAAATATGAACTTCAAACACTCGAAAAAACATATGAAAATCTATCAAAACACAAGAAAACGACTCGGTTTTAACAAGGAAAACAACCTTGGCTCTGATACCACTTGTAGGTCCAACTAGCGGAGGATCTAGTCGCCTAATCCTTGTATACGAACAAACCCGGTTGTGTGGAATCCAATCGGGAAAGCAAACCGAGATCAAGAACACAAATGACACAAAGATTCAACGTTTAGATCGCAAATATATTAAAAACAGAGAGTTTGTTTACAAGATGATGATACAGAAACCTCACTCAAACTCACTGTTTTCTCTCGTGTCTCCCTCTGTGTTCACTATGTTCTATATATTTCACACTGTCTGCAGTTCGCTGCTATATAAAGGAACATGGTCGACGAAAGATCATGTCCGACGAATGACCTCGGCGAAAGACATGTAGCCGACGAAACACATTGACGAACAAGGTGCATCCGACGAAAAACTTCAGTCGACGAAAGTCTACTAGCCGACGAAAGATCATGTCTGACGAAAGACAAGCAAGTCTTTCATCAACAGCATGAAGACAAGCTGATTTTTCGTCGCTCAACATGTGCAGGGGTTTCGTCATGGACTTGGATCAGGTCTTTCGTGGGAGTTGAATCATATAGCATAACCAATCAGCAAACAAGAATAATCAGCATCATCAAATGGTTCACAACTCTATTCACGTGGATATGTAGTTTTCACATGAAAAAGTCTTCTCATGACATCATCATGGTGATGTCATGCTGATGTGGCGGCGAATGACAGTTTGCGGCTCTTCGTGCTTCGCGTGTTGATCTCTGGGGCGCACGACGGAGGAATGTCGCGACGTCGGCTCGAACCGAAACTAACCGAGTCGAACCGAACCGAGCCGCATCCACAAAGTGTATCAACAATTTGCTTTACTTGGGTACAAGTCCATGAACCTGTCAAAAGTTTATGTGTGGATGGGATATTGATGTTCCTTCTTTTTACTTAGGTACAAGTCTATGAACCTGTCAATTGTATTTAGCTATTACTGGAAAATCAGTAAAATGGATTTTTTTCCTGTTTTTTTTTATTTTTTTAGTGGCGAGATTTGTTGTCGCTAAACTTCGCCGCTAAAAGTCGTTCACTTTTAGCAGTAGCGACGAAATTTAGTCAGGTAACAACTTAAACATTGGTTAAAAACATGTAGCGACTAAATTTGGTCTCTATAGGTGACAACTTTAATAATTGTTAAAAAACCTATTGCGACTAAATTTGGTCGCATAAAGGTTGTTTATTTAGTCGGAGAGAGAGTCTTCTTTCTTGTAGTGACAATTGAGTAAATAAAGCATAATTTGTATATAAAAACTTTTCACTTTCTCTAATACATATCATCATCTTCTCGCTTTTTCCGCCTCTGCTAACAGCCTCAACTTAAAGGCCGAAGCTCATGATGACACCACATTTTTTTATCATCTCTCTTCACCTAATCAACTCTACGGGTATCAATGAGGGTCAAAACAAAAGAAACTGACTAAGGGGTACTTGTTAACTAAAAGATCATGGAACAAGGGTTGCCGAGAGGGTCAAAGGACTCTCCTATAGTTCCGCCCCTGATTGTAAGTTGCTTCTGAAACGCAACGTTGCTAAAAGTTGATTGAATTTAATGATTGATATCAACTTTGACTTGAGCATAAAAAATTGGTCCTCAATATTAAAACTGAAGGTCTGTAGCTAATATTTTCTTTGTTGCCCAATTTGTTTTTCAGTAGCGTCTTTGTTAACCAGTGGCAAACGTATAATAATTGTCGTTTGACGGCTATAACAGTTATAACCGACCTCTGTCCTGACGTTTCATAAAGGGTTGCGATATTGATTGATTGCACTTCTTTACCTCTAAAATATAAATTGATCGGGTTAGACTAGGCTATGGAAAATTTTTAACAGATTTCATGCGCGTTCTTGATCTCTGAGAATTCTTCGAATGAATATTCGTATATATCAGACAAATAATATAATCTAAAAGTGTTCACATGATTTTCAGAGGTATCCAAGTTATCACGAGTGAAGAAGCAAGCGCACAACATCATAATGGTAAAGTGGCCGAGGACGAATTTAGTCTGCAAGTCGACTCGATCTTTGCGGAAGATATCACGTCTTGTGTTTTTGAGTTACAGCGAGTTTAAATTTATACAAATCATATTCGTAGCATTATTCATAATTGGTGTGTTTTAATGGATGCGTTTCGAGTTTTGAGTTTGACTTTGAATTTTTGTAACGAATATATAACCAAGAAAATTCCACCCAGACCTTGGGAAGAATGGAAAACAGTACTCTTTCACTTGTATCATTCTTCAGATTTGGAATTACCTATTGCATCCAAATTATAATATTCAAAGTAAAGGAAAACTAAAGATTTGCAAGAACATTTCATGTCAAGCTGACATTTTTGCCATTATCTTCTAGAAACGTTTACAAATAACTCAAAAGTAGTTTATATATTAAACAACACCAAAATTAATATAACTAAATAAGTTGTATTATTTGAATTCATCTAATGTTTTAAAAACCAAACCAAATATTAAACTGGTTAAAAGCAGACACTTTTCTATATAAACTAGAAGGCCATTGTAGTACCGTACGACTTTTTCTTTTAATATATTGATATTGATTGATGATAAAGATAATGATAATGATAATGATAATTCGTTTAAATAAAATGTAAATTTGGTGCGGTCAATTTGAAAAAACAAAACTTTGTGGTCAATGTAAAAAAAAAAAAAAAAAAACAATAACATGTGGTCAATTTGGGAAAAAATAAAAAGTTAACTATTCCTAGTATCTTGGTTTTTTAATAATAGAGTAAACCAATGATATTGATTGATGATAAAGAAAATAATAATGATAATTCTTTTAAATAAAATGTAAATGTAAATTTTGTGCGGTCAATTTGAAAAAACAAAACTTTGTGGTCAATGTGAAAAAAAAACAATAACATGTGGTCAATTTGGGAAAAATAAAAATTAACTATTCCTAATCTTGGTTTAAAAAAAACAATAACATATGGTCAATTTGGAAAAAAAATAAAAAGTTAACTATTCTTAATCTTGGTTTTTTAATAATATAGTAATTATAAAAGCAAAAATATACAATTACAATCTTCTCTGTCTGATAATATGTTAATGGTAACATTTTGATACTATAAATTAATAACATGTTGGTGCTACATGAAATTGTACTTTAAGTATTGGGAGTTTTTCAAAGAAAAAAAGTTGGCTTTTCACTTCTAATTTAAAGGTTTTTTTCTTTTTTTTTTTTTTTTTTTTTTTTTTTTTTGCATTTTTAACCTCTTTAATTTTATTTTTTTACTTTTACCCAAACTTTTCAACTTTTGCAACTTAACCCCTAATATTTTTTTGTTTTCAACTTTGATCCCCGATACTTTTCATCTTTTGTAAATTTTTCGTTTTATGTTTCGTTCTAAATTTTGCGAGTGAATACGCCGCAACATGCGTGTGGGTTTAATGTTTTTTCATCTATTTTTTTCCATTTGACATGCCCGTCGCAATATGTCTTTATTTCCCTGTTTGACAGGTTCGTCGCAACGAGCGAGGTTCTAGATCGACTTAGTTATTATTTTCTATGTTTTACGTTTTAGTCTATTTTTTTCGCATTAACACGACGCAACGGGCATGCATGGTTCAACGATTTTATGTATGCTTTTTGTTCAATGTTATTTATTCCTTTTTTGTTATTTGTTTTTACCCATTTTTCGGTGTTTCTGGTTGCTGACAATGATATAGCATTGGTGCTACTTAGCATGGTTTACGCCCCCGCAGCAACATGGAGGCCTTAATACTAGTTAAGAAGTATAAAGTAACATTAGGAAGTATAAAATATTGAAATAAAATTTGATTTCTTCAATATTGTGTATCTATCATGGAATGATATTTTTGTCATGATGAAGAAATTATAATACTGGTCAAAATTAACATATTTTCAACTCTTCCAAAATAGGGTACATGACAAAGTGAATGAGAAAAAAAAAACTAACTATACCAACTGTATAGCAACACAATCCCGCCGCCGACTAATGGCAGAGCAATACGACATTTTAAGTTCAACCAACCCTGGCCTATGAAGTGGAGATCTCGGAACTGGAAGTTTGTTCAGAAGCCATAGAAAAATATGCTGCTAACGGTGAAAATGGTTTTTGCAAAGGGTTATTATGTGTTACGACTGTTCCTTCAGGAAGGATTAATAATTTGGAGCCACAAATTACAATGGAAAGGAAAAGAAACAAGAAAAGTCAAACTAGTTAATCGTTTCCTTTTCTTTAGAATCACGTTTAGAAAAAAAAAAGAAAAAAAAACAAGATGGTTAGTTTTTGTGGTTACGAGGAATTGAGGAATTCAAAAAAGTTGGTTTGATTTTTTCTTTGTTTGTTTAACAAGTTTGTGAGAGATTTTTCTATTAGATTTGCGAGTAGACGGTTCAGTTCTGAAAAATTGTTTGGGGCTGTGTTGGTGCATACGTCTGTCGACTTCGTCTTGTATCGAGACTAGTATTAGAATTGTTAGATCAGGGCGCGTTGTACGAAAAAATAGGAGGATTTAAGGTGTGTTAAAGGTAATTTCGCTTGAAGTGGGTAATTCCGCTTGAAAGTGTCAAGTGCACTTTCAAACGGAATTAACATTGTTAATTCCGCTTGAAAGTGTCAAGTGCACTTTCAAACGGAATTAACATTGTTAATTCCGCTTGAAAGTGTCACGGTCACTTTCAAACGGAATTACATTTCCTATAAATACCACCCAAACGAAATCAGTTGTAACTTTCGTCATTCCGGTACCGAAGTGCTGCCGACGCGTCGTTTGATCTGTAAAGCTGTGATATCAATAAAACAAGACGATTAATAGTGAAACAAGCTGTTTTCCAAGTCTGTTTCTTAGTTTCCGCCTCTGAAACAGACAAATTACTCTTCTGATTGACTCGTTTGGGTCACAACTCGATCCTACAGGTGGTATCAGAGCTCAGGAAGAAGAGTTCTTACCAAAACAGCCGCATTTTCTGACTTCTACACCTTCTTTTTGAAATTGAACTAGTTTTCACGGTCAAAATGTATTGAATTTCATATATGACATGCGTAACAGTGTTTTAATGAATCCTTGAGAGTTTTGAACCTAAAATCAGCTTAAAACTAGATCAAATTCTTAATTCCGTTTGAAAACAGATCGAAAAAAGATGACGTCAGCAGTGTTTCAAACGAGATTAGCACCTTATTCCGCTTGAACTTGCTATTCCGCTTGAAAAGTTCACGTAATTCCGTTTGAGTTTATCTAATTCCGCTTCAGGGGTTAATTCCTTTTGAGAGTGTGTGGTTTCAAACGAAATTAGGGATTCCGCTTCAAAGTTATTTCGCTTGAGGGTGTGATTTCGCTTCAAAGGGGTGATTCCGTTTGAGAGTTAATTCCAGTTGAAAAGTGATTTCGTTTGAGACTTAATTCCGTTTGAAACTTGTATTTTTGTGAAAAATATTTCCCGAAACATGGACGAGGATTTCCACAATGCGTTTGCTACACCGATTGCACCTGTTACAGCTGCTGAAACTGTGTACAATGAGAATGAGACAGGAACTTATCAGAAACCGCCAATACTGATGTATATTGAAGATTTTCAAGGATGGAAAAATCGATTCGAGAACTGGGTGCAAGCTTATAAATTTGACGCATGGTGTTCATTGTTGAAAGATTGTGAGAAACCAAAGAATGAACGTGGGATTGAAAAAGCTATTTGTGATTATTTAGAGGGTGACAAATTGAAATTTACAAGTGAGAAAATGATGATCAGTATTCTTCAATAAGCGATTAAAGAAGATATCTTTGTTTTACTCCAACATAATGGTACGGCTAGATCAATTTGGGAAGTATTGATTCAGAAATTCAAAGGAAGCTCATATATGATCAAAAACAAAAAGGCATTATTGAAGAAATCGTTTGATATGTTTTCAGCCTTTGATCATGAAACAACAAAGCAGACCATTGATAGATATTGTCATCTAGTATTGGAAATGAAAAGATTGGACATTGAGAAAGAAGATGATGAGTGGGTCGATAAACTAGTTGAAGCACTACCACAGCATAAGTGGGGAACTTATTTGATGATTGTGAAACACATAAGGAAGTCTGAGAGTATGAATTTGGCACAGTTCATTCAGAAAATTGAAGAGCAGGAATTGGATATTCAGAAAACTGCTATCATAACGAATCCAAATGCTCAACAAGATGTTAGTTTGTATTACAGAGGGAACAAGTTTGAGGCTAACCCCAGCCCTAGTCCAAAGATCCAAACTAGTTTTAGTGCTGACAGTTCATCTGGAACAAAGGGTAGTAATGTGACACAGAGTGGTGGATCTTCATCTTCATATTCAAGCTTTGATCCGAATCATACAACATCAAGTCCTCAACGACAGAATTCAACAAATCTTCAATGCAACGTCACTTTGAACATTCAAAATGGTCAGAATTTGTCTCCAGAAATAGCCAAGCAACACATGGCATCACTCGTTGCTATGTTGGAATCTTATGAAAGTTTGATTGCTGGCAAAATTGGAAATCCGATGCTTACAAAAGAAGATTATGACCAAATTGATGCAGAGGAACTTGAGTTGATGGATGTGAAGTGGTGTTTGGCTAGTGCTTGTAGGAGGGCAGAAAAGTTTCAACAAGTTACTGGTAGAGATGAGTTTCGAGGAATGGCTACTTCTCCTTTGGGATTTCATAAATCAAAGGTTACCTGTTTCCGGTGTAAAGGAAAGGGTCATTTTAAGAAAGAATGTACAAATAAAGAAGCAACCGGGAATCAAGAAAAGAACAATTATTATCAGAAATCAATTTTTCATCAGATTGATCAACAACCTCAACAAAAGGATACAAAAACTGCTCATGGAAAAATGATCGAAGATGCTAATAAGAAAGCTTATTTTGGTATCATTGATCAAGATGATGAATTTGTTGCTAAGGGATTTAGCTGGGATAAATACATTCCACCAGGTTCAGGTTTTGTTGCTAGAATTTTGGGTGAAGATGAGGCTAATCAGAAAAGAATCCCGATTTTTCCAGATCTAGGAAGTGATATGGATACTGATGAATTTGTTGCTAAGGGATTTAGCTGGGATAAATACATTCCACCAGGTTCAGGTTTTGTTGCTAGAATTTTGGGTGAAGATGAGGCTAATCAGAAAAGAATCCCGATTTTTCCAGATCTAGGAAGTGATATGGATACTGATGATGAGGAGGAATATCTTAATAAAGCTAGAAAAGGCATAGATCCTGACAGCTTTAATTTCTTTTTTTGCAGATAAAATGGAGATGATGAATCAGAAGAAGATTGCCAGATAGAGGAGAGAGCTGGAAGCAGCAAGAATGCTAGCTGATGAAAAGGCAAAGACAGAAACTGAAGAAGCAAATGTTGAAGCAGTAACTGAGAAAGTTGTAGATAGAATTGTTGAAGTGGAGAAAGTGGTGGAGAAAATAGTTGAGATTGAAAAAATAGTTGAAGTCGAAAAACTTGTCGAAATAGAGAAAATTGTCGAGGTAGAAAAATAGTTGAAGTCGAAAAACTTGTCGAAGTAGAGAAAATTGTCGAGGTAGAAAATATTGTTGAAGTTGAGAAACTCGTTGAAGTTGAAAAGACTGTCGAGGTTGAAAAGATAATTGAAAAAATGGCTGAAGTTGAAAAACCATGTTTGAAGTGTTTAGAATCTTGCAAAGTTTGTGAGGAGAAAGATAAGAAGATTGCTGATTTGGAGAAGATAAAAGAAGATTTACTGTCCGATGTGAAGTATGTGAAGGAGTCGTATGATGTTCTGAATAGAACGGTTGATGGTTTGAACAAGACAAACAAAGAGGTTGATGCTGCTATGACAATGATGAGCTCAACTTTAATGACAAAGCAGAGTGTCATCAATGAGTATATTGAAGATTGTGCTAAACTGAAGCAGGAGTTAGAACTTGAAAAGATTGAGAGTGAAAGGATTAAACGATTATTGTTGAGTTATACTACTTGTGATTATTTGATTGATCATGTTTATCCTACTGTTGCAGGTCTTGAAGCGTTTAAAGATAAAGAAACGGAAGATACTGATGCTGGTAAGACACAAAGTGTCAAGTATAATAAGTGTCCGCCTCCAATCTATGAGAGTTATTCCCCCAGGAATCCTAACGAGGAGCGTCTAAAAAAGGCAGTCAACATCAAGTTAAAGTCTGAAATCATTGATGAATTACCAGATAATATTGATGTCACATTCACAGCGTCTGACACTGATCATGAGTCTGAGTTATTAAAGAAAGTGGTCGATCAGGTGTTAGATATGGATGAAGAGTTAAAACCGGAGTCTAAGTCTGAAAGTTCGAGTTCGTCAGAAAAGAGTCTGAGTTCACCGGTTAAAAGGGTTTACAATAAAGAATTCATGTTATCAAAATCTAATTTGAATGACGAACCAATCAAAGTGGCTTATACTTTGAATGATTCAGACAAATTATATTCTGATGAGGAATTTCCAATAAGAAGTGTCAAAACTGAAATGATCAAACAGGTTTTCAAACTAACAGAAATTAATATTTCTGAAATAAAAGATTTAAATCTTGATGAAAAACCTAAAAAGTACACTTCAAGAGTTCAACAGAGATTGAACAAGAAAAAGGGTTACGGTTCTGGTTATGCTTCTCAAAAGAAACCAAACCATAACAGTAATTTCAAAAAGAAAGGTCTTGGTTTTACTTCTTCAGAAAATTATAAAACTGAGAAAAATTATAAACCAAAAACAACATTTGTTGCAGGAGGAAGTTCTGAAGATGAGCAGAAGAAACCATTCTGGAAACAATCAAATCAAGAGTTTCTTGCTGAAGTAAAGAAGAACGTGAAGAAATTTGATCAAAGAGTTGACTGAAGAACCTGTTTCAAGTGTCAAAAAGCTGGACACATTGCTTGGAACTGCCACGAGTCCAATTATATAAAACAAGAAGTTTCTTCTAACTCTGAAAAGGGAAAGAAATGTGTTGTTAAATCGACTTTAGAAGTTGGTGAAACTTCAAAACGTTTTTACAAAAGATATGTCGATTTAACTAAACAAAAATGGGTTGTTAAATCTGAAAGTAGTTCTGACAATGAATCTGATTCCATAAAATCAGAGGAGTCAGTTGTTGAGAAAAAGAATGAGAATTCCGTTCCTGAGTTGAACGAGGAAAACTTTCCGCCATTGTCAAAAGATAATTTGAAATCAAAAGGTAGGATTGAGATTTCAGATCAATTCTTTGCTGGTAACAAAGAGTTTGATGCTGAAAAGGCGTTTAATGGCAAAGCTAAACATATTTTCGGGAATATGGTTGATGGTAAGGTTAAAAGTGCAAAAGATTTTAATAAATCAAAATGTTGGTGGGACAGATGTTTGCCACCAAAATCACCCAAGGCTGGTCAGGCTTGGGTGACACCATTTTCATCATAAAATCCGGACTTGCCGGAGCTCCCAGGTTGGTAAGAGTGGAGCAGGAATCGGCATAT
Source organism: Helianthus tuberosus (assembly GCA_030545235.1). NCBI lineage: Eukaryota > Viridiplantae > Streptophyta > Magnoliopsida > Asterales > Asteraceae > Helianthus > Helianthus tuberosus. Next base: position 556,469 of record JARYGA010026437.1, read on the forward strand.
TTCTTGAGAAATTCACAACTGTGATATTTCGTCTTACAAGTGGTAAATCAGGGACATTAATTTGTACTTGATTTTCTACAAGTGATTGTGTTGAGAAAATCGGGAAATGTTAAATCTTTCCAACTGGATAAAGAAAACAAGGTGATGAAAGATCCCCATGTTTGAGAAATGACTCACAAAACTAATTTTTCGGAAAAACCATTTTGATTAAAACAAACTTAAGTGTTTTGAAATCACTATGGGAAAATTGTTTTGTTGTTAGGGGGAGTTCTGATTGTTTATGCCAAGAGGATGGCAATTTGAAGTGATTTGATATCAGTTGTCACTTTGCTTGTATAGTTTGTTTTCAAATTTCTTTAAATGTGTTTGCATTTTAGGGGGAGTAAAAATTTTCAGAAAATACAAAAACATTAAAATTTTCAGAAAATCTAAAAACATTAAAAATTTTCAGACCGATTATCAATTGCGTTAGGATCTGAGTTTGGTTTTGATTGTGTTTTACGTTTGAATTAAGATGAAGATGAATGAGTTGTGCAGCGGAATTAAGATGGAAGCAAACTTTTCACAATCAAACAGGAGAATTGCTTTTAACATACAAGTTTAACATTGAACCGAATGATTGAATTTAATTTCAACAACGATTACAATTTGCAAGTATGCAACAAACTCCCCCTCAGCCTGAGCTCACAGTATTTGTTTGTGCAGGAAGAAGATAGTGAAAGAGCTAATAGAACAGTACAGAGCACTGTTCTATTTATAGGCACGAGCAAACCACTGAAGCATCTAAGCTGACGTCACCATGAAAGTGACATCTAACCTCTAACAAACTATAACCTCTGATCTATACAACCTCTGCTATGCTAACTACTGTTATTACATTTCATTACATAAAGACATCTAGACTACTGCTGCATCCTTCCACTGATGTGATCCCAGCAGTACTTGTCATGATCAGCAGAGCTTGACTCAAGGCAGTAGATTGAACAGCAGAGTTTTAGTCTTCCATCAGTCTTTTATTTGATCAGCAGTTTGTAGGTCAGCAGTTTGTATAATTAGTAGATTGGAGGTCAGCAGATGTTGAAACCACTTTCAAGGGGAGAGACTTGTGTACATAACATCTGCTTATTCTGGATCCACTGCTCTGATCTAGTTTTGGCTTTAATTATCTGTTCCTTTGGTAGGGTTCAATCCCAATAATCTCCCCCTGGAACAGATAATGCCAAAATTCTTCATTATTAGTAGATCTTTATTGCCTCATCAACAGTTCCCTTATTTGCCCTTTGAGTTGTAACTCAAAGGCTAAGGAATCTGTGTCATCATCATCCCTGCTAAGTGGAAGATCAAGGAGATCCTACAAATCTTCAAGACTTAGGCCAAGTGCTTGTTCCCTTGTTATTTTCTTCACTTCTCCACTAGACTTGAACACTGTCACTACATGGGTCTGTTTGTCAGTTTTCCACTTTAGTACCTTTGAGTCATGTGGGTTTCTTGGGAGATTTTTATTTGAAGAGGTGTTTGGAGATGCTGGCCTATTGATGACTGTCTGAGCAGTACTTGTAGGTTGATCCAAACCAAGAGTTTCTACAATCATTTTCTTTATGCCTTCTTTTACAAGGTCATCACCTTCTATTAGCTCTTGGATTGTTTCAGCACCCAACTGTTTTTGTGGCCTTCTTTTAAAGATAGTTGCACCAGCTGGAGCAGTGGATCTCCTGATTTGCAACTTTGATGGTCTTTTTGAAACCTATGCTTCAGGATAGTCAGGCTTTTGTGGAGCAATAGGATCTGTCTTTCTTAATTTCTCCAAACTTTTGTAGGTAGCCCTGACTTTATCTTCTTTCCATCTCAACACTTGATTCAAAGACCCATAATCAGCAGCAGCTAATTCCTCTTTCATTCTCCTCAGCTCTACATTTTTATCAGGTACATTCTTTTTGAATTTTGCCCAATCTGGAGGAGAGTGCTTGACCTTATTCTTGATAATATCTTGAATCCTGGCTGCTTCACTTTCAAGATCAGGGGTGCTCCACTCGTTATACATGTGTTTTTCTCCTTTGTACTTCTTGGTTGCCATGATGCTTTCAATGTAGTCTTTTCTCAGAGTTTCATCTGCTCTCTCTGAGATTTGCTGGCAAACATTTTTTGGAAACTGCTCTAAAGATCTGACTTGTGTGAGCAAGTACTGATAATTCTGCTGAATTTCTCTATCAGATTTCCCATGTGTATTTCTTTTTGAGATATCCTCTGCTTGCTGAGCCTTGATTTTCAAATATTCTTCAATATTGTTAGGCCTGGGATATCCTTCAACAGATGGCAACTTCCTTTTAGCAGGGTCATCCTCATAGTAGAAAGATTTGATTTCTTCTCTGACTACTATAAGTTAAAGAGGGAATTGAACACCTGCAGGAGGTAAGGGATTTTGAATTTGAGCTGATGAGAGAGGAACAGGCTTGGATATTGTAACAAGTGATAGAGATTTTGAAGTTGTTGGTGGTGGTGGTGGTGGTGGTGATGGAGAATCAGCATCTGGTATGAAAATCCTTCTCCTTTTTATTGTAGGAGAGGCAGATGATGTTTTGGGTGGATCAGTGGTGGTGGTTTGAGTGGCAGTGATTTGTGATTGACTAACAGCTGTTGAAACAACTGGTGTTTCAACCACTGTTGTCATTACAACAGATGTTGTAACATGTGCTGTCTTCTGCTTTTTGGTAGGAGGCGATGGTGGTGATGATAAGGCAGTGGTTGTGCTGTGTGTTGACGTGGTGTGTGTTGAAGTGATAGCAGATGTTGAAACAACTGGAGTACCAGCAGATGTTGATACAGCAGGAGTTACAACAACTGTTTGGGTGGAGGTTTGATGTTGGGGGCTTTTTGACGGTGGTTTTGGAGTATGCTTTGTGAGTCTGGATGGTGTGGACTTGGGTTCCCTCACTTTTCTAGTGGGATTTCTTTTTGGCACAGCATTTTGAACATCCTTTAGCCCAGAACAACCCTGCGCATTCAGCTCCATGTAAGCTCTTTTCTCCTCATTCCACCTTGACATATCCTTTGCCGCTCTGTCCCTTTTTACACTTGTTACTCCTTCATCAAGTGCATTTTGGGTAACATCAACCTTCTTGCTACCATCTGGCAAAGGAATTTTTCTGGTCATAGCATCCCTTTCTGGTTCAATGTAAAGACCATCATCTATTCCCTTCTTTTTCCACTCCTGAATTTTCTCCCCCTTTTTGGCATTATCTAGGGGTAGTTGATCAATAAAGAGAACAGTTGGAGGAGCAGTGCCAGTGGTTTGTAATAGATGGGCCTTTATAGCCTTGATGTCAGCTTGTGTGTTCTTGAACCTAGACTCCATTGTGTTTCTCAGCTCTTGGACATGTTTTGCATGTTGCTGATCAGCCATTTGTTTTTGTTGATGGAGAAAAGGTTGGAAGAGGTTTCATATCTCATCTGCAACAGATGCTTGTGGTGGAGCAGGTGCTTGAGGTGGAACAGCGGTGGATTGCACCTTTTGTACTTTTAACAACTGTTGCGGCATTTCTTTGATTTCTGCAACAGAAGTATCCAGTTTTTCAACACGTTCCGTCAATTCCAGGTACTTTAAACCATCACCTAATTTAATGGGATCATCTGATTTCCCACTAGCAGTGGTTTTATCAGTGGTTGAGGTAGGGAGTGTACTCCAAACATTAACCACTGATGCCCCTTTTTCTTGGTACTGGGGTCTTCTTCCTTCAACACTTGACAACCTTTTGATGTTGCCAGTGGTCAAAACAAATCCACTGGTGGATGTCAGAGGTGCTATGGAAGGAAAATTGCCTCCAAGGAAGTCTTATTGATGTAACCACAGTCCAAATGCAAACCAGTGGGTTCAGCACTTGTAGTGGCTGCTTCACTTGGATTACCACCAAGAGTTACTTGTAACTCAAGGGGTGTAACCTCCTCAGGCATTGTTGGTGGGTTAACTATGATTGATACATCAGACCCAGTCATTGGTTGAAGTATATTCTCATTGACAGGTGATTGAGAAGGACTGGTTTGTGCCTGGTTCAAATCAATAGCATCCAACAAAAGTTTAGTTGGTGGGGGAATTGTGGATGTGAGGTTTGGTGTAGAAAGAGAATTCGCCCCGGGCATTGGGCTGTGGATGATGGAAGCAAGTGATTCCAGAGCATCATATTGTGGTGTCCCTATATGTACAACCTGTTCTTTTTGAGAAGAAACAGGAGGAGTTTCGGTTATGGATTGAGATATTTGTACCAACTGCTGAGAGGAAGAAGCAGCAGTGGTTTCTTGTGACTTTTGTGCTGTCACTGGCAGTTGCTCTGGTATCTCATCCTCCAGAGTTGCCTTTTTGATGGTTTGGGGGGTTTTTGAATTTTCTTTTGTTTTGGCCTTTTGTGGATTGTAGGCGTGGGTTTCAAAGCAGTTGTTTTGCTACTTTGATCACCTTGAGCCGTGGGCTCAGCAGCAGATACCTGAGGAGCAGTGGTAGCTGCTAAATTCTGCTCAGGCACCTCTGCTTGTGTTTTGCAAGGTGTTGACATCCGTGTAAAAGTTTCAGCAGTTAAGCTATTCATTTGAAAAGATTCACCTTGTTTTATTGCAAAAGCATCATCCTTACTAAATTTCTTTTCAAAATAATAGCTTAAAAATCTTGGAAAAAGTAAGAATGGCTTTTTATCAGCATTTTTGACCAGATCATTAAAGATTTCCTGGGAATAATTGAAATTTTATTCTTGAAGAATAGCATACCCCAGGTTTTGAATCTTTAATGGTATTTCATTAAAAGAGGTGGTTTTATTTGAAGCACACAGTAACAGGGTATGAAATAAAAATCTTGTTGCAGGAGGGAAAAATCATTTTTGTAAGGTATCCCTCTTCATCATTGTATCGGCATACCCTCTTTCAATAAAGTCAGTTTTTAACTCGTTTTTAGTAAAGCAAGTTTTACCTTGTTGATCATCGAGCTGAAAGACTTCTGTTATGGATTTTGGTGTGATTTGGACTGCTTTTCCCTGTAGAGTAGAAGTAATGGCTATGACATCTTCGCCTTGTTTGTCAAGGGTACAATTTTTCCAAAACTCTCTCTGGGTTTGCAGGTAAATGGGAGCATCTGCTGTAAGCAAAGTTTTGTACTTTGACGGAGACATGAGATCAATGATGGAATCAAAAGCATCGGTGGTGCTGGGTTTTGTAAGCAGACCCAAAATATTGTGAGAGGGTTTGTGTGGAATTTCAGTGGGTTGGCCTTTTGAGAGGCCTCTTTTGAGGATGATTTGGAAGTGGGTTTTGCAGATGACTTCGATTTTCTCATTTTGGAGATGATGATCGAAGAAGGTTGTGAAGAAATTTGAGGAAATGAGATGAAAAACTGCTTTGAGAAGAGAATTTTTAAGAATTCAATTAGACAGTAAAACCCTGTTTTGGGTTTTGAATGGGGGTTTTATAGAGAAAAAGTGAATGCTGACGTTGCAGCGGTTACAAAAGGACTGACCACTATGTACTGCCCACATGCCAACCCCTGATGAAATGAAGGACAGTACTTTTATGAAAACTACTGATGAAAGGCAGTGGTTACAACGGTAACAAATGGAAGCTATTTTTAGCTATTTTTAAGGATGGATTTTTGATTTTCTGAAAACATTTTAATGCTTTTATTCATAGAAAAACAAGATGTTGCTTGTTATTCCATGTTTAGCATGCCAATCCTAGAGACCAAGCTTTCAAAGGTGGTTGTATCTAATGCTTTTGTGAGCACATCTGCCAGCTGGTCTTTAGTTGGAACATGATGCAGAGAAATCAAATCTTTTTCATAGCAATCCCTCACAAAGTGATGTCTGATGTCGATGTGCTTGGTGGTTGAATGGGAAACTGGATTTTTGATGATATTTTCTGCTGCCTGGCTATCCAACATGAGTGGTGTCTTTAAGGCAGTGATACCAAAACCCAGCAACTGATTTTGAAGCCACGGGAGTTCGGCTATACAGCTTGCAGCAGCAATGTATTCAGCTTCAGTAGTGGATGTTGAAACAACTGCTTGCTTTTTGCTTTGCCAAGAAACCAAGCAATCACCTAGAAACTGGCACCCTCCTGAAGTGGACTTCCTTGTGGTATTACATCCGGCAAAGTCACTGTCTGAAAAGCCTGAAAGCTGGATATTCCCATTAGCTGGATACCAGATACCAAGTGTGGGAGCACCTTTTATGTATCTGAAGATCCTTTTTACAGCAATGAGGTTTGATTTTCTGGGAGCTGATTGACTTCGTGCACAGACACATCTTGCAAACATGATGTCTGGTCTAGATGCAGTTAGGTACAGTGAGGACCCAATCATGCTTCTATAAAGTGTTTGGTCAATCAGCTCATCCTTTTCATCAGACATGACAAGCTTATTTGTTGCCATGGGTGTGCTGCATGGTTTACAATCATTCATATCAAATTTATTTAAAAGTTCTTTAGCATATTTTCTTTGATGAATGAAAGTTCCATTTTGCATTTGCTGAACTTGGAGACCAAGAAAGCATTGCAGCTCACCCATTGCACTCATTTCAAACTCAGCTGTCATGAGTTGCCTAAACTCTTCACACATTATATTACATGTGCTTCCAAAAATAATATCATCCACATAAATTTGGACAATCATTAAATCCTTCCCTCTCCATTTTATAAATAGTGTTTTATCAATGGTACCTCTTTTGAAACCATTTGAGAGTAGAAAGGTGGAAAGAGTTTCATACCAGGCTTTAGGTGCTTGTTTCAGGCCATACAAGGCTTTGTTTAGCCTGTAGACATGATCTGGATAAAATGGATCCTCAAAACCTGGAGGTAAACAAACATACACCTCTTTTTGAATTGTACCAAAGAGGAAAGCACGTTTTATATCCATTTGGAACACCTTCATTTTGTGATTGGCAGCAAAGGCCAGGAACAGTCTTATAGCTTCCAATCTTGCTACAGGGGCAAAAGTTTCATCATAGTTATCCCCTCTTCCTGTCTGTAACCTTGAACCACAAGCTTGGCTTTATTCTTGACAACAATGCTCCTTTGATCAGTTTTGTTTTTGAAGACCCACTTTGTGTCGATGGGGCTTACATCATTTGGCAGTGTTACAAGCTCCCATACTTGTTGTCTTTTAAACTGTTGGAGCTCCTCTTGCATGGCTTCTACCCAACTGTTGTCTTTCAGTGGCTCTTGGTACTTGACTGGCTGATGGAGTGATAGAAAACCAGCAACAAGACAAATGTTTTGGGTTTGGCTTCTTGTGAGCACCCCTTCATTGATGTTGCTAATGATTTGGTCAGGTGGATGAGATCTCAAGAAGATTAAATCTCCTTGGTATGGTATGATGGTATTTGTTGGTAAAGGCTGCAAATGTGTATCATCTGAGCTAACCACTGCTGGTGACTTTGATGATCCAGCAGTGGCTTCAAAAGGTGGTGGAATAGGAGGCAAAGGTGTGGACACATGCTGACTTTGATCCACTGTTTGAGGATTTTTATCAACAGTGCTTGATGATGTGGAAGCAGTGGTTAAGGGGCTACTTTGGTCAACAACTGTTGAGGTAGCAGTGGTTGAGCTTTGACAGCTGTTTTGAACATCTGCTGCTCTTCCCATTCTGACAGACTTTTGTGGAATGATGATTTCATATCCATAGTCTGGTGTTGAATCCACTGATGGACCTGCACTGTTAGTCTTGACAGAAGTGTTTTCAAAAGTGAATTTATCAAGATCAAACAAATCTACAGGATTTGCTGGGATTTTCATTGATAAAAGTTCATTGAACTTTACATTCAAGGTCTCCTCCACTGCTTTGGTCCGTGTATTAAACACTTTGTATGCCTTGGCAGTGGTTGAGTATCCCAGGTGATAACCACAATCTACTTTGGCTGCAAATTTTGAGATGGAATCTTTTAAATTCAGAATAAAGCATGGGCAGCCAAATAGTTTAAAATATGAGATCAGTGGTTTGATTTTATACAGAATTTCATAAGCAGTCTTTTTGTGCCTGGGGTTTATTAAAACTCTGTTTTGGACATAGCAAGCAGTGTTTACTGCCTCTGCCCAAAAAGTTAATGGCAAACCTGAATCAGCAAGCATGGTTCTGGCAGCCTCAATCAAAGTTCTGTTATTTCTTTCAACTACCCCATTTTTCTCTGGTGTTCTAGGGATGTTGTACTGCCTTACAATCCCTTTCTTCACACAGAAGGCATCCAACTCCTTATTTTTGAATTTTGTGCCATTGTCACTCCTGAAGACTTTTACTGGAAGGTCAAATTGCTTTTCAACCTGTGTCACAAAGTCTTGCAAAATGCCTACAGTCTCATCTTTTGAGTGTAAAAAGAAAGTCCATGTAAACCTAGAGAATTCATCAATAATAACCAAACAATATCTCTTCTTCTTGAGACTCATGACTTGAACTGGGCCAAAAAAATCCATGTGCAGCATTTGCAAACACTGGGTTGTTTTGGACTCTTCAATGGACTTAAAAGAGCTTTTATGATGTTTTCCTTTTAAACAGGAAACACAATGCTCAGGACATGAAAACAATTTTTGTGGTAAGCCTCTTACAAGGCCATTTTTTGAAATTTCAGTGATTGTCTTGAGATTTGTGTGCCCCAATCTTCTGTGCCAAAGTTCTGTCTCTTTGTTAGAGGCAGCTGAGAATAGACAGGCATCAGTTCTGGGACACTCTTTTGACATATCATCAACATAAACATTGCCACTTCTTTGAGCAACAAGTTTTGTTTTTCCAGTTTTTATTATTGCTTCAATCTTTTCAACCATTCTGGTCCAACAATCCTACAACACTCCTTTGTGAAGAATGACCCATACCCCTTATCACTCATTTGTGAAACACTCAGGAGGTTGAATTTCAGATTGTCTATCAGATTGACATTTTCAAATTTTACATTTCCAGACTATACTATACCAGACCCCAGAACTTTCCCTTTACTATTATTCCCAAAGGATATATCACCCCCTCCATGGATTTTGAAATCTTTGAGTAGGGCTTTACATCATGTCATGTGCCTGGAGCCTCCACTATCTAAATACCAAAGGCTATCTAAGCATGCAGAAGCTCCCTGCACATGAAGTAAAAGGATTAGTTCATTAGGGTTTCCAAAGCCAATAAGGCTTTGGATGGGGTCTCAACAGTGTCTGGGAAGGATGCAGATTGATGGACAGTGGTTAGGTCAGGGGTTTGGACAGTTTTAGGACTGTTTCTTTCTAACCACTGTTGTGGGTTTTGACCAATCACCTGTTGATACCCAAAAGGATTCCTGTTCACTCTAGGTTTAGAGGGCCTTTTGTAGGTCTCATAAACGTGTGGAATCCTTTGGTAAGATGATTGTCCCTTGCCTTTTCTGAATTGGTTGGCAGGGGGTGCATCAGTCACTTGAACATCTCTTTGGGCAGATGTTTGATTCAGCTGTTTTGTGACAGCTGTTTGGACTGGCACAAACAATGGTTGGTTCTTGGTGAATTTTATAGATGATGTTGATGGACTCAAGGATGTTTTAGCAATGTACTCATTCTTTTTCACATCAAAGTTTTTGAGATAGACACATGCTTGAGTTTTGTGGTTTGTTTTACCACAGATGGTGCAGCTTTCAGCAGGAACAATGACACTTGTTTTGTTTAGATCATATGCTTTTAGATAAAAACAGTCTTTTGTTAGATGGTTTCTCTTTTCACAAAATTCACAAAACAAGTTTTTGACCTTTTCTCTTTTCTTCCTTTTCTCAGACTCCTTTGCAACAGAGTTTTGAAGCACTGTTGGGATGTCTTTGATAGGAATGACCTTTGCTTTTGGAGCTGTGACACCATCAGTGGTTGTAAAGTCCATGGGCTTGAAATTTTCAAGAATGTCACACTCATCAGACCATGTGGCTTTAAATTGGTATTTCTCAATTTCCTTAAAAGTTGAGGATCCCACAGATCTTTCCAAAGTGATTTTGTTACCAAGTTTGTCGGTTATTTTAACCTCTTGTCCATTCTTGTTGGTTGGTATAATTTCAGATGAACCAGCTTGTTTTCCAGCAGTGTTTTCAAGATCATCATATTTTCTATATCCTATACTAAACTTAACATTGCTTTCAAGTTCTTTCTCAAGCATAACCTCATACCCTTTGCAAGATTCCACCCATCTTTCACAAGTGATTTGGGTGGACTCCAACTCCTTTTTGCAAACTTGGTATTTTTCTACCATAGTTTGGAGTTGAGTTTTGGTTATGCTTTGCTCTTCTTTGAGACTGCTGATCTCTTTATCTTTTTCAGCCAATTTATTTCTAAGTTCTTTTAATGACTTTTCAAATTTGACTTCATCAGTTAAGATTTTATCCCTAAGGTTTTCATTTACCTATTTGATGTTAGCAAATGCAATAATGCATTTGTCTGAACATAGTTTTTCAAGAACTTGAGGTGATACCTTGGCAGCAGCCATCATGGCACAATCACATTGATGATTATTTTCTTCATCAACTCTTTCTTCTTTCTTACCCTCTTTCTCCTCTTCTTTTTCTTCCTTGTCTTGTTCGGACCAAGGATCGATCAGTGGTTCAATCAGGGTTTCTGAATTTTCTCCCAGCAGTAGTTCACCAGCAACTGCAGTAACCACTGCTTCAGCCACTTTATCCACTGTTTCAACACTTAGCTGTTCTCCTTCAGTTTCTACCCCTTCTGGTATTGACTCTAATGCCATCAAACAAAATTCATCATTAGAAGGATCATTAAAAGCATAGAGTGCAAAATTTTCATCACCAAGCTCATCAGGCATGCTGCTCCAGTCAACAAAGCCTTGAGTGAAAAAGCTTTGCTGATCTGGTTGTGTTACTGTTGGAGCAGCTGGTTGAGGTGCAACAGGTTGCACTTGTGCCTGAGGGACAGGGGTTTGAACATATTGGATTTGTGGAACAGTTGTTTGAACATAATGCACAGGCACATGGGTTGCAGCATAGTGAGCAGTGTTAACATGGGCAGCAGGGGTATATTGGGTATAGTGCACAGTGCTTTGGTGTTGTGGTCTAGGATTTGAGCTGGGATGAGTGATTATTGGACCAGTGGTTTGACTCCTGCATTCCCTAGCAAAATGACCTAGCCTATTGCACTTATAGCACTTAATTTTTGACTTATCCAACCCCACTTTTAAATTCCCATGTAACCCTGGGAATTTTCTCCCTGTTCTTTTATAGAATTTGCTTGTTCTTACACTAAGCAAAGCCAATTGATGCAAAATGTCCATTTCTTCTAAGTCAGTGGGATCAAAGTGTTGCAAATCATTGAGTTCAAAACATAAGTTATCTGGCATCTGGTTTTCACAATTTGTAGTAAAAGCATAATTGGCAGAGTGAGAATCAGGGTTGTTGAAATTTCCACCAGTAGTTATATTAATAAAGTGATCATAACCCTGATCCTTACTACTGCTACCAGATTCTTCCTGACCAAACAGAGCTGTGCTGCCAAATGAATAATCATCAGCAACTTTGCCAGACTCTTGCAACTTCTTTTTCTGGTTTAACTCCCTTTCATAGGTCAGGAGTCTACCATGAAGTTGGGTCAGGGTCAGATCTTTGAACTCAGCAGAGTTTCTAGTCACAAATGCAATTGTGTCCCATTTATCAGGTAGTGATCTAAGAAACCTACTATTTTGTGTTGATTTTGGAATTTCAACTTTAACAAGTCTTAGCTCACTGATGAGACAACTGAAACGTTCAAACTGTTGGGTCAATGATTCACCCTTAATGTGACAGAAGGTTTCATACTGCTGATTCAGAATTTCCCTATTGTTCTCAATTACTTCTTCAGTTCCCCCAAATTGTTCCTTAAGTGCATCCCATAATTCTTTGGCACTGTTACAATGTAACAGTCCAGCATAGATCTCATTGGGTAATGCAGATGCTATGATGCTAAATGCTTTGGCATCGAGTTCGAACTTTTGAAAATCAGTTTCAGTATAGTTTTCAGATGGTTTAGGTACGAACTTCTTTTCATCCTCAGCACTTGGCACCATAGGAACATGGGGACCAAAAACAACAGACCTCCAACATCCAGTGTTCTGTTGAGCAAGGATATGACCCATCCTTCTCTCCCAGATGTTGTATTCATTATGTTTAAGCATAGGTGGTTTGAAAAGAGAGCCAATGTTATTCTTATCATCTTATGATTGTGACGTCATCCTGGTTGTTTTACAGGCACTGATTAATCAACTTTGATGGTGATTAAACCTTGCTCTGTTTTTCAACAAAACAAACAAACTATCAGTATCAACGATTATGAGCTGAACTATTTATGTCAAAATGATTGTTAAATCAAATTTGACTGTCCAAGCTCTGATACCAATTGTTAGGATCTGAGTTTGGTTTTGATTGTGTTTTATGTTTGAATTAAGATGAAGATGAATGAGTTGTGCAGTAGAATTAAGATGGAAGCAAACTTTTCACAATCAAACAGGAGAATTGCTTTTAACATACAAGTTTAACATTGAACCGAATGATTGAATTTAATTTCAACAACGATTACAATTTGCAAGTATGCAACAAACTCCCCCTCAGCCTGAGCTCACAGTATTTGTTCGTGTAGGAAGAAGATAGTGAAAGAGCTAATAGAACAGTACAGAGCACTGTTCTATTTATAGGCACGAGCAAACCACAAAAGCATCTAAGCTGACGTCACCATGAAAGTGACATCTAACCTCCTAACAAACTCTAACCTCTGATCTATACAACCTCTGCTATGCTAACTACTGTTATTACATTTCATTACATAAAGACATCTAAACTACCGTTGCATCCTTCCACTGATGTGATCCCAGCAGTACTTGTCATGATCAGCAGAGCTTGACTCAAGGCAGTAGATTGAACAATAGAGTTATAGTCTTCCATCAGTCTTTTATTTGATCAGCAGTTTGTAGGTCAGCAGTTTGTACGATCAGTAGATAGGAGGTCAGCAGATGTTGAAACCACTTTCAAGGGGAGAGACTTGTGTATATAACATCTGCTTATTCTGGATCCACTGCTCTGATCCAGTTTTGGCTTTAATTATCTGTTCCTTTGGTAGGGTTCAAGCCCAACAGATTGGGACTTAAGGCCTTAATTACATGCTATCTAAAGTTTCTTTGGCAAAAAAATAATGAACATCCCTACCACAATATGCAATAAATGTGGTGCTCATTTAGAAACAACAGACCATATCCTAATTGATTCTTGTATTGCGAAGGTAGTCTTGAAAAGGTGGGTGCTTGGTGCAAAACGCAGGTAAAGACAGGTGTTTAGGTACCGAATATGTTAGAATTCAGATATATATCGCAAGGATCCAAGGGATACAAAAAAGTGGAGCAGTTGACTATCTTGATCATCTTTGGACTCTCTAGAAGGCAAGGAATGATAGAATCTTTAACCATATCAACAAAGTGGGCAAAGAACATTCTAGAAGAAGTTATCACAATTCACAACTACACATGTGTGGCTAAAAAATAGGGTGAAGTTAAATCGATTAGATTGGAAGGATTAGAGTGATTTTGATATCCCCAATGGTACTCTCGGTGGTAAACCCGCTTTCCTTAGCATTTCCTTTGAGGTGGTTGTTGTGGAATTTGTTGTTAAGGCATATGTCTTTGAAATGGTGTCTTTGTTGAGGCATCTGTTATTGAGGAATGAGTTGTTGCGGTCTAGCAAACTCTTGCTGAACGTGATCCGGTGATTGTCTTTGTGCATATGCAAACCCACCTTGAGTTCTCATTTGATTCCCATCACCCCCAATTGCATATCCTTCATCATCATACCCCTCATATTCGTCTTCATAACCATCATCATACCCATCACGTTGTGCCCCCATAAATGACATGGATGGAGATTGTTGGTATTGTAACCTTGGTTGCGGTGGTTATTGAGGGACCAGGGTGGTATGGATTATGTGTGGGTCTTGTTGAAACGAAGGTGGTTGACTTTGTTGGGATGATGATTGACCAGGAGCAGGGAAAAAGTGGCTAAAGGATGGAAAACTCAATGAAGGTTGGAAACTAAATGTATTTGTTGTGGGTGTACTCATGGGAATCATGGTGTTAGAAGGTTTAACCTCACTAGATGTAGAAACTGTTGAAGGCGCTGGAGGAGGAGTGGTCGGTACTGACTGACCAGAGGATTGAACTGGTGGATCCATTGTTCTACTTGGTATACTAGAGGATCCAACAATTTTATTCTCCGGGGTGAAGAACTCGGTTTCGTTTAAGTGTTCGTTCAATTTCAGGATCAGAGGCTAATGGTGATGACTTGTGAGAACCTCTAGTATGACTTGTGTGACAACCAACGTGAAACTGACAAATAACAAGCACAACTACCAAGTAAAACACACGTTGCTCACTACTCCCTGGCAATGCCGCCAAAATTTGACGTGTGGTCGAAGTCCCACTCAAAAATAAACCAAATACACTAAATAGTTAGTGGTAGATAGGTATCGAACACAGGGAGTGTGTGGAATATGTGTTTACTAAAGTAATTGCAATTTAACTAGGCTAGAAAGTAAAGTGTGTAAAAGTAAATCTTTGAATTGGGTTTGTTGACCTTTAGAACTAGAAATTAAATTTCAAGTAAATAAGAATTTATAAATAATTAAGAGAAAGAGTGTTCCTCCCAGGCTTCAGGTTTTATGTAACAACAAAATGTTAATGTTCAAATGGAAAGAACCACATAGACATGGCTCATGTGTGTGCAATTGTTTGTGATGAAAGGAGACCAAGTACTTGGATTCATAGAATGTGAGGGTATCACCCGATGATCCATTAACATAGCCAACCTGAATCCCTCCCATTAAATCTCGATTGCCAATGACACCAAGAACGTATAGTTCAAAATAAAGATAAAACAATATTAACAAGTTACAACCAATCACGCAAAAAACAATCATAAAACTAGACATCATATGATTAGATTACTATTCCAGAAATTAAAGAACATTAACATAATTGTTCACAAGAAAACCTTACCTCCGGGATGAACAGAAAGAAAATTAGTCACTCATTGTTTAGACGATCAAACAAACATCAAATCCGCAATCCTTCATTGATAAGGCTTCAATCCTCCCATAGAAATAACCTAATATATTGTTCTTGAATCCTAAAATCACCTACCACCGGTTCTAGATCAATTACAACGCAAAAGATATCAAAAAGTCACCCCTAAAAGTGAGTTTTAAAGCCAAAACAAGGATCTACGACTAGGCTCTACCATAGGCTACGGTGGCTACCTACCGTAGCCTACGGTAGCAAAAACTCCCCTGCGGTAGCTGCTTGCGGCTCATGGTGACCCCTACGGTACCAAGGGCTACCGTAGCCTACGGTGGCTACCGTAAGCTACGGTAGGCTTCAACTAAGCAGTTTTGTTTTCTTTATAACTTTCTCGTTTCAACTCCGTTTTCTTCACCGTTTTCGCCCACGTTCTCGTAATTTCATCCTCTATCATGTTATCTTCTTAATTCTTCAATTCTAATAAATTATTATTTTTTCATTTATGCTCCTAATTTTTTCATTTTAAGCTCGTTTGTTCAATGCTTCTTCTTAGCTCCTTTAACCTGCAATCATCAAGTTTGTTGTAGTCATCTAAATTCACCAATTTTAAACATCAAACATATCAATTTATTACTTATTTAATCAACTTAAAGATCTTCCAAGGGTTCATCCGTATAACAACCCTCCTAGAACCCTTAACGTAAATCTAAACGTTCCTAAATACACCCTGTATGCGAGAAACGACCTCGAAATACCCTTGTACTTACAAAAAACAAGAAAAATAAAATCTGAAGGGTTGTCGCGGGCCGCGACCCAGACACCCTTGGTTCTTCATGGGGCACGAGAACCTTTACTTGTTAGACAGTGCATAGTGCCATGTGTATGGTGACTCGGCATAGCTAGGCTAATGACTGGCTGAAGCTATAAGTGACACGCGTCTTGTGGCAGGCCGCAAAGGCCTTAGCCTTCTCTATCGCGGGCCGCGAGCCGCCATTGATCAGGCCTATAAATTGGGTCGACGAGTTCATTTGAATTCATTCAACTTTCTGATTTCTCTCTCAATTTCTAAATAGCAGAAATTATACTAGGGCATAATACCCACTATAAAGCGAAGCTTTGCCTCGTTGTAAGTACTATAACCCTGCTATTACCCTACACGATCGATTTAGGGCTCCGTAACGCATGTCAAGGCTCTGCCTAACTCAGTCGTTGGAGTTCTGTCTCGTGTTACACTCGATTGATTTAGGATTTCGTAATGCATATCAAGGCTCTTCCTGACTCGGTCAATGGAATTCTATCTCGAGTTGTACGGTTAATGGGATTTGGGTTATTTTACTAACACGTGTGCTTTGTTTATTTTTAATAGATAATAACCAGGAGAATCACCAGGAAGCTATAGTAGTATCACCTAAATCTACAACGTGAGTACATCTGCTTTTTGCCACCTCTTTGTAAATCTTTTTATGAGTCAAAATATTTTACCAAAACCTCAAATGTATTAAATTACACTTAACAGTAATTGAGTATTTTTAATTCTACAATTACTGCCGGTATGTTGGGGTTTTGTATACAAAATGTGAAAGACGTTACTATTGGACAATGAGATAGCCAATGAGTAATATGACCCACAAGTCAGATGTTGATAGTACTAAATGAGTAATTGATTAGATATAAGCAAATGTAATTGTGGATGCCCTCAATTCTATAAAGTTATAAAAATTGTTTTGATTAAACTGGGATGCACTCGCCAGTATTTCTTGCTTATAAAATCTTTTTAAAACGCGTTTCAGGTAACAAAATATGAAAGCCAATAGAAGCCAGCTGGAGAGCACCGAAGGCTTGGAAAAGTGGCTATAAAAGTTACCTAAATAAAAAGGAGTTTTTATTTTTAATAATTAGGGTTTTTTCCCTACAAATGTATTGTTAAATGAACTTGGGTTCTATCCCAATAATTTATTATTATAAAAGTTGGTGTTTAAACTCTGATAAAAAATTTCATAACTACGGTCCTGATGTATTCCGCTGCTAAATTAATAAACACCGATACCACTGATCTGGATCTCGCAGCACCCGCTCCTGGGGTAGGGGTCGGGGGTTGCGACAGAGGGTGGTATCAGAGCTACAGCCACTGGTTTAAGCCAAAGAAGTGTTCTGCTGACCCTTAAATTTTAAATTCGGTGTTAGGAAATAACTTATGTGATTATGTGTCAATATTGTTTTGTGTTATTTGACTATTTGTTAGTTATAGTATGGGTGAGCAAGGAACTTCGGACGCTTATCGTCACTAAGATAGTTCACCAAAAGATGAGGGAACATCATCTCAACCTAATCCCTCATGATACTCAGCCGATACTGAGGAAGGGATATTTTTATTTAAGGCACAGTCTGAAGAACCCTTTACTACTAAAAAGAGAGGTTGATTTAATAGAGGAGCACATGAGAGAAGAAAGAGAAGGAAGAAGTTACAACAACAGAGGGCTATAGTCAGAGCTAATAGGGAGGCAAATGCACAAACTCAGGAAACAGTCAATAGGCCACCTTGGGAAGAGGAACTAGATAGATAGCTGGCCACCGTTACTTTTATTCCCAGACCAACAAATGCTAGAACCCAACCAGGCGGACCAGTTTCCTATTCCAGATATAGATCCCTATGAGATTCCCAGGATTCCCCCACCAAACCCCATAGCTCAATATACTGACCTTAACCCTTTAGATCCCTTTTGGAGCAGTGAATGGTGGACACAGAGTGTGATACATAATCCATACCCTTATGCACAACCTATCCCTCGACACATGATCCAATACCTGCACCCATGCCACCTATGAGCCAGGAAAATTTGAAGGAACTTCGCTCATTGGGTGACGAATTAGTAGAGGAAGGAGATAGAATTCGGCAAATAGGAGAAAAGCTTATGTGGAAGCATGTCGAGCGTGATATACATGATTGGATACATGTTACTTAGAAAATGCCTAGACGTATGTGTAATTTTGTATTTTGATAAAAAAAATCTATAGATACACTAAAATAGATACGGATGCATAACTACTAGTATATTTGATTTCCAGTTGTAGTTTGTTAGTGCATGCGTATGTCGACTTCGTCTTGTATCGAGTCTTCTATGTATTTAGATAGATCAGGGCACATATTTCGAGAAATATGTCAAATATAGGGTGAATGGCATGTTCAAGCGAAATTAGATAGGTGATTCTGCTTGAAAGTGACATGACAATTTCAAGCGAAATCACATATGTAATTCCGCTTGAACCTGATATCGCTTGAAACATGATTCCGCTTGAAGCCTTTTCAAGCGAAATCAGAACCCTATATATACCTTTGTGTCTTGTTCATTTGTAACAGTTTCCGGTAGAGCCACGAAGTGCTGCCGAAGTGTCGTCTCGCTGTAAATCATTGTGAAATCAATATAACGACAGTTTAAAGTGATATTCTAGCTGAATTGACCTCAATACGTCTATTTCCGCCTTTCGTATTGAGTAAAAGTCTTCTGATCGACTCGTTCGGGTCTGAAAACGATCCTACAAGTGGTATCAGAGCTCAGGAAGAAGAGTTCTTACCAATTCAGCTGCAAATTCTGATTTCTACACCTTCTTTTTCAAATTTAACAACTTTTCACGGTTAAAATCGGCTAAAATTTTCACAGAATGTGCGCATTAGTGTTTTAACAAAGCCTTGAAAGTTTCAGGCGTAAAATCGATCTAAAACTGGTAATTTTCATAATTCCGTTTGAAAACAGCTTGAGAATGATGACATCAGCAGCCCTTCAAACGGAATCAGCAGGTTAATTCCGCTTGAAACCGGTGATTCCGCTTTAAAGTTCTGCTGATTTCGCTTGAAACGTGCTATTCCGCTTCAGTTGGGTTATTTCGCTTGAGTGATTCCGCTTGAAGCACTGATTTCGCTTCAAGGTCCTTATTCCGCTTGAAATAGGTGTGTGTTCAAGAGAAATTAGATATCTCGCTTGAAAGGGTATTCCGCTTCTAAGTGATTTCGCTTGAACTGTGTAATTTTGCTTGAGGGTATTCCGCTTCGAAGTGTAATTTCGCTTGAAGGACTGTTTTGTGAATTTTTGAAAAACCGAAACATGGAAGAGGAATTTTACAACGCATTCGCTACCCCGGTTACCCCGATTACACTTGCACAAAACACGATGTTGGAAAATGAAACGGGGACTATGCAAAAACCGCCTAAACTCTTGAACATCGAGGAGTATAATGGTTGGGAAGGACGCTTTGAGAACTGGGTACAAGCAAACTACTTAGATGCTTGGGAATGTGTTGAGACAAAATACGTTACACCGATGAATGATGACGAGGAGATTATTGCTATTAAGGATCTGAGTGCCGATAATAGAAAGAAATACAAAGATGAAAAAATGATGCTAAGTATACTACAACAAGCTGTGAAAGAAGATATCTTGGTTCTATTGCAACACAATGGAACTTCGTATTCAATCTGGAAAGCTTTAAAATTGAAGTTTCAGGGAAGCCAAGAGATGGTCAACAACAAAAAGTCACTTTTAAAGAAAGAATTCAATCTATTCCGTGGTTTGAAGAATGAAAGCATAAAGCAAATCATTGAAAGATACTGCAATTTGTTAGCCAACATGAGAAGATTGAGCATTGAGAAAGATAATGAGGAGTTGATTGAGAAGTTGGCTGATGCATTACCATATGAAACTTGGGGTACATATCTCATGATGTTGAGAAACAAGAAAGGGTTTAGCAATCTGACACTGAGCAAGTTCATTGAAAAAATTGAGGCTCAGGAGATGGAACAGAGAAAGGTTTTAAGAATGAAAGATTTCGATGGTAAACAAGATATTGGTCTTTATTACAAAGGTGGTGTCAGTGATAAATCCACCAACATGTCAACGAAGATTGAAACGGCATTCAATGCAAAGAGTTCATCTGGAAGTTCATCAAAAGGATCAAACAGCAACATAAGTTTTTCACCATATCCATCATTTGATCCGAACATCTCAACAACAAAGAATGGCAAGAAGCTACAATGCAACATTGTACTGAATCTGGAGAATGATGAGGATTATTCAGCAGAAATTGCTAAGAGTCACATGTCTTTGTTAGGAATTGTGTTGGAATCTTATGGAAGTTTTGTGGCAGGTCGGATCGGGAATCCAATGTTGACAAAATAGGATTACGATCAAATTGACACTGAGGAAATGGAATTGATGGATATTAAATAGTGTTTGGCAAGTGTGCTGAGATGAGCTGAGAAATTTAAGCAGATCACAGGAAGAGATGATTTACGTGAAGCTAATGTTTCTACTTTAGGTTTTGATAAATCTAAAGTCACTTGTTTTCGTTGCATGGAAAAGGGACACTTCAAGAGGGAGTGCAAAAACCGCGAAGCAAGTGGAGCTCAAAATCCGTTCAACAACAACAATGATTACTACCGTAAGGCCATTTATCATCAAGTTGCACAACAACAACAAGAACCACAAGTGGCACATGGAAGGAAAGTGATTAAAGAATCTTCAAAGAGAGCTTGTATGGTGAATCAAGATGACAAAGAGATAACAAGTGGATTCAGTTGGGACAAATATATCTCAGCTGATAATAAAGCATGCCTGATTAACCAAGATGATGAAAAATTGCCTGAGGGTTTTAGCTGGGCAAATTTCAATTGGGATGATTATGATCCAAACAAAGATTCAAATCACAAAGCATATGTCGCTCGAGTTGAAGAAGATAGTGATGATGATAGAGAGTATCATGCAAGAAGATTAGCAGCTGATTTGAAATTGATAGCAGAAAGTGATAGTGAAGATGAAAAAGCCAAAAAGAAAAAGAAAAAGGTCAAAACACCAATGAGTAGTGATGATGAAGAAGTACCAGTGATAAAGAAAAAGGTGAAAAATGTTCCAGCTTTCAAAGTTGATGCAGAAGCTAACACGAAAAATGTTCCGGTGATTTGTGAAAACTGTGAGATTATAAAGAAGAAAAACAGTGAGTTGATGAACAACATGAACAGGCTGAAGGAATCTTATGATGTTCTGAACAAGGCCATGAATCAGTACAACCAAACAAGTGAAGAACAAGCAATGACCATGAAGACACTTCAGGGAGCTTTCATGATAAAGCAGAAAGTTGTGAACAACTACATCGAGAAGTGTGCTGTGCTACAACAGAAACTTGAAACACAAAGGATTGAGACAGAAAGAGTTAATCATTTGTTGAAAAGTTACTCATGTACTTCTTATGTCATTGACAGGATTTATCCAACTGTTGAAGGCATGAAGGCATTTGAGGATGATGAGGTAACTGAAGAACAAAAGGTTTCTAAAGAAAAGACTCCTGAAAAGAAGAATGTAAAGAAGAAGGATACTAAAGTGAATGATTCTGGTAAGAAACAAAGTTTCAGTTACAACAAGTGTCCACCCCCGCTTGAAAATGGATATTCTCCGAGAAATCCAAATTCAGAAAAAATCGAAAAGGCAACAAATTTATAGTGGGAGTCGGAGTCTACAGTTAACTTGCCAGATAATATTGATGTCACGTTTACGTCATCTGACACTGATCATGAGTCCGAGTTAATAAAGAAAGTGGTCGATCAGGTGTTGGATAAAGATGAATCCGAGGAGTCAAAGTCGGAATCTATGTCAGAGTCAAAGTCTGAGTCCAGCATTCCGAGTCAAACCGACAAACAGGGCAAAAGGATTTACAATAAAGATTTTCTTCTATCAAAATCTAATTTGAATGACGAAACGTTTAAAGTTGCATATACTTTGAATGATTCTGATAAATTATATTTTGATGATGAATTTCCAATAAGAGGTGTTAAACCAGAAATGATAAAACAGGTTTTCAAACTAACAGAAATTAATATTTTTGAAATAAAAGATGTAAATCTTATTGATAAACCTAAAAAGTACACCTCAAGAGTTCAACAAAGAGAAAACAAGAAAAAGGGTTACAGTTCTGGTTCTGGTTTTCGAAAGAAACCAAACCATAACGGTAATTTCAAAAAGAAAGGATTAGGATTTATTCCAACAGAAAATCATAAAAATGAAAAATATGTTCGAGATTTTAAATCAAAAATGATATTTGTTTCAGGTACATCTACTGAAGAAGAAAAAGAAAATCTATTCAGAAATCAGTCAAACAAAGAATTCCTTGCGAAGAAGCAAGAAGAGATGAAGTTTGCTGATCAGATGAAAGAAACAAGAACATGTTTCCAATGCAACATTGTTGGTCATATTTCCAAGAATTGTTCCAAGGCAATACTAACAAAACAGGGAGTTTCTCGAAAACTGAAAGATGAAGAAGTTGTGTTTGAACCACCAATTGAGAGAACTAAACTTTTCAAAATTCAACTTTTGAGATTGGTGAAAGTTCAAACATATTTTACAAGAAAAGATCAAAACTTGACAATCAGAAATGGGTTGTTAAGAAGTCTTATAGTAGTTCTAGCAATGATTCTGATTCGTCAAAATCAGAGGAGTTATCTTCTGGCGATGAATCTGATTCCACAAAGTCAGAGGAGCCACAAATTGAATCAAAATGTGAAAATTCAGTTCCTCCAATGGATGATGACAATTTTCCACCATTGAGGGCTGAAAACTTTATACAAAAAGTTGGTAAAATTGAAATTTCGAATCAATTTTTCTCATAAAAGAAAGATTTTGATGTTGAAAAAGCATTTAACTCCAAAGTTAAACATATTTTTGGAAAAATGGTTGACAGGAAAGTCAAAGGAGTCAAGGAATTTTACGAGAAGAAAACAAAGAAGCAAGATAAAGTATCATCCCTAGTTTGTGACTGGGATGGTACCTATTACGAACAGTAAAATCCTGGACTTGCCGGAGCTCCCAAGTTGGTAATCACGGAGCAGGAATCGGCATCATTCTATATTGTATTTGAAAAATTGAAAATTAGTCACTAGTATGACTTGCCGGAACTCCCAGGTTAGTAAGTGAGGAGTAGGTATCGGCATCTTGAGAATTCAACCTACATGTGGTATTGGTTGGTAAGCCATGTGGTTGAAAAAGAGTTTGTGATACAAGTGGTAAAATCAAGGTCATTAAGTTGAACTTGATTATCATTCTTACATGTGGTATTTTGAAAACAATGTGATGAACCAAACTCCTAACCTACAAATGGTTAAAATCAATCAACAAAACTAATTTTTCGGAAAAACCATTTGATTAAAACAAACTTAAGTGTTTTGAAATCACAGTGGGAAAATAGTTTGTTGTAAGGGGGAGTTCTGATTGTTTATGCCAAGTGGATGGCGAATTGAAGCGATTCGATATCGGTTGTCAATTTACTTGTACAGTTTGTTTTCAAATTTCTTTAAATGTGTTTTGAATTTTAGGGGGAGTAAGAATTTTTCTGAAAATCCAAAAACTTTTGAAAATTTGAAAAAGACAAAAACATGATAAAATGAAAATTGAGTTTTTGTGTTAAAGAAGAGGAAATGATAGTACATCAGTGGACTATCACAACATGCTAAAGAATTGGAAAATCATATGTGATAAACGGTCTCACTGATGATATGCCAGTAGGTTTTTGCACATTTAGTAGATTGTGACGAGATATAAACCTAAAATTCAAACTTGCTTATATCGTGGGGAAACATCTCTCGGATATATGGGTAACCCCCGAAATCTTGTTTGAAAGGTCTCTCTTTCTGAGATACTAGGTCTTTATGCTCAGTGATATCTGGGGTATTATCCCGGGACTTCTGATTTTGCGGAAGCAATGGCCTAGTCCCCGGAGAATACTTTACTGCTTGCTTGAAACATAGCGCCACCCTCAGCAAAAATGATGAAACAATAAAATTGATAATCATTGCTGTTGTAAAAAAGATCCTCTAAAGGGGACCCACCAAAAGTCGAGCCGTCATCTCTCTGCTGAACGGAAGTTCTGACCTGAGCTCTCACGGTTTCGCAATTTAACCCCTTACAGATATCATCTGTGGTATACTCACCTGTAAGACTGAATATTGGGATCTGGATACGGGAGTATATTCTGAGGTGGGACATGCGATTAAGTTTAAGTGCTTAAGACATTAATCTCGTATCTCGAAACAGTTGAACTTTGTGTGAAAATTTAAGTGGGTCAATATACTGACAATCTAAGTGAATTGTTTAGAACTTAAAATGTTTAAAGCTTAACGGTGTTGGTGATTTGTCTCAAAAACTGATATGATCCTCTTACACAAACTCACAAAAATATTGTCTGTAAATATTTCTTTATTGCATTTCTATTATATTCAAAAATCCAAAAAGATTTTCGGTGTGTTTTAGCATAAATTTTGAAAAATACAAAAAGATTTTCGACAACTGGTGTTGGAGAGCTAATTTTCAAAATTCCGAGTGCTAAACATGATGAACAAATGGTTTGGGTGAAATTGTTTGAGATGTTTTGAAATGAAATGAGAAAAGTTTTTGAAATAAAAACGGTATTCCTGCAAGTGGTTCATCAAAAATTAACATTGTAAAATCATTGTTTGAATATCTTATCCACAAGTGGTCATCATTCGTTATAAATGTTAAATCATTTTGTGAAGTAGATTTTACAAGTGGTCATCAAAAAATTTATTTTTGGGTAGAGAATTTGTGCAGGTAACAGGATAAGAGCTAGGTGATCTTGAGATAAACAGATAAAAGCCAGGTTCGATCCAGAGCAGGATGTGAGCCAGGTCATGATCTTGAACCTGTGAAAGCCAGACTGTGATCCCAGCTTACTGAAAGGGGGAGTCTGAAGATTGTAGAGCCAAGTTCCGATCCTGAAGTTCACGCAAGCTGCTGATGCTGATGAACTTAAGGAATCAAGAGATCTGATCAAGAGAAGATAGAGTCAGATTGTGATTCTGGGATTGAAGGTTATTTGTTCGAGAGGAGAGTCTGTTGGTGATAAAGAGAAGAGAGAATATTTGAGGATACTTACAGTGTCAGATACTTCAAAAGAGAAGCCCGAAGACTGATAAAGATTGAAGATGCGAAGACTCGTCAACATTCGAGGGGGATTCTGTTAGTGCATGCGTCTGTCGACTTCGTCTTGTATCGAGTCTTGTAGGTATTTAGATAGATCAGGACACGTATTTCGAGAAATATGTCAAATATAGGGTGAATGGCATGTTGAAGCGAAATTAGATAGGTGATTCCGCTTGAAAGTGACATGGCAATTTCAAGCGAAATCACATATGTAATTCCGCTTGAACCTGATATCGCTTGAAACATGATTCCGCTTGAAGCCTTTTCAAACGAAATCAGAACCCTATATATACCTTTGTGTCTTGTTCATTTGTAACAGTTTCCGGTTGAGCAACGAAGTGCTGCCGAAGTGTTGTCTCGCTGTAAATCATTGTGAAATCAATATAACGACAGTTTAAAGTGATATTCTAGCTGAATTGACCTCAATACGTCTGTTTCCGCCTTTCGTATTGAGTAAAACTCTTCTGATCGACTCGTTCGGCTCTGAAAGCGATCCTACATAGTTTGTAATAGACGCATATATATAGAAAGAGTAAAAGTCGCAATGATCGACGTTTTTGATCAAATTGTTTGTGTGACTGTGTATAAATATTTGTACAAAATTTATTCTGTGATAATTAATACTTGATAAATATTCACAATTCAGATGGACAACGAAGTAAATCAGGAAAACCAGAATAATGAGAATAACGGAAACCAAATAGATAACAGTGCCATCCAACATATAGTAGCACAAGAAATTATAGATGCTATGCCTTATATTATCAAGACTGTTAAACAAGCAGAAAATAATAAATCTGCAAATGGAAGTAAACGCCAACATACTGAACCAAGTCACAGTGTAAACGATAATAACGGACCTATAATCCAAGCTCCAATTCCTAAAAGAAGAAAAACCGCTTCTTACGGTTGTTCTTATAAAGAATTCTTGGCCTGCAAACCAATAGAATTCCCAGGCAATGAAGGAGCCATTGCAGCCTTATGTTGGATAGAAAAGACAGAAGCAGTCATAAAAATAAGTAAATGTGCAGATGAAGATAAGATTATGTTTGCTTCTAATTTTTAAAAAATGCAGCCTTAGAATGGTGGAATACTATTCTCCAGTCTAGGGGAAGTGAC
Organism: Helianthus tuberosus; assembly: GCA_030545235.1. NCBI lineage: Eukaryota > Viridiplantae > Streptophyta > Magnoliopsida > Asterales > Asteraceae > Helianthus > Helianthus tuberosus. The sequence continues at coordinate 582,566 of JARYGA010026437.1, forward strand.
AGAGTTTATAATATGGAATGGACCAACTTTAAGGAAATGGTTGAAAGAAAATAATGTCCTCCTAATGAGAATGAACAAATCGCCAATAAGTTCCTAAATCTTAGAATGACTGGAAAAGACTTCAAAGGTTACACTACCATATTCTTCGAATACGCTAGGATAGTGCCAACCTTAGCCTCATCTGAACCAATGTTAATCTCCCGTTATATTTGGGGATTAATTAGTGAGATTAGACACATAGTCAAGGCAGCTAGACTGCAAACCATAGAAGAAGCAATAGAACTAGCCAATACCCTGACTGATGAATTGGTACGTACTCAAGAGGAAAACCAGAGAAAGAACCTAGCTCAAAAGCTTACCCAGGAATTTCGCTATGGTAATTCCAACCATGGGAAAGGTATAGGTTCTTCCTCTACACCCTACTGTAAGTATTGCAAACGAAAGCATTCTGGAAGATGCTCCATATACTGCAACTTTTGCAAAATGTCGGGACACAAGGAAGAAAACTGTAGAAAGAAACTTAGTAATGGGATATGCTTCAATTGTGCAGAGAGTGGGCACATCAAACCGAACTATCCGAAACTAGCTATAGCCACAACCAACAAGGCTAAGACAACTGAATCACCTAAGAAAAATGCCAGAGCGTTTGTTCTGACTACTGAGGAAGCCAAGATGATTCTGGATGTGATTGCCGGTACGTTCTTAGTTAATAATATATTTGCTAAAGTATTGTTTGACTCTGGTGCCAACCAAAGTTTTATCAATGGTTCTTTTTACAAACTTCTTGACCAAACCTTAGCCAAACTCCAACAAGATTGTCTGGTAGAGACAGCTAACGGAGAATCCATCAAGATAAGTGAAATCTTGCAGGGAGCAAGAATAGAAATCCTGAACCATCATTTCTTTGCTAACTTTTACGCAATGAATCTGGCCGAATTCGATGTTGTATTAGGAATGGATTGGTTGGTAGCCAATCGTGCTAGTGTTTTATGTGATCAAAAGTCAGTACAAGTAAGTACATAAATTGATGAAAAGATCACAATCAAAGGAGATAAGCCAACCAGATCGACAAAATTCATCTCTGTGATGAAAGCCGCAAGTTATGAAAGGAAGGGAGGAGTAGTATATCTGATTTCTGTAATCATTAATACTAAAGGAAAAGAACTAAAAGATATTCCTTTATTATCTAAATTCTCAGACGTCTTTCCAGAAGAGTTACCTGGATTACCGCCTGATAGAGAGGTTGAATTTAAGATTCACCTAATACCAGGAACGGCACCGATTGCCAAATCACCATATCGATTAGCACCAACGGAGATGCGGGAACTGAAGAAACAATTGGAAGAACTTCTTGACAAAGGTTTTATACAACCAAGTTCATCACCGTGGGGAGCACCGGCGTTGTTTGTTAAGAAGAAAGACTGATCGATGCGTATGTGCATTGATTATCGAGACTTGAAAAAGGTTACGATTAAGAATCGGTACCCACTACCGAGAATCGATGATCTGTTTGGTCAATTTCAAGTTGCTCGATTCTTTTCTAAGATTGACTTATGCTCAGGATATCATCAACTGAAACTACAGGAAAAGGATATTCCTAAAACTTCTTTCAGAACTAGGTACGGTCATTATGAATTTACCGTCATGCCATTTAGTTTAAACAATGCCCTAGCCCCATTTATGGACATGATGAACAAGATATGTAAACCATACCTAGGTAAATTCATAATTGTCTTTATAGATGATATTCTAATTTACTCTAAGAGTAAAGAGGAACATGCAGTGCATCTGCATACACTTCTAACATTGTTGAGAAAAGAGAAGCTTTATGCTAAATTCTTAAAATGTGAATTTTGGTTACAAGAAGTGCACTTCCTTGGACATCTGGTTAATCATGAAGGAATTCATGTGGATTCCACAAAGATCGAGGCGATTACTAAATGGAAAGTCCCTGAGTCGCCAACGGAAGTAAGAAGTTTTCTTGGACTGGCAGGATATTATAGATGGTTTATCCAAGATTTCTCTAGAATAGCCATTCCATTAACCAAACTGACCTGCAAATCAGTTAAGTTTGAATGGGGACCGAAACAGGAAGAAGCTTTTAAGATTCTTAAGCAGTGGTTAACCAACGCACCCATACTCGCATTACCAGAAGGAACTGAAGACTTTATAGTCTATTGTGATGTGTCTAAGTTAGGATATGGATGTGTGTTGATGCAATGTCAAATGGTTATAGCTTATGCCTCAAGACAACTTAAGAAACATGAAGAGAATTATACAACCCATGATCTAGAATTAGGAGCCATAGTTTTTGCCATTAAGATTTGGAGACACTATTTATATGGAAATAAATTTGTTGTATTCACCGATCATAAGAGTTTAAGGTACATTTTTGGGCAAAAAGAATTAAATGTGAGACAGAGACGCTGAATGGAAATTCTTAGTGATTATGATTGTGATATCCAATATCATGCTAGGAAAGCTAATGTAGTAGCTGATGCTTTAACTCGAAAGTATCATGAAAAGCCGAAACGAGTACGTTCTCTCATATTAAATCTACAAGTAGATTTAAATGATCAAATTAGAGAGGTACAGGAAACATCAATCAAGGACGATGGAATTTGGAAGTTCCATAAGAAAAGGATGTGGATACCTAAACAAGGAACCTACGCTACATAATTCTAGAAGAAGTTCATAAGTCTAAGTATACGATACATCCCGGAAGTAATAAGATGTATCAAGATCTAAGAAAGAATTTCTGGTGGATAGGAATGAAAAAGGATATAACAACCTACGTTGCTAAATGTCTAACATGTTCACAAGTTAAAGCTGAGCATCAGAAACCCTCAGGACTATTGCAACAATTAGAGATGCCAATATGGAAATAAGAATTGATAACAATGGACTTTGTTACCAAATTACCCAAGACAAGAAAATGAAATGATACAATCTGGGTGATTGTAGGCAGATTGACCAAATCTGCTCATTTCTTACCAATGAAGGAAACTTTCAATATGGAACAGTTAGCCAAGCTATATGTAAATGAAATAGTTTCATTACATGGAATTCCTTTATCTATCGTATCTGATAGCGATAGCTGTTTTACTTCTCATTTTTGGACAAGTTTCCAAAAAGCAATAGGAACCAGGTTAAATCTAAGCACAGCTATCATCCACAAGCGGATGGACAAAGCGAAAGTACAATCCGGACGGTGGAAGATATGCTTAGAGCCTGTGTAATTGATTTCGGAGGAAATTGGGATGACCATTTACCATTAATATAATTTTCCTACAATAACAGCTATCATATTAGCATTAATGCTACACCATTTGAAGCACTTTATGGACGAAAGTGTCGAACTCCAGTCTGTTGGGCAGAAATTGGAGAAAAGCAATTATCTGGACCAGAGATAGTGCAAGAAACAACAGATAAGATAATTCAAGTCAAGGAAAGACTAAACGCGGCATGAGATCGTCAAAAGAGTTATGCAGATAACAGACGAAAATCTTTAGAATTTCAAGTAGGAGATAAAGTATTATTAAAAGTTTCTCCATGGAAAGTAGTAGTCAGATTCGTTAAAAGAAGGAAGCTAAGCCTCAGGTATGTTGGACCTTTTGAGATTATTAGAAAAATAGGACCCGTAGCCTATCAGCTACAACTGCCAGAGGAAATGGCAGGAATACATGATGTGTTTCATGTATGTAATCTCCAAAAGTGTTTAGCAGATGAATCATTAGTGATACCTCTTAAGGACATAGAGGTAAATGAGAAACTTAAGTTTATCGAGAAACCCGTTCAGATTGAAGATAGAAAAATCAAGAATCCCAAACATAAGAGACTAGTTCTGGTCAAAGTGAAATGAGACTCCAAGAGAGGACAAGATTACACTTGGCAACTCGAGTCAGATATGCAAAGGAAATACCCACACCTGTTCCAGTAGACCTTGAGGACGAGATCTAAAACAAGGTGGGGAGGATATAACAACCCTCCAAGAACCCTTAACGTAACCCAAAACGTTCCTAAATATACCCTGTATACGAGAAACGAGCCCGAAATACCCTTGTACTTATAAAAATCAAGAAAAACAAAATATGTAGGGTTGTCGCGGGTTGCAACCCAGATACCCTTGGTTCTTCATGGGGCGCGAGAACCTTTACTTGCTCGACACTGCATAGTGCCACGTGTATGGTGACTCGGCATAACTAGGCCAATGACTGGCCGAAGCTAAAAGTGACACGCGTCTTGTCGCGGGCCGCAAAGGCCTTAGCCTTCTCTCTCGTGGGCCACGAGCCGCCATCGATCAGGCCTATATAATGGGTCGACGAGTTCATTTGAATTCGTTCAACTTTATGATTTCTCTCTCAAATTCTAAATAGTAGAAATTATACTCGGTCATAATACCCACCATAAATCGAAGCTCTGCCTCGTTGTAAGTACTATAACCCTGCTATTACCCTACATGATCGACTAAGGGTTCCGTAACGCATGTCAAGGCTCTTCCTGACTCATTCGTTGGAGTTCAATCTCGTGTTACACTCGATTGATTTAGGATTCCGTAATGCATGTCAAGGCTCTGCCTGACTCAGTCATTGGAATTCTGTCTCGAGTTGTACGGTTAATGTGATTTGGGTTACTTTACTAACACATGTGCATTGTTTAATTTTAATAGATAATAACCAGGAGAATCACCAGGAAGTTATAGTAGTATCACCTAAATCTAAAATGTGAGTACATCTGCTTTTTGCCACCTTTTTGTAAATCTTTTTGTGAGTCAAAATGTTTTACCAAAACCTCAAATGTTTTAAATTACACTTAACAGTAATTGAGTATTTTTAATTCTACAATTACTGCTGGTATGTTAGGGTATTATAAACAAAATGTGAAAGACGTTACCATTGGACAATGAGATAGCCAATGAGTAAGATGACCCACAAGTCAGGTGTTGACAGTACTAAATGAGTAATTGAGTATATATAAGCAAAGGTAATTGCGGATGCCCTCAATTCTTTAAAGTTATAAAACCCTGTTTTGATTAAACCGGGATGCACTCGCCAGTATTTCTTGCTGATAAAAGCTTTTTAAAACACGTTTCAGGTAACAAAATGTGAAAGCCAATAGAAGCCAGCTGAAGAGCACTGAAGGCTTGGAAAAGTGGCTATAAAAGTTATCTAAATAAAAAGGAGTTTTTATTTTTAGTAAGTATAGTTTATCCCTACAAATGTATTGTCAAATGAACTTGGGTTCCATCCCGATAATTTATTATTATAAAAAGTTTGGTGTTTAAACTCTGATAAAAATATTTCCTAAGTACGGTCCTGATGTATTCCGCTGCTAAATTAATAAACACCGATATCACTGATCTGGATCTCACGGCACCCGCTCCCAGGGTAGGGGTAGGGGTCGGGGGTTGCGACAACCCATCAAACCACAACAACTATAATATCCACAATGAAATTATACAACACACATTCACATTTAGCTTATTTACACTACATCTTACACACTTACATGTGCACACACTTTATCATGCATCTCGTTCATAGATGATTATTAACTCCGACTCATTACCCAATTAATACTAGGACTAAGATAGTTGGGTGAGTTTGAACTATATGAACCTTGAAGTCCCAGGGGCAGATATTCTAGTAAATACATAACCTACACTCGTAGTAAGTTCTTAATAAATAATTTTTATTCAATATTAAATTAGAGTTTAACTTTTAGTGAATGAACAATGACATCCCATATAGATCTTTTAAACGTCATTAAACGTGTCAAAACAGAAAATATCTACGGTTTATTAAATCAGACATGTGGAATCCATCTAATTTGCGTGAATGTGTTAACAGGAAGAGTAAATAAACATTCTTCGATTCCTGGCCAAAATTTGGCAGAGTTTCATTTACACCAAAAGTTTCAGAGACATGCGTGATCGGATGTATGATAAACTAACCACATCAGACCTATTTATTTACATATGAGACATACGTTCTACATGAACTAACACATGTCTCATGCGGCGACACAAACCATGCATGATTCATACGCCCTTGACACACATACGTTGACTACCAAATGCAAGACTCTTGCGTAAACACAAAACATCAAAACAAAACTCTATCTAACCTATAACTCGGACACTTTCAAGATACAAGACTCAGCTAAAGATATTATGTTCTAACAAACAATGATTTGTTTATGTAACTTTATTACAATAAACAAAGAACGGGCTTTTTATCAAGACCCACTAATGTTATTGTTGAAACTCAAGCAGGTTGATGATGATTCGCCATAGCTTAGCATCGATATTTCCTCCCTATACACCATAGAACTAGTATACATTTGAATTGTAGATGGAACATGTGATGTTCGTATGGTTTCTAACTCTGTAGCTACTTCTTTCATTGTTGGTCTATATTTTCCATTCAGATTTAAACAACGCATTGCTAGGTTAGCTACAATCATAAGCTCATCCAGAGTACTCTCTTTAATCACCAATGCATCAAAAATAGACATAACACGCCCTTCTTCCATAGCCGACGTAAAGTGTGCAATCAAAGTTACATTTTCGCCAAATCTAGTTAGGGAAATTGGCCTTTCTCTGGTTAACAATTCAACCAAAACAACTCCAAAACTATAAACATCACTTTTTTCAGTGAATTGACTGGATTGAGAATACTCAGGATCAAGATAGCCAAACGTACCTTTGACTGTGGTAGTCAAATGAGTTTGCTAAATTGAGACGAGCCTTGAAGTCCCAAAATCAGAGACTTTGGCTGTGTATTTATCATCCAAAAGTATATTAGTGGTTTTGATGTCTCTGTGGTATATTGGAATGGAAGTTGATGAATGTAAGTAAGCAAGTGCTCCTGCAACCTCTGTAGCAATTTGTAATCTCATGTTAAATGAAAGTGGGAAATCGTCATTTCTGTTGTGAAGCCGATGATACAGGGTACCATTTGGAATGAATTCTAAAACGAGAAGGGGGACTTCTGTCTCTAAGCAACATCCCAATAGTTTGACCACATTCCTATTATTAACTTGGGAAAGAATGACCACCTCATTAAAGAACTACTCTAACTGGCTTTCGTCAACCATTTTCGATTTTTTAATTGCCACAATCCTTCCATCCGTCAGCATGCCTTTATAGACTGTACATTGACCCCCTCGGCCAAGAATTCTATTCTCATTAAAGTTGTTAGTGGCCTTCTGCAACTCACGTGATGTGAAAAGTATGGTTTTATTAACTAAAGATGGATCAACATCTTCTTGTTGTTTTAGAAGTAAACCACCATTGCATTTAAAAAATCTCTTTCTTTGCCTCCTTTCTTTTGTTTTCTTAATCACTTTGTGCAATATGTAACTGATGACAACAATAAAAAAATACCCCCATGCTTATGCTAATACCTAAATGAAGTCCAATACAAAACAGTAAATTAGTAAACAGACAAAACATCTCCAAGATCAAAGTGAAACATGCTAAAGCATATGTACTTTCCTAGTTTTCGCTTGCTCTATTTTAATGTTTCGAAAGATAGCAATTTTCATAAAACTAATAATAATGAAAGTAATAAAGGTATAACCCACTTGTTTCATTTCTTCTAATATTTTTGTATGTTCATAACATAAGCTACTTTCACACGCAAAAAATCTTTGTGCTTGTGACTTGTAATTTTCATTTCACACGCAAAAAAATCTTTGAGCTTGTGACTTTTAATTTTCATACTACGTTGCCTTTTCTTTACACCTACTAAGATCTATAAGAAAGACAAAACTAATTTACAATCTAGAGACCTTAAATATCATTCAAATCCCTACAAGTTCTATAAGACTACTATAAAGATTCATTCAAATCCCTACAAATTCTTTCACAATATCCTAGCGGCCTTAAATATCAAGCAGGGGCGCAGCTTAGAAGGCTTCCGAGGGGGCGCCCGACCCCTCGAACTTTTCGATCCGTAGTGTTATGAATAGTACTTAGGTATATACGTTTCCATCCCCCCGGTTTCGGAAAAAGTGGGGGGGGGGGGGGCGAAGCTTCGCCACTGATATCAAGTCTCAAGCACCTAGTACAAAACTAATCCTGACTTTTGGAATATCGGGTGTAAATGGATTAAAAGCACAAAGAAGTTAAATAACATTACCTAGAATTACACCCCGGGGATTTGTCTTGCTTGGATTCCATTTTATATCATAACAAGTGATGTTCCAACTATAAACTGTACCATCAACGTCAAGTATCGTGGAATTTTTACAGTTACCTCCAAGATCTCTGCACCGTCTACACTCTTCCGTACGCTCTTTTATAAGATGAAGTTACATGTCAGAAAACAAACAAACAAACGAAAGCTACCAAAATAAACAAATGAATGCTCTATATATTGAATTATTACATACCATAGGTATTGCATCCATCTTTTAAGTAAGGGTTGCCTCCTAATAACTGTCCAGCACACATCCATGTATCCACGGCAGTACCATTATAAAGAGCCACTTTGCGTTTTTCAGGGTGGTTGCTATCACAACAAGTTATTTGATCTGGGTTTGGTTGAGTCCACACAAGTGATATCGGAATAAAAGGGCTATCCCTGACAGAAACATTTCCTTGGTCATATGAAGTTTGATCCACCAAGGATGCAAACCCACAACCTCCATCTTCCTCTTCCAAGCGGGTGAGGTTAATCTTGTACGACCTGACACGATGAGGAATTGTGGTTTGGCAACAACCCATTCAAAACAGTTTGTTCTATTACTAGGTATACCGTTGTCACAAGCGGATGAACACCCTGTGATCACACTCCCATTATTTGCCACCATAGCAGCAGTACCACATCCTTCAAAGACAAACTTATTGCTTAATCTGGAGACCAAGAAGGGGCTCCCACCAAGATCTACTCCCATAATATCACTGCTATTCCAAACTGAGCTTTGACAATCACTGATTCTTGGCGTATTAACAGTGACTGTTGGATTATCCAAGTCTACACGCAAGACTTCCAGGTTGTTGAGTGCAGGTAGATACGGCTTGGAGGAGCTGCAATTAACGATGTACCATTTATTGACTGAACATTCCGCACCGATTCCAAAAGGGAATGGAATCGTCACGGTGTTCCCGCACGTATCATTGCACCCTGGCTTGGCAAAGTTTGCAATTGCAGGTGGTGATTCTGTTAACAAAAGGAAAAGGAGTATGTGCAAGTAAGCTTGAAAGAACTTCATATTTGTAAATAAAAAGGAATACAGGTTAATGGGTGAGCCTATAAAGGGGTGCGGTGTTTATGTATATAATGGTGAGTATGATTTGAGGAACTTGCTATGAAATAATCTAAAGACCTACTAGTCTACGCTGTGAATGTTATAATCAAAACTTGCATTAATATCATGGATTTTTCTCTAACTTAAGATTACGATGGTTAGAAACTTCCATTCAACCAATGACTTTCTATTGTAACTTCTTTTTAATTAAACTCATGAAAATAACTCTAAAACTCGACTTCAAATATTAGAAAAATCTATATCAAAATCATGACTAAATTTGAAAATAAATAATAATACAACAACAAAAAAAACCCCTCCATCTCAAGCACCCTAATTTCCTAGAAAAATTCAAAACACAAAATTCTTTAAACAGGTTATTATCTTTAAAACAAACGCAAAGAGCTAAGAACATTCAGAGCATTAAACTTGTACAAACCGTCACCTCAGTTGCCAAGGTTAGATTCCAATTAACATTCTTTAAAAAATCTCATTTCTTCCACAACGTTATAAATCTTCAAACACCCATCATAGCCCATTAAAACTTTATGTGTGTGTTTGTGAGAGAGAAAGAGAGAGAGAGAGAAGTGAGGCTGGGGTCACTTTCGGTGATGGTTTGGATATGCGGACGGCCTCCACAACGTTGAAGGTCTATTTTCTTCTCGTTTGGAAAATCTGGACATGCACACCTTATCAAACCATGCGTACTGGGCCGTTTTCCCCCCAAACACGCCCGACCACGCCACCACCTCCGTCCCCGTGGGCGTGTTTTTGCTTCAAATCAGTTCTGGCGTGCTATTTTCCACGCCCAGCCCCTTTTCTTGTGTCCAATCACCTTTATTTTCCCTTTTGTAAAACCAATCAGATTTTTTTGCTTTTTTTATTTAATTTTATTACAAACATAATGCCCCACAATGCCCACATCCCCACTACACCCATTTTAGAAAACGCCCCATAATATCACATTGCTGATTGGGCTGTCACATGACGCAAAACGCATAAAAATGGGATGTTAACCACTAAACATGGTCTCAGCAATGAAGATGCTATAAGAATACCCACAATGCTACCAATTTCAAACACCCACAAACATGACATCTTAGCTCTCAAGTTAGATTCTATACATTCTTAAAAACACTTATTATTCTACAACACTACATCCAATTTAAATGCCACATCATCACATGCTTTTACGTACACTTATTTTATATAAATCAAATATTTTTTTTATAATAATTTAACTTTCTATCTTACATAAATTACATACTTTATAAACGCCACATCATCAAACACTTATTATTTCACACAATGCATTCTTTTTTACTTTTATATAATTCTAATTACTAAAAAATAAAAAAAATACAACAATATTAGATACTATCAATTTGAAACAATATAGTGCATAATGGGTTTATACATGTTGCTTAGTGAGTTTTTTGTGCATAGTTGTGTTGTACATGATGCTTAGTGTGTATAAAATTGTAAAATAAATTGTCTTATATACTATCAATTTGAAACATGTTAGTGCATCTGTGGTTTGTACCACATGTTTATTAGTTTGTTTATGTTGTATTAAGTTGTATCATGTGTTTAATTTGTAGTATTTTTTAGGTATTAACTTTGGGTTTTGTTTTGTTTGGCTTCAAAACTATCAATTTGAAGCATGTTGATTCAGGTCAAATATAATATTTTTGCATGCTTATTTTATGTATGTTTCGTAAAAAAAACTTTCAAACAAGTGAAGTCAAATTATGATTTCTTTTTTTCCCTTTTTTCAAAAGCTCTAATTGATCTCTTGTGATTACACGTGTCAGTTTTTCCTTCATACCCGTTACGTTTTTTATGTACGATTTAGGTCACATATAATACTTTATGAATTTGATTTACTTTACGTTTTGATCCAATCACAATGCTTATACATGTTACATTCAGTTCAATTGTATACGTCGAAACGTGTGTTTTCATATGGTTAATGCATCACATAACATTTGGACTAATTCATACAATGTTAACAGTACCCGCGGCGCAACGCGCGCGAGTCTAATTGCTAGTTAGATTTAATTATGCATATGATGCTTGTGAATTAAAGAGATAAATTCCAAGAATAAAGTCATAATATTTCAAATTATATTGCCACGTGTTTTATATTAATTGAAAACCATAAAATTTAATATTGATATTGGTTCTGATAATATCGATTTGGCTCTCAAGGTTGTTTAAGTATTGTTTGATTCATTAGGAGGATATTGGTACTCTTTATAGTTTATGTTATGAAAGAAAATATTTTATTTTGAAAATAACTTTGTTTTAAATAAAATTTATATAAGAATGTTAAGAAAAAAATTAAACACAACTCATATCAATGTTAGGTCATTAGGTTACCAGCAGCCAACAGCTGAGGCTGATATAGTTTAAAATATTAAAGACATATTATTTTGAATACAACTTGGTTTAAATAAATTTATTAATGTAATGTTGAGACAAAATAATCTAGTATTTTGTATATTTTTTAAGTTAACGATAGCAATAACCTAGTGTCATTGTGAGTGTGAGATAAAGTTTTGAGACCAATAGGTACTGGGTTCGATTACTACAAGGGGTTCCCCGTATATATTTGGTTTCCTTTTGAATTGGTGTATAAACATTATGGCTAGTGGAGATGGATATGATCAAGTGATTCCACTAGTGATACGATAAATTCCAGTAATCCGTTACTGATCGAATTTTGCGTTAAAAAACACTAAATTTAAGGAAAATAAAAACACTAAATATTTAAATGGGATAAAGTTGCATACTATTAATGTTATAAAGGATAAATTGAATTTTAAAGATAAAAAAATTAAAAAAAGATACGTGGCAAATTCTTAAGCGATAAAGGAAAAATTGAAATTTTGAATATGAAATAAATACGTGGCAAATTCTTAAGAGAGTCGTTATCATTCTTCCAAACCAAATTGAGTATGGAATCATATTTGTCGTGATGGAGCAATAATACAGGTCAAATAGCCTATTTTCAACTCTTTCGAAAAGAAAAACTTAAACAATATATTACAAAGTAAACGCGAAAAAAGAAAACTAAAAATATTAAGTGTGAAAAAACAACGAAAAAGACTTTTTGGACTAAAAAGATATGGATACAAAGAGTTAAATGCCCGGATAGTTCCTGTGGTTTTTCATTTTTTCACCTTTAGTCCATAACTTTCTAAAATTACCTCTATAGTTCTCAACTTCTCAATTTTCGTTCCCGGATAGTCCCTGACATGGATGGGGTTAGTTTTCTCAGTTAAGTTGGTGTAAAATGAGTATACTACCATTAAGTAAAACAAAATTAATTAATTAAGTATCTTTTTTAAATATGAAAACCAAACATCCCCACCATAGTCATTCTTCATCATCACCTCCTTCAGACCCCTTCTCTCTCTCTCTCTCTATATATAAACCACCACTACCTTCATCTCTACCACCACCACCATAAAACCCCACCGCCTGTCAACACCTTCATCACCAACCCATCATCCTCGCTGCCTTTCACCGCCATGCCACCACTGCCACAACAATCCCCGCCACAACCACCACCGCCGCCATCATCACCACTAGGCAACCACCACCAACCGCCATCATCCGCCTCCATCACCGTAATCAACCACCACCACCTACTCCACCCACTGTGCCTTCTTTCTCGTGTAAACCCTTGAAATCGCCCTGTGATTTCATTTCAGAAATTCATGTTCAATCGGTACGGTTGCCACTCAAAAACTATAGGGCTTTTATTCAGGACATGAATACGAGTAGAATGGTATAGTTTTTTTACCTCAGTCGGCGCCGGCGGCTTTAGCCGGAGTAACGGCAGCGAAGACAGTAGTTAATGATTTTGTTTAATTTTGTGGTTTGGTATTGACTTTTCGATCACAATTACACACCTGCTATGTTTTCATGTTTGCTTAAAAAAACAAACATAACTGGTTATGATTTTGTTTAATTTTGAAGCAATTTGCGTGAGTTTTATGGGTTTAATTTATTTGGTCTGTTTCATGAATTTTAGGATTTTGTTGAGTTCTAAATTTTGGGGTATAAATCATGGCTGTGAATTTTGTTATCTTTACGATGGTGGATTGGTGGCAGTTGGTGGTGATGGTAGAGGTATAGTTATGGTGGTTGCAGGGGTTTAAGAGAAGGAGATGGGGATGTTGACTTTGACTGATATTATTATATAACAGTCGGGGTATTTTGGTCATTTTACATCCACTTAACACCAAAAACTAACCTCCATCCGCGTCAGGGACTATTCGAGAACAAAATTGCAAAAGTTGAGGACTATAGCTGTAATTTTAGAAAGTTAGGGACTAAAGGAGAAAAATGGTCAAACCACAGGAATATCCGAGCATTTTTCTCGGATACAAATAATCCGTGTAATTCATTCATACCATCTTAAATACAAATTTATGGGTTTTCCCACCGTCTTTGTCTTCCCCTACACTTTCATAAATTTTTAATCTGAGATTCTCGACGACTTTGATAGTTTCCTTTTTTACTTCAACTTTGTTAAAGACCCTCGACATTTGTAGTTTCCTTTGTTAAATCTTTTATTAAAGACCCTCGACATTGATAGTTTTCTTTGTTAAATCTTATTTTCATCCACTCTTGATCCTTAAGTGTAGGAGATATAATTTTCAATCCCGTATCTTTTTTTGATTGAAAAATATAACTTTGACCCCCTCGAGAGTATATACAGTTTGTTTCTTTTTCATAATAGTTTCGTTCATTAACTTAATAAACTTTAATTTGTTGCTTGCTTTTTTACGTACGTGTTGGTATAAATTCGAGTTTATCTACGTTTCGACGTAAATTTTATTTGAAAACGGGGCGGGGCAAATATAATATCATTTCATGCTTACTTTTTATGTACGTTTCAACGTAAAGTTTGTTTTCATCTATAATACTTTTTCACGCTTACTTTTTAGGGTTAATGGATTTAAACACTCCCAACTATTGCCATTTGGCTGCTGGCACTCTCAACTTTAACTTTGTCTCACACCACTCCCAACTTAACACTTGGGTTGCTGTGTCACCCCGTCATTAAATAAACACTAACTGGGTTAGTTCTTTTTGCTGACGTGGCCATTTTCTCCAACGTGGCATGGTGACATGGCCTGTTTTTATCCAACGTGGCCATTTTTGCTGACGTGGCCATTTTACACTTATCCCCATTTTCACCCCATTAATTCTCGACTGCACAAGATTCTTATAAAACTCATCAAGATCCTAATCTTCAGAACTCGCAACCCCGTCGAGGGTAAAATCTCCTGCGACTTCAACCATTCCCGCTGCCCTATTTCCGACCGAAGCACCAACAGTCACCACATCCACCACTTCTCCTCTGCCTCTTACTTTAAATATCACTGCCGCAAATTGACCGTTCACCACCGTCGTTTCCGGCAACGTCACCCACAACCATTAGCACCCACTCGAACCATCACCGCCCATCACCATCTTTCACCCTTCACCACCGTCGTTCACCCTTCACCACCGTCGTTCACCCTTTACCAACCACCGTCACCGTTCACCTTCAACCACCACCGCGGCCACCGCCTCCTCTGCCGGCGTTGCTCCGGCCACCACCGCTGTGACCACTGTCAGCGTCGTCGTCGACCAACACCATCACCGTTATCGTCTGGTCATCATCATAGTCTAACCAACACCATCACCGGAATCGTCTTTGCTTAAATCTTGATTATGAGTTTGATTCTTGAGTGTGAATTTTTTTTTTTTTTTTGAGAGAGAAGATAAGATGAGAGACAGAAAGAGGAATGTGTTAGTTGCGGCTATTTTAAAACAAGTAGGGTGTCTTTGGGTGTGGTGTTGATTGTCGTTGGATTTAATCAAAAGAAAGACACAAGTTTTTTTTTTTTGGTTTTAAAATCCTAATCGTGAAATTGTCTGACTTGTTCAACAACCATTGGCCACAAAATGGCCACGCCAGCAAAAATGGCCACGTTGGATAAAAACAGGCCATGTCACCATGCCACGTTGGACAAAATGGCCAGGTCAGCAAAAAGAACTAACCCAGTTAGTGTTTATTTAACGACGAGGTGACACAGCAACCCAAGTGTTAAGTTGGGAGTGGTGTGAGCCAAAGTCAAAGTTGGGAGTACCAGCGGCCAAATGGAAATAGTTGGGGGTGTTTAAATCTATTAACCCTACTTTTTATATATGTTTTGTCGTAAAATTTTGTTTGAAAACGAGTCGGGTCAAATTTTCTAGTTGGGCTATGTTTTAACATAAATGGTCGATAATAATTCATACATAATCATGCCGCATAGTTGGTACGATATTCAATTGTCTTGGTATAATTTTTTGTATAAATCCGAGTTTGTCTACGTTTTGACGTCAACATGATGTACGCTTTCGTGCTTTTTTTGTACATTCCATACGTATGAATCAGATTGTATATAATACATTTTGACATGAAGGTATAAATTTGAGTTAGTCGGGTCGCATATAATACGTTATCATTGTACGATGTACCATAACTTTATGTTTTGATCTAATCGTAATACTATATAGGTAGCATTGAGTTCAATTGAAACATTTTCATATGATTATTAAACAAACACTCATACATAACACTCTGACGAATCTGTTCGACATTTGCGATGTATCCGCACCGCAATACGTGCGGATCTAATTACTAGTCCATTCCTAAACCAAATACACGTTCGTAGTTCCGGTAATTTGGACAAAGTGTGTCACACCCTGACCCATAACGGAAATAGTAAGGGGCATGATTGATTGCTCAAAGCTTATAACAACTACTAAAAGTTTGTAGTATTTAAAGCATCATTATTAAAATGTCACACATAACATATAATTCAAATGTTGTTACAAAGTTCCAAATTCAAATAAATAAGAGAAACATAACATAACCGGTTTATTACTAAGGTCATCCTACATTTCTTCAACTCAAAATTAGCTCACCCCTGTGTACCTGTATTACGCGTAAAAAAGTTTTGAGTCAACAAAAATGTTGGCTAATAGATTCGTTTTTTTATTTAAAAACATTTTGTATTTTTATTTTTAGAAAACATTATTTAGTAACATGCAATATCAAATGTGAACTATGTCCTTCAATATAACAAGAACTCAACATATATATCATAAGCAACACAAATATAACAATAATAGTAACCGTATATACATAGAGATTCAAGCCACGAAAGGCGAATCTCCATACAGAAATCATAAAACCACATGGACCATTATTTAGTTTCTTTCACCTCGTTCGGCTATTCAGCAGGAGCCTTAATAGTTGATCCCCAGACCCCGTTATGTAACACCTCAAAAATATTAGAAATTAATATTTATTTACATATGGTATATATGTTGGTTTTAATCGAAGAATAATGTAACTAGGAATTTACTAACCTAGTTAATAACAATTGCCAAATAACAAAGAAACTTGATTTAGTAACCTTTTTATAACCTTTAGAAACTCGAGGGACTAAAAGGGTTAAATGTGGAAAGTAATTTTAATTAAAACCAAAAATCAAAACCAAAACACACACAAAATGTGTGTTCTGGTCGAAGAAAACACAAGAGCAAAAAGGGTTCCTTCATTTGAACCCTAAATCATTCAAAATCAACCAAATTCAAGAAGAAGATTGAGTCTAAACTAAAACCAAGCTGAAATTAGTGATCACTCAAGTTAGAGGATCACAAGGTATGTAAAATTTCATCATTTGGTTATGTCTTGAATTCTTGGTGAATACTCGTAATCGAAATTATTGCTTGAATATTGAGTATATGAGTGATGCTATGTTGAATCCATGTTTAGGAACAAACCTTAGTTGAGAAATTTGATGAATTAGTATTGAAAGCTATGCAATTGATGAACACCCATATATGTGTTAAGTGGGTTTTTATATCATTGTGATGAACACATGATTTTGTATGATAAATTATGAGAAAACTGATGTTATGATGTAAGATAGAGATATTGTTCATGAATACTAGCCCAAGGGCTTGATTTTGATAATATAAATTTGGTTAAAAGTTAGTAATTGAACTAGATAAAAGTAGTATAAAGATCTTGCCCGTAAGGTGTTTGTTAAAATTCCTAAATGAATGTTCATAAGCTGAATTTTGAAAGAAACACATAATTGGTGAATTTGATAAATTGCGTG